>CM070620.1:11367521-12003947 GCA_036346255.1 Ampelocalamus luodianensis
CCATAGAACGGACAGCATAGCAAACTCTTCCGGTCACGTAACGGAGCCCTCCGCGACACGAAAGGACAGGTGTCCGGGGCGGATCCACGTCATCACCTCCCCCATTACCCTATATCCTCACAGGGGGAAAAAAAGAGAAAAATAAAAAGGAGAGGGGAGGGGACAAGAACTCTTCCGATCCCACCAACCCACCCGGCCGGCCTCGCGATCCGTACAGCGATTCCTTCCTTGGCCGTCCCAAATCCACCAAAGCCGAATCCGGAAGCCCCAACGCGCACAGCGAGCACAAGGAAAACAGGCGTGGCGACGAGAGGCCGGGGGTGATGAATTGTTACGCTGCATGGACGGAGCAAGCGAGGAGCCTCCCCACAAGGTACGCGCAACCCCGCGATTCCGATTTAATCTCCTGTTATTTTGGCGAAAGATGGAGTGTTTTAGCTTCAGCTCGTGGATCTATGGCTTTAGTTCTACCGCGTAGACCACGCTGGTTTTGGTTCGATACCGCTTGTTTAGATGAAAGAAAGTGTTTTGCTGCGAGTCTGCGACTGCGAGGCCGTTCCTTCTATTATCGGAGAAACTGACTAATGATTGTATACTGTGGCCAGGAAAGGCGGATAGACCTTTTCGCATTTTTTTTTGTTGGTTTGTTTTGGGGAAACTTTTTTGGTTTTTTAGTGCGTGATACTGTGATGCCCACGAATAGTTTTGGCTGCTTGGCTATAGTGTAGTATTGCTTTGCTGCGGCCTCGCAAGAGGAAAAGCGTAGGGGTGAAAACAGGTCGAATATGTGTGGATATTGCTTTTTTGGTATTGCAACCTATATTTTTAACCTGTATTTGGTGTTGGATACGGATTTTTTGGGATGCAGATCGAATTTAAATCGGTCACAGATAACTTGACAGATAGTGCACACATAAAGAAAAGATATAACTTCACCAACGAAAGTCTCAAACTATACTATCTATTAGAGAATTATTTATCAGACTTAACAACATAAACATAATCAAATATAAATTCATATTATATATTAGTTCATGACTATAAAATCACAGAGGATATTAAAGGATATTGATGTTTATCGAATATCCTATAAAATACAGATACAGATATTGCTATTTTCATATTCCATAAGATTTTCCGGATATGGATACAAATAATATCGGATGCGGGCCGGGACTAAAAAATGGTATCCTGGGCGGTTTTTTCCCAGATACGACATTGGATCGGGCAGAAATTATCTACTCCGTTTTCACCCCTAAACTTAGGGTTATTTGGTCGGTGACCAAATTTAGGCACGCTCAACTGTGGCGAGTCGCCTCATACAGATTTGGCGGTGGTCGTTCTCATGTGTGTGTAACATGTGTGATGGCATTAGGTTCATCTTTCTTCGCAAATTTTTGCACAAATTATTGTCAGTTCACTGTTAACTAATGCCGATGAGAAACACAGCAGCCTAAATGAGTGCAACACCATTCTCCCCATTGTTTTTTTTCGATTAAGGAGAAAAACTTTGTTATGTCCCAAACTTGAGAGAGATGGAATCACACAACTTAGTAGCAGTATTTGTGGTAATTTGTGGGTAATTTGATAGATTGGGATAGAAATTAGAGAAGGGGAGAGGGAAAACAGAAGACCAGGAGGGGAAAATAGAACTCAGTTCATTTCTTTCTATGGTCCTAGTTGCGTACAGGAGCTGGGAATTTAACCCCAGTTGCATTACACTGACACATGAGTCCCATAGTGCATGAACCAGGAGTATGGAACACACACACTCACATATACTCCTATTGGCCCCATTAGTCATGGACATTGTACATGACAGACTTTTACATCTCCGGTCTCTGTTTTGAAACAGACAGCCAAGTTCCTCATCCAAGCGTTCAAAATGACAAAAAAGAAATTGGGGCGCAGCCCTCAAACATACAGGGTAACTAAAGCAGAGTCTCTCAACCGACTCCAGTTGCAACGAAGGAAGTGCCGCATCTTCTTCAGCCAAGCATCCTCATGTGATAGACATGGTTATTAAGGCAGTAAGGCGAGGCGACCCACCCCCCTCACACCGCTTAAGCGGTAAGGCGCGAGGTGAGGCGACGCCTTATAAACCTTCTAAGGCGATAGTGCAGCGGCCGCAGAAGATCCCACAGCAGCAGTAGAATCAGCTCTAGATCCTCTGGCCGCAGAAAATCCCGGCTACCCGGCTGCCTGATGCCCGCTGCCCCCGCTTACCTCCACCTCTTTATCCCTTGCCTAGCCGAGCGACCGTGCTGCCTCCTCTTTTCGATTCGGCCACGCCTCCTCCACGCCCGCCGGCCGCCGCGGAGATGGGAAGGTGGGAAGCGGCGCGAGGGGAGGCTGCGGAGGAGGAAGGACGCGGCGATGGAGGAGGACGCGGCGCCGCCGACGGGCTGCTGGATCCGCCTCTCGAGCCTGGGCGGCGGCGGAGGAGGAAGGAGGCGGCGATGGAGGAGGAGGTCCTCCCCTCCCCCTCTTCCTCTCCGGCCTTAGCGACGCCTTAACGCTTAGGCGTCGCCTAAGCAACGCCTTAATAACCATGCTTGTACCACCCCAACCTCGAGCTCTACATTTGCAAGTTAGTTTGTCACGAACCAAGCAATGACTGTGATGAATATAATGTTAGCTTTGCAAGGTCACTTGTGCTCTTTGCTAGGCGCACTGATCTGCTTTTGATGTATGGTTCTTAACTAACATGGGTTGAGCCTGTCAGTTCTGCTGTCTTGCTGAAACAACTCTCTCATTGAGCTCCTAAGACAGCACTCCTGTTTAGGTTCACTATTGCATTTGCATACCACTGTACTCGCTAACTTAGCGTGCAACTGAGTGTATCTTTGTATGCAAGACTCCTAAGAGGTTAAGACCCAATGCACCTAAGCAATTCAAGCTCATATTCTTGGCCCTATTTATCTTACACTTACCTGTATACTGGAACTATCATAAGGGCACTCTTAGTCAATCTGTGTTAATATGTGGTTCTTTACACACTTTGTTGATCTACAAGTCACCTGCGCTGTGGTTTATAGTGCCGTTCGTACCTGGAGAAGTGGCCATAATTCATGATACATAGTTCTTGCACAGTTGCACTCGCCAGTTTATTCAATCTTTCATATCCATTATATTATGTCATTGGCTTCATTTGTGATGACAGGACTATTACAAGGTTCTGGAGGTTGATTACGATGCATCCGATGACACCATCAAATTGAATTATAGAAGATTAGCTTTGGTAAGCTGTTGTCCAACTTCTTTTTCTTCAAACTGATATTATATACACAAAGAAGCAAGGATTGACTCACTGTAACTGGCGTTTCATCTCCAGAAGTGGCATCCAGACAAGCATAAGGGCGATAATGATGTCACAGCTAAATTTCAGGAGATTAATGAAGCTTACAAGGGTATTGTTCCAGTCTGCATTATTTAGACACAGTTGATCTTTTTATTCATATCTACTCCCTGGCGATATGAATTGATGACACTCACACATACACAGTTATGGGTCTGCTATTACCTAATTCACTATTTTACTTCTTTTTTCAGTCTTAAGTGATCCAGCTAAACGACTTGAATATGACTTTTCTGGGTGTTATGAGATCAATCAATATACTTTGCGTGTAAGATTTCTTCTTCTTTAACCAAACACTGCATTCTAAACATGCGTTCTGCTGAAGTTGCTGTCTTTTCCTCTATTTAGGAGTACCTTACAAGATTTAAGGGTATGATACTTACCTGCAATGGCCTTGGCATAGATCATTCTTCGAAATGGTAAAGACAAATCTGTTGAACTCAGATGCCTAATTTGTTTGTTCATACTGTTAGATTTCATGTCTTAATTACTAGTAGTAGCACTTACACATTGAAAAGTTCTGTTCATAGCTGGTTGTTAATGTTACGCATGTGTGATTTCCAGGGCCCGACATTTGAGGGAATTGGAGCCCCATTGACCGATAGGTACAGCTTGTTTGTTCATGAACTTTTTCAGTTCTATCTCTGATGCCGATAGGATATCTGTCTGTTCTTTGTAACACCACAATGGATTCTGTCATATACCATTGCACTTTTGCCACAAGAGATACATGTACGCAATTTACAGCTGTAATCCTTTGTGATTGACTATTTGGCTTGTCACAAATACAAAAATGGTCCCTTTCTCGGCTTGAACCATGGCTCAAAAGAATACAAATGGGATTCTTTCAACTAAAGAAACCCATATTCTGTAACTAGGTCCCTGTACTAAAACAACAGAAGCAGACTTCTTGTGCTATCACAAATGATGAGCAATGAGTGTGTTTACTCCACGATATGAATTGAGCATAGTAAGTTTGTGTTACTATTTCAAAATCTCTATTCAAGTATGTGTCCTCTTAAATAACGGATGGATTTTTATGCAAGTTTTGATAATAGTATAGTAAAAAATGTTGTACTTTTTACTATGAACTTGGAAGCATGGAACTAGAAAGAAAGATTTAATTTTCATCCATAAGGAATAAAAAATTGCTTGTGTTGCCGAAACCTCATGACCACTCTCCAGTCTCCACACTTAGCCAAGGAGGAGCTAAACTGAATTACTGGCCGTTCGTTTCTATGCTAACCTATTATCAAGTTGCAATCATCGAGTGGTTTCTTTCAGATGCTATACATTCTAGTCATGAACTCTGTGCTTTGACCTGTAAAGTTTGCTAACGTGTAAACTTGATTACGCCGTACCAGCTTTTGTCGTCCAGACGAAACAATCGCACATGGCACTGCTGTGTGCTGTGCTCAGCTTGTACTGCTACAAAAATGGTTCCACTGTTTCACATGGCCATGTAACATTAACTAGATTCTAGTTTCTAGATCTCTTTGGGTAGTGGCAATCGTACCCGTTCCATGCTTGGCCCAGGGTTTGTAGGGCCTGCCTCGATATTGAGCGGAAACGGACGGCCGATAGGATCGGACAGCGCCGTGGGCTTTTGCCGCACTGGCACTGCAGACTTGATGAGCAAGGCAATACCATGTTGGTGTCAGAAGAAATCGCCCTTCCCTTTTCCCTTCTTTCCCCCGATTTTTTTTTAATTTGGCCTTGTGCTACCACAGTGGCGGAGCCAGGAATTTAGTAATGGGGGTGCACACTTCAAGGATGAAAAAAATCTTGTACGACACATATGTAATTTCATAAGTTCAACACAGTTACACAAAAGAGTTTAAAGTTAGTTAATAATGCAATACAATAGTTTAAATAAAATCTCATATGAATAAAAGAGTCATAAATAGCTAATGGAAATCACAATACCATACGACACGATCTCATTCCTTGGAAACACTTGATTATATCAACATCACTAACCTTCGAGAAGATATCTCGCTCTATAAAGGTGACTAAACAATCATTCAATACTTGATCGCCATACTATTTCCCAACTTGTTCTTCACAAGATTCATCGCCGAAAATACTCTTTCAACACTCGCCGTTGCCACCGGTAGGTTGACATATTCAACAAGCTTAGTAGAAAGCTCACAGAGATTCTTGTTTCTATAATAAGAACCCCAACGAGTGGCACAACAATTAATTATGTCCGTTTGTATCTCATAGGCAATCATCTTACAATTTTTAGAGACATTGCATAAGACAACCTTAGCAACCTCCTCATTGTTGTTTGCAAGTCATTCCAAAAGTTCAAAAAAATTCCCCTTATCACTAGAATTTGCATTTTCACATATCCACGACATGCTAATCCTTGACGTAAAATAAACATCAAGCATCTAATTGAATATGTCAACATAGAAATGTAAAGTTGTTTGTCCTTTTCAATTTGCTTTCTAAGAGCTTGAACAATTGATGTTGTATGTTTAACAAAGAAGTTGTATTTCTCTTGAGCTCAATTATGCACACTTCTTATAGTACCCACATGCTTGTTAACGGAGTCATACCTATTCCAATTTCTAAATCCTCCTTTAATAAAACTATCGCCTCCCACAATTTTCTCGTTGAACAAATAACAGACAAAGCAAAATACAGCATCCTTCTCGACACTATATTCAATCCAATTGTACTTATCAAACTAACTAACATTGAAGCGACGTCTTTTACCTGATATTTCAATCCAAGTGTCAATTGCTCATACGTATACCTAGTTTAAAAAAAGTTGCACTTTTTTAGGGTATACCTAGTTTAAAAAAATTGCACATTTTTTTGAGTATACCTAATTTTAAAAAAATTACATGATTTTTTGGGGGTGCCTGTGCACCACAGGCACCCCCCTGGCGCCGCCCATGTGCTACCATGTTAATTGCTAAAATAGCTCTCTTGGCATTGAAATTCCAAAAGTAGCACCCTCATGAGCGCGGAAGCACGGAAAACCGATAGGTGGCGTATTCCGCAGTCGGGAGGCGCGGAGCCCAGAGCAAACAACGCAACGCGGAAGGTGGCGGGGCCGAGCGCCTTCCGCGCCACCAGAGCGCGACAGGGAGGGCGCCGAATTCCCGCGCTATTCCGCAAATCAACGCTGCGCTGGAGCGCGAAGCGCCGCTTTCACGCACTACCCGCGCGCGGCAACGACCACCTCACCGCGAAACGCCGCGCGCTCGGCTTCCGCGTCGCCCGGCTTCCGCGCGCCATCGACGTTCGCGCCCGAGCGCGGAAGCGCCACGCGTCGGCCTCCCGTGCTTCCGCGCTCAGGAGGAGGTTACTTTTAGAATTTCGGTGTCAAAAGAGCTATTTTTACAATTAACGTAACAGTACGAGGCCAAATTGGAAAAAAAAAATTCCTTCCCCCCTGTCCCCTCGGTTGGAGGCGGAGGTAAATAATTAAATTGAATGCTCTCATGCATGCGATGCATGGACAAAAGCTGCATTGGTCCATTGTGCTTTCAGGCTGCGATCCAGGACCAGACGGGCGGCTGTGGTCAGTCAGTGGTCACTCGATGCATCTACCGTGGACGTTGGTGGACACACAACCTAGGGGCAATGGTTTTGTACCTTAACGTTGCTGACACAATCATGTTTTCAGGACAATCTTTCAGCCGGGCCGGGACAACGCTTGGCCATTCCCAAGACAATTAGTTAGGCTTTAGAGTGGCTTTAGGTTAACAAAGGGCATCTCGAGTTCTCGGCCACAGCCACAGGAACAGGACCAGACGCAACGTTAACCTCACCGGACTGTTGCGCGTTAGTGGAACGAAAACATCTGTTCGACTGCTCCCACCGAAGCATGGTAGGAAAGCACATGCATCATGTAACGCACTCGCACTGCCGCTTCGAGACGAGAAAAAAGAGCAGGTAGGGTGGAGCTGCGCCGCAGCGCGGGTCGCAGGAATCCAACGTGGCGCAGGGGCGGCACACGCGATTTCGGGGTCGCGCACGGCGCATCGACGCGCCCCCGTCGCAAATCCACACTCGAGGCGACGAGGACGTGGCGCCTACCATCCGCTCCGAGCGGGTGGACGTGACCTGCGTGTCGTTCTAGAGGGTTCCCATTCTCGGACGCTTGCAGCTCTAGGCGACGAGTGTGTCTCACAGGCTACTGATTGGTGAACAGCCCAGATATTGCTAGACCACTACTATTGTCTACTAGTACCGGACTACTTACGTTCGGAAAAATTGCAATCTTTTCCGCAAGATCCCACAAACAAAGCTTGAGGAGCTGTTGATTAATGATTAACCGCATCAGTGCAAATAGTGAGCTCGACTTGGACAGTGATCAAGGATGCGAGCTAGGTTGAGCCCAAAATAAATACAAGGGCAAAAATCCTAAACCGCTGGTGACTTCTCAGTGCTGCGTCTGCTGTGGAGGCAGACGCGGCGGCGGCGACAGGGGCAGGTACTAGATAGTCTAGACCTAAGCAGGCTCCTCCCTCACGTAACGTGGGCGCGTAGGCTGCCCTGGCCGGCCGGGCCCACCTGTCGGCGAGCGAAGAACATCACTACTAGCTGCCCATAATCCCTAACCTGCTCCCTACGCTAATGCTACTTTTTCTTGCAAGCTAATCGTAGTAATACTCGTTTCAGATGTAACTAGCAGGTGCACGTTTGCATTGCTAGATTTGTTTTAAAATTTCTATAAATACTTAATAATATATTTACATATCTGATAGATTATTTAGACTTTTAAGATATCCTAAACATTGAAAACGGTAATAGAAGTTTAAAAAATTATAACTTGAGAACGTAACTAAAGTACGTGTTTTGATGGAAGAAAATCGTTGAGCATAATAAGTTATTAGGTTCTTAGAAACTAATTACTCTTCATCATGTATAGTTCATGTAGTTGCATACCCATATTTTTACTCTATTAGTTTTTTTCTCAAATTGTATGCATGCACATCTACCTCTATTTAATCTCAAACAATAAGTTGATTATATGTGCGGTAAATTATCTTATTAGTTTACATAATATAATGTATTAGAGTATTTGCTCACGTGTACACCGATGCACCATAGACAACCTACCTTGAACTTATCTCCCCTCACATACCGACTACTCCACCAAACGATGTGACTTTTATCTCTTCTCACCGTTATAGTTTTTTTGCTTCAACCTCCAATAGTAAGTCCAAATCTTGACCGATCCCTTTCAGCTATTACCCCGTCTAATGCAATACTTTATCATATAGTTATCTTCTACTTCTCTCCAATTATTGCTTAATAGTAACCATTGCAACATCAATGCGCATACACATGCAACCGGCCCCGATCCAAGTGGGGGTCATGTGTCATGCTCTCTTCGGTGACCTCGAACATATTTCCTACGATTGAGCCATCTCAACTCCATGTTTTTTGCTCCTCTGCCTATGTACGCTCGCGTTTCTATTCGTACGGATGCATGCATGTACATATATATGCATGATATTATACATACTTGACGTCCCCTTCTCTTGTGCCAGTTGCTCCTCTTCTTAGACGTTGGCTAACTCAACGTTGTAGCTTCCTCACTAACTGTGACGTCTTTTCATCTTCACCAATGTCGGTATGTCTACTTTAGTCATTGTCTAACGATATGGAGAATCTTTTCGCCATGGTTGGCGACAATATGCCCCTCACCAATGATGGCATACTCTTAGCTACCAAATAGCCCCATATCGTACATAACTCGTTTTCAATGCAAAACTCCATCTCCTCTTTGTCAGTGATTCTCCACCATCGAGCTTCTTTGACCACTAACTTCTTCAACAACGCTGATGCTCACAACTTGCCATCGCGGCCCTTGGCTCTTTTAACACAAAACTTTCTCTTCAATGGCTCAGCGAGCAGCACGATATTGTCATTATCTTCGTCGTTGCTGCCTCGGCTCTTCGCTTACTTGTGGGGTCAATGTATTCTTGCAAGATAGATCGATGCCATTTTACTCTTTCATGGTCTCCTTCAACACCATTTGTGCTATCGTCGTTATAACTTATATTTTTTTAATCAAAATTTTAGTCATTTTTTATTTTTGTTCTATAGGAAGCAAAAACAGAAACACGTGACATTGAGCATGAACTTGGTGGTTTTTTTGTGTCTCATGGGACATCATTCGTGTCATCCTCGTTATAACTTTTATTTTTATTCAATATTTTAATTATTTTTATTTGAGTTCGTATACAAATAAAATTACTAAATTTATTTAATTTATGAGCTATTTGTTTTTTTTATTTTGGAATACGTATGGAAATCAAATTGTAAATTTTCTTTAATTTTTTATTCTGAATTTTACATCCTTTTTCTTGGAATTTATGTCTGAATCTAACTGCTATTTTTTCTTTCATTTTTATTTCACACTACAACTATTTAAGGATTTTACTTTGGAATTCATATTGAAATCAAATTGCTAAATTTTTTTTTTCAGAATTTCGAATTTTTTTTGTTGTATTTCGCATAAAAATATAATTCCCAATTATTGTTTAATTTTTATTCTGAATTATAATTATTGGATTTCATAGAGAAATCAAATTGGTAATTTTAATATATTTTTATTCCAAATTTCAGTTATTTTTTGGTTGGATTTCGTATATAAATCTAATTTCTATTTTTATTTTGAATTATAATTATTCAGTGAGTTTACTTAGAAATTCGTGTGGAAATCAAATTCTTTATTTTATTTATTTTATTTATTCCAAATTTCAGTTTTATTTTACTTGACATGTACTCTTTCTTTTAATCTAGATCGTTATAATCTAGACCCACTACGATCGACGGTGTTGATCTTTCTGTTTTTCCGCTGATTATTGTAAGAATTTCTAGCACTTTAAGAGCAGACATGACTTCTTTTGACTCTGTTTTAATAAGATAATAGATCGCATTAGTAGTTTTTTAAGATGTAATTGCATTGGAGGGTTCATTGTAGATGATTTGTAGACTATAGTGTCACGTATTAAAAACCCATCTTCACTGTCTGATAAAAAAGTAAATGATCTTCAAGATCAAGGCAAAGCTAAGTATTATTCACTCACTCACGCCATACTATGCGTTACACCAGATGATCCAGATGCCCGTGCTAACTGGTATCATGTGTGCTTTCGCTGCCAAGCCGGTCGTGGGCCCATCTGTCAGTCAGGCCTGGGACTTTTACAACTATCCTGGTGCCATGACAACCAACAAAGATGCAAGATAAACAAACATCCTGCAAAGTGCAAACTACAGATTCGGTCAAGGTCGAAAAGTAGTTTACAGATCAAATTGGCGAACTTAAAATATCCAATTTGATGGTACATGGTACAAAAACACGCTACAGAGGCATTCGAGTTTGATCTAATTTAATCATCAAAAGATTAGCACGCGACCCACAAAAGGAAAAGGGGTAAAAGAAAACCCCTCCTCTAATCCCCCATCTAGTTAATTAATTAATCATCATCTAAAGCGCCTCACCGGCCACCCACTAATCGATTTCCGGCAAGTCCAGCTATCTATTATTCTCACCCCCGCTCCGGCATGCTCGCCGACGACCTCCGGTGCCGGAAAGCCTTCAGCGGGCTCGAGAAGTGCCACCCCCACCGAGACTTCGCCTCCACGGCCGTCGCGGACACCGAGCTGGACCTCGCAAGCCCCAGCCCCTCCTCGTCCTCCTCCGCGCCTCCCTCCTCCCTCGCCGCAGCCTTCCAGAGCGGCGGCCACCCCCAAACCCTCGCCTTCCGCCTCCCGCCGACGCCGCCTGCAGCGGCGGCGGCCACCGCGGCGGAGGAGGACGCGGCGACGGACCGTGACCGCGCGATTCGGTGCTCCCGCTCGATGAGGCTGTGGACCCGGCCGACCGCGTCGCCGGAGGCCGACGACGACGAGGAGGGGGAGGCGCATGTGCATGGGCAGGGCCGCACGTGCGCGCAGTTAGGGCAGAGGCGGAGGAGCCGGTCGCGGAGGCAGTGCGGGCACACCCCTCCGCCGGATCTCGCCACCGGGTGCTTCCGGCACCGCCACTCGTCGCCGCCGCTGGCTACCGCGACCGCTGCCTTCTCCGCCTTCATCTCCGCCGCTCCGTGCGGTTGCTCTCCCTCTCCCCGCTCCTCTGCGCCGCGCTCCTGAGAGGGGGCGTTACGAAGTCACAGCGTCGCTGTAGAAGGAGAGAGCGCGCGACGGAGCCTCTATTATAAGGGGCCACCGCGGCTTAACGGCGTGTGGTTTTGTGGGTGCGAAACTTAGGCACGGGGTTTGCAGCTAATCACGAGAGTACCATTGGTAGAGCTGGACAGTGTCTGTGCGGGGGATCCTCTGCGGTTGAGCTCGAACCGCAGAAGCCGCATGAGAATTGTTCAAGCATAGCTCCAACCGAACTACATACGTTAAAAAATTCCCCCTTTCCGGTTTGCTAAAATCTCTGAGGTAATCTAATAGCATCTGCGCATTGGGCTAGCGTTCTCCTCCCATCCGATGACATACGCCTGTGGAGCAACTTGTCTCGCTGGTTGCAGAGGATCCCCTTGCGGGCTTGGAAGATAAGGCTGCTCGCGCACGTGCGGGGGGCGGGAATGAGTCGTGTTGGGGTCAGTCTCATGGAACCCACATGTCGGTTTTGGTGATGTGACCGAGACGGTTGTTCCTTTCCCTTATTTCTTTTGTATGCTGCCCGTGTGGACTGCAGTATGCAGAGGAGCTGCACAAGAGCAGGGTGGCACCGTCCGTTACAGCGCCATTTTTATGTCTCAAAAAGTCATGGGCCTGTTTGGTTCAATGCTAAGATAAACTAAACTAAAATTTTGATAATACTTTAAAATTTTGGTTAGTGTTTGATTTAATTCTAATATTTGATATTACTCTCAAAAAAATTTAACATGCCCTATTTTTCCTTCGCATTTCTCTGGCGTCTCCCTAGCGCCAAAAACGCTCGCCAACAATTTGGTTCGGCCTGTAGTAATTCCAGGGACAGGTGGCAGATTTTTATAGGATAAGGTTAGTGCATTGATTGCTTAGTTAAATAGATTAATCAATTTCAAATGATCATATTTTTCTAAACCGAGTATCCGATTTGTGATCTGTTTGAACTGTTGTGTTTTTTATCATTTTATCAACAAAATAAAATATATGTTGACATATTTTAGGGCAAAAAAAAGATGTCATGTGTGACCCACGTGTCATACTTACAATTTTGGCATGACTGTAATCCAAACATATCATTTTCGGCATTGCCCGTGAATTGGTATGGCTACGATCTAAACACTATTTTTTTTGCCAGGTTTTGGTATTATCTGGATTTTGATATTATCAAAATTTTAGTATGACTACATGAGATCGTAAACCAAACAAGCTCTATATCACGATTGGTGATCTACTGCATACTCAGTCAGTTGCAGCATATCAACGACATGCTAATGCTAGTTTTGCTACTTCATTAAAAAAAAGTAACATTTTAGCCGAAGGCTCTCGGTACACTGGTTGCAGCCGCGCGGACGCGGATTTGGTTTCGTAGTCGTCGCGTCGTGGCCTCGTAGGTACCGTGCCTATTGTAAACGCACGTTATGCGGAGTATTAATGGAGTATTGACTATTGTAGCGCAGCGTATTGCCCATGGTTGCACGTGTGGTTGACAATTTTTCAGAGTGCACACTGTGCCGTGCGTCACGTGTCCGAGCAAATCTCGTCTCTGATTCCGGCATTCGGCAGAAGTCAAAATGGTTGGTCGATTTCTTTTTTTTTCCCTTCTTCTTTTTACCACTAGCTGTTAATTTTGATCGCCAAGCGATTAATCCTAGCCAAGAGTGCTACGAACATACGAGTAGCGTCCAACCATACACTGGTATACACGTAGCGCGGCATGTAGCCATGCACTGGTGTACACTACTCCAGGTTTGCTGTCGTCATGACAGCTTCTGCGCTACTTTTGGTGGATGCATGCAGTCCTGTACACGTCCGGTGCAAAACGTGCACGTCTGTAACGAGGAGTACGTACGTTACGTACGTGATTACGTTTTCGGCAAGATATTTGTCAGGGCAAGCGTTTTGCCGCGATAGATGGCTCGGCCAATTTAACACAGATTCGGTGGTCGGCGTCAAATATCCCCACGCGCGACGGCGACGGGGATCGGCCGCTCGCACGCAGCAGGTTACTAGGTTGTTTATGTGTGCGTAAGACTTAGGCTAAACATGACATGAACCCTAGCTCGAATCTATGAACACCCACAAAACATTAGAGCGGAAGCATTAAGACTTACCCGAACCTGAGGAGGCCATGAAGAAGGTAGATGAGTCGGTGCAACAACCGGGGTGAAGTAGCGTCGGGGTGAAGTAGCAGTCGTGGTCGGCGGTGTCACGGTGACGACGGGGCTTGAGTCTTCGTCCACCTTAGCACCGTGGCGATCGGGATTGTGTGTGGATTTTAGTGGCCAAGAACAACCTATTTCAAAGCCACCGAAACCCTCATTTTGTATAGCGCTAGGTGGCGGGACCCAAACCAAAACCGTTTGGTCGCGCCTCCGATCAAGCGCGGTGGAGGCGAGGTCTCCGTTGATCTCGGGATCTGATTGGCGAAGATCAACCCAACATTCTCCCCTTTGATCGTAAGGCTAACATCATAAGCCCATTCTCAATAAAATAGCACACCAAGATAATGCATCGCATGACCAAAGAAGTGTCATACAACATCAGTACCTATAGTGTACTATCTCATCTTAAAATGGATACACATTATACTTAATGGGAGTTGGTTTACCTTAAGGTCCTTTTATCCAGAATCAGAGGCTTTCCAATAAACCCATGCCGGCAACATGATCACGAAAGATATTGGGTGGTAAGCCTTTAGTAAGCGGATCCGCAAGCATTGACTTAGTACTAATATGCTTGATACTGATGGTTTGATCACGGATTACGTCTTTCACAACATGATACTTAATGTCAATGTGTTTGGCGGCACCACTTGACTTGTTGTTACTCGCATAAAAGATGCGGGTTCGTTATCGCGATATAAGGTGAGTGGTTGAAATCTTGTCTACCACTCTAAGTCCGGGATAAAGTTCTTAAGCCATACACTGCCGGTGGCCTCATAACATGCCACAAACTCAGCTTGCATCGTTGAAGATGCCGTAGGGTTTGTTTTGAGCTTTTCCACGAGATAGCTCCTCGGCGAGTGTGAAGATATAACTCGGCGTGGATTTCTTAGTATCAACACATCCCGCAAAATCGAATCAATAACCAACAACTTCAAGGTTATCGAATTCTTATATGTGAGCATGAAATTCTTAGTAGCTTTGCATATAGCGCAAGACTTTCTTAACGGCCTTCCAGTGGTCGGTCTGGATTTGACTGATATCGCCAAGCATCCAGGTTACAAAAGCTAAATCGAGCGCGTGCATACTTGAGCATACATAATGCTTCCGGCAATTTGAAGCATAAGGAACCGACTTCATCTGATCAGTTTCATATTGGTTCTTTGGACATTGAAATGTCCCAAACTTATCGCCCTTAACAATAGGAGCAGGCGAGCCAGAGCACTTATGCATATTGTATTTCTTCAGTACTCTGTCAATGTATGCCTTCTGAGATAAACCTAATATTCCTTTGGACCTATCTCGGTGAATCTCAATGCCAAGAACATAAGAGGCATCACCAAGATCCTTCATATCAAAATTAGATGAAAGAAATCTCTTGGTCTCAAACAACATATCCTTATCATTCTTTGCCAATAAGATGTCATCCACATAAAGTACTAAGATGGTGAATTTACTCCCCTTGAACTTAACATATATGCAATTATCTACTTCATTTTCTTTAAAACCAAAATTCCTTATAATCTTATCGAATTTGAGGTACCACTGCCTCGACGCTTGTTTCAAGCCATAAATTGATTTCTTAAGTCGACATCCCATATGCTCCTTGCCTTCCACGACAAAACCTTCCGGTTGAGCCATGTAAACATTTTCTTGCAAGTCGCCATTAAGAAATGCCGTTTTAACATCCATCTGATGCAGCTCTAAATCATAATGAGCTACAAGTGCCATAACTATTCTGAATGAATCTTTAGTTGAGACAGGAGAAAAGGTGTCATTATAATCAATCCCCTCTCTTTGTGAGAAGCCTTTTGCTACAAGCCTTGCTTTGAACCTTTCGATATTTCCCTTAGAGTCGTGTTTGGTTTTGTAGACCCATTTACAGCCTACTGTTTTGACTCCGTCAGGAATGTCTACTAGGTCCCATACATCATTAGTGCTCATAGACTTTAGTTCATCCTTCATGGCATCAAGCCACTTAGGAGAATGTTCACTCATCATGGCCTCCTTATAAGAGGTGGGATCGTCTACCTTCCCTACATCATTAATATCCTCATTCATATATACAACATAATCATTCGGGATGGCGGATCTTCTCTCCCGCTGTGATCTTCTAATAGGTTCATCAGATATTACAGGAGACTGTTGAGGCTCATCATTAGGTGCTACGTTAGGAATTTCAGAGACCTCAACAGTGGGTGCAACAACAGTATTTTCTACTGAAGGTGCAGCCACCTGAGGCACAGGAATAAAGGTCTCTGGGATGAGCGGTGAAGGAACATAAACCCGCTTCTCCTCAAGATCTATTTTCCTGGGCTCCAGCTCCTCATTATTTTCTAAGAACACAGCGTGCCTTGTTTCTACAAACTTAGTTGTCCTATTAGGACAATAAAAACGATACCCTTTGGATCTTTCAGGTACCCAATAAAATGACAACTTCTTGTTTTAGGTCTAATTTCCCAATATGTGGATTAAAAATCTTAGCTTGACACGACAACCCCACACTCGTAAATATTTCATACTCGGTTTTCTCCAGGTCCATAATTCATAAGGTGTCTTAGAATGCGATTTCTGGGAACCCGATTAAGAATATGTGCATTGTCTTTAGTGCTTCCATCCACAAATTAATGGGTAAACTAGAGTGGTGAGCATGCTCAGTACCATATCCATAAGTGTACGGTTGCGTCTCTCACTACTCCATTCTGTGAGGTTCACGGCATAGAATCTTGGGCAACAATGCCATTTTCTTGAAGAAACTTAGCGAAAGGGCGAGAATTTGTCCATAAGAGGCATGTCTTCCATAATATTCTCCCCACGGTCCGATCTTACCACTTTAATTCTTAAGTTGTGCTGATTTTCAACTTGACCTTAAATATCTTAAATTTATCAAGTGACTCGAGATCGGTCTTTAATGGGAAAGATATAACCATAACGGAGAAATCATCGATGAATGTAATAAAAGAATCAAAACCATCCACCGATGTCACGGAAAAGGACCACAAATATCGGTATGAATTAATTCTAAGAGTCTGTCTTTGCGAGTAGCTCCCTTCTTTATTTGTTTCACATATTTTCCTTTAATGCAATCAATGCGTGGTGCAGTCGGAGAAATCTAATGGGTGGAGAATCTCTTCCTTAATGAGGCGCTCCATTCTCCCTTGAAATGTGGCCTAAGCAGCGATGCCACAATTTGAAGAAGTCTCATTATTCTTTTACCCTTAGCATCACACACATTCAAGGATACGGAGATTCATTAAGGGAAAGCATATAGAGTTTGTCTCGTCTAAAAGCAAGACCAATATCATTAGAATCAAACGTAATAATACATTTATTATCACCAAAAGTACACTTAAAACCTTCATCGTCCAACAAAGAAACTGAAATCAAATTTCTCCTAATAGAAGGAACATAAACTACATTATTGAGACGAAGTGAGAAGCCGTTGTCTAAGACTAATGTAATTGATCCTATTGATTCCACTTCGGCTTCCTTTCCATCCGCGACTCTAAGGCTTCGCTCCCCCTTTCTTAGGGTTCTCGCGGTATGGAATCCCTGTAAAGAATTAATGCGTGCAGCTTGCACTGAGTCAATCCACGAGAATTAATGGAAAAATTAGCATAAAGTGTTTCATCAACAAAAGTTATTGTATCATTACCCTTCTTTGCGAGCCACTTTAGGAATCTGACACAGTCCTTACGAAAGTGTCTGATTGCTTGCAAAAATGACATTCACCCCTTTAGGTGCTCGTGAGAGCTACATGAGGCTTAGGTGCATTGTGCACTTTAGGCCCGACTTATCGGCATTGGGGAGAACGCCAACTTCTTTTAGATTTGAAGTCCCTTGGAACTTCCTTTTATTGGAGCCACCAACTTGAAGTGCAAGATCCTCTTTTAGTCCTAATTCTTTCCTCCTCCACGAACACACATGGCGATTAAATCGCTCATGTTCCATTTTCTTTTGAGTATTATAGTTGATCTTAAAAGTCATGTACTCGAGAAGGGAGAGAGGTCATAATGAAATGGACTAGAAACCATCGAAATTTCCATGTCCATTCCCTTAAGTTTTCCTACCATATCGGTCATCATCATTATGTGTTCTCTAATACTGGAACCATCATATTTAGTTGTCAAGAGCCTCAGATCGAGTCTTGGCATAAACTTTTGTAGAGCCCTTAAATTTTTCTTCAAGCGATGCGGATACTCTTTAGCATTTTCAGAATCGGGATCGCTCCCGATCCCAAGCGAAATGGAGGTCTTCATTATCATAAGTGATAGACGGTTGGACCGCTCCCATTTCTCGCATTAGTTTCATAAATTTTCTTTTGTCATCATAATTTTCCTCACCCTCGGAGGGGAATGGGAGCCGCATCCTTAAAGCATAATCGAGATCTAATACCCCAAGGACAACATGGATTCTCTCCTTCCGGGAGGAAAATTGCTCCCGTAAGTTGTTCAATGTTGTCGATGGTGGCGCGACATTTGATGCATTTATTCTGAATACCAAAATACAGGGGCACAAAATTAGAAATAGTCATAAGAATATGTTGCATGTAATTAATCCTCGTTGGTGCGATTAATAACACACAAAAACTATAGTTCTAATTCACATCACCGTTAGGCGGATAATGAAAAGAACTAAATAATTGATATGGCAACACATGATTATAATCAACGTTGGTCGAATATAATCACATGCATACATAATGCCAAAATAAACTATTAAATCTCCAACTAAAATATCTCGTTGGTTCAATTTTAATCAGAGATAATACACAATAATTGGGTAATAATACTTTATTATTGGGCAATATGACATCATTCATGATATATCATAATTGTGCATAAAAACAATAATTAAATCAGTGCTCAAAAGGGATTAATCATAAGAAAGAAAGCACTGAAATTAAACCAAAAATTGAAAAAACACTATTCGGCCCAAAACTTCACTGCCGGCCAAAATCGTGCGCGGCCCAACGCTCTGCCGCGGCCCAATTCGCGCCTCAGCGCCCGGGATGCACAAGCGCCGTCCGATCTAATCGGACGGCCGAAAATCGTTCGGCCCAACAACTCCAATAGGCTGTAAAGCGCAACCCTCGGATCCGTCGGACGGATGAGATGAAAACGCGAGCGCATAAAACAAGAAACCCTAACCCTAAACGCCATTTGCCCTTCGTCCTCCCGAAAAAAACGGAGCGACGCAGCGGCGATCTGAGGCGGCGTCGTGGCTTGAGGCGCGAGCGGCGGCGTCGCAGCTTGAGGCTCGCGTCGCGGAGCGACGGCAACAACGCCGAGCGCCGAGAGCATCGATGGTAGCGGCGGCTTGAGGCGGCGCCGCTGCTGCTCCTTTCGCCGGCGTGTGTGCAACCGAGGTTGCGCACACCGCCGTCGAGCGGAGCAACGATGGCGCCGGAGGCCAGAGAGACTCCGGCGAACTCCAAAAACACGTAAGTCTCCGCCGCATCTAAAGGGTTTTAAAATTGGGGTCTTGATTTGGGTTTGAGGACTTCGGGAGTTCCGATTTGGCATAAAAACTTAAATCCCCTCCTTCTAAGATGCTTGATTGAGCCATAAAAGAATATATCCGGGTCACGGATCATTAGATCTAAACCTTTAATTACTAAAACTAAGCAAATTCAAGTTCGGTTCTTGGCTGATTAGGGTTCAAGATGAGCTAGAGTGCTCTGATACCAAATGTGTGCGTAAGACTTAGGCTAAACATGACATGAACCCTAGCTCGAATCTATGAACACCCACAAAACATTAGAGCGGAAGCATTAAGACTTACCCGAACCTGAGGAGGCCATGAAGAAGGTAGATGAGTCGGTGCAACAACCGGGGTGAAGTAGCGTCGGGGTGAAGTAGCAGTCGTGGTCGGCGGTGTCACGGTGACGACGGGGCTTGAGTCTTCGTCCACCTTAGCACCCGTGAGCGATCGGGATTGTGTGTGGATTTTAGTGGCCAAGAACAACCTATTTCAAAGCCAGCCGAAACCCCTCATTTTGTATAGCGCTAGGTGACCGGGACCCAAACCAAAACCGTTTGGTCGCGCCTCCGATCAAGGCGCGGTGGAGACGAGGTCTCCCGTTGATCTCGGGATACAGTTAGCCGAAGATCAACCCAACAGTTTAGCCGCTTAACTACCGGGAGCGGCTGCTTGCACTGAACGATTAGGTGGCGATTAGACAGCCTCTGCAACATTCTTAAAGGTAGGTAGATCATGTTACCCGGAGGCGTCAGCTTATGGTGATCTTCTGTAGCCGACCGTGCCAGTCATGTGGAGGGCATACAGAGATTGATCGACACGAAATGCAGCCAAGAGGTGAGAGACACTATTAGGAATCACTTGGAAAGCACAAGAAAAATCCAAAAAGAATTAACGCAATCTGTTGTTTCTACTGCCACACTCAGCTAACGGCTGTTAGCTTTGATTGAACATGGATCAATAACTGAAGATGCCTTTTTCCCAAAACGACGCCTGTCGTGAAAATTGACTTCAGAGTTCAGACGACTGTACAAAGACTAGAGGAATCATCAACACAAAGCATTCCATTTCTCATGCATGTCTATCCAGGGTAAGGAAATGAAAAAAAGAAAATCATACTTCAAACTCAAAGATTGTTTTAGCACTGGAGCCCGGAAAGCAAAGCTGGTCATGCAGTATCAATAGGGGATTAGGATTATCTTCATTGAAGCAGTGAATGTAGAGATCTACAATAGCATGTCATTAAAAATGATCCCCACCATCCGTTCAAAAATTGAAGATATAGACAGTGGCGGAGGACGGAAAAAAAATAAGGTGTGGCGAAATTGATAACATAGATATTAAAGATTTTTCAATATAATGATTTATACACATATAATATATAATGATCATCATCTACAATATAAGTAAAAATATTTAGAATAAATAGAAAGATACAAGTAAAGTCAATAGACTAACCAAGTGACGATGAACATCAATTGCGTCTAGGCGATATAGGCAATTGCACTTGCCTATCTTTCTTTTTCTGAAATGATTTCTTAATCCTCTCAAGATCAATTCCTTTGAATATTTCTCGCTCAATGTAGCACACCATTAAGTCATTAAGCCAAGCATCTGACATCTTGTTACGTAATTCTGTTTTGATAATCTTCATAGCAGAAAAGACCCTTTCAACTGATGCCGTCGCCACCGGTAGTATCAATGCCAACTCAATCAGTCGATAAACCAAGGGGAATAAAATATGTCTTTTAAGTTCAACTAATTTTGCAGCTAGGCTTGCAAGATCATGACAATCTCTAAACTCATCAAGTCTTCTCACATGAATAATAAATAGTTGAAGTTCTTCTTTTATATCCTTCTTATCGGAATAGGAGAAATCATCAGAATATATCTTAGTAAGTCGAGCAAGTTTGTCCACATCAAATTTAGAGAATGAATCTCTTGGGTCCAAACAAGAAAAGCAAACAAGCAATTCTGAAGATACCTCATTAAACCGATGATCCAACTCTGCAGTTATAGCATCTATAGCAGCATAGAAGGTATCAACACGAAAATGATGGTGCAGGTGATGTTGTTCCTCCCCCCTTTTCTTGATCTACCAAATCTCGGTACTGATCCATTCATATTTGGTATTGGAATATCATTCTCACTACAAAATTTTGTGGCTTCTTGAAATAGTGGCTCCCAACCATCATTCCTCAAATTCATCAAACGTGTTTTCACATCAATAACCAAAGACATGGCTTCAACAATATTTTGATCCTTCCTTTGCAAGATAAGTGATAGCTCATTTGTGATGCGTAGGATTTGCAACATCATCTTCATAATGAACACAAAGCTAAAGGACTCCATGATTTCCACCAAACCTCCTGCCTACAAGGATTACGAGCGTCTTGATGCACAATTTCTAGAACTTCAATCACTGCATCCCACATTGACTCAATACGAAGTAATGTCTTGTAGTGAGAACCTCATCTTGTATCTCCAGGTCTAGCCAAGGATGTTGCCTGATTTTTCCCTCTGCCGGAGGAAATCTCTCCACTACTCAACTTACCCAAAAGAATTTTGCGTTGCTTATCTAGTAATAAATCCTTCCTCTTGCAAGATGAACTAGTATTGTTCACAATCAAGTGAACATATTCAAAGAAATCCTCAATAGATGAGCAACATCTTGAGATGGAAACAACTACCAATTGCAATTGATGAGCAAAGCAATGGACATAGAAGGCATATGGGTTCTCATCACGAATCAACT
The DNA here is from genome assembly GCA_036346255.1 of Ampelocalamus luodianensis. Taxonomy (NCBI): domain Eukaryota; kingdom Viridiplantae; phylum Streptophyta; class Magnoliopsida; order Poales; family Poaceae; genus Ampelocalamus; species Ampelocalamus luodianensis. Next base: position 11,389,417 of record CM070620.1, read on the forward strand.
TTTGAAGCCCATTAAATTCTCCTCTCATATTAGAAGCACCATCATACCCTTGCCCTCATGATTGGAAATGTGTAGCCCATGCTCACCAAGTACTTCAACAACTTTGTCTTCAATGCTTCGATGTTGTCTCGTTGACATGCTTAATACACAAAAATCTTTCAATTACTTTTCCTTTCTTGTTCACAAACCTACAACACATATGATAGTATAATATAATTATCTAATTTTAACGAAAATGTGATAACTAGTCAACCATATATAATAAATCTCTTACCTCACAACCACGGCCATTTGTTCTTTGACAGAGATATCACGAGATTCATCTATAAGAATGGAAAAGAGACAATCCTGCATCTCTTGCTTTATTTCTTTGGTTACCTCTGCCGCACAACATTCTGCAAGTTCTTTTTGAATTGTTGGAGAAGTCATCTTGGCATTCTTGGGACATGTTTCATCAAATGCAAGTTTGACTTGTTCATTCCTTTCTTTATACCAATCAAGAAACTCTAGAAAATTGCCTCTATTCAATGAAGTAAGGGATTCATCATGTCCACGGAATGGTTCACCTTGCAATGTGAGAAAACTCACAATACCCAATGATGTATCTAAACGAGTTTCATACTTCATTGCTGCATCCTTTGTATATTTTGTAACCTTATGTTTGACACTTGTTTTTTGATTATCAAAATCTTCATATGCTGTCCTACATTGATTATGGGTTTTTCCATCATGTTTTGGAAGTGCCTTGTATGCATTCTTCCAAGTGTCAAACCTATGGTTGTAAAGGCATCATGACCAAATTTTTCATCCATGCGGTCATGCTTAAAAGATAACGATGAGAAGCAATATGCCTTATTCTTCTCCACACGTATTCAAGCCAAGGATGTTTCTTGAACCATATTGCATGAAAGCATCTATTACCATTTGTTTTAGGAAAATTACAACCAGTTGGTTGAGTTGGACCCTTAGCTATGAAAGCCCTCCTAACCTCACTTCTAATATCCACGAAAATTGATCAATCGGTATTGAAGTCGGGATCACCGATAATGTGATCCGGGTTGAACTGAGTTATAATAGTACCTTCAACCTCATTGCTACTTGTTCATTGCCATTTCATTTTCCATCTCCTCTTCAACGCGCAATGGCTGTTTCAAACTCGTCTAAGTCAAAGTCATCTTCATCTTCTTCATGTTCTTGATCTCTACTTCAACATCCGTAAATTTGTACCTCCACCATCACCAAAAAAAGATTGGAGGTGCCACCTTGGACAAAAGGTCCTCAAATCACAAAATTACCAAATTATATTAAACTATTAAGCGAGCATGTCAATTAATTTATAACAAATTAAATTTCCCATCTACAAAATTATAATATGCACCTCTTGTTTTGGCATTGCCCTTTTCTTTTCCTTTTGGATACATCCTCGATCCTTAAATAATTTATGCCCACTGCGCTTCATCATAAATTAATCAAACAAACTAAGTAATTAAATAATTAATAATCCAAATATCACATGAATAATAAAAATTGATTAACTTTGTCCATACCTGATGACTGATGTCCAGTGTCCTGATCTGATCAGGTCTTGCTCAGTAGGAGATCGTTTTGTACTTTTGTTTCAGGCCTTCACGGAGACGCTGCCGGTTGTCGCGTGACTCGCGCTCGGCACTTGCGGAGTTGCGGTGAACGGCCGGCCGCAGCGCATAATAAGAGATGGCCAGACGAATAGAAACACCGACGGCGGCGGACGACGAAAGTCGAACACAAGCGGCGGTGCCGTAGGGCGGGGCGAGGACACGAGCGGGATTCACGATTCCAAAGTGAAGTAAAACGTCAAGTCTCGTAGATGGACCGTATACTCATCTGCGATGAGTCCACCGATAGGAAGCAAGCCGTAGTCTACTAGTATGTATGTGCCAACAAAAGGCCAAAGAGCCCATAGAATGGCATAAAGTAGCACCCATTTATAAGCCCGTAACGGTTTGTTTATGCTGCACTTCTATTCTTTCTCCGTCCGATTGAGTTCTTATCGTGAGACTTCATTTTCTTTGATGTGCTCATGGTACAGAATGATTTGGGGGTAATTTTTTTTGGGAATTCAAGGTATGGCAAGTGCCATACCTTGCCATACTGAGAGCTCCGCCCCTGGATATAGATCAATTGCTACATTATTATTAGCTGTTCCTACAGTACTTTGCTGTGCCGCTGCGCCTTTTACGCCTCATCCATTCCACGATAAGATGCACGGAACCATTTTTGGTGTTCAGTGTAACAGAATAGTTAGAACAAGTACACCACAATGGATGAGGTGTGGGTGCGCAGTGGAACAGATTGGAGCCTTGTGCTGGATCGGCGGGCAGTTTTATGTGCGTAGTCACCACAGAAGATCAACATCTGCAACGTGCCCAAATCTTGGCAGGATTTTACCTTTTAAATTATCGTAGTAAAAGAAAGCTGAGCTCAACAATCAGATCAGGGCAGAGGCAGAACCGCAGAAGCAAAATCAATACTTCCACTGCAAGTCTGCAGGCAAGGCTCAAGAAGAACACGTGGTCTGTCAATTGTCGTTAGTTTTGGGTTGCCTTACGAGTAGACACAAGATTTACCACAGGGACCAAAGAATGGTACAAAGCCGGGAGATAATCCGACCTGAAGCTTTTCAGAATTCAGACTCCATCTCTTGGGACTTTTCTGGGGTGTGGGGATCAATGTGTTTTGGTTCATTGATCCAAATGGGACCAACAAAGCTGGTTTTGGTACGATGCAGAAATGCCTAGGACAGTCCATGCTTGCTCTTTTTACCGGGGCCGGCAGGTGACAGAACTTACTGGTAAATTTCTTCTTTTGTTCTTTTTATTAAAAAAAACTCACTGGTAAAGGAACTATTCCATGTTTGGAAGAAACACGAGTGGTTTCCACGGCCACACGGCCCATAGGACACATATCACCTGGCCTGCAGTTTCAATTTCCGTGACAAACCCGACGGGTAGCTCAACCAAAGCAAGCCCAGCCTTGTTTAAATGTGACTCATCTGTATGGTGGCCGAAAGCCACAGATTTCCATGAACTGTCGCGTATCAGAATAGTCCAATAGCTACTTTCTGCTACTCACCAAACAAGCCCAAGTCTACCCAATCCGTCCAGGCCCCTCATGATCTCATCACAATCAGTAGCCTAGCCCTATATGCTACGAGTAGTGAATGTGTGTGCCATTCCGTGATAGGAGTACACGACGTCTTATCTCGACATCGAAGCCTCGCGAATGAGAAGACAAACGCACAAGGTGGCGTTGGGATTGGGAAGGTTTGAGAGTCCCGAAGCGACATGTGCTTTTGGCTCATCGAAGGAGCCCGGAAAGACGCATGCAGCGAGTGAATAAACGTGGCAAAATGTGGTGGACAGAAACAACTAAAAAAGCCTAGCCAAAGGCCCAAAATGTATGGCCGGAGCCGAGGGACGCGTGCGACTCGGATTGTCCTGTAATGATCATCCTCTGCTCCTCTGCCGTGACATCATCTCAGGGAGCTGCAGCCTACACCCTACAGGACATGAGTGCATGAAGCGTGACCTGTTTCCGATCTTAAAAGGCATCGGCTGATCGACGACGACGACGAGGGGTAAATGCGTGATTAAGGGTGGATCGCCAACCGTGGTCAGGTGTGCTTCACTTGATTGACCAGACAAGTAGATAACTAGATATCGAGGGCAGTCCATCTACCCAACCTTGGCAATTAGCAGTTCAGATTGATTTAAAAAGATAGGTCGCACGAATCACGACACCAGATTACCAGGAGCAGCCATATCTCGAGCTCTCCGTTTCTTCGTACGGCCAGCGACCAAGCAAACCCGTGTCTTTCTTTGTTCGCCGCCGTGTGTCAGCTAGAATCCGCCACACAGGATCCATACAGTGCTTTTTAAGAGATCGAAAGAAATGGAAAAGGGTCGCAAGATCCCGCAAGATCAGGACCAACCCAACCACTACGTGCCAAGCGGGCGCAGAGCCCATGTTAGAATAGCCATTTCTCGAGCAATCATGCATGCCGTCACCTCGGCCTGCCTTTGCTTTTTATCTATTTTGGCGTCAGTCTCAGGCTCTCAGCCATCCACAGCGGCCGGTGGTAGAGAAGCAGTATAAAAAACACTTCAGGTTTCTTTCGTCCTGGCTGTAGGCTATCGCATTGTGACCGGCACTATGATTACGACTTAATAGTATTATTAAAGTATAATCAACTTGCAGGAACCGAACGATCTCAGATGCTTAAACAACGCGGCGATTTTTGTCATGCGCACGCGACCGTTTCCGCATTGCTCGGCAGCCGCCATGGAAAAGCAGCAGCACGCAATGCCGGAAAAATCCTCGCCTATTATATTAAGCCCCCCCGAGTGATTGCACTGCCCATGCTTGTGCTAATAGAACTGGCAAATGCTACTGATCCGATGAACAACAGAACCATGAACTGTGAGGGCTGGGAATGGAACAGCATTCTGAGTGAACCTGCAATCACATTGTCTCGGACCTGGGGTTCATGATAACGCAATCTGTTGCACCCATACCCATGTGTCAGTATTCAGAAGAGCCATGAAAGCCCATCTTTCTAGATGGATCTTTTGGGTAGGATGCAGAAAAGAGTACGCTACCGAGAATACCTTTCTCTTTTCTAGATGATTGCGGAATGACTTAGCGCCGGAGGAATCAGGAACTGAAGCCAGCAGCGTGTGCACCGTGCAGCAACGTATGGTGATGAGCAAATGCGATGCATGCACAGCTTTATACTACTAGCCTTTATGCCAGAGCCCGCTTTTGAGGTGTCTCCCGAACTGGAGATGCCAATATGGCAATATGCCATCCCACTAAAACCAGATACCAGCAGTGGATGATCTGAATCTGATCATGCACTACGCACACGCAGAGTTGCAGACATAGTGGGGTTGGAGACGAACAGTAACAAAAACGATGAAAGTTCTCAGAAATAAATAGGAGTGCGAACAAATTAAGTCTATCATTAGGTCAAAACTGGAGCCAAATTATTGGAACCTTGGGCCCGATTACGCGCAATTCCTTCGTGCTATAATAGCTTGAACCCGTGAATAAGGGGATGGCCAGAGTACAGAAATCTTTATCAGGAATCCGGCCATGTATGCATGTGTGCCGTGATGCTTCAAGCAACGCCAACGTGTCCAACTCTCTAACGCATGCAGCAGACTGGACTGAACTCGAATGAAAGCTCGATGCGTGAAACAAAGCTTCATGTCAACGTTTGCTTGTTCGTTTCTGCGACTTGGGGACCCACTAGTTTATCATGCTGGCTACTCGTCTCATCGGGCTGTAAATTGTAGTTGCTCGTCACGATCTGCTAAGAGATTACGACCGGCTCCAAGGGGATGATGCGACGTATAACCGCTTCAAGACTAATTTACTTGCTGTATTTGACTTTTGCTGTAACCTGACAGTGATTAGTCACAGGATTTTACACCGATATGTCTCGTGGAGGTGACATTATCCGTCACACATGAAACCGGAGATAACCAACGGAAGGTGAAAAAATTGCGACGCACAATGCACAAACGTGTGCTCAAATACCACTACCCTCAATAGTACAAATCAGTGTACACACAGTACGCAGTGATCTCCTCGACTTCGGAGACACTTGCCTCGCGTCGTCCCCATTGGGGCGACTCGGGGCGACCCACCCTGTCGCCAGCGCCCACCCCCCTCGCCGCACCCTGCTCGGCTGCCGCCGTCTTCAGCGTTCTGCTTCGGCGGCGGCGGCCCCCCTCCCCTCCCTCTTTTTTCTCCTCTACTCTCCTCCTTTCTCCTCCCCCGTTGGTTGGTTTTCTCCGTCGAGTGGTGCTCGTCGGGCCCGAGGCGTCCTCGCCAGATCCGCTCCGGCCTGGTCAGATCGGGTCTCCCGCCGGCCGAATCTGTGTCCTGGCGGCCAGCTCGCCGCGACTTCGCGCCTCTCCGGTGCTATGGCGTGGTGGTGGCCGGCGGCGAGTCGTCGGCGCCCAGATCGGTGCCCTTCTGGCTAGATCCGAGCTCTGGCGGCGTCCGACCGCCGGTCTCCCCTTCGGGTGGCAGAGGTTGTCTTCGCGCGGCGTCGACGGTGGCTGTGGCCGGGTCCAGCTGCTTCTTCGGGCGTCGTCGGTGCGCAGCGTCGGTGGTGACTGGGGTCGGCTCCGGCCGTCCTGGGCCGGGCTCTGTGGCATGTCGCTGGCCGGCGGCGTTGGGCACCCCTCTGCCCGCGGGCTCTGTCGGGGGCGTGCTTGCTGCGTTGGCTCTGCGTCTGCCCTACGTGGCGACGGCGTGGCGGCGCGCGCGGCACGCGGTGTGCGTGGTGTGCACGAGTTCGCGGTGCTTGTGCGGTGGCGTGGGTCGCAGCCCGTTCCACCATTGTGCAGGTTTCCGGGGCGGGAGGCCGCAAGCGAAAGCTCCGCCGGCTTGCTGGTGCAAATGTCGTTGACGCCCGCGAGCGCCATTCCCTCCTTGGAGGCGACAATTTCGCGTCTCCCCCTCCCAGACGAGCGACGACGACATTGATGTCGTTACCTTCTTGAAGGCGTCGCTTTGAGAAGCCCCTGCCCTCTTCGTTTTAAACCGCCGGCTTCTTTTGTAGGTTCACCCCTACGTCCTCGATTCACGGCGGCTTTTCGTTCTGGTTTGGCGCTTCACGACAGCATTCCGGTCCAATGCGCACTCCTCCGAAGCTGACTTGTGTGACAGAGAGGTGCGGCGTGGGAGTTGAGCTCCGCCGTCTAGAGTGACAGCAAGGTGCGGCGAGGGAGCGGGGTCTCCGCCGGCTCGAGTGTCAAAGAGGTGCGGCGTGGGAGCAGGACTCCGCCGTCTAGAGTGACAGCGAGGTGCGGCGTGGGAGCTGGGCTCCGCCGGCTCGAGTGTCAGAGAGGTGCGGCGTGGGAGCAGGGCTCCGCTGACCGAGTTGTGAGGGCGTTGGTTGGTTGGTTTGCGCGAGTTGAGTTGTGTTGGATTTGCCTGTTGTCTGGCTGTGCTAATTGGAGTGGGCGTCGTTCTGTTCGAGTCGAGGATGTTTTGTCGTCTCAGGGTTGACTACCGGTTTTCCTTTCAAAAACCGTGCTTTTGTTTAGGTTTTCGGGCCCGGTTTCTCTTATAAACTGGGTTATTTCTCTTCTTCTTTATATATATGCTCGGCTGGTGTTCTAGCCCGCCGTGCTCGTTCAAAAAAAAAAGTGTACACACAGTACCAATCAGGAACGGCTCAGACTTACAGTGGTGGGTGACAAAACCACCAAACGCCTGTAGCGTCACTTGCCGAATTAGTGATGGCAGAACACAACCGGGTTAGGTACAAAACGGCAAATGAATGAACTGCTAAAAATCCGCGCGCGAATGGGTGGTTCATCACCGGTCCAGATCATGAGCCACGACCAGAAAAAAACAAGTTAGGCCACTAGAAAAAGGGATCCTGCTTCCAGAACGCGAGGCATCTCAGCAACGTGCTCCACCAAAAAGATGTAGTAGTAGTATATGGCAGTATACGCATGGCTAAGGATGCATCTGAACCCTTTTGATCCACTTGGGAGGAATGGTGCGAGACTGACTAATGGATACCAAAGGCGACACATTAGGTACGGTAATGCCGTCGTTAGTGGTAACTTTGTTTGCCCTTTTCACTTTTCTGAGTGGAAACGTGAGCTTACTGCCTCCTACCGTTCATGTGGGAAGCTGAAACATATGTGTGGAATCTCCTAGAGATAGCAAGCGCAAATTCCAATGTGAGAAACAAAAACTAATGGAAAGTGTTTAGTACCTTTCTTCTACAACTAAAACGTACTAGTAGTACTACTAGTGTTTAGACTTTAGAGTGGATTTGGATCGCACCCGGTCGCAAGTTGTAATCCGAACCGGAACCATTACAAATCACATTGCCGTTGATGATAAGGTCCCAATTGGATGCAGCAGTTGATATGTAAATTTCACACGACAAAGCAGGGCAGTACAAGACAGTTCGAACTGTACTAGGATTCCACTGTTTGCATAGGATTTGCAATTCGATCGATCGTATATATGTTTGCCGGGTTGGGAGACAGCCCGGATCCGCGACAAGTTGATAAGAACGAGCCCGAGAGCTCTCTATCAAATACTCGCCTAGTCTTCTTCCTATTTGTTTACTTAGCACCGGTGTTGCAATACTTTTCCCCGGTCTACAAAGACTTCACAATCATATCCCGACGAGCTGCTTTCTTCCTAGCCTTCTCTTCCTCCTCTCTTCCATCCACATTCTTGTCGATTGGCCTGCGCCGAGATGGCAATAGATCATGCATCCCCTATCGCACTGAAGAGCAGAGGCGCCATGGTAATTTGTTGATTGACTGCTGATGTTTTTCTCTTGCTCTGTTCCTTGGTTCTTGATTGATCCTAATGGCGGTGCCGGATTTAATGTGCGGTGTGTGCGTGCAGGGAGAAGGGGAGTGCGACGACGAGGTGGAGAACCAGCGGTGGCCGCCGTGGCTGAAGCCGCTGCTGGCGACGAGCTTCTTCGTGCAATGCAGGATCCACGCCGACGCGCACAAGAGCGAGTGCAACATGTACTGCCTCGACTGCATGAACGGCGCGCTCTGCTCCCTCTGCCTCGCTCACCACCGCGACCACCACGCCATCCAGGTATGTATATGCAAGCCTTCCCCCATTCCAATATCATTTCCTGCTCGATCGATTCCTATCGGGTTTCTACTTTTCTTGGTGGCTCACGCATTATATGCACGGGCGCGGGAGCAGATACGGAGGTCGTCGTACCACGACGTGATCCGGGTGTCGGAGATACAGAAGGTGCTGGACATCACCGGCGTGCAGACGTACATCATCAACAGCGCTCGCGTGGTGTTCCTAAACGAGCGACCGCAGCCGAGGCCCGGCAAGGGCGTCACCAACACCTGCGAGGTCTGCGAGCGCAGCCTCCTCGATTCCTTCCGCTTCTGCTCCCTCGGATGCAAAGTACGTACTAGTTCATACGCACCAACCCATCAATTCCATTCTCACCCGAGCCCTGGTCTGGTGCATTGCAAGTCTGTAACCAACATGGCATCTTTTGCTCTGCAGATTGTAGGCACGTCCGGCGGCTACCGCCCCAGGAAGAAGAAGCACGGCGGCAGTGGCGGCGGCAAGAAGAAGAGGGTGGTGCTCAAGGACGCGCGGTCAGACTCGGAGGACTCGTGCACGAGCACCAGCGGCGGCAGCAGCGACAAGAGCAGCGTCGTGCAGAGCTTCACGCCGTCGACCTCCGCCAGCTACCGAACCGGCAACAAGCGCCGCAAGGGCATTCCGCACCGGTCGCCCTTCGGCAGCCTCATCGTGGAGTTCTAGGACACACACACAAAGCGAAGTGTCCGCCCTGATCAACACTGTAGTGTACTGTATACATGACATAGCCAAGAAGGTAATAACCGCGCGCCCTGTGCTTCCGGTGGCGGAAGCCGGCCGGCGTAATGCCGGAGAGAAGCAAGAGCAGTAAACACATAACTACTATAGCTTGTTACTTTTCAGTTCCAGGTTTTAGTTACAGTTTCAGTTACAACTAGTTAGTACCAGTAAAGTCCTAGTACTAGCTACTTACAGCTTCCGTAACGACGACTAAGTTTTGCGAACTTGTAATATTAGATGTACATAGATGTTTCACAAATGTTGGGTAGGAGACAGTGATGTGTTCATATGTGCATGGCCCGTGTAGTAAAAATAAAGAATTCTGCTCCAAATTATTGCCGGAATGGCACTGTTTGCTGGTGTTCCCAAATGCCGCAGCTGCGCAGGACACGATTGATTTGGTTGTGTGACATATCACTCATTCATTCATTCACAGCACAGTATCCGTCCTTGGGATCTGACATTCTGCAGGGAACAACCCCAATGCGGTTGCCGCCGGGAAGCTGCTCGTCATGGCCGCTGATACGGTGATTCAGTGACATTTCAGCCGTCTGGTGCGGTTCGAGCGACATGCTGATGCCGGTGTGCGTCGAGTCATGCGGCCGCCAGGGGAGGAGAGGGGAGGCCGGCACGTGTTTGGACAGTTCGAGCGCGCGGTCGGTATCTTTTGGAGCGATGAGTTATGGGGCATATGGACGATTCGGCTTCGTCCACCCGGCGTGGACGCTGAGGCCGAGCCGTGCCGTGCCGTGTGCCGCCGCCTAACTTGATTGACCCGCCATTTGTCCCCGAAAGCGGCCACCTCCGACGTCGATATCAGCCTGCCGTCGTCGACCGCCTTTACTTTCCTGCACCCGTTCCCGTCCGTCCAGAAGAAGCCGGCCCTCCAATCAACGTCGAGCATATGGCCAGTCTCTTGTGCTCTCCACTAGCAGCAACCAACAGGGCGATTTTTCTGCGAGACGGACGTACAACTTCAGTGATAGCTTGCGCTGCTGGCAAGTGGGACACGCACAACGGATTGCTTGTTTCCAATTCCAAACTGATGAGACGTGAACTGCGAGATCCTTGAAGCCAAGCCGGAAAAGGCAAAAATGCGTGCACATATGTAGCTAGCAGGGAAGGAAATTTGCTGGGGAGGACGGAAGACCCTTTCCCATGGCTGTTGATCACTCTGGATCACCCCCGAACAGACGGCGGATGGAGCGGGGCCTCCTCCATTGATTTTTTTTTTCTCCCGTTAGGCGCTTCGACAGTGCTCTGTTCGGAAGTTGCTCGCGCAGATCGAGTGCATCCAGGCTACAGCCCGTGCACGGCACTTTGCGCAGAGTCGGCATCTCCATCTTGAATGGCAGCATTTCGTTTATTCGTACCGAGCATGCCTCGGACAGCATTTCGTGCGCACACTTACGCCCTGTCCATTGGAGAAGCCGGACTGGAAAAGGAGAACGCATCCACCATATGCCATGACACAGAGACGTTGCCACCCACCATCCAACGCCCCCATGCCACCCACGACTTTTTCTTCGACTTTTTCCCGTGCGGTGATGTCATTTGCTCCCCAACTTTGATCGATTAGTCACCACGGTGACACGGACCGGTTAGACCGACATCGCCGTCCTGTGGCTCCAACTCGTGGGCCACTTGCGGACTGGAGTCGATCGGCGCGTGAATGAGGCGTGCGAGTGGGTCGTCTCGCATCGGACGGTCAGTGCCAGCCTTCGTGGATTCGCCGGCTTTCCCTTGCGTTGGGGTTAGGTTCTTGTGACTTTGTGACTTGAGTGAGCCGTGACTCTGCATTGCATTGCGCTATTGCCCCATCCTGGATTTGGATTACTCGCGGTGTGGTGGGGATGGCTCGTTTGCTTTGGATAATGAAAGCGACAGGGATCCATTGCACTTGCACATTCCATTGCAAGGTGGTGGGGGTGGGGTTTATGGGGTGCCATGCGAAGTTTTTGGAGTAGCTTTCTTCTTGTTTTGTGCTGAGGATCGAGTAAGGATGTTGAGATCATGGCCGCGCGCCAGTACATTAATATAGATAGATATGAATAATACAGTTATAGTTCGTGCTCTGAGCTAGTGGTTATTGCCTCTCAATTTGCTTTGTTGGTGACGATAACATGTATATCCCATTAGCTTGATGGATAACTAATCACCCCCATTAGATCTGATACGTTGTGAAAAGGGCGGAAACATTTAAGATACAAGAAAAGTTTGTGAGCCATAGATTCTAAGCAATCTCTAGGATCGGGAATTTGAGCAGGACAATAAATAGCTTAGTGAAGCAAAGGACTGAACTTTTTAAGAGGATTAGATAGAACCTTGCAGCTTTAAGAGAGACCATTTGCTTGTTTTGCCTCTTACCGCCTTTTTCCAGGCCCGTCAAATCGCTTCCACTTCTTCCCCTGTGGAAGAAATTGGGAAGAGAAGCATGTAGCTCTTTGTCGTCTAATGGAGGAAATTGCAAAAGTCTTTAGTGGTGAGTCCAACTTAAGATTGTTGTGTATACCTCATATATGACAGATAAAAGGAATGCTCTATAGTTTAGGTTGTAGTATGTAATCAGGTTATAAATATAACTTTGCGAGTCTTGACCTCGTGTAACTGTAATCGTGAAAAAAAGAAACTTTTCGTATGAATGGAGGCGCTAAGATTCGGCTCACGGACGTAGGCATTACCGAACCTCGTAAATAAAATCCTTGTGTTTTTTTTGTGTGTGTTTTTTTTTCTCTCTGTGTGATCATATTGCCGCCGGTTCCAACAGGATTTTTCTTTTGGCTCCTTTGGTCATTGATTCGAGAGTAGAAAACTGTACAGGGGCTTAAGCCAAACTAGGCCCCAAGATTGCAACCAGGAAATGGCAGAATGCTCCCTTCTTCAGAGATCGGCAAGGACAAAGATAACAACCAGGTCCCACGGGATTAGGTACGAAAACAAACAACGACGATCGCAAGTTCGTAGCAATTGTTGCCAGAACCAACACACTTCCATCGCGCGCACAATTCCGTTGTACCTAAAGCGCAAGCTGACTTTGGAATTTCGGCATTTTCTTTGTTCTGTCGTGAAGAGGACTACGGATCTTACCTTCCTCCACTCCCCGACGGTGCCTGTTCACAATTGAAACTGAAATCCTCTTTGATGCTGTTGCTACCAGTGGACAGCCTACGGGTTGCGAGCAAACAGATGCTAAAAATCTGGAGCAGGGATATCCCAGTGCAGCTCCTGCCTGGCTGCTTCTTAAGACCTTTTTTTAGGGGACAGTTGTCAAAATGACACACATTTCTTCTGCCTTTTACAAAATACTATTAAGGCCTTGTTTGGTAGAGCTTCATATTCTTATTTTTTAGATTCTGATTCTGATTATCTGAGAATCCACTTCTCTGAAAATCTGGAGCTATCTCAAGAAAAAGTTTGGCTGATAAGTTGGCTTCAAAAACTATACGAGAGAGGATTAGAGGTGAATAGACCATGCTACCCCTGGTACAAATACATCAATTGTGTATTACTTATTTGTATTTGTCCTTGCACCGTTGCTATATCCCCTGGAATGTAGTTTATTGGAACGCGATGATACCTTGCTATGTGCGCAACGGGATGAGAGGGCAAGTGAGTTGTTTGCGATGATACCACCTTGAAAGATAACTATGGAAGAGAAGTACAGCATGAACTCAGAGAAATGGCGCAGCCCACTTTGAATTATCATCAACTTTATGTGAGAACCCGCGTAATTAGCTAATCTTTTTTTTTTCAATAAACGGTTTTTAGCGGTAATTAATTTCGGCTTAGCAGTAAGCTAACGGTAGTTTTGCGATCATCGTTAAGTTTCTAATTTGTCGTCTGCGTTGGTTTAGTGGGTTTCGTTTCGTGAGTAGCGCATCATCGCATTCATCAGTGCACAGTAGCATCAATCATATTAGGTTGCATCTTTCAATTGCATTAGATATTTAAGTCAATTGTAAGCATTTCAATAGAAGTGCATCATCATCTCATATCATCTAGTGCTGTTTAAATAGTTACATCTTAGATTGGTTTGTTAAGCAATAAAAAGAGTACATTCGCATTGCATATCGCGAGCCCTCCTTGTATCCTTGTTCTTGATCGCGAACCATCAAACCTCGGTGTCGTCCTTGTCATCCAAGAAACTCGCACGCAAACCACTCTCGCCGTGTTGTTAGACAGAAGCAAGCTACAGTGTTATTAAAGTAAAGATTGCCGTCAGTCTCCCGAAGTGCACTGAGTACTCGGAGCAACCGGAGTAGTCGGTCCCTTGACGATCAAGACCCCCAGACCAACCGGAGTTAGTCGGCTCCTTGATCGCCAAGATATCCAGACCACCCGAAGTCATTCGGCACCTGCCACTTCCGTGGGTCTCATCACTCGGCGTTTAATATAATCGGGCACCCACGTATAGTGATTTCAAACCTTGGACCAAAAAGCCCCCAACAAAAATCTTGCCTTGTGAAAGCCATAAGGATAAGGGCAAGGGCATAGTGGTCTTTAATCAGCCACAAGGGGCAGCCAGCAGAAATTATCCAGCACAGGCCAGCCTCCCCCCAAGTCTATCCCCCAGTCAAGCCAACACCATCCATCCATTTTCCCCATAACCATTTGGACAGGAAATCCATCAGCATTTCCCACCAGTGAGGGAGCGAAGAGAGCGGGAGATAAGAGCAGCCCCTCTAAATATCAAGCACTGGAATGAGGATTAGGGCAAAGGACAAGCCACAGCCGAACCATCCCCCATAGCCAGCCTCATCAGTTCATTTTCCCACCATGTACCATTTTACCCACAGCCGAAAACAACAAGTCAGCATAGCACAAGGCAAGACCAAGGAGTCAAGCACCACCAGACAACACCCAAACCAGGAGCAAGAACCAGCCGAAGGCCAAGGAAATATCAGGCTCAAGCAAAGGGATTGGGTCTTGGTAAACAAATGAATAGAAGCCTGGTAGATAGGGGAATGCATAGCCATCAGATAAGGGCAGCCGAAGCCCTCCCCCCTGGACAAGCCTCCCATTCCCTTCTTCCCACAATGTCACACAAGCACAAGCACAAGGTAAGCCAGCAAGGTTCACAAGCAACCTACTGTCATCCAAAGCAAGCACAGGCAAAGCTAGCACCAGCCGAAAGCCACCACCCCCTCCCAGATCACCATCCTCCACAAAGCCACCCACAAGCAAGAATCCCATTCGCAAGCTCAAGAGTTCACCCATCACTGCTTGCAAGCAACCCACATCAAGAAGGAAGCAGGAGGAGGCAGGGAGCAGAGAAGGTGAAGGGGAAGACCGGAGGAGCCAGGCGGCAAGAAGCCAGAAGGCAAGGAGCACGGGAAGAAGAGCGCGGCGGCGGGCTTCAAACCATTGGCGACCACGAACTCCACGTCAACCGCGTCGCGGGCATCAGCGACGGGAGGAGGGCCAAGCTCAGATGCTACATCATCACAGCCTGCAAGCCACCCACTGCAACGGAGAAGAAGGGAGCACCAGCACGAGGCCGGCACTGCTACCCTCTTCCCCCAATCCCAGAAACCACAGGAGGTAACCCTAGATATGCATCAGTATCCTCTACTCGTTCACACAAGGACACATCACAGGAGCATCAACATTCAGCCCTCAGCGTATTTCAGTTCATCTTATCACAGAGCGGGGAGCAAGGTAGAGGAAGGGGGAAGTCTTTACCTCAGTGTGAACCACGGCCAAAACCCCACCATAACAGCAACTCACCCCATCACCTCCCTGCATGCTAGAACATCTGTGAACCCACCTTCAGAGCAAGCATGATTCATGAAGTAGGCATCAATATCAACAAATCAGTATAGCATCCGCATGTAAAACCGAATTAAAATCAAGGTTTTAAAAAGGGAGAGTAGAGGAGCAGAGCGAGCTAGGGAGAGCGCGAGCGCAGCGGCGGCAACAACGCCGAGCCGGCGAGCCGAGCGCCGGGTCGGCCGAGTCTGCCGGCGGCCGAGGCCGGCCGGCGAGCGGCGGCGAGCCGAGAGAGAGCCACGAGGCATGAGGCGACCGAGGAGCCGGGCGGCACCGAGCCAAGCTAGGGGCCCGGATCCGGGACCCATGCGGCGTAGAGAAGTCGGGCCGAACCCTAGGAGGTAGCCTTGTGAGGCGCGAGATGAGCCGGACCGGCGGGGGCGGCATCGGGGAGGAGGAGGAGGAACTGAGAGGGCGGCACAAGGAGCTTCGGTTGGAGAGGAGCCATGGAGATGAAGGGAGGAGTGGGAAAGAAAGGAGCAAGAAGAGAAGAAGCCGGGTGGGTTTGGTTGGAGTGGATAAGGAGAGAGAGAGAGAGAGAGAGAGAGAGGAATGTAAGGGGTAGGGTTAGGAGAAGCTAGGTAGAGTAGAATTAGGGATTAGATGATTAAGGTTGGAAGGTGTGTTAGACAATTAGTATAGAATGTTTGTAAGATAAGCTGTAGACTCTAATGCGTGGTGTTAGCTAGTATTTTCTTGCATTAGAATTAACGAGTAACGATAGTTGTTAGTCGGTGGAGCTTAACCCTAGAATCCATTTTGTGGGTAGAAGCCGTATCACGAATAATTTTTGGTAGACGACAAGAAAATCGTAGATGGGAGTCTTGACTTGTCGGAGATCCGCAAGATGTTTTAAAATTAAAGGTTGCTACTAAAAGAACCAACTGACCCATATACTTATTTTGGCACTAAAATCCACTAAGTATTTATTTGGGTATTATTCGCTTCTACCGTATATTGCAAAGATCGAACCTATGCGACAGGAGTAGGCGATACAGTTTAAATCGTGGCGGTCATCTCTGATTCAAGGCAAGCGATCCTCTTGAACATGAATCTAGCTATTTTTAACTGAAAACTGTATTTACTATATCATATACAATATTGCATCAAAACTATTTCTCAAAACTCAAAACATTTAAATGAAGATGGTGAGGAAAGAAAGGAATGTTATGATGAGTAAGGAATGAGAAAAAGATGATGTAATACTATGGCTGGTAAAGGGGGCCCGGGGCAAGGATGAAAGAGGGCAAGAGGTGGGACCCCTTTACATATGGTTATTATATAAGGACCAACAACACTCTTGCTCGGTCAGAAGCCGTATCTAAGTACCAACCATTCTCTCATTTCGATGAGCAGAAAATGCTACCAGATTACGTAATTATGCTCTCCACAACGGGTAAGTATATATGTGTGCGTGTGTTATGACAGAAGCAGGCGCTATAGCGCTAGGTGGAGTGTTGGGTGCAGAGAGGATGAACCGCCCAACCAACATTATCGTAACTTCGGTGTTGGCGGTGTCGGCACCGACGGAGGTAATGGGTGGAGAAATTAATCACGTAATCTGGAAAACGTTCTGTATTCTGAACTCGAAGTCGCATCAAAGGAAATGCGATGGACCTAGCTCATATAGAGCTCAGAATAGTTATGGGTAAAGTGGTACAAGCCTGCGCAGTGCTATATCAAATCATGAATTCATGCGGTCTCTGGATTGGAGTCTCGGAACCGCTAGGGTCTTTCTTCTCTCAGAGTGACTAGTAGTCTTTTCTGAATTAAAATTTGCCACCTATTGTTTTAAAGAGTTATGTATTTTCAGAATCAGAGATGAGTTAGAAAATGAAGAAAGAACAGAGATGAGTCATACAGTGCATTTTGCTATTAATGCTTGCTGAGTACATTAATTTGTACTCAACCTTGTTAGTATTCTCCTTTGTAGATCCTAGTCCCACGGAACTATTCCGTGTTGGACGAAGGTCTTGCAGTACCGATGATATGGCACGAGGCGAGGGCGTTGACTACGAGGACCAGGGTGAGAAGGGCAACTGAGTTGGCGTTGGGGTTGAATTGAAGACCGATGGAGTCAAGAAAAGCAGACGAAGGGTTTAATCCCATTGTGCCGTTTATAATTACTATGTAAGAACCATAGCCTTACGTGGCTAACTGGAATAAAAGGTACAGTTTCTATTTTATTGTTCTGCTACGCTAACTCTGGTAAGGTTTACTATTCGTTGGAATGGTGTTTTACCGCATGCATTTAATAGTAATCCGTATGCCTAAGTGTGATTACCCACGGGTAATGACACGGGGCGCTAGAGGTGGTATCAGAGCAATAAGATCGGGCCACGCTAATAAAATAGAAACTGTAGCAAGAACTTAGATGTGCTTTTCTTGCTCGCTATATGGCACTAAGTATTTTATTAATCCTTATCTCAACGTCAATTTCTACTTCCAGTCTCCTTTCAAAATTAGTATGTTAAAAAGCTTACCTATTCTTATAGGTGACATTCCTGCTAACGTAGAACCATTCCGTCGTAGAAGGTTGAGGTTCAGTCTTCCGTTCGAGATAGTGCGGGGGAAGCGTGTGCTTCATCATAAGATTCGTGTTGTTAGTTCCTGCTAAATGATTTGTCAGGCTAGCAATTAGACATAGGATAGATGCTTTGAAGGCTATAGGCGAAGGGGTATCAATATAAGGTCATAAGTTTTCATGCTGGGGTTAGAGGCATGGAGTAGAACTCTGGTGTGGACCTGTTATTCCAATCTCGGGATAAGTATGGGCCATACCCATTAGCTTCTTACCTTTTCATCTATACCACCAGAATGACCCGTCAGCATCTTAAAGTAATCGAGAACTACTTAAGGAAAGTAAAGGATGGCTGACGGTGTGAAAAGATGACTTATCCCACTTCTGCATTTCAATTTTCCCGGACAGGTGGTCCGTGGCACTCCGAGCGTGTAGCTCTGGCGTACCCAGGAGCGAAATCTTGGGCGTACTCAGGAATGAACCCTGAGCGGTCCCAAACACGTGGTTTGGGTGGACTTGAGCCAGCTCTCGAGCGTACCTGGGCATGTGGATCCAGGGTAGTGTAGGTTCGCACTCAGAGGCAAGCTCTGAGCAGTCCCAGGCCTGTGGATCTGGGCGGTCTTGAGAACGGGATCTCAAGCGTGACTGAGCACGAGAGACTCAGGTAGAATAGGATTTGGATCTTTTTGGCATCTACCTGTTTCTTGGTGTTATTTGCCTCATATGTATATGGATTAATACAAGTCACCTGCGGTTAGCTTTCTTCTCTATCTCAAGCTATTGCTAAAGAAGAGGGAAGGTCGAGGAAGCGAAGAATGTGAATTAGAATTGCGATTGGGACTCACGCCACAAGAGTAGTCTACAGAAAATCCAGCAGTGAACTTCAGTAAGTTAGCACCTGGTCAACCTCAAGCCACTACCATACCAGAAACCAACCAAATACCATCGACCACCTGCTTATAAACCTTGTCCATGTATACCGCAACAGCCACCACCAACATATGGATCACCTCAACAACGACCCTTTAACCAACCTTTTCAGATCTCACAAGCCCATCAGCAACCACCACCAAGATATGAACCGCCCGAGCCAAGAAATTTCAACCCATTCTTCCCAAAACCCATAGCCCAATAGTAGTTTGTTGCCATAGCTTCTGATTGTGCAAAGTATCGAAGTTGCCACGTGACGAAGGATAGCATGATTGTTGAATATCATATTAAAGGATTACACGATTGTGTATATTGGATTATTAGAAACACATTGTTGTGGGGGATTAGATTATTGGAATAAATTATTATTGGATACTGGAATAATGAATTGCTGGATGTGGGATTGTAGAACTAGATAATTGTTGGATATTGAATATTTGATCATAATTGTATCATATTATTGGATTATTGAATATTGGGCTAAAGAATGTGGGATTATGGAACTGGATGATTGTGAATATTGAATTGATGGACATTGGATTAGTAGGAGTACATGATTATCGAGTAATTGGATTATTGTTGAATACAGAACTGAATGTTGGCTCTGGGATTATAGGAATATATTTGTTGGATTAATGGAGTTAGGGATATTGGATTATGGAAATAGATTATGATTGAAGACTGGATTGTGGGATTATATAATTGTTAGAGTTGGATTATCGGATTGCATCATTATTGGATTATAGGAATGTATCATGATCGGATTATTAGAAATATACTATTGTTAAATTATAGAAATGCCTTTGTCGGATACTAGAATATGCTGATGTTGGATTATAGACGTATATCTTGTTGGAGTATAGAAATAGATCTTGATTGGATTACATAAATATGTCTTGGCGGATTTAAATGAATTTTAGTAAATTGTGGAGAGTTCGAAATGAGAAATTAATCCAGTATAGATATTGATTGAAATATGGGACGGTTGGAGTGTCGTAGCAATTCAAGATGTAAATTTTTGGTGAATTGGTTGGATCATGATGAATGAGTAAATTTCGTGAAATTAATCGAATGATTCGGTTATGTTGGATTTATTAGATATAATTGAATAATGAAATAGGATTTGGATATGTTGTTGGTAATCGTGAGAAATCCTGTATTGATAATATAATCGGGTTTAGATAATGAATAAAGCATGAGGTTGGATTAGTATAGAAAATTATAATTGAAACTCTGGTGCTTTGATTGGATTACCAAGAAGTGATGAAATTAGGGAAGTTAATGAAATAATAGTGCTCGATTGATTTATAGTTGTTAATGGAACTAATCGGACAACCGGATCAAGTTGAATTCATGGAATATGATTACCTGTTGGAATTGGATTTAGAGGTATTTTCAGTAATAATCGAAAATCTAGTATTGACAATCCGATCAGGTTTAGGTAGTGAATAAGAAGCGGAGTTGGATTATTACGATGAAGTGGTGACCGAATTCGTGTATTTGATTAAATTATACAGAATTAATGAAATTGGCAGAGTTAATTGAATATCAATGGCTGGTTAATCTACAATCGTTGGTGGATTAACAGAAACAAGGATATTGCGAATCTATAGGTATAGCAGATTGATTTGGAAAGGATGGATACACTTGTGCAAACCACACAGATAAAGTTACACCCATTCCTGGTGTCAACCCATATACACATGCCAACAGATGAAGCCCACAAATTGTGACGGCAGCACCAACTCAGAGTTCGACAGCATTTGGTGAAGCAGTACGAAGAAAAATGGGGTCTCAAAGCGCAATCTGATGATAGTCGAAACCATCAGTCAAAAATCCGAAAGATCTATACAGGACAACAACATGGGAGGAATCATCCCGTCAATGAAGACTACATGGGAGAACAATGAAGCGCTACGAGAAGTCTGCCAAAGCCCTCCCCTGAAGATCCCAATTTCGGGGACGAAATTTTTCTAAGGGGGGTAGGATGTGAGAACCCGCGTAATTAGCTAATCTTTTTTTCAATAAACGGTTTTTAGCGGTAATTAATTTCGGCTTAGCAGTAAGCTAACGGTAGTTTTGCGATCATCGTTAAGTTTCTAATTTGTCGTCTGCGTTGGTTTAGTGGGTTTCGTTTCGTGAGTAGCGCATCATCGCATTCATCAGTGCACAGTAGCATCAATCATATTAGGTTGCATCTTTCAATTGCATTAGATATTTAAGTCAATTGTAAGCATTTCAATAGAAGTGCATCATCATCTCATATCATCTAGTGCTGTTTAAATAGTTACATCTTAGATTGGTTTGTTAAGCAATAAAAAGAGTACATTCTGCATTGCATATCGCCGAGCCCTCCTTGTATCCTTGTTCTTCGATCGCCGAACCATCAAACCTCGGTGTCGTCCTTGTCATCCAAGAAACCTGCACGCAAACCACTCTCCGCCAGTGTTGTTAGACAGAAGCAAGCTACAGTGTTATTAAAGTAAAGATTGCCGTCGGTCTCGGTGCACCGAGTACTCGAGCAACCGAGTAGTCGGTCCCTTGACGATCAAGACCCCCAGACCAACCGGAGTTAGTCGGCTCCTTGATCGCCAAGATATCCAGACCACCCGAAGTCATTCGGCACCTGCCACTTCCGTGGGTCTCATCACTCGGCGTTTAATATAATCGGGCACCCACGTATAGTGATTTCAAACCTTGGACCAAAAAGCCCCCAACAAAAATCTTGCCTTGTGAAAGCCATAAGGATAAGGGCAAGGGCATAGTGGTCTTTAATCAGCCACAAGGGGCAGCCAGCAGAAATTATCCAGCACAGGCCAGCCTCCCCCCAAGTCTATCCCCCAGTCAAGCCAACACCATCCATCCATTTTCCCCATAACCATTTGGACAGGAAATCCATCAGCATTTCCCAGCCAGCAGGGGAGCGAAAGAGAGCAGGGAGATAAGAGCAGCCCCTCTAAATATCAAGCACTGGAATGAGGATTAGGGCAAAGGACAAGCCACAGCCGAACCATCCCCCATAGCCAGCCTCATCAGTTCATTTTCCCACCATGTACCATTTTACCCACAGCCGAAAACAACAAGTCAGCATAGCACAAGGCAAGACCAAGGAGTCAAGCACCACCAGACAACACCCAAACCAGGAGCAAGAACCAGCCGAAGGCCAAGGAAATATCAGGCTCAAGCAAAGGGATTGGGTCTTGGTAAACAAATGAATAGAAGCCTGGTAGATAGGGGAATGCATAGCCATCAGATAAGGGCAGCCGAAGCCCTCCCCCCTGGACAAGCCTCCCATTCCCTTCTTCCCACAATGTCACACAAGCACAAGCACAAGGTAAGCCAGCAAGGTTCACAAGCAACCCACTGTCATCCAAAGCAAGCACAGGCAAAGCTAGCACCAGCCGAAAGCCACCACCCCCTCCCAGATCACCATCCTCCACAAAGCCACCCACAAGCAAGAATCCCATTCGCAAGCTCAAGAGTTCACCCATCACTGCTTGCAAGCAACCCACATCAAGAAGGAAGCAGGAGGAGGCAGGGAGCAGAGAAGGTGAAGGGGAAGACCGGAGGAGCCAGGCGGCAAGAAGCCAGAAGGCAAGGAGCACAGGAAGAAGGGCGACGGCGGCGACGGCTTCAAACCATTGACGACCACCAGAACTCCACGTCAACCAGCGTCGCCAGGCATCAAGCAGCCAGGAGGAGGGCCAAGCTCAGATGCTACATTATCACAGCCTGCAAGCCACCCACTCCAACGGAGAAGAAGGGAGCACCAACACGAGGCCGGCACTGCTACCCTCTTCCCCCAATCCCAGAAACCACAGGAGGTAACCCTAGATATGCATCAGTATCCTCTACTCGTTCACACAAGGACACATCACAGGAGCATCAACATTCAGCCCTCAGCATATTTCAGTTCATCTTATCACAGAGCAGGGAGCAAGGTAGAGGAAGGGGGAAGTCTTTACCTCAGTGTGAACCACGGCCAAAACCCCACCATAACAGCAACTCACCCCATCACCTCCCTGCATGCTAGAACATCTGTGAACCCACCTTCAGAGCAAGCATGATTCATGAAGTAGGCATCAATATCAACAAATCAGTATAGCATCCGCATGTAAAAACTGAATTAAAATCAAGGTTTTAAAAAGGGGGGAGAGTAGAGGAGCAGAGCGAGCTAGGAGAGGCGCGAGCGCGGCGGCGCGGCGGCAACGCCGAGCCGGGCGAGCCGGGAGCGCTGAGTCGGGCCGAGTGCCGGCGGCCGGAGGCCGGGCCGGCAGGGCGGCGGCGAGCCAGAGAGGAGCCACGAGGCATGAGGCGACCGAGGAGCCGGAGCGGCACCGAGCCAAGCTAGGGGCCCTGGATCCAGGACCCATGCGGCGTAGAGGAAGTCGGAGCCGAACCCTAGGAGGTAGCCTTGTGAGGGCGCGAGACAGAGCCGGACCGGCGGGGACGGCATCAGGGAGGAGGAGGAACCGGAGAGGGCCGGCACAAGGAGCTTCGGTTGGAGAGGAGCCATGGAGATGAAGGGAGGAGTGGGGAAAGAAAGGAGCAAGAAGAGAAGAAGCCAGGGTGGGTTTCGGTTGGAGTGGATAAGGAGAGAGAGAGAGAGAGAGAGAGAAAGAGGGGTAGGGTTAGGAGAAGCTAGGTAGAGTAGAATTAGGGATTAGATGATTAAGGTTGGAAGGTGTGTTAGACAATTAGTATAGAATGTTTGTAAGATAACTGTGTAGACTCTAATGCGTGGTGTTAGCTAGTATTTTCTTGCATTAGAATTAACCAGAGTAACGATAGTTGTTAGTCAGTGGAGCTTAACCCTAGAATCCATTTTGTGGGTAGAAGCCGTATGCGAATAATTTTTGGTAGACGACAAGAAAATCGTAGATGGGGAGTGCTGACTTGTCGGAGATCCGCAAGATGTTTTAAAATTAAAGGTTGCTACTAAAAGAACCAACTGACCCATATACTTATTTTGGCACTAAAATCCACTAAGTATTTATTTGGGTATTATTCGCTTCTACCGTATATTGCAGCAGTCGAACCTATGCAGACAGGAGTAGCTGATACCAGTTTCGTCAGCGGCGGTCATCTCTACAGTTCTGAAGGCAAGCGATCCTCTTGAACATGAATCTAGCTATTTTTAACTGAAAACTGTATTTACTATATCATATACAATATTGCATCAAAACTATTTCTCAAAACTCAAAACATTTAAATGAAGATGGTGAGGAAAGAAAGGAATGTTATGATGAGTAAGGAATGAGAAAAAGATGATGTAATACTATGGCTGGTAAAGGGGGCCCGGGGCAAGGATGAAAGAGGGCAAGAGGTGGGACCCCTTTACATATGGTTATTATATAAGGACCAACAACACTCTTGCTCGGTCAGAAGCCGTATCTAAGTACCAACCATTCTCTCATTTCGATGAGCGTAAAATGCTACCAGACACGTAATTATGCTCTCCACAACGGTAAGTATATATGTGTGCGTGTGTTATGACAGAAGCAGGCGCTATAGCGCTAGGTGGAGTGTTGGGTGCAGAGAGGATGAACTGGCCCAACCAACATTATCAGAACTCGGTGTTGGCCAGGTCGGCACCGACGGAGGTAATGGGTGGAGAAATTAATCACGTAATCTGGAAAACGTTACGTATTCGAACTCAAGTCGCATCAAAGGAAATGCGATGGACCTAGCTCATATAGAGCTCAGAATAGTTATGGGTAAAGTGGTACAAGCCTGCGCAGTGCTATATCAAATCATGAATTCATGCCAGTCTCCTGGATTGGAGTCTACGGGAACCGCTAGGGGTCTTTCTTCTCTCCGAGTGACTAGTAGTCTTTTCTGAATTAAAATTTGCCACCTATTGTTTTAAAGAGTTATGTATTTTCAGAATCAGAGATGAGTTAGAAAATGAAGAAAGAACAGAGATGAGTCATACAGTGCATTTTGCTATTAATGCTTGCTGAGTACATTAATTTGTACTCAACCTTGTTAGTATTCTCCTTTGTAGATCCTAGTCCGGCCGGGAACTATTCCGTGTTGGACGAAGGTCTTGCAGGTACCGATGATATGGCACGAGGCGAGGGCGTTGACTACGAGGACCAGGGTGAGAAGGGCAACTGAGTTGGCGTTGGGGTTGAATTGAAGACCGATGGAGTCAAGAAAAGCAGACGAAGGGTTTAATCCCATTGTGCCGTTTATAATTACTATGTAAGAACCATAGCCTTACGTGGCTAACTGGAATAAAAGGTACAGTTTCTATTTTATTGTTCTGCTACGCTAACTCTGGTAAGGTTTACTATTCGTTGGAATGGTGTTTTACCGTACAGACGAATAGTAATCCGTATGCCTAAGTGTGATTACCCCTGGGGTAATGACACGGGGCGCTAGACTTTAGCCTTCGACTGACCATTACAGGTTACAACTAGCTCAAATCAATACAACCTGACAGGATTCCAAGCAGAAGTAGAAGAGTACGACATGAACAAATGAACTTGAGATTGGAAATGCAACGTCATTCACGGAGCATCTCAAGTGAGAATCAATCAACTCAGGTTGTGACTCCCAACAGCCTCAACTCTGAACCGAGCTTGACACGGTAAAACAACAGTTTCACCCTCCAGAACATGTGCGTATATCTTGTACATGATATAGAAACTTTTTTTTTGGGTAAAACAGACAAGCAACCGAATCACAACTATTTCCCTAGCAGCAGAGGAACCAACTCTCTGTAGTATCTAGCTTACAATTACAATAGCACCTCATAACACATGGAGCTCGCACCGGAGTTCTTCAATATTTCTGTCCAGTCGTCTCTCTGCAGAATTTTGGCAAACATACAAATTATTGTCGATGGAGTAGACTTGACCTTCAAAGTATGCTACAAGAGCAGCGAGTGGCCTTAGGCAACTTGTTGGTCTTCTTGTCCGCAACAAACAAGTAACAGGGAAATTAGAATCCAAATCAGATTAACAATTGATAATATACCTAGCAAGTGTTGATTGACAATTGAGCTCTCTCAAATTTTCAGCTACATAAGGCGTACTGTGCTGTTCCTATTTTCAAAATTACTATCACTTTGTTCAATGATTGAAATGCTAAAAATGGAATTTGTTCATTTAGTTCATGTAAATGAGCATGCTTACCAATCGGGGGGGGGGGGGGGTCTCTCTCTCCCTACTGTTGAAACCAACATACACCCATACAAAACATGCAGCAAGGCCTTTGATAGCAGCTAGCAGTACACGCACAACAGTAGTACTTGTTTTCCATCAACCACATGGAAGGCGATGAACATTCTGGTTAGTGCTCAATGCAAGCAACAATAGCTTCACTGGGCACATACCGCCTTCTTTCTACCTTGGCTCGCCATCTTTGAATGTGCTTGACCTTTGTTTCAACCAATTGAATGGTGAATTGGTGATATCCCCCCTGTGCTTGGTAACAACCTCACTGGGAACCAATTTGACAGCATTGCGGTTGTCTACCAACAATTTCCATGGTGAGCTTTCTTCAAGCAAAGGGAACGTGAAGCATCTCTCCTTCCTATCACTTTATAAGAACTCCTTCACAAATATCACTAAACTACTCCTTGCTTGATGCCAGAATGCAGAAAAACACAATCACCAGTAGTATTGTGGTATACACTCAAATTTGAACTAATCCATGCAACTTTCTCTAGATCAAACATTACATTTTTAACAAATCAGATAGAGACGGAGGGACTAGGGAGTAGGGAGAGGACAATTACCTTCGGATGGTGCACGGGGAGGAGGCCGGCGCAGGGGGTGTAGCACCCCTTTTTCCCTTCTTCCTCGGGTCAACTTTCCCCCTCCCGCCGGACCCCCCCCCCCGGTTCCCTCCCCTCTGCCGCCCCGGCCCGGCTGCCCCTCCTCTTGTCTTCTTCCCCCTGGCTCGACGCCTCTGGCTTCTTCCTCCCCCGGCCAAAGCGTCAAGCCGCTCGTGCCTCCTCTCTCTCTCGCGCGTGCACGCCACCTCCTGTCTCCCTCTGCCTCGCACGCCACCGCCTCTGCCACGCTCGTGCCCGCCTGCCCTCTGCACCGCCGCCTGCGCCCACCTACTTGCCGCCTTGTCACGTCGCGAGCGCCCGCGCACGCCCTGGCGCCATCATCACCGTCGCCGCACGCTCGCCCGGGGCCCCCTCTCTCGAGCCTCCCCGCTCCTCCCCTCTTCGGCTTTAAAGCCCGGCACCTCCCTTGCCCTCTTCCCCCAACTCATCCCCTTCTTCCTCGAGCAAGAAGAGACCAAGGAAGAAGAAAGAAGAAGAAGAAAGCCGAGGGACTCACCTCCGTGAAGACGTCGTCGTTGCCGTCGCCGCCACCTCGGACCTTGCCGCCACCGCGCGCCTCGGGATCCCCTCGTCTCCATCGTGCCGCCACCGTGAGCACCTGGACCCCCCTTCTTCTCCCGTGCACCGCCACTCCCTCCGGCCGTCGCCGCCGCCTTGCCCCGAGCCTCCCTCTTTCCTCCCCCGCGCGCCGCCGCCGCCCTTTCTTCCCCCCCTCGCGCCGCCTCCCCTCTGCCTCGCCCCCTTCCGCGTGTCTTTTAGGGCAGAGGCCCCCCCGGGCCGCACCCCCGCGCCTCCTCCTGGGCTGCGCCCTTCCCTGTGGGCCGCGCCCGCGCCTGTGCGCCCGGTTTCGGCCCGGACTTTGGACCGGGCCGATTTCTTTTCCTTGGGCCGCCGGAGTTTTTCTTTTTGTTTGATTTTCTCTTCTCTTTTCTATTGTATTTCAAAAGAGAGACTTCAAATATGTATATCTCCCCCATTTCAACTCCAAAAATTATGAAATAAAATTCTAAAAATGTGTTAAGTCAAGATCTTGCTAATGGCATAGGTCTTGTTCAATTTGGAGTTTATTTGTTGTTCATTTGTATTTAATTGCTCTTTTTTTTTCTTGTCTGTGCCTTTTTTCGGTACGTTCGTCCGACTAGGATTTGAAGACGCGGACATCCTCCAAATTGATCGAGCACAAGATTATCAAGATCCTCTAGCCTATATCCCAGGCGAGTCAATACTTTGATCATATTGAGCCTACATTTTATGCAAATTATATTCTTTTAAAATAGCGAATTGCATGCTTTAATTCTTTAAATCAAATATGTGTTAAAGCTTAAGGTAGTTAAATACCCATTTGATGATTAATTAATTATTATGCCATCCTTGACAATTTGAATCCAATAATCCTTGTCACCCTAGTAACTATGTGGTAATACTAGTTATAGGTCGTACTTAAGCGACATGCTAGTCTTGCTTAAGTACCGGGACATTAAAATGTTCCAATCATCATCTATTCAAATATAAAAATGGTTTGGGCAGTCATTGGTGGTCCATGATTGAGATAAATGTGGTAAATTGGTTTTACTCCTCAAAACCCTAAATTGTTATTACCCTGTCTAAGCGGCTAGTGTGATGGATGGTACGACAGTGGGTGCTAACGTAGCCCAAGGACTGTTGTGTTGTAGTTGGCATGTGGAATGAACCGCCTGGATAACCCTAAGGACTTAATCTTGTCATGACCTCCCGTGTAAAACAAGTACAGCCACAAGTCTGTAAAGTACAAACTTGGTTGAATAATTTGTATCCCTCAGTACGAGTTGCACCAGGTAGATGTCCTGCGACGCCGTAAGCCTCTGTGGCGAAGGGTGTCGGGGCGCACGACGTAAGTCGTTAAGAGGGCGCAAGAGGGGGTCTAGGTAAGGGTTAACGGGTCTAAACGGACGTAACCCTTCGAAGACGAAACCTTAGCGGGTGTAACTAATACTGCTGGATGCATTGTAAAGGCCTTGTGATGATCTCCCCTTGATTCACATGTCTACGGAAATGTGTGTACATATCAAGACGATTATCTCTTGTGGGTAAAGTATACAATCTCTGCAGAGTCTAAACTGTTTAAACAGCCGTGCCTACGGTCAAAGGCAGACATGGGAACTTAACTTGAGTTAGTTCTATTTTGAAAACTATTGTGGATGGAATGAAAAATGTGGTGGGCTCACCTAGCCCAAAGATTGGTTTTTGCCTGAGTTTTCAGACTCAGTGATGTTAATAGAGGGGATAAGCCCCAGTCAAATAAGCATCAGGTAGAGTTTCTGATGGAGGGAACCTCTGCTGTTATTAAATATTGCACAATTACTCTCTTTACAAAAATGCAATTTGGTTAAAACTGCTAAGTGATAGGACTTTGTAATTATGATAATTGAAAATATTGCTTTAGCAAATAAAAGAACCCGAGCCATCCTTGTTTAGCCTTGCATGTTTATTATTGCATTATGTGTTGGCTCGCGAGCACGGAAGTTGTGCTCATTCTCGCTCTTTCCCCAAAACCCTCAGAAGCAGGAAATCCTGGAGATTACAACTACTATGAGGATCCAGAAGTCGGAGGACCAGGAGATGATGAAGCGTAGTGTAGTATTTAGGTGTTCTAGTCTCGCCCCAGTCCAGTTGACTCCGTCGGAACTTGCGTGCATCCAATATTATCCAAGCCTTGGTTAATATCGGGCGCATACGGGTTCCCCAGTCGCTTGCCTGTGGAGAGATGAGTTCTCACCCCTTTTGCTTCCGTTGTCGCTTCCGCTTTTGTAATCTAATCAATTTGGTCTGATCGGCCCCTATTGTAAAACTCGACCCGACGCGGTCTATGTAAACTCTGTTGTGTTAATTAATGAATAGTATGGTTTTACGCCATGTATGAATTGATTCAGTGATGTATCTGTGAGTGCTAGTGTAACAGCCCAATTTTCAATTTCAGTAAAATTTAAAAGTTTATTTATGTTTGTGGTTTTTCCTGAATTTTCAAAAGCTTTTTATAAATATTTTAAAGCTAAAACAAATTTGTTTGCAAAAATTAAAAGCCAACAAATAGTTGGAAATAATTTTATTAAGTCCAAAATGAGTATGGGAATTTCTGTGAATTTTCCCATAATTTTTGGAAGTATTTTGCTATTTTCTAAAGCCTAAATGAATTAACAGAATTAAAACAATTGAGAAATCCAAAAGAAAATCAAAAATGGCTTTGGGCCGAAACCCACCGGCTCCGGCCCAAATCTCACAAACGCGCGCAGCCCACCGGCCCGCAATCGCCGCACCCGCCTCTCGCCCTCTCCCACCGTCCGATCAAAATCGAACGGCTACCATTTCTCCGCGTATCTCTTCTTTTCTCCACCGTTGGATCATGCACCGACGGTCAAGATCTTTCACAGCAACCGCACGGTCCGAATGCCATCATCAACGTGAGCCGCACGATCTTAATCCAACGGCCGCGCCAAAACGCACTTACCGCTTCGCTCGGTCTAATCTCAACCATTGGATCTTAATCCAACGGCTGCGCCCGAAAGTCACTTACCGCTTCGCGAATCTAATCTCGACCGTACGTTGAAAATCGGACGACCCTGAGTCGTCGTCTTCCTCGCCTTCTTCTTCTCCGCGTCGCTCGCGCAACCGCCGCCATTTTCGCCCACGTTCAAGCTTCAGAACGGCTAGTTGCAAACTGCTCCGCTCTTCGTGAGTGCATGCACAAGACCGGGTCCGCAACCGCCGCTTTTCCCCCACGATCTCCCTTCGTCTCCGCAACCGGTGCGCCCACGATCACCGCAAAACCGCCGCACGACTCCCACCTCCTCCACACCGCTCCAGAGCTCCCCGACGCCTATAAAAGGAAGGCCCCGGTGCCCCTTCCTTCACTCAACTCAAAGCCATCACTCATTCCTTCCCTCTCCCATCAACACCGTCGCAATCCTTGTTTTAGGGTTTTGCTACCGCCGGTGAAAACCACGAAGTGCTCCGCCGTCGGCAACGCCCAGCCGCCGTGGACCACACCAACGGCTTCCCCATCACCGGAGCTTCCTCACGCACCTCTTCTTCGTCTCGGAGCACCTTCGGTCACCCTCGCCGGCAACCACTGTGCTTCTTCCTCCGCTCTGGCACCAATTCCGGCCACCACCGTCGCCCATCCGTGTCAATTCAGAATTCGACGACTCCGGAGAGTTCGATCAATCTGAAGATTTATAATTCCAAGACATCGACCAAGGCAAGTTACACCATTGACCATATTGCCCCTATTATTTTAAGTTATTTTCAGTTTTTAAATTCCTTATTGCATGCATATGTTGTTATAAATATTTTAATATCCTGTTTTACATATAGTTAACTCCATATGTTATTGTATGGCCAAATTTGAATGTTGTATCTGACTACCTTGATACCATAGGCAAGATATTACTAAAATTCAAATATATGCTTAGCCAAGCTTAGTCCACATTTACAGAATTTGGGAGGATTTACACCAGATTTCTACAAATTGTTTTCAAACTTGATATTGTGGTATTGTTTTACCACATGAGTTTATAAAAGAAGTTTTTATTCAAAATAAAACCAAAATGGGTTTGGACTTGGCGAAATGGTCTGAATGGTGGGTGCAGTTTATGCACGGTTTGATCTGTTAAGATCAAGGCCCATGGGTTGAAGGAATGACGCCAAGTCAATTGAGGACCGGTCTTTGAGCCGCTTATTGCTATGCCATAATGTACCACCACATGTCCTGTATGGGCAGGATTTGGCTAACTAATTTGTGATATCCTAGTATATTTATGTCATGTGATTTTGTGGGTGTCGGTTAGACGTTTTATTCCCACTTGGCGCAAGAGGGGGCTTCCGGAGGACGGTCGATTCAAAGGAGCGAAACCTTAGCGGGCATGAATGTACTAGGATAAAACATTGTAAAGGCCTCATGGTAATTGCTCACCACACGCCTACTGAGCGTGAATTGGCCGACATAACGAGCATGTCACCTCGTGTGGGTAAAGTTGTACCAACTCTGCGAGTAGAAACTATTCGAATAGCGCGTCATGGTCATGGACATGCTAGCAGGGCCACTTAAAGTTAGAATTGTTTTTGGTTTTAAAATGCTTTATTAAATTTTGAGGATGGTTAATCCTTATGAAAATTTGGGTGGGAAGCCAAGTGTTAGGAGGGGATCCTTCACTTTATCATTGGAGGTTATCCACATTATATCATTGTCATTCCAAAGTATGATTTTATCCATAGTATAAAATTGCCTTAGAAACTACTATGCTTATTCAAACTGAAAATGTTGTTTATGCAAAACAACCCCGGCCATACTCACTTGTTTCCTTATGCATGCATTTAAATTCAACATTGGTGTGACTTGCGAGCACGGTAGTAGTGCTCACTCTTCTTGAATAAATCTTATTCGGAGAAGATCGCTATATTGACGGTGAGGACCGGACGAGTAGGCCTTCGACCTGCATTTATTGCTCGTGACGCATCGTGTGGCTTCCACTATTATGTTATTTCCATTGTGTTTATCATTTGACATTTGATATTATTATTCGCACTCATTTGTATTAAACAGCTATTTATTTAATGCCATTTACGTTTCGTGATATGAATGTGATATTCATTTTTGTGAGATCGTACACTGGAAATCTGGATCGTGTTTGAACACGAGAATTCGGGATCCTTCGCTCTGGGTTCGACAAAAGTGGTATCGAGCCATATCGATCAGAGGTCGTGGCCCACTGTAGAATTGGTAAAACCATTAAGGACTATTTTTCAAAAATTTACAAACTATTTACTGCCTTCCAGTCTTACTCTTCCTTTCTCTATTAAAAGATTTCTAAACTCTTGTCCTTTCTAAAAATTGTAGATGGCCGAGAGACCACCCGTATCTCCCATGGAGTCTACGCTGAGAATGGGCGGATATCCTATGGAAGATGATGCAACATCCGAGTTTCACGAAGAGACCCACATACCAAGGATATAAGTATATCGTGGGACAAAGAAGAATACCGAGAGTGGAGGTTATCCTCTACTCTAACTTAGCGCCGGATACATCCTTCCACATCTTCGACGCCCAATGCGTCGGGAGACTTTCGAGGACGGCATCCAAGATGCGGCAAGAAAAGCCGTACGCCGACTTCGCTACACCTACGACTCCCATTTTCGGGATACTGCATTCCAGTATTATCCCATGCACATCCCCACTCGGCTAGGCAGTGCCTTCAGCTCAGCCGAGAATGAGGATATGCCGGAGATCACCCACCAGGTGGAGTTAGCCAAGGCAATGGATTACGCCTATGGCAACACCGACGAGACAGATCTCGTTCGGGAGGCTAGAAGTCTGCAGAGGAGAGATTGAAGGCAGCTGAAGCTGAATTGGCTCTGTACAAGAAGGGCCAAGGCAGTACCTGTAACTCCCCGGACTACACCCCATCCACCCCATAGATGTTTACCTCTACCATTTTAGATATTTGCTTTCCCTTTAGTTGTTCAATTAGCTGCGAATTATGAGCTACTAACCTTTGTGGTAGCCATAATCGCTTGGATAAAATAAAGAATTACTTGCAAAAGAAAAATTTGTTTCTTTGCCTTGTTTTTGTGTGCTTTTGGGCTAATATAAATTTACTTCCCTTAGTGCAACCTTTTCTTCCCTTTCCTAAGTCTTTGGAAATTTCAAGCGGATGGTGAACACCCGCACAGAAATGGCAAAGATCGAGTGGTCGAACAATGGAATACCGACAACCATGAACAAAGATGTTCAAGACCTCCCCCCGCCGCCATGACAGACCGGATTGGCAGCGATGATGGCCAATCAAACTCACCTTATTGAATTGTTGGCTCGATCGCTCAACAACGCTCAGAACAACCAGGCAACAGCAGCTACCGCCGCAACTCAGGCACCGGCACACCCTCCTCAACGGGTGACCATGTCGGAGTTCATGCGTATGCGTCCCCCGACCTTCTCCAGTAGCACCGAGCCAATGGATGCTGACGATTGGCTTCGCCATCGAAAGAAACCGACATCGCACAATGCACGGTCGCGAGAGGTCCCGTTCGCCACTCATCGACTCAACGGACCACCTCGAAATGGTGGGACAATTTACGCATCTCCCACGCCAATGCCCAGGTCATCTCGTGGGACGAGTTTGTGAGAGCCTTCCGTCATGCCCACATCCCTGCCGGCATGATGACACTGAAGAAGAAGGAGTTTCATGCACTCCGCCAAGGCAATCGCTCGGTGAGCAAGTATCTCCACCGTTTCAACCAGCTAGCTCGCTATGCCCCGGCTGATGTGGCCCGAGATGAAGAACGGCAAGAAAGGTTCCTGGAGGGACTCAACGACGATATCTCTGTCCAACTCATCTCCCAGAACTTCACCGACTTCCAACAGTTGGTGGACAAGGCGATCCGCCAGGAAGCCAAACATCACGAGATGGAGAACATAGCGGAGGATGGCGCCCGTAAGATCAACGCAGAGGCTTTCCCAAGCCTCGTTTCATTCAACGCAGACCACCGCGGCGTGGGAAGTTCCGTCTTCCACATCCGAGCCCCGCGAATCGGCGCCAACACCTCCTACTTCGCGGCGCATCAACCGGAGGACAATTTCAAAAAAAGAGCTCCGCCTCACTGTGCGAGGTGACTGTTTCCACTGCAATGAAACAGGCCACTATGCCAACAGATGCCCCAAGAAGCAAAGCAGCGCCGGCGTCTTCAAGCCAAGACCAGAGCCACGACCATCGGCGCTGCACCGCAGTCGAGCGAGTTCATCAAGGCGTGTGAACCACGTCACGGCGAGGAAGCCAGCGACCGGATGTTGTGCTTGGTATGTTTCTTGTCAATTCAATACCACTTGATGCTATTTGATTCGAGCTTCGCATTCTTTCGTGTCAAATAAATTTGTGGGCAAATATGGGTTACCAATATCTTCCTTAGCAAATCCCATGATAATCCATTCCCCGGGCTCAGAAATGAGAACTAGTTCTCTATGCCCGAACCTCACCCTTGAAATATCCGAGTATCCTTCCTAGCGCACTTGATAGTCTTGCATTCCCAAGGTCCGACGTTATTCTTGGAATGGACCGTTAGCCAAGAATCATGGACAAATAGATCGTGCTAATAGGTCTATCACCCTCACAAATGGAGAAGGAATTTGGTGGAGTTCAAACCCAAGACTGCACCAATGGAAGTTCTATCCTCACCAAATGAAGGAAGTGAAACTTGAAGACATACCGTAGTCCGAGAATATGCCGATGTCTTTCTGATGAATTACCCGCATGCCACCGGATCGGGCGTCATGTTCTTAATTGACTTAGTCCTGTGGACACTCAATATCGGCGACCCTATAGAATGCCAATAATGAGTTAGTGGAATTGAAGAAACAGATTGAAGAATCTGCAAGCGAGGGTTACATCCGACCAGTTCATCACCTTGGGAGCACCAAAGTCTTGTTCGTCAAGAAAAGGACAATAACATGAGAATGTGTGTTGATTACGAGATCACTCAATGAGGTGACGATCAAGAACAAATATCCTTTACCGGGATAGATGATCATTCGATCACCAAAGGAGCGAGTGTCTTCTCGAAGATTGATTTGAGATCCGCTATCACCAATCAAGATCGAGCCGGAAGATATTCAAAGACGACCTTCACCACGGATATGGATTATGCGAGTTTACAGTGATGTCATTTGGTTTGACGAACGCCCCTGCTTATTTCATGAATATGATGAACAAAGTGTTCATGGAATTCCTGGATAAGTTTGTGGTTGTTTTCATCGATGACATTCTCATCTACTCGAAGGATGAAGAAGAACACGAAGCATATCAGATGATATCGACAAGCTCCGAGAACATTAGCTTTATGCTAAATTCAGCAAAAGTGAATTTTGGCTAAGTCAAGTGGCATTCCTTGGACATATTGTGTCAGCGGGAGGAATTGCAGTAGATCCTGCCAAGGTTGAAGCCGTATCAGATTGGAAGCAACCCAGGACGGTCACCGAAGTGAGAAGTTTCCTTGGACTAGCGGGTTATTACCGCAGGTTCATTGAAAATTTCTCTAAAATTGCAAGACCCATGACTCAACTTCTGAAGAAGGAGAAGAAATTTGATTGGACAGATGCCTGTGAAGAAAGTTTTCAAGACCTGAAGAGGAGATTGGTCTCAGCACCTGTGTTAGTTTTACCTGATATCCATAAAGATTTCGAGATCTTCTGTGACGCATCCCGTCAAGGTCTCGGATGCGTATTGATGCAGGAGGGCAAGGTAGTAGCTTATGCATCGAGGCAGTTGAGGCCACATGAAGGGAATTATCCAACCCACGATCTGGAGTTAGCAGCGATTGTGCATGCCTTGAAGATCTGGCGGCATTATCTCATTGGTAAATCGTGTGAGATTTTCACGGATCACAAGAGTTTGAAGTATATATTCACACAGTGAAATTAAACCTTCTGGCAGAGAAGATGGTTAGAGTTGATAAAAGATTACGATCTTGGAATCCATTATCACCTGAGCAAAGCAAATGTAGTTGCGGATGCCCCGAGCGAAAGGCCTATTGCAATACCATGATGGTGCGGAAGGAACAAATGAACTACATGAAGAATTGAAGCGTCTAAACTTGGAGATTGTCACTCAAGGTTGTGTGAATACTTTGGAAGTACAACCGACTCTTCAAAGTCGATCGAGAAAAACAACTAGAAGATGATGACATCAAGGAGATCAAGAAGAATATGCGAAGAGGCAAGGCTCGTGATTCATTTGAAGATGAACAAGAAACTGTGTGGTTTGGGAACCGCATTTGTGTACCTAACCAGCAGGAGTTAAAGCAATCAATTCTAAAGGAGGCTCATGAAACGCCTTACTCCATTCACCCCGGAAGCACTAAGATGTACCAGATCCAAGGAGAAATACGGTGGGTCGACATGAAGCGAGAAATTGCCGAGTTAAATTCGCCGCTCACCGTGATGTGTGTCGTGAGTTAAGGCGAAACATCAAAGACCACCGATTGTCTGCAGCCACTACCAATTCCAGAATGGAAGTGGGAAGAGATTGGCATGGACTTCATCACCGGACTTCCTAGGACCCAATCAAGATATGATTCTATCTTGGGTGATAGTTGATCGGTTGACCAAAGTAGCTCACTTCATTCCCGTCAAGACTACATACGTATGCCGGTTGGCGAGTTATATGTGGCTAGGATTGTTTATCTACACGGGTACCCAAGAAGATCGTGTCCGATGAGGTTCTCAATTTACATCAAGATTTTGGCAGAGTCTGCATGAAGCCTTAGGCACCGACTCAACTTCAAGATGCCTATCATCCTCAAACAGATGGTCGACGAACGCACCAATCAAGTCCTCGAAGATATGCTCCGAGCACATGCCTTGAATTTGGACAAAGTTGGGACAAGAATTTGCCGTATGCACTTCTCGTATAACAATAGCCATCAAGCTAGTTTGCAAATGGCTCCTTTTGAAGCATTGTATGGCAGAAAATGCAGAACTTCACTGTGGGATGAAGTAGGAGAGCATCAACTCTTTGGTCCTGAGATAATCAAAGAGGCAGAAAGTAAGGTCAAAGCTATAAGGGAACATTT
Source organism: Ampelocalamus luodianensis (assembly GCA_036346255.1). Taxonomy (NCBI): domain Eukaryota; kingdom Viridiplantae; phylum Streptophyta; class Magnoliopsida; order Poales; family Poaceae; genus Ampelocalamus; species Ampelocalamus luodianensis. The sequence continues at coordinate 11,426,433 of CM070620.1, forward strand.
GAAAGTGGCACAAACCCGACAAAAGAGTTATGCTGATAACCGTCGGAGGGATCTAAACTTTGAGGTAGGAGACTGGTCTATCTCGTGGTCACCCACTCGGAGGAGTAAGAAGATTCGAACGAAAGGAAAACTCGCACCTGATTTGTGGGGCCATACAAAATTCTAGCCAAAAGAGGTGAGTGGCATATCGGCTGAGCTACGAAGCCTTGTCACCGTGGCACGATGTCTTCCATGTATCCCAGTTGAGGAAATGCTTGCAAGCGCCAGAAGACCATACCTTCTTGGAAAGCTTCGATCTTCGAGAAGATCTCACCTACGTGGAGCGACCAATCAAGATTCTGGATGTCGCAGAGCGAGTCACCGTAGCGTAATCATCGATCATACAAGGTGCGGTGGAGTCATCACCGGAAAGTGAAGCCACATGGGAAAAGAAGAAGACCTCAAGACCAACTATCCGATCTCTTTCTTTGACCAATCTCGAATCTCGGTCGAGATTCCCTTAAGGGGGTAGGTTTGTAATGACCCAATTTTCAATTTCATAAAATTTAAAAGTTTATTTATGTTTGTGGTTTTTCTGAATTTTCAAAAGCTTTTATAAATATTTTAAAGCTAAAACAAATTTGTTTGCAAAATTAAAAGCCAACAAATAGTTGGAAATTATTTTATTAAGTCCAAAATGAGTATGAGAATTTCGTGAATTTTCCCATAATTTTTGGAAGTATTTTGCTATTTTCTAAAGCCTAAATGAATTAACAAAATTAAAACAATTGAGAAATCCAAAAGAAAATCAAAAATGGCTTTGGGCCGAAACCCACCTCCCGCCCAAATCTCACAAACGCGCAGCCCACCGCCCGCAATCGCCGCACCCGCCTCTCGCCTCTCCACCGTCCGATCAAAATCGAACGGCTACCATTTCTCCGCGTATCTCTTCTTTTCTCCACCGTTGGATCATGCACCGACGGTCAAGATCTTTCACAACAACCGCACGGTCCGAATGCCATCATCAACGTGAGCCGCACGATCTTAATCCAACGGCCGCGCCAAAACGCACTTACCGCTTCACGAATCTAATCTCGACCGTACGTTGAAAATCGGACGACCCTGAGTCGTCGTCTTCCTCGCCTTCTTCTTCTCCGCGTCGCTCGCGCAACCGCCGCCATTTTCGCCCCACGTTCAAGCTTGAGCGGCTGGTTGCCAATCGCTCCGCTTTCGTGAGTGTGTGCACAAGACCGGGTCCGCAACCGCCGCTTTTCCCCCACGATCTCCCTTCGTCTCCGCAACCGGTGCGCCCACGATCACCGCAAAACCGCCGCACGACTCCCACCTCCTCCACGCCGCTCCAGAGCTCCCCGACGCCTATAAAAGGAAGCCCCCGGTGCCCCTTCCTTCACTCAACTCAAAGCCATCACTCATTCCTTCCCTCTCCCATCAACACCGTCGCAATTCTTGTTTTAGGGTTTTGCTACCGCCGGTGAAAACCACGAAGTGCTCCGCCGCCGGCAACGCCCAGCCGCCGTGGACCACACCAACGGCTTCCCCATCACCGGAGCTTCCTCACGCACCTCTTCTTCGTCTCGGAGCACCTTCGGTCACCCTCGCCGGCAACCACCGTGCTTCTTCCTCCGCTCCGGCACCAATTCCGGCCACCACCGTCGCCCATCCGTGTCAATTCAGAATTCGACGACTCCGGAGAGTTCGATCAATCTGAAGATTTAGAATTCCAAGACATCGACCAAGGCAAGTTACACCATTGACCATATTGCCCCTATTATTTTAAGTTATTTTCAGTTTTTAAATTCCTTATTGCATGCATATGTTGTTATAAATATTTTAATATCCTGTTTTACATATAGTTAACTCCATATGTTATTGTATGGCCAAATTTGAATGTTGTATCTGACTACCTTGATACCATAGGCAAGATATTACCAAAATTCAAATATATGCTTAGCCAAGCTTAGTCCACATTTACAGAATTTGGGAGGATTTACACCAGATTTCTACAAATTATTTTCAAACTTGATATTGTGGTATTGTTTTACCACATGAGTTTATAAAAGAAGTTTTATTCAAAATAAAACCAAAATGGGTTTGGACTTGGCGAAATAGTCGGAATGGTGGGTGCAGTTTATGCACGGTTTGATTTAGTTAAGATCAAGGCCCATGGGTTGAAGGAATGACGCCCAAGTCAATTGAGGACCGGTCTTTGAGCCGCTTATTGCTATGCCATAACGTATCACCACATGTCCTGTATGGGCGGATTTGGCTAACTAATTTGTGATATCCTAGTATATTTATGTCATGTGATTTTGTGGGTGTCGGTTAGACGCTTTATTCCCACTTGGCGCAGAGGGGCTTCCTGAGGACGGTCGATTCAAAGGAGCGAAACCTTAGCGGGCATGAATGTACTAGGATAAAACATTGTAAAGGCCTCATGGTAATTGCTCACCACACGCCTACTGGCGTGAATTGGCCGACATAACGAGCATGTCACCTCGTGTGGGTAAAGTTGTACCAACTCTGCAGAGTAGAAACTATTCGAATAGCCGCGTCCGCGGTCATGGACATGCTAGCAGGGCCACTTAAAGTTAGAATTGTTTTTGGTTTTAAAATGCTTTATTAAATTTTGAGGATGGTTAATCCTTATGAAAATTTGGGTGGGAAGCCAAGTGTTAGGAGGGGATCCTTCACTTTATCATTGGAGGTTATCCACATTATATCATTGTCATTCCAAAGTATGATTTTATCCATAGTATAAAATTGCCTTAGAAACTACTATGCTTATTCAAACTGAAAATGCTGTTTATGCAAAACAACCCCGGCCATACTCACTTGTTTCCTTATGCATGCATTTAAATTCAACATTGGGTGTGACTTGCGAGCACGGTAGTAGTGCTCACTCTTGCTGAATAAATCTTATTCAGAAGAAGACTGCTATATTGACGGTGAGGACCCGGACGAGTAGGCCTTCTGACCCAGACGATTGCCTGTGACGCATCGTGTGGCTTCCACTATTATGTTATTTCCGCGGTGTTTATCATTTGACATTTGATATTATTATTCAGACTCATTTGTATTAAACAGTTATTTATTTAATGCCATTTACGTTTTCGTGATATGAATGTGATATTCATTTTTGTGAGACTGTGTACACTGGAAATCCTGGACTGGTGTTTGAACACAGAGAATTCGGGATCCTTCGTTCCCGGGTTCGACAGCTAGCTACTGATCCAGGGAATAGCACAGTGTTTCACAGAGGATCGGGATTAGAAAATCCGGGTCCGACAGAGCAAAACCTACCCACCTTAAACGGAATCTCGGGGAGGAGGTCGGCGCAGGGGGGCTCGGAGAGGAGGCCGGCGTAGGGAGTGCCGAGAGGAGACCGACGTAGGGGGGCGAATAGAGCGAGTGGAGTTGGGGGATTCCCCCTTTTGCCCGATGGCATTTGCGGGGAATTACTCCTCAACTCCATGGGTATTTCTGAAACAAGGAGTGTGGATCCGCGCGGGAGCGACCTCCCAGCAACTCCGCGAAAATGAACTACGCCCGCTCCTGATTCTCGTTTTTCCCGAATTCTCGATTTTGCAGAGCCAATCCGTTTGGCACACCTTCATCAACTCCAAAAGAGAATCTTAGAGCTAGAGTTGTACCAAACGGGGCCTAAGTTTGATGCAATAGTCTATATGTCACATCTTACTTTCGCCCTTTGTTAATTTGCCCTTTTTGAATATTTAATGTATATTTCCGGTTTAATAGCCTTGGTCCACATGCGAAAAGTCCTTTATACCCCTCAATTTCCCATCCAATTTTCTCTGAATCAAAACCGCCGCAAGGAAACCGAGCAAGCTAAGCTTAAACTGTCAATGCTCCTTCGGTCCTCCGATACTGCTTTGTCCTCCCTAGCGAAGCTGCAGCCAAGGCCTGCGAGATCCAAAACCCAACTCCACTAGTAGTTCGAAGGGCCAAGAGGGAGATGACGGCGGGCGGAGGCGACGGGTACAGGGCGGAGGACGACTACGACTACTTGTTCAAGGTGCCCCTCCAGTGGAAGCTTTGAGAAGAACCAAATGGACCCCGAGCTCAGCGAGGCTGTTCAAGGTGCCCCTCCAATGGAAGCTCTGAGAAGAACCAAATGAACCCCGAGCTCGGCAGGGCAAGCGTAGATCCTGGCGTCGCTGCCGTAGAGATGGTGGTACCTGAGGAAGTAGGAATTGAGCACACGGGCGAGGTGCGAGGCGAGCGGCCAGCTGACGGCGATGCCACCGTCGCCGTAGGCCATGGTGAAGCCGTGCCAAGCGTTCTGCGCCACGGACTCAAAGCGCACGCCGAGGTACCATGGCTCGCGCCAATCGTACTTGGCGAGGGTGTGGAGGAGGTTGGGGAGGACAAAGGAAGTGTCGTCGTCACCGAGCACGATCCAGCGCGGGTACGGGCCGCAGCCCACGGGTGGGGTTGGAGCTCGAGGAGGAGCTCCTTGGCGATGCGCGCAATGCGGACGGCGGAGGGGAGGCCGCGCTGGTGGGAGTAGGGGAAGCGGGAGGCGTTGCGGGAGACGCGGAGGTGGAGGTTCACCGGGAGGGAGGCGGTAGCGGAGTCGGGGGGCCGCGCGTCGAGGAAGAGGAAGGCGCGGGCGGGGGCTCGGAGCCAGAGGCGGAGGAGGAGGAGCGGGAGGTGCAGCGGGAGGAGGCCAGGGCTGTTAGTGCGGATTGACCGAAGGGGTATAAAGGACTTTTCGCATGTGGGCGAGGGCTATTAAACCGAAAATATACATTAAATATTCAAAAATGGCAAATTAACGAAATACAAAAGTAAGATGTGGCATATAGGCTGTTGCATCAAAATTAATGGCATTTTGCAAGAGGCAGAAGAAAGATGTGGCATTTTGATACTTGTCCCTTTTTTTAGAGAGAGGGGGATAAAGAGAAGAATGAAGAATGAAGATGTAGTGGGAGATGCATGCCCTAATGCGTGGACAGCCCGGCCCATAATTGCGAAGCCCACAGCACGGCTTCCACCTGGGACGAGACGACAGTTGGGATCGTGTCATTGAGCAATCGCTTTCTCAGCGTCAAACACTTAGACGGACCAGGCCAAACTTTTACGCCGTGCAGCCGAGCTCGAGTTTGAACCGGATGTGTGACCTCGATTCCTTCGTGGGCCGGTGGCTGCGCGCGTCCTTTCGGCTGAATCGGCCGCCGTGACGGCGGAGCCAGGCGCCCGCGGAGGTCGTTGCAACCTCGTCGCCCGCGACCGAGGACGGCGACGCGCAGCGAAGAACAGGCGCCGTCGCCGCATGCCCCCTGCGGCCGAATACATCCCAAGACCGTGCCAGACGAGGAGGAGCTCGCCACCGAGGCTTTACGTACGGTGCGGGGCAAACCTTTTCCGCACGTTCCCAACGCCGTCACCTCTTGGCCCGGTGGGGGTGGTGTCACCAAGCGCCCAGCCCAGGTGAGAGGCCGAACACCACCCCGGTTTATAAAATCTTGCACACATGATTTAATTTGTGTGATGTGTTAGAAATTGATAGGTAAATAACAAAGTAAATCAAGAGTAGGAAGACACCGATTTTTATGTGAAAAAACCATTTTAGAAAAAATCACGGGTGCATGACGGCGATTTTCACTGCATCAAAAACGGTGTTTAAAAAACGCACAGATTTTAATGATTCGTCAACTCTTCCAGTATGACTTACAAGGGTATGGTGGCATAAAACTGACTCGAGTCGAAGACGTAAACAAATCCGAAAAAGAGAAAGAATCCGTATCGCGGAGGGATCCGCCCCCGCATCCATGGGCTACGTCGTGGGCCTCCGTATGGGCCAGATCTGTCGACGCGACGCTTCGCATCTCCAGACCTTGGCCTTTTTAGAATTCGGATCACATATCAACAATCTCCATCTTGAGACGAATTCCCTCCTTGTAGCACATGAAAAAACTTCTCCAACAATAAATAACCACCGTGCATCAAAAGTTTCTTAGGCTAAACTTTAACACCAACTAAGCTTGAGCAAAGCTCAAACTTAGTAATTAGAACTGGTTTTGTCATCATATCAGTAGATTATCATTAGCACTTATCTTGCATACCTTAACATTACTTTGAGCAATGATATCTCGAATATAATGATATCTGACATCAATGTGCTTTATTCTTTCATGAAACATCTGATTCTTTGTAAGCCATATAATACTTTAACTGTCGCAAAACATAATAATGCAAGAAGTAGCTCCAAAGTAGCTCTACAAAGCTCAGTGTATAAACCTCTCAACTATGTAGCTTCTTTGCATGCTTCAGTAATAGCCATATACTCTGGTTGAGTGGTAGATAAAGCTACAGTGGTATGCAAACTTGCTTTCCAACTCACATCACAACCACCAATGGTGAACTCATAACCTGTAAGTGACATCCTCTTCTCCAAATCATCAGCATAATCAGAATCTACATAACCAATAAATCCATTTCTAGATTTTTCAAACTGTAAACAGGCATTAAATGTATCACGCAAGTATCTGAAAATCCACTGAACTGCTTTCCAATGCTCTTTACCAGGATTAGCTATGAATGTACTAACTACACTTAGTGCTTGTGATAAATCAAGACAAAAATATACCATGACATACATAAGAGAACCAGTTGCACTAGAATATAAACTCTAGACATGTACTCAGCATCATCATCTGATTATGGACATAAAGCTGAAGATAATCTGAAATTTGTAGCTAATGGAGTATTCACTGGTTTAGCCTAATGCATATTAAAGTGACGAATGACCTTATCACTATACCTTTTCTGACTTAGGTATAATTTTTCAGAGGGTTTGTCTGTGGATATCTCTATGTCAAGAATTTTCTTTGCTGTACCTAAATATTTCATCTCAAATTCACCACTCAATTGTGCCTTTAACTTGCTATCTCTGTTTTATCTTTTGCTGTAATCAGCACGTCATCAACATATATGAGCAAATATATAGCTGAACCATTGATAATTTTTAAATAAACACAACTATCATAATCAGATCTCTTAAAATCTTGAGAAAACATGAATGTGTCAAATATCTTATACCACTGCCTAGAAGATTGTTTCAATCCATAAAGAGACTGACTTTATTTTAACTTACAAACAATGTTCTTTTTTCCAGGAACAATGATACCTTCGGTTTAATCCATATAGATATCTTCTTCTAACTCCCTATGTAAAATGCAGTTTTAACATCTAACTGTTGAAGCTCATAATTATGCATAGTAACTATACTGAGCAAAGTGAGAATTGAGCTATGTTTAACAACAGGAAAAAAACATTGGTCTCTTTAGAATTCGGATCACATATCAACATGATGCAATTATGATGCAATTGGGATTTGAGGAGGTAGAAGACATGTAGCAGCAGTGCTAAGGATTCTTGTACAGACGTACGGTAGCCTGTCAGAACGAGCAGGAAACATCCTGATTAAGATTTGTTTACTGTTGTTCCGGGACTGAGATGGATGCCTTCGGGCAAGGCAGCTAAGCTAGCCTGATTGTTCAGAACATGACGGTTTACAAAACATGCCTGCCGAACATGTGGTCCAACCGTGCAAGCATCTAGACGTTCACAACTGACAAAAACTAATATCTCTGCTTCAGCCTGTCCATCTGAGTATACACACCTAGAGACTTTTAGAGGAAAGCTTTTGACATTATTATTTAATAAAGAAAAAAATTATAACATTATCACTTAGCAAATATGAATCCAAAAACTAAGAAAGATGAGGAAAGTTAGGCAATGGGAGCAGAATATGCTCAGCTTTACCAGAAGCATAACTTTCATGTGGCCCGATTATGCTCGATAGTTGAAGGACTGATTTTTAGCTTTTGTTCCCAACAACTTTAATCTTATGGCAGTTGGGGCGACAACTTGCTCAGCTTTGCTAGAAGCGTATCGTTGACGTGGCTTGATAATGTTAGATAGCCGAAGGGTATGTTCCTTTGCTGTCAGCTTATCAACCAAAGTTATGCTTATGGCTGTCGCCACGGCAACTTTCTCTTAGTAATTACTTGTGGCAATAACGCTGGCATGTTAAAACTAAGTAAAAAAAAAAAACGGTGCGCACTAAGAACTATGTTGCTGGCAAATGATGCTGCTAACCTGAAATTCAGAACTCGGTGGCTTCACCAGTAAGCCCAAGAAAGGTTGCCAACTCCCCATGTTTAGGAAAGCCAGGATCAAATGTGTGTTTCTGCAGCTTTACCTTTGGGTCGAATCCAATGGTAGTACCTATTTCGCACTAGTTACAATCAACTTACTAATCAAGAAATAGGGAGCCAAAGACCGGCCTCCCGTGTCGCTCTTCTGGGTGACACCGGGGGCGACACAAGCCCTAGCTTGAGCCCACCCCTCCTCGCCGCCGTCGGCGACGGCTGCGGGACCTTCTAGGGGCGGCTTCACGCGGGAGACTGGGCGACCACCAGCTGAGCGGTCGCGGGCGGGCGCCTTAGATCTGGAGCGAGGCGGGGGCTGGCGGGGGCCCGAGGCCCCTCGGAGTGGCGGCTTCAGGCGGCTGCGCCGTAGGTGTCCCCCCCTCGGAGTGGCGGCGCGCAACTGGAGCTTGCAGGCAGCGTGGCCTCACCCTTGTGCATGTAGCGCTGGACGCGCCCCTCGGGTGACCAGGGCGGCGTGGCTGTCGGTGCGGCTCGCTGATGGCACATGCCGCGTTGATCTTGCGCGAATCTGGATCTAGACCGAGGCCGGAGCTGGCAGAGGCGAGGCGGGCGTCTGCACAGGCGTGAGGGGGTCCCTGTCGGACCTGGATTTCGTAATCCAAAATCCTCTGTGAAAATACTGCGCTATTCTTTGGATCAGTAGATAGCGCTCATAGGATACATTGCTGAATCATTCCATACATTGCGTAGACTGAACCATTCATTAATACAAGCATCAGAGTTCAAATAGACCACGTAGGATCGAGTTTACAATAGGACCGACCAGGCCAAATAAGTTCATTACAAAACATCAAATACGATAGCGGAAGCAAGAGAGTAGAGCAAGTCTCTCCACAGGCAAGCGACTGGGGTATCCTGTGTACGACCGATATTAACCAAGGCGTGGGTAATATAGGTTGTACGCAAGTACCGACGGAGCCAACTAGACTGAGGCGAGACCCAGATTAAAAAACTATGTCACTCTTCTTCATTTCCTTGCTCCTCGACGTCAAGTCCTCGTAGTAGGTGTAATCTCCAAGATCCACGGGTTCTGAGGGTTGGGGGAAAGAATGAGGATGAGCATAATTTCCGTGCTTGCGAGCCAACACACAAAATACAATAATATACATGCTAGGCTTAACAAGGATGGATCGGGTTCTTTTATTTGCGCAAAGCAATATTTTTAATTACCAATATTAGAAAGTCCTATCACTTAGTATTTTTTAACCAAATTGCATGTTGTTAAAGAAATCACTTATGCAATATTTATAACAGCAGAGGCTACCTCCACCTTATGCTTATTTTTTATAGTGGTTACATCCACCTATTATCAGCACTGGGTACGACTACCCAGGAAAAACCAAATCCAGGGTCACAACGACCCATCACATTTCATCCCACCCACAAAGGTTTTATAAATAGAACTAACTCATGTAAGTTCCTATGTCCGTCCTTGACCGTGGGCACGGCTATTCGAACAGTTTTATTACACTTTGCAGATGTTGTACACTTTACCCACAAGAGACAATCATCTTGATAAGTACACATATTTCCGTAGACATGTGAGCCAAGGGGAGATCGTCACAAGGCCTTTACAATGCATCCCCTAGCATTTGTTACACCCGCTAAGGTTTCACCTAAGAAGGGTTACGCTCGCATAGATTCGTCAACCCTTACTCAGACCCCCTCTTGCGCCACATGGCTTACGCTCACATAGACCCGTAAGTCGTACACCCCAACCCATAACCACGAAGGTTTATGGCGTAGCGGGTCATCTGCCTGGTGCAACTCATACTAACAGATACAAATTATTTAGCCAGATCGACACCATTATAGACATGTGGTTGTACTGTTTTACATTAGAAGATCATCACGGGATTAAGTCCTTAGGGGCCATCTGGGGCGGTTCATACCACATACCATCCACAACCAATATTTCTTGGGCTGCATTAGCACCCACCAACATACCATCCATCATGCCATCCGTCCAGATATGATAAGCAATTTTTAGGGTTTTTAAGAGGTAGGAAAAATACATCAACATAACCATCTCAGTCATTTACACTCAGTAACTACCCAAAAACCATGTTCATTTTTAAAAGATGATGATTGTGGTAGATAATACCCCGATACTTAAGCAAGACTAGCATGACGCTTAAGTATAGCCTATACTAGTATAGTTACCATATAATTACTAGGGTGACAAGGGTTTAAGGCAATTCAATTATCAAGGGATGGTGTATTAATAATTAAACATAAAATTGGCATTTAACTATCTTAGGGTTTTTAACATACATTTGCATAAGAAAATTAAAGCATGCAATTTGATATTTTAAAAGAACATAATTTGTATAAAATGTAGGTTCGATATGATCAAAGTGTTGACTCGCCTGGGTCTAGGGCTAGATGATCTGGATACTCCTGAGCTTGATCCAAGTGGAGGTCTCCTGCTTCTCCGAACTCTACGCGAACGATCATACCGGAAAAGAAACAAGCGAGCAAACAAAAACAAATAAGTGACAATAATCATCAAATGAACTCCAAAATGAACCAAACTAGTACCAACAGCAAGAACTTGACTTTAGAAATTTTTAGAAACAAACTTCATAATTTTTGGAGTTAAAATGAGGGAGAAATGAATTTTTAAAGTCTTACTTTTGAATTAAAACAGAAAAGAAAAAGGAAATCAACAAAAAAGGAAAAAAAAAGACAGCGGCCCACGGTGCATGTTTCAGCCCAGCGCAAATTGGGCCAAAAGCGCGCGTGCGGCCCACAGGGCCTTGCGACCAAAAGAAAAGAAGGGAGGGGGGGGGGCGCTTCCCGCCCGGGCCTCACTCGGGCGAGGGGAGATAAGGGGGGGGGGGCGCACAGTGGAGAAGAAGGGGCTTGGGGGAGGCGCGCGACGGCGACGCTCAGGGAGAAGAAGGGGCTTGGGGGCGTGCGGTGACGACGGTGAGCGGCGACCACGGTGAGTCCTCTTCGACTTCTCTGCTCGGCTCATCTTGTTCGGGGAGGGGAAAACAAGTGAGGGGAGGGTGGGGGGTTCGGCCGGAGGGGGAGAGGAACACCAGATCCGGCGGTTTTCAAGGGGGCACTCACCAAGCAGCGAAGGGGCGAAGTGGGGAAAGAGGGAGGGCTCCGGGGCTCTTTATAGCTGGGAGGAGGATGGCCGTTGACGTCAAGGTAGTCAGAGTCGAGATCCCGAGTCGGATCGATTTGCCTCCGGTAGGATCGAATCGTAGTATCGAATCGTAGAATCGGCGACTCTACGGATTTGTAAAAATACACATATTTACCATCTATACTATAAGTTTGTATGATTCTTATAAAGTTTACCACATACTTATTACCAAAAAAGGGGCAAAACATTTCTTATCACACAACATAAAAGCATAATGGTTCTGACATGATGGGTGATATAGTTTTGAACTACAGGAGAACAACATTACCACACTGATATAATATTTTGCATGCTCCTTGTTTATTTATAGTTTCATTCTAAAAAATTAATATCAATAATTTTTGCTCTAAAACAAAATATTAGCAAAGCCTAGCCTCTAAAAAAATTGTAATTTTTTTGCCCTAAGACTCTACGAGTAGGATCGACGGGCTATCGTGGGTTCGTAGAATCGTAAGACTCTAAGAGTTGTATCGCGATCCTAACTACCTTGGTTGACGTTGGGGGCGGCACAAGAGCTAAGGCTGCACTGGCAGGTGAGCGGCGCGGCGGGGTTGCGCGCGAAGGCCGAGGTGGGAAAGAGGGGATGGGATAGTACGAGGGGAGGGCACGGTTGCCGGGGCGGGCCTAACGCGGCAATGGGCTCTACCGAAAGCCGAGATGATGGTGTGCGGCGCGCGCGGCGGTGAAAGGGAATGGGGAAAAAGACGCGTCGGGAGAGGGCACGGTCACTCGGGTGTTGACACGGCCGGCGGGGGCGGAGGCGGAGGATCTGGGTATGGCGAGGGTGAGGGTGCCAGGGCTAGGGATGTAGGGGAGGAGAAGGGCTAGGGTGTTTTTTTTTTTGGGGGGGGTTTGAAATCTGAGTTTTTGAAGTTTTTGAGAGATTTTGGAAGTTGAAAACTTTGAACAAATTGAACTTCTGAAATCTTCTTGCCAAATGAAATTTGGATGTTACAGTCCTGATGTCCTTTGGGCGCTGTGAGGCGCTGCGTGGAAGCCCGCCTCGCTCTGAAGGGGCCGAAGGTGGCGGCGCACGCGGGGTTGCTGCCGAAGTGGGCTAGGCTCGAGGCCGGTGTCGGTGTGCGTGGTAGTTGGTGGCGCGCAGAACCAGCGGGATGCGCCGCGCTGCGAGGTGGGCGGAGCTTGAGGCCTCGCTCCGAAGGAGGCCCCGGCGACGAGGCTTTGGCCGAAAAGACAGGAGGTGCCCCAAGGCCGGCGCAGCGCGCCGAAGACGCCTCGACGTCGGAGGCGAAGCCGGCGAGAGTTGGCGAAGGCGGGTCGTGCGGAGGTGGAGCGAAGAGGTGGCTTCGGCCTGAGGAAGTTGCTCCGGTGGGAGTTCTTCGGGTGATGAGCGAAGGTGGACCGAAGGTGGATCTGGGCCAACGAGGGTGGCCCTGACCCCAAACATCGGCCGACAGTGCTCTTGCTACAAGAGTCAGTGGAGGTGGCCAACAAGGTTGGCCCGGTGTTTGAGCCGTCTGGATCAGGTGTTTCCACTGGATCCGCTTGGCCCTTGGGCAATGGCCGGCGTGAAGGTGGCTGCAGCGGTGCTGTTGCGGGGCGGCTATGGCTGGCAATGGTGGGAGCTTGTGGGGGTGGTGTGGTGCCATGTTCCGAGTGAAAACTTTTGATCCGGCTTTTAGCTGGATCCGGCGACGTCTTCGGGCTTCATTTTCCTCCTTGGAGGCGTCGTGTTGGAGCTTCGGTTCCTCACCCTTCCTGAGTTCTTGTGGTATACTCTGGGGTGAAAACCTCAGATCCGGTTCCTACCTGATTGGTTGACGGCGACGCCTCCGGCGTCGTTTCCTCTTTGGAGACGTCGGCTTGGAGTCTTTGACCTCCCTCTCCTCGTTGTAGCTTTGGCCGGTAGTGCGACTGTGAGTGGAGTTGACGTGGCCTCGAGTCGGCGTTCTTGCTCCGGTGTGGTGGTGTGTTCCGCCTTCCTCTATTGTAGTTTTTCTCTAAGGGTCATCCTTAGAGTTTTTCCTAATTTTCTATCTGTATTCGCCTATGTTTTTTCTGCTTAATGAAAAGATTTGCAAAGCTTTTATACTTCCACGAAAAAACAATCAACTTACTGTAATAAGTGTACTACAGAGTGTTGGATTGATCTCTTCCCCCCCAATTAGCCCAACGGCTAATTGGGGCCTTGATCCGCGCCCTGATCGGGGCGCCCACCCATCTTCAGTGGTGGGCTCTCGTCACACAGCGCCATATAAAAGGGTGGAAAGCCGGCGGCTCGAGGAACGAGGTTGACCCGAGCCGCACAACTCCACCGACACAAACCCTAGACCGATCTCCGGGGGCGCAGTGAGCGACGGGAAGTTCCACCGCCGTCGCCATCGAACACCGCCGCCGCTGCCGTCGTCCTTCTTCGCCGCCGTCCGCCGCCTCCATGGCCGCTCCTCCTCTACCTCCGACGGTACCTCTCCTCTCCTCTCTTCTTCCTCTCGGATCAAGAACCTCCAAACAAGGAAAAGAGGAACCAACAATGGTATCGAGCTAGTCACCTTTTGCGCCGCGCCCGTCGGGGCGCCGCTTCTTCGCGCTGGCTCGCACGCCGCCATCCCGCCACCGTTGAGCCGCCGGCCGCCGCCTGCGCGTGAGGCCGCCGACGCGCGCCATCCGCCGCGGCGCGCGCCGCTCGAGGCCGCCGCCGCCGTGAGCGCCGAGCCCGCGCGCACCTCTGCCGCCGCAGACCGCCGCCGACGCCCGCTGCCGTCAGAGGCGGCCGCCGCCGCTGCTCGCGGCGCTAAGCCGCTGGCCGCCGCCGCTGCTCTGCGCGGCGCCAAGCGCTGGCCGCCGCCGCCACTCAGCTTGGGCGAGCGCCCGCCGTCGTCTCTCCGGGGCCGCAGCTCACCATTTGCGCCGCCCCTCAGCTCCGATCCGGTTTTTTCGGGTTGGGTTTGGGGCATATGGGATTAGGTTTAGGGTTTTGCCCTTTTGAGATGGTGAGGCGCATGCAGGGGCCGTCGGATGGGATCCGACGGCCGGTATGTCTTTGGGCCTTGGATACACTAATGGGCTAAAAGTATATATGGGCCAAAATGAGGAATTGAACAGTAAATCAGAGAAAATGAGTTTTAATGTTTTTCAGAAGTATTTCTTGATCAATTTCAATGAAATTTGAATCAAATCTCTGTAAATTTTTGCACCAACGTGTTAATTTTTTCAGAGATTAAAAGTGTACAGTATAATGCTTCTGAATAATGAATTATTTTAGAATAATTACAGTTTCCGCTGCAAAAGATAATGTTGATTGTTTTTCATTATTAAATTCGAACCAACGGGAGAATTTAATTTTGGAAAAATAGAGATAATTTTCAGATAATTATGATACTGTTATTTTCTGACCAACGTTGATAATTACAGTATTATAATTTTTAATTGATGTTTTATGCGTTATTTCTATTTCTGCCCAACGGTGATGTAGATTTAATGCATAGATAAAATTGTTTTAAATTGTATGTCATATTTTTTACCAACGTTGGAAATAAGGCATATAATTTTAATGTTACGTTCTCACTTTATATGATCCTTTTTCAGGCGGATACAACTTGATGAGTTGTATCAGAGAAATCCCCACTCTCAAAGGAGATAATTATGGAGAGTGGAAGAAAAAGATAGACTTAGCGTTTATCTTGGCTGAGGTGGACTGGGTCCTCACTACAAGACGTCCCCACCGAGCCTATGGCACCAAAGTGAGGATCAAATGAGGATGATATCGCTTGGCGAAAAGACAGAGGGATCATGCTCCCTTACGCATGTCTTATGACCTTGAGCATAAGAATGGACCACACCAACAAGAAATGTTTGGTCGTGATAAAGAACACGATTGAGCCTCGCAATTGTTGGCTCAATCGCAGAGTGTGACACCACACAGAGTACCTTGAGAAAATAAAGAGTCGCCATCGGCTCTTCAAAGACATACGCTACACACTGATTAAGCGACTTGTGACAGAAAAGGTACTCTGGCGGTGGCATAAGAGAGCACATACTAAGGATGAGCAACTTGGCATCCAAGCTTAAACCAATGGATTTGGCTCTCAAGGATGAGTTCCTTATTCACTTGATTTTTGCTTCCTTGCGTAAAAGTTTGACACCTTTGTTGTCAATTACAATATGCAGCCCAGAAATGGGACTTAGAAAATGCATAGCTATGTGTGTGCAAGAGGAGGAAAGATTTAAATCCTCACATGGTGGTTCTATCAACTATGTGAAGGACAACAAGAAAAAGAACTACAACAAGAACTTCTCCTCAAAGAACAAGGAAAAGCCTCATCCATCACCTCAATGAATAAGTTTGCGAGACAAAGACCGGTGTCTTCATTGCAAGAAAAAGGGACATTACAAGAAAGATTGTCCCGATTTCTTGAAAATGATTATGTCAAAGAAAGGTGAGGACATTATTACCTTCATAAATGAGTCCTCAGTATGTAAAATATTCAAAATCTACTTGGTGGATTGATTCAGTGCAACTGCTCATGTTGCCAATAATATGTGGGATTCCGTTCGACGAGGAATACGCAAAGAAAAGAAAGATGCATTAAAGTCGCAAATGGAGTCCAAGTGAAGTTGAAGTCATGGCGATCTTTCATTAGAGCTAGTGATGGCTTCACTCTCTTACTTAGAGATGTTCTTTATGTTCCTCTTTACAGAGGAATTTGATTAGTGTTTCATGTTTGGACAATGATGGTTATGATTGTCATTTTGGAAATGGCAAGTGTGAAATAATGTTTAATAAAGAATGTGTTGGTCTTGCCATCTTACAAAATGAGCTTTATTTGTTATCATTATATGATGATGTGAATGTCGTATGCGATAAAGGGAACGTCGCGTGCGAAAGTGAATGAATCTCGCCTATGAATGTAAACAGAAACGAAAGAGAACTCTAGATGCGTCGTCGAAATTATGGCAATCGTCGCTTAGGCCATATTTCGAGGGGGAGAATAGAAAGACTAGTTAAGAATGATATTCTTCCTCCATTAGAGTTCTCAGACTTGGAACAATGCAGAGAATGCATTAAAGGAAAATATGTAAAGAAAATTAAGAAAGACGCCAAAAGAAGCACAGAATTCTACAAATTATTCACACAGACATTTGTGGTCCTTTTCCGTGAAAAGTGTGGATGGATATGACTCGCTCATAACATTCACTGATGATTACTCCGTTATGGATATATTTATCCAATCAAAGAAAGAAATGAAGCCTTGGATAAATTCAAGATATTTAAGGTGAAGTTGAAAACCAACACGATTTAAAGATTAAGATAGTCCGATCGACCGTGGGGAGTACTACGGTCGACATACCCCATATGGACAAGTTCTGGACCTTTGCAAGGTTTTACAGAAAATGGTATAGTTGCCCAAGATTCTACACCGCGAACCTCAAGAAAATGGAGTAGTGAAAGACGCAACTGCACTCGATGGATATGGTGCGAAGCATGATGAGCTATTCCACACCGCCATTGAGTTTATGGATGGAGGCGTTGAAAACCGCCATTCATATCCTCAACAGAGTGCCTAGTAAGTCGATGCCCAAAACACCGCATTTGAGTTGTGGATGTGAAGAGTTCCTCACTAAACCACTTACGTGTGGGGGAGTCTCGCCGAGGCTAAAGTTTTTAACCCAAACCTTGGGAAGCTTGATCCCAAAATGAAGTTGCCATTTCATTGGCTACCTGAAAAGTCAAAAGGTTTTCGCTTCTCCGCCTGCATGGATATACAAAGTTTGTAGAAACGAGACACGCTGTCTTCTTAGAGGATGAGATGATGAGAGGAAGTATGGTAGCTCGTGAGATTGACCTTGAAGAGAAGCGGGTGTATGCACCCACTCCGATGATTCAAGAGCCATTCTTCATACTACTGCTGTCCATGCTACCGACAAAGGCAAGACATCAGGTGCCAAGACTGTTATTGTTCCTCCTATGTCAACAATGAATGAGAATGAGGAACCTGTTCTTCAGGATCCTATAGAACCCATTGCCACAGATGAGGGGGAGCAACAACAGCCTCAAACAGAAGATGTACCAAATGAGGAGGCCCTGAGGAGGTCTCAAAGAGTAAGAAGATCACTATTTCGATGATTATCGATTTATCATACAGAGGAATTTCAAATGGAGGATGATCCCACCTCATTTGAAGAAGCCATGAGAAGCGAAAATTCTCAAAATGGCTTGAGGCCATGGAAGAGGAGATGAGGTCCATGAAGACTAATAAAGTCCGGGACTTGGAAAATATTCCTAAAGGAGCCAAAACAGAGGGTCAGTAAATGGGTCTACAAGACAAAGCTTGACTCCCAAGGAATGTAGAAAGATACAAAGCGCGACTTGTGGCAAAAGGCTTTACGCAAAGAGAAGGGATTGATTACAATGAGACTTTTCTCCAGCCTCATGTAAAGATTCTTCGTAATCATAATGGCATTAGTAGCACATTATGATTTAGAGTTACATCGATGGATGTAAAGACGGCATTTCTAAATGGGGATTTGGAGGAAAATGTTTACATGGCACAACCGAAAGGTTTTGTCGTGGAAGGAAATGAAAGAATGGGATGCCGCTAAAGAAATCGATTTATGGGTTAAAGCAAGCTTCAAGACAGTGGTACTTGAAGTTTGACAAGACAATAAGAAAATTTGGGTTTAAAGAAAATGTAGAGGACAACTGTGTTTATGCAAAGTTTAAAGATGGGAAGTTTATCTTCCTAATCTCAGTATGTGGATGATATCCTACTAGCTAGTAGTGATGTCATCACATCGGAAACAAAGAAGTTTTTGTCCTCAAACTTTGATATGAAAGATCTTGGTGAAGCTTCGTTCGTTCTAGGATCGAGATTCACCTGGATAGAAACAAGGGGATATTGGGATCACACAAAGACATACATAGAGAAAGTCTTAAAGAAATTTAGTATGCATAAATGTAGTCCTTCACCGCACCTATAGTCAAGGGCGACGATATGGGGATTTTCAATGCCCTAGGAACCAGAGATGAGATCGATCAAATGAAATCGGTTCCATATGCTTCACCGGTGTCGGAAGCTTACAATATGCTCAAGTATGTACACGCCCGACTTAGCATTTGTTACGGGGTTACTTGGCGATTCCAGAGCAATCTGGAATAGAACATTGAAATTGATAAAGAAAGTCTTGCGTTATTTGCAAGGAACAAAAGGCCTCATGATGACATACGTAAGATCGATTCACTCCATATAGTGGGGTATACAGATTCTCGATTTTGCGGGAGATGATAGAAAGTCTACATCCGGATATGTGTTCACTCTCCAAGGAGCTATATCGTGGAAAAGCTCAAAGCAAACCGTCACTACATCGCCCACAATGTATGCCGAGTTTGTAGCATGTTATGAGGCTACGGCGGTGAAGCTGGATAAAGAAGTTCATACCCGGCCTAAAAGTGGTTGACGACATCAATAGACCACTTAAGTTGTATCGCGATAATGAACCCGCAGAACGTATGCCCACAACAATAAGTCAAGTGGTGCTTTGCCAAACACATTGACATAAAGTACTATGTTGTGAAAGATAAAGTTCGGATCAAATTATAAGTCTTGAGCATATAAGTACCGCAAAGATGCTAGCGGATCCGCTTACTAAAGGCTTACCACCCAACGTGTTCGAGAGAACATGTAGCCGCATGGGTTTAAGGGAAAGCCTATGATTCTGGACTAAAAGATGGCCCAAAGGATTAAAGTAACTATTTCAAAACAGAGAGGTGTATTGTAACTGTCAAATCTATCGACGATTGACCGTGACGATGAGACATGTTCTATACACTAATCTGTGATGGAATGTGTAAAGTCAAAATAATTAAAGTTAAAGTATAGAGAAGATCAAGGGGGAGAATGTTGGATTGATCTTTTCCCACCAGCCCAACGGCTAATTGGGGCCTTGATCCGCGCTCGATCGGGGCGCCCACCCATCTTCAGTGGTGGGCCCGTCGTCACGCGCCATATAAAAGGGTGGAAAGCCGGCGGCTCGAGGAACGAGGTTGACCCGAGCCGCACAACTCCACCGACACAAACCCTAGACCGATCTCCGGGGCGCAGTGAGCGACGGGAAGTTCCACCGCCGTCGCCATCGAACACCGCCGCCGTTGCCGTCGTCCTTCTTTGCCGACCGTCGCTGCCTCCATGGCCGGCTCCTCCTCTACCTCCGACGGTACCCTCTCCCTCTCCTCTCTTCTTCCCTCTCAGATCAAGAACCTCCAAACAAGGAAAAGAGGAACCAACACAGAGTGCGTTACTGCCTGCAACGTTAACACATAATAATCTAGGTGACAAGGAGAGCCGTCTTGCTAGAGAGCCACGAACCCCTGGCGACCTAGACAACCAACGGCGCCTTCCCCTCCAGCGTCGGCCGGGCATGGAGATAGGGGCAAATCGCCCCTTTTCATTGCACCCTCGCCACACAACGCCCCACCATCTCGCTGTGGCTCTCAAGATTGCGGACAAAATCCACCCAAAATCCCGTCGGTCAGTTACTATCACTTCGACGACCTCAGGCTCACCTAGCTCAAGCGCTTCCATGCCTGCCCAATTCAAGGTGGTGGGTGAGGGGAGTAACACCTCCCCCTTCCCATATCCCCAAAGGAGCCACCCCAACAGGGGCGCCATTCATTGCCGGGTCTGCCAGCGCCGTGCGTGAAGCCTTCTCCACTGCCATCTGGCCCTATCGGCAACAGAGGCGCATCCGACTGGGGCAGCAAAATGCGTTCAGCTGCATCGACTCAAGATACTGGAGGCAGTTCGGACAGCGCGGGCCGCATTTACTCCAGCTCGCGCAACAAGCAGAGGGTGGGGAGAACACCGAGCGCATTCAACCCACTTCAATGCGCCCGAAGCAAGGACAGTGGGAGTTAGATCGGCACCGTTATTGGTGGCGAAAAGAAGTGCATTCAAGGCGAGTTGTGAAGGCACCTGCGAAGCTAAGCTTCCGAGTAGGAGACCGCTTTAAAACGATGTTAGCGGGTCGCTGCTTCCATTGCCTGGTGAGAGATCACCGCGTAGCACAGTGCAGGGAGCCAATAAAATGCCTTGGGCGCAGAACCAACGGCCACATTACTCGTCATTGCCCCAATCGACTCTCTCGCAGAAGCCGCCTTCTACGACCGCTGCACCAAGCCCCCCTCCCAAGCCCAACAGGCTGGAGGAGGCTTTCTGTGCACTCACAGTCACGCACGACATGGAGGAGGATCTCTAGAGGCCAAGGTGGTGGGCCCACGCGGTGTGGGTCTGGGTTCGGGACCCGGATGCCATCTTGAAGGTGTCGCATATTTCTCTCATGAGCTCAGGACTCAGGAGCCTGATCCGGCATTCCCAATGCCATCGCCCTCGATTGGTTTCTCTAGGGAGGGGCTTCGCCATCACGTCCTTGTCCACTTAAGCATCCTTGAAGACTTCTCCCCGCAAGACTCCGCTCGCCGGGCAGTGGGCAAAGTGGCGTCCCTTCTGATCCTGAGGACGAGTACCCCTCGCATGTTCATTTCTTCTGGACTGCAGGGGTGCCGGACGGGGCAGAGAGACAATCCAAAAGACCTGCTGCGGACGTCTACTCCAGGCTTGGCCCAAGGCGGGATGACAGGGACAACGATGGGGGAGACCGCGATGACAGAGCCGGGTGCGCACAATTCTTCTTTGAAAATCTTGCGCGCGAGCTCGACCGAGGTCGCCAGGCCCCGAGCAGAGTCGGCCGAGGAGGACCATCCCACCAGACCCACATAGGTCATTCACGCTCCCCGGCGGGGTGCTATAGGCGCTTTGTCAGCGCGGACCATGCTTACCACGCCTTCGCAGAGGGGAGCAAGAGAGGCTGGAGCTGTACAAGATTGCCGCCGCGAAGGTTCATGCTACAGCTCAAGAAGCTGTCGCCGCCGCAGTCGTGCAGGCACTCCATGGGTCCGATCATGCCTTACCATGGCCCAGACGACCAGGGGGTACCCTGGCCTCGACGCTGCATCAGGCTCCTCACGACCCGATCTCTGATGGGCCTCTGCCCTTCATTGCCGTCAAAGCCCCCCTGAGAGGACCCCATGATGCTTGAGGCGGTAATGTCTTGGAGCCCTCGGGCACCCGAGGATAAGGTGGCCTCCCCGGATTTCCACCCGACAGCGAAATGGCTGCCATCCAACGATGACGATTAGGAGACCGAGGACACCACGTCTTTGGTGCAGGCTTCTGTGGAGCCACGGGAGATGCTGACCTTCTCGCAACACCGCCCAGTCTCCCTTCTCGGTCCACCTCCGCTGGTGACAGCACCAGAGGTGCCCACAGCCCGTCGCAGTTCGCGTCTAGCAGCAAAGAAGGCCATGCCCCGGGTGGGGGCGGCTCAGTAGACCTCCTTGCTCCTTGAGGAAAAGATGTCCTTTTTAGGCAAGGCCAGCAAGAGCACCGGTGACACGGCCAGGGAGCGGCTGGCAGCCATCTTCGCACAGCCTTTAGAACCAGAGGTCATCCAAGCCCTTAAGGCCCTGGCCGGCGTGGAAGGCAAGGCTCAGGCGAACCTCCCAGCACTGGGCCTCAACGCGGAGGACCTGGCCGCGTTGGCCAAAGAAGTCATAGCTGCCTAAGGCTAGGAGAATGTTGGTAGTTCAGTTTGTTTTAGAACTTGTTGAAGTATAAGTGAATTGTCACACCTTTTTTCATCAGCTTAAGCTTCTGAGTAAATTGGTTGGTGCATGCAACTCAATATGGTATCAGAGCCAAGAGGTCTTGAGTTCAAGACCCGGCTGGCGCAATTAAAAAAATAATTGCAATTTCATTTCTATTCCACGCCTTGGAGTCCGAGGAGCCTGCGTGAGGTGAGCGTCAAGATAAGTGAATTGTCTACCTTTCCACATCAGCTTAAGCTTTTAGGTGTATTGGTTGGTACATGCAACTCAATAGAACTCAACTATGTCCTATTTTGGGTTTTGGGTATGCATGATGCGAGTATGTACTGCCCCATGCTTGTTGAATGGGGGCAGCGGCCACCAGGTTGCAGGCAACAGTTTGATCCCTCCGGCACTTGCTATTGTAGGTCCCTTCATCCCTTGTATCACCTTCAGAATCTACGTAATGAAGGCAGGGTTCTAGTAACAACAACTGGTGCATGCAGGATGAGCAGCTCGGTGCATCATGATTTCATGCAAAATAGTAAGCTGGAATGTTAGAGGGCTAAATGCCTCGGCCCGCGGATAGACAGTCCAAGAGATGGTAGTAGATACCTCATGTACCATACTTTTTTTTTGTGTGGAGGAAACAGCAAGAGTGCCATTATTGCATTAAAGATTGGAGAAAGTCAAAGAAACAGGGTAAAAAGAGAAAACTGGCCGTGATACACAGTGGTGTGCTAAATGAAATAGCGGGAGGGCGAATGCGAGGAATGTTATACAAACCGGCTATCGGAATGAGGGGAACATCATGATTATATGGGATGAAGATCGAGTCCACATAGACAACCCAACAACTTTGGATAACTCCATCACTGCAAGGATTACGCTATGCGCTGACGGCCGTTCGTTGATGCTAACAACGGTCTACGAACCACATCAAGATCAGCATAAGCAGCCTTCATAGAGGAGATCAAACACATTTATTCTATAATTGATGACCCTTGGCTCATCCTAGGAGACTTCAATCTAATATACCGGGCGTGTGACAAACGCAACCAAAATCTAAACAGGAGACTAATGGGACAATTTTGGGTGGCCATAAACCATTGTGAATTAAAGGAGATACATTTGCAGGAGCAACAATTCACTTGGTCGAATGAGCAGGCTAGCCCGACGTTAGAGCAGATCGACAGAGCTTTCGGCAACTCAGATTGGGATCACCTTTTTTCGGACCATATGTTGCGTCCTCTCTCGTCCTCGATCTCTGGCTCTCTACTGATTTTTGCAGAGGAGAGGATCAGACCGCCAAGACGTTTTGGCTTTGAAAACTATTGGCCGTATTTGACTGGCTATAGTGAGGTGGTTCTAGAGGCTTGGTCACAGTAGGTGGATGAAACTAACCCTGTTAAGATCTTGCTGTGTAAAATGCAAAAGACGGCAAGAGCCTTGGCGGCTTGGAGCAGATCCAACATTGGCAACAAAAGCTACAAATGCATCTAGCTCTTGAAATTTTATTCCATCTGGACCACGCCTAGGAGCTAAGACAACTTCCCCCCTAGAAAAAGAGCTATGCATGGCCCTAAAAACAAGAATTCTAAGCCTAGCGGTTACACAAAGAATGGCATGGAGACAACAGCCATGGATAACGCGGCTGAAGCTAGGCGACACAAATACAAAAAAAAGTCATTCCAAAGCAAACTCAAGGAGGATAAAAAGGTTCATTCGTGTCCTGTCTGATGCAGTCGGCACCTACGTTCTTCAGGCAGAGAAAGAGGAGGTGTTATTTCAGCACTTCTCGTGCATCATCGGTACGGCGCAGCCGGCAACCAGTGTCTTTGATTGGGATGACATTCGGCCCAGCCAGGGACAGGGAAATGTGCTAAGCCAACTTGAACAACCACCGTTCTTGGAACAAGAAATCATCACTGTAATAGATCAGATGCCACGTGACAAGGCTGCAGGGCCAGATGGATTCACTTCACTGGGTGTTTCTACAAGGAAACATGGGAGATCATCAACCTGGACATTATGACGGTTTTCACAAAGTTCTACAACCTAAACAGGACACATTTCACGAAAATCAACACTGCAAACATAATTATGCTGCCAGAGAAGGAACAACCCATCGACATGGCAGAATTCAGACCGATCAGCTTGATCCATAGCATGGAAAAATTGATATCCAAGGTGCTTTCTCTAAGGCTCTCCAAGCACATGGACAAACTGGTTTCTAAGAGCCAAAGCACCTTCATTAAGACGTGTTGCATACAAGACAACTTCCTTTATGTGCATAATCTAGCCCACAACTACCACCGTTCCAAGACACAGTTAGACAAAGATAGCTTTATAGCTGTTTTGCGGAAAGCAATATTGACAGTAAATACAATAAGTAGGTTGAAAGAACAATTTAAAAGATTAATACATAAGTAGTTCAGTTCTTTGAAACAACTAGAGATCAACCTAACCTTTACATCCAAGCCGACAATTTCCACTATTTTAATGAAAACATCTACCCCTTGCGTGAAATCCCCGGGCATGTCCATAACCGGGGACATGGCTATTCGAATAGTTTTTACACTCTGCAGAGGTTGTACAGCTTTACACACAAGACACGACTTCTCTAGTTTGTCTGGCACATATTTATGCCACCGCTCACTTTCTTATGTAAGCAGTCTAGAGCACGCGTCAAGGCCTTTACAAAGTTCCGCTTTAACCCAGTTCTGCTCGCTAAGGATTCGCCGTTACGGGCCCCCTCTTGCGCCATTCTCAACCCAAACAGAACCACATCAAAGCTTAGCTAATTAATTGGCTAGGTCTATCCAGGTTAGACATGTGGTTGCATAGTATGACCCAGATCAATGGTTCAAGGTTAAGTCCTTAATTGGCTGCTGAGGCGAGACTAATCCACGTCCTAAAATGCGTTACGGCACCCACACTCACCACCGCCCACTCGCCCGAGCATAAAATATTTTCGGTTCAACCCGACCAAAGACCACCCTAGCCTTGGCACAACATCTTTTAATAAAAGTGGCCACGTCACGATTCCATAATTCATTTAGTCATGTTTATTCATACGAGCCTGTGATCGTGAGTCCCGGCGTACAACTATAGCATGGCTAAGCATATTACGATACCCGTGTTGGTAATTTATCAATGTCCAACTAAAATAAACCCTCCTAAGGTGTCCAAGGGTTCATGTCATTCAAGGATACATGTCGATAGCAATTTATCAAGGAGGCATACATCAATTAGGCAATTATCTACTCCCGAAGCTATTTAATATAAAACTAGCAATACATGTTTATAACAACAATATAGTTTTGTAAAATGGGTTCAATATGATCAAAGGTCTATGACTTGCCTTCGTTGAAGAGTTGAGGTGCTTCGGTTGTCAGGTCCGAGAAATCTTCTGAAACGCTGGAATCTACACGTGCGAAAAGAACTAAATAAATAAAACAACTCCAAATAAATTTCAAATAAATATCAAATTAGTACTAATAGCAATAGGAGGATTTTAGACGAATTTAGAAAATTGAATCACTCAAATCGGAGTTCGGATGAAGAAGTTACGGCCTTCGGAAGCTGGAAATCACATGAAATAATGAAATCGGTGTTTTTCCAGAATTTCTTGATTTATTTTTGTAAAGGAAAAGACAAATATGACGTCAGCTGACATCATCAGAGGGAATTGCGGCCGAAATAAATAAAAGAAAAGAAATTAACACGTAGGGCCCACTGTCAATGAGAGGGTGTATGTGGACTGGGTCCACAGAGCTTTGGAAAAGAGGAGGGGTTTGGAGTGCCACGCAAACTTCCACGTGGACGGCCAAGTAAGCCCGAGGGGGTGACGAGGCACTGAGGTGGCGCCACGTGGGCTGCCACGTTGGACGGGAGCGGCGGCGCGCTCAGCCCAAGGGTCGCCGGCGAACGGTTGGGCGGCGGCCGGCGGCGAGGGCACCAGTGGCTAGAGGAGGACACGACGAACACGATGCTCACGGGTTTGAGGATGCGGCGTCACCGGAAGGCCGGCGGCGAGCGAGGAAGGTGGCGGCGGCGATGTCCGAAGGTGGAGGCGGCGCTCCGGGGACGGTCCGGGGATGAGGAGGCGCGCACGAGGTGCCCCTCGGTGCGGCAATACCGAAGGTGGGGTCCGCAGCACCAGAGGGGGCTCGACAGCGGCGGCGGGTCGAGCTCGGAATATGGCCGAGCTAGGGTGAGGGAGAGAGGGAAAATGGGGGAAAACGGGATAGGAGGGGGAGGCTCGTCCAATGCTCGCCTTTATAGGGCTCGGGGAGGCCTGGAGAAGGAGGAGGAGGGGGAGGTGTTGTCGGCCGACAATGGTGGACGGCGGGGCGGCTTGTCCGCGTGGAGAAAGGGGAAAGTGGGGCGCATGGGTGCGGCGGAGGCGGGGACGGGCGACGCGAGGTGGGCGGCGGGGTAGGCGCTAGGGCAGGGCGAGGAAGGCGGCGGGTGCCGGCGAGATTCACGGCACAAAGCCGCGCACGCGCGCACGGACGCGCAAGGAAGAAGGCAAGGGGGAAGAAGAAGGGCCCTGACAAGTGGGGCCCACCTGGCGGTGAGACGCGAAGCGGCAGCGAGGAAAAAAGGTGCAGGTGTTTGGGAGCCGTCAGATTTTGATCGGACGGTTCACAAAGAACGGGGCGTTCGGCCCTCCAAAAGGATTAACGCGATCGGGACCGTGCGATTTCGATCGAACGGTTGGAGAGCGCAGGCGTTCGATCTGATCAGGCGGCTCGCAAAGGAGGAGGGTGTGGGCGCGACTAGAGCAGGCTGCGGAGCTGGGCCGCGCGAGGGGAAAAGGAGGAATGGGCCGAGGGAATTCGTCACAGAGAGGTTAAGGGGATTTCAAATGATTTTTGATTTTAGAAAATATCAGAAAAGCAAAAACCTTTTTAGAAAATATCTAAAGCCGTCCAAAAATTCAAGAAAAATACACAGAAATCTCTTGAATTATTTAGAACTTAATAAAAATACTTTTAACTATACTTTAGTTTTTAATTTTACAAACAAAATAGATTTTGACTTTTCGGACAAAAGAAAAAAACCAAATTAAAATCCAGAAAACGCAATAAAAGACTTAAATCCAAATAAAATCCAGGAAGCTCAAATAAACTAACCTTTTGATTTAATTGAAGTTGGATTAACTCAATTTAAATGGTTTTTGATTTCTAAATTTCAATTTAAGCTTTTACAATTCAATAAAATCAACTGGTTATTTTTATTTTGAAAATTTTTAAAAACTCTGCAAATTAGGGATGTTACAAATCGTACCGATTCAATGCCAATATTTAGATTTGGACACCATTATGTAAAACTTCCCGGCTACTAGGAGGTGCATGTTGTGCACATATCTAGGCCTCCCACTTTCTTTGCACAAGCTGGGGAAGGTGCACCTGCAGCCCCTTCTAGACAAGATTAATACAAGACTTGCAGGTTATAAAAGGTAAATGCTATCCAGAGCCGGTAGACTTACAATGCTCAAGGTGGTTCTCACTTCCATACCCATTTACCACATGATATTGGCCGACCTGCCGACATGGACCCGGAAACAAATTGATAAACACCATAGGGCTTGGTTTTGGAGCGGGAATGACACATGCACAAGGGGAAGGGGAAGTGCTGGGTCAACTGGAATATCGTGTGCCGTCCAAAAAAAGCACGGTGGCCTCAGAGTTCTTCAACTAGGCTATTTTGGTCAGGCCCTCTGCCTCCGTTAGTTGAGGTACCAATGGAAGGAGCTTGACAAACAATGGAATGGAACACAGCTGCCAATTGATGAGAAAGATCATGACATGTTCCGTGCGTCAACCAAAATCTCGTTGGTAAGTGGCGGCAGGGCAAATTTTTGGAAGGATGCTTGATAGGGGCCATGCCTTTGAAAAATGCGGCCCCAAGCCTGTATAGTATTGCGGCTAGGAAGAATAGAACGGTGAGGGAGACATTTTTGAAAAATAAATGGATCACAGACCTCAGAATAAAGATCACACAACACCACATACTGGATTTTGTGAGCCTGTACATCAAGATCACACATGTGGTACTCACACCGGACGTATCGGACGATACATCTTGGAAATGGACATCAGCAGGGACATACACGGCCAAGTCTGCATATAAGGCACAATTCATGGGATCGATCGAAAAACCCTATGTCAACCTCATATGGGACTCTTGGGAGCCTCAAAAATGCATTTTTTGCATGACTAGTTGTCCAAGAACGGCTACCAACAACGGACATATTAGCAAGATGACACATGCCAAATGATTTTTGGTGTCCGCTTTGTACAAACAATCCAGAAACAGCCCCTCATGTGTTTCTGAAATGTGCCTACACCAAAAGGGTTTGGACCACAATAGAAACATAGGCACATCATAGCAGCATACTTCCGACACAAGGGGACGCCCATGAGACCATCCTGGATTGGTGGTTGGCAGTATCACAAAGAGAAATGACCATAGGTAGAAAAGGTCAAAGCTCACTAGTGATCGTGACACTTTGGCAAGTTTGGAAAGAAGGAAACAGAAGGATTTTTCAACACCAAAGAAACGAGGTGACCGGGACGGTAGCAATCATCAAAGAAGAAGCCAGGGCCTGGATAATAAGTGGGGCAAAAAAAATTATCAGCCTACTTACCGGCGGGACACATTGCGCTCTCATAAAGGCCGGTTCAGCAAGGTAGCAACAGGGTGTAGGATTAAGGATGACCGACTAGAGGGGGGTGAATAGGAGGTTATGAAAATTCTTGTGCTCTAATTAACAATTTTAACAATTGTGTTCTTAATGAAGAGATACTAGCATAAGTTTAAAGTCTATAATCAAAATTTTCTAAGGCAACACAAGATTATACTAAAATAATTCTAGTAAGAATTCTATACAAGTGATAACTAGAATTGTAAATGCGAAAATGTAAATACAAGAGAAGAAAAACCACAATGTAGACACTTGATGCTTTTCCCGTGGTATCGAAGATTTGCAGATCTTCACTAGTCTACGTTGAGGAAACTTAAACGAATCAAGTCGACTCCACACGAGCACTTCCCTCAATCACTATAGTTGCTTTTCCTCCTCCCCGGAGATGGTGAGAACACAACCACTTTACAAGCTTTTTTGAAGTGATCACCGCGCAAACTTCTCCAAGCCGTCTAGGTTTCGGCAAGCACCAAGAGTAATAAATCATAACGCTTGCTTGAAGATAATCAAGTGCCAAAACGATCAACTAATGACGCAATGCACTTAAATGCTCTCAACTACCTCAAAATATGAATTGAATATAAGTGAGTAGAAGAGAGAGCACCAAAGCCTCAAGAGTATTCAATATAGCCAAAGGTTCTAAGCTTGGTACAGGTGAGGGGTATTTATAGCCCCTAACTA
The DNA here is from genome assembly GCA_036346255.1 of Ampelocalamus luodianensis. Taxonomy (NCBI): domain Eukaryota; kingdom Viridiplantae; phylum Streptophyta; class Magnoliopsida; order Poales; family Poaceae; genus Ampelocalamus; species Ampelocalamus luodianensis. The sequence goes on from CM070620.1 coordinate 11,455,787, forward strand.
CAAAACTAGCCGTTTGAACCAACTTTCTGAAAAGTTCAACATTTGCGGTAGTACCGCCGAACAAATCCGGTACTACCGCTCTTCATGATCAACGATCGGAACTGTAGCATTTAATGCTCTAAACTAGCCGTTACGAAAAAAATTACGGTACTACTGCCAACTAAAAATTGGTACTACCATATAGTGGTTGACGAGGATTAAAACCTCTATGTATTATCTTTAATACATAAAAAGACCATACGTCTTCATGGTCGTAACTCCTGAGGTGCACGACCTCACTGGTTGTAGGAATTCGAGAGGTTACGCAATGGATACCACGCCCGAGCGAGGCTAGTGCCAAGCCTCCACCGGAGAGAGCCGTTCGCAAAGAGTATGAACCGATATCCGAACTAACTCGTGAATATTCCCTACCGTGTGAAGAATGGAACACGTGCGTAATCCATACCACACGACGTTATACACGGATAAACAACTACCTTGCGGTTGTTTATCTCACAGACACATAACCGCGAACGGTTGATCATTCAAAGAACTATCATATGACTCGACCAACGATAACGCTTCATATTAGACGCCTTCTCCGTATAATCGTCACCTCTTCAAAGGTTATTTAAAGAAGGAAGATGGAACGCTGGAGGAGAGATCGATCATCGAAGATAGAAAGAAAGAAGCATTGTCTTGTACTCTAGAAAGCGATCAGTCATTCCGTCAGATACACCCTTGTAAAATCTCAGTTCATACTAATAAAGAGCGGTCCCATTGCAATCCCAAGATTTCCACGCCATTCTCTTTTTTCCATTTATTGTAAGATCGGCGACTTGATCGTCGACGGTTTGGCGCCGTCCGTGGGGAACGCGGTGTGGAATCTTGAAGATCGTGTTGCTCACCGATTCTTTGTCCATTTCCCACTCGTAATCGCTCATGCGGTTATGTCGGAAGTTGGGACGAAGAGAATTGGTTCGACCGACGGACTCGCCAACCTTGACATGGACGCATGCATGCGCGCCATGGAGGAAAATGGAGCCTCTTCATCATCCTCCTCTTCCATCGGTCTTTATTGCGAAACAAGCGAAATCGACCGGATGGATGAGGATACACCACCGTGATCGGTGGTGTTTCGAGAGGAGACGCCCCGACGGCTTGAGAAAGCCCGGTTTCAAAGAAGCCGGACTCGCGACCGCAAGAAAGGTGAAGAAAACCAAACTCATCAACTCAAGTTCAATATACTTTTGATGCGATCATGGTTGATAGATACTCACCGACGCTTCTAGCAATTCCAGAGCCAACCGACACTTGGTGACAAGAAATCGATGAAACCCACCGTGATAAACGGATGGGGATAATAAGGCTCGAAGATACGATCGGCGATTCACGCATCAGTGAGACCATTACAAGGACCTCGAGAGGTACGATCACCGATTATTCTCCATCGTGGAAACTCTTGGTGAAAACTCAAAGGCTCTCCATTGATTACGATGGAAGCTCATCGAGGATAATCGTTGGAAACACGAGGTCAATGCGATCGGAGATTCAAATCAAGATGTCGGTACGGTCCTCCACATATTGCCTCGCCACCACATAATGATGGAGATGATACGAGCGGTCGTGCACCAAATGCCGAGGTCACGAGGTGGTGGACGCCCATCGCAGTCGCTCGATCTTGCCCTAGCCAATGCAGAGATCGAGCAAGACCGATCGAGAACAGAGAATTCGTGCCATCAAACACCTCTTTACGTAGAAACCGTAAGACCTTCGGTAACAATACAGAACCTGCAGCGAGTTAGAAATATGTTAAATACTTCTGACCCTGTTTTGGCAGAAACTCCAGGTTTTGCACGACTTGTAGGTCAAGTATCGGAGATTATCCAATAGACCATGCAGCGCACGGAAGCATATCGGGAACGAAGGCAACCACAGAGTCAGACCATGACTTCATCTCAGCATTCTTCCCTGAGCAGAAGCCAGCGTGGTCGTGTTGAGGGTCAACTAACACAAGGACCACTTCGACGCTTCCGACCAGCAGGTCATGAGGGAAGAAGATTGTTTCAGGAATCTTCACCTCGCCAACAAGAGCAAACGCTTGGACCTGATGATCTTCGGTATCATCTTAACCAGGCAAGCGGTCAAAGGCGTTCTCGAAACGTACACGACCGGATCGGGATACCAGAAAATCAGCGATCGTCTCGTGAATCGGTCCCGATCGATTATAATCCAAAGACCTTTTCAAAGAAGGCGCCGTGAGACGATCACAGTTGTCGAGCTTTCTGCAGGGCTCCAAGCTGTGCGTTGGCCAAACAGGTTCCGACCTGCCAACCTGGATAAATTCAATGGGACCCAAAATCCTTTAGAATTTCTTCAGATTTATACCACCGCCATTAGAGCGTGGCGGCGATTTAAAATGTAATGGCTAATTATCTTCCCACGGTACTAGAAGGATCACCGATCATGGTTGCTAAATTTACCTATCGATCTGTATACTTGGGAGCGACTTTGCGATCTTCTAATTGCAAACTTTCGAGGCACGTGACGATCGCCTCGAAAGGAGGATGATCTCCACAGATACGGCAAAACCTAATGAAACTCTTCGACAATACATCAAGAGATTTAGCCAAGTTCGTAACTCGATTCCAGAGGTTGCAGAGTCTTACGTTATCCGGGCTTTTAAAGCGGGATTAAGAAATCGAAGGTTTACGGAGGATCTAGCAATTCATCCCCACGAACAACCATCGAGCTCTTCGACATGGTCGACAAGCACGCAACGGCTAGCGAAGCGTCGAGTGGAACGGCCGCTGATCGAAAAGACAAGATCCCCACCGTCCGGATAAGTCGGAAAAGAAGCGTAAGAAAGCTCTCAAGAAGAAGAAACACGCAGTAACTAACAATAAGGAGGTTCGGCGTTCTGAGAAATTTCTAAAGGAAGAAAAGATTACTCGTCATAGCAAAGCAAAGCTCCACCAATGAGTATAAGAAAAGCAAAAATGGTGTCCTCTCCATAAACAAGCAGACACGATTTACGCGAATCACGCGCTTGGCGTAAGAAATTGAATGATTATTATGCGGTAAAGGTCCACTTCCTTCAATTCAAGAAATTGGGAAACAAGCTCGAAAGGACAAGGATGGTGACGAGGAGATGGAGTATCAAGAACCTCAAAGATACCGTCGATGTAATTTTCGGGGATCTTCTTCATACGAATCCGCACGCCACCAAGGCCATGGAGCGAGAAGTCAACCTTCTGAAACTCCGATCATCACCAAACCTTCAAGGTGGTCGGAGACAATAATCTCCTTTAGCAAAAAGATTGCCCAATTCCTTCAACTCGACTGTAGGTTTCCAATTGTCGTTGAGCCTACTATTAATAATCGCAAGGTTAATCGGGTTTTGATAGATGGGGTAGTTCTTTAAATATTCTCTTTGCAAGCGCATTGAAAGATATACGATTCCAAATTCTAAGGTAAAGCTCATGAAATATGCCTTCCATGGTATAGTTCCCGGATCTACGCCAAGCCAATAGGCAATTATCCCTATTGGTTACGCTCGAAAACCGACAATTTCCAACGTAAAAGTTTCTTTTGATGTAGTGAATTTTGAAACAACATATAATGCAATCCTTGGTCGTCCAACCTTAGCAAAATTCTGGTAGCTACGCATTCGGTTACGAGTTTGAAAATGCCGACCAAAGGGTGTCATCACGGTCCGAGGTGATCGAAAAATCGCCACGCATGTGATCGAAATGTTTAGAACTGGTCGATGAGCTTCCACCGAGGAACTAACACCGCTACCATGCGGTCAAACACTCAAGACCAAAGATAGCACCAAAGCCTTCCGCCGGATGAAAGAGGTACCACTCGGCGCTTGAGAGTGCCAAGATTCAGTCGGGAAGGACTCAACCCCAAATAGGAAGAGTCGCTCGTCTCCTTCCTCCGAGCAAACCAGATGTATTCACCGGTAGGCATCCGACATGCCCGAGTCCCGGGGAGGTGATCGAGCATAGGCTAGCATTGCGGCGATAAACGACCGATCAGCGTGAAGCTAAGGCGTTTTGCACCGATCGGAAAATAGCAATCCATCGGAGATTGACAAGCTACTCAAGCCGGATTCATCCGTGAGGTCGACCACCCCGATCGCTTGCCAATCGTAATGGTTAAAAGGCCAATGGAAAATGGCGTATGTGTATCGACTTCTGATTTAAATAAAGCTTGTCCAAAGGATGATTTTCCCTTCCTCGCATTGATCAACTTGTAGACTCTACCTCGGGTGTGAGTTATTAAGTTTTTAGATGCATATTCAGATACCACCAGATTAATATGAGTAAAGAAGATGAAGAAAAACTTCCTTCATCACTCCATTTGGTACCTCTTGTTATGTAAAGATGCCATTTGGTCTTAAAAATGTTTGGTGCGACGCTCCAAAGGTTGATGCAGAAAACCTTTAGTACACAGATAGGTCGGAATCTTGAAGCCTATGTTGATGACTTGGTCGTAAAAAGTATCAACATTGGTGACCACATTCCAGACCTACAAGAGACTTTCAATAATTTAAGACGTCATAACCTTAAATTAAATCCTAAAAGTGTGCGTTCGAGTTTCATCCGAAAATCTCGGGTTTCTAGTTTTTGCTAGAGGCATTGAAGCAAATCCAGTGAAAATAACCACTATCGATCAGATGCGTTCCCCGACCACGAAAAAGGAAGTCCAGAAGCTAACCTACAGTATGGCGGCGTTAAGTCGTTTCATAGCACGGTTAGGTGAAAAGGACTCCCATTCTTCAAGCTTCTCGGAAAAATGGAAGTTTCAATGGACTAAAGAGGCAAACGACGCTTTTGAGGAGCTTAAACGGTATCTTCGAATCCTCCGTCTTAGTCTCTCCAAGATTGGAAGAGACATTGCTAATTTACGTCATTTACGCAACGCCACGCAGGCGATTAGCGGTGTATTGGTCGTAGAACGTGATCGTATCCAACGACCAATATATTACGTAGCGAAGTCTTGCATGGACCAAAAGAACGATATCCACAGATCTGAAATTGCTCTATGGTCTCCTTATGACTTCAAGGAAACTTAGACATTATTTTCGTGCCCATAAAGTGATCGTACCTACGGATATCCGCTTGGTCAAGTCCTAGGTAACAGGAGTCATCGGGACGAATAGCGAAATGGGCGTTGAGTTTGGGGCGTTTGTCCTCCATTTTGTCCCTAGAACAGCGATTAAGTCTCGTGCAATAGCGAATTCATTGCCGAATGGACAAACCCCGAACCATCCCAAGAACTCGAGTACGAGTTTCACGACCGGTGGACAATGTACTTTGATGGTTCCTTGATGCTCCAAGGCTTGGGGTCGGGTCGTTTGATTTCCCCTCGCGAACAACTTAAATACGCTATTCGCTAAACTTTCTGCTACAAATAATGCAAAGCAGAATCGAAGGTTTGCCGGCAGACTTGAGCACTCGTTCTCGGGATTCGCAGATTGCTAGTGAAAGGTGATTCTCAACTAGTAGAGAATCAAGTAGGGAAAGAGTATCAATGCTCTAGTACCAAGATGTCATCATATCCGCGTAAATACGGAAACTTGAAAAGCATTTCTTCGGTTTTCGGATCCAACACATTCCTAGAAAGGAAAACTTTTGGCGCACTGGTTGGCGGATGGCTTCCACACGGACATCCGTCCGCCCGAGTTTTTCTCGAGAAACTGATTCACCCTCGGTAGTCGAGCCTCCCGAGGACATAGATGTTAGCAAGGAGGTTGCACACCTTGATTCTGCAAGCATGGATGCTCCACAGGTCGATGATGGTTGGCGTCGTCACGATCACGGTAGAGATTGGATGACATCGATCTACAATTATCTTCAGCATGACATAATTCCAGAAGATGATGTAGAGGCTGATCGTATTGCACGAAAAGCCAAATCATACACTCTCATTGAACGTACCTTATATAAGCGAGGATCTCACGGAGTGTTGATGAGATGCATATCTCAATCGGATGACATTAAATTGCTAACCAAAATTCATGAAGGAGTTCAGGGAGCTCATCATTCCTCTGAGCGCTGGTCGGTAAAGCCTTTAGGCAAGGATACTCTCGCCAATCGCCTTCATGATGCAAAAGAGCTCGTGACGGCGCGCGTACAATGTCGGTTTCATAGCCGACAAGTACATCACCGCCTCAAGCTTTGCAAATAATCCTCTTTCTTGGCCTTTTGCAACCTGGGATTTGGACATTCGGGACCTTTCCCAAAGGCACCGGGGCTTTGAGTTCTGTTCGTCATGATTGACACGCTCATTAAGTGGATCGGCCAACCGGTTGTAAAACTACAATCGAAGCCGCCAAGAGGTTCCTAACAAAAAGCGTGATTACACGTTTGGTGTACCCAATCGTATAATCATCGATAACGGTGCCCGCTTCTCAGCGGCAATTTTCGTGAATTCGAAGAACTAGGTGTCAAGATACATTTCGCTTCATTGCTCATCCACGAGCAATGGAGCGATTGAGCGAGCCAATGGTATCATAATGCAAGGGATCAAACGACGAGTATTCGACCGCACTTCAACGGTCGAGCTTGGGTTCGAGAACTTCCCTCAGTATTATGGGTCGTTTGCATCACAACTAGTCGTGCGACCGGGAAACACCATTCTTTTTAGTTTACGAGGTGAGGCTATGGTTCCTCCGAACTAAAATTGGTTCCGCTCGAATCGATTACTTTTCGAAAGTGATCGATCAACGAGGACTTGACGACATCAATTTCCTTGAAGAAAGACGAAATCAAGCCTTGATACGATCGACAATCTACCAACAAGCCATGCGTCAGTATCACGATCGTAAGGTACAACCTCGCAGACCTAGTCAGAGGTGATCCGTTCTCGAAAAAATCCAAAACCAAGCAAATCGCAATAAACTTTCACCTAAATGGGAAGGTCCATACACCGTGGTGAAGTAACCCACCGGGATCGATGCATTTTAGCTATGTCGGATGGGCGTGTTTTATCTAATTCTTGGAATATTGATCAATTGCGTAAGTTCTATGTTTAATTTCATGTATTTCATTTTATTCATTTTTTCTTCAATAAAGATGCTTTTCCTTAAAAATGATAAGTATGGTTGTTTATACTTATTATTTGTTGCATCCGGTCGTATGCCATTCCAGTTCATGGTTGGTCTGAGAAGACTCTCATTCTCTCCGATATTCCTTCTTTGGGATCTCCACTACTCATGGTTGTTGAGTTAAATGTCACCAATCACATTGGTTTTAGCCGTGATCATTGCTTCAATGATACACATTCACGACGGACATTCTTTTCTTAAAGAGTCATACGAGTATAAGGAGTACCAACTCGACGATTTACTTGGCTTTCGTTTCTTGAAATTGAAGATTGTTATTTTATTTCAACATTCATTTCTAATCAAGTTTGGCTCTTGGTCGGGACACGTAAAGCCTCCCGTCAAGTCTCTCCTCTCGCACGAGGTCCCGCCACTGGAAGGAGCTTCCTAGTGATGGTCCTTTTCCTACGATCCTCGCGCGGTCAGATTTGAGAATGAGCACGTTTACGAAATATTTTACAAATCTTGATTCTTAAGATTCGATACGACTGAGATCCGAATATTTCCTAAACAACGGTACTTATCTCTTCATTTCATTTCTTGCATACATTCTTAATGCATATCTTCTTATAAGCAAGATCTAGTCTTTGTTATGTCTTCTGACTACAAGTGGTATTCCATAGTACTTCGATAATGGGAAAAATCTAGACTACGAAGTCGCGGTTGGTTCCACCACATGATTTCCTAGTATTTCCTAGATCATTGTCATACACATTATCAGCACTCTTACCATGGTCATCGTTATTACTCAATTACCTAGTCTACTGCTTTCTTTTAGTAACGTTCATCTACTAACATAAGCAGTCGGGGGCTAGGAGATATATGAGTATTTAACAACATTAATAAGACAAAGCAGGATCTTCTTTGATAAAAGGTAAGTTTTCATTTTACATAGTCTAAAGTTACATTCATTTACATGTTGAGACCACGGTGATCGTCGCTATGTGATGGAGATCCGACTTCTATTTCTTCTCAACTTTCTCTCAGAGGTCTTACTTCCTCGAGAAGTTTTGTTGCTTCACTTTGAGCGATCAAGTCCTCTTCCACAGCTTTAAGACTAACAGAGGGTTGGAAGCCTTTAATTTTGCTAAAGCAACACTAACTCCGATTACAATAGCTTCTGCATTGTGCAGGTATGGTTTTCCTTCATAGTTTTGAGCAGGCCTTTTAGATCTTCCAGAAGTTGACCAAAGTAGATCATCTTTTCCGTTGGATCTCCTAATGAAGGCAAGCTTGATCCTGATCCCATATCAAAGATCATTTTGTTAAGGGCCGTGATCTTCTCATCAAGGCCAAATACAAGGGCCTTTTGGCCACGCTCAAAATCGAGGGTCTTCTCCGCTCGTTCAAGTGCTTCAGTTTTTTCTGCACGAGTAGATAAACAAAATTAATATACTCCTTACAATTGGAGTTATGGAATCTCGTTAGGTCTACGACCGCTTACCTTTGATTTTCTTCTCACAAGAGTCGAAAACCTCTTTTTGCCTGGTCATCGCATGCTCGATCGACCGGTCTTTACTATGATTTTCTTCCCTCAGCTTTATTATTAGGGCTTCCTTGGCCTTGATCTCTTCTTTAATTTTCTCTAAATCTATCAAATATGATAGAAAGAGAAGGATAATCTATAAGGAGAATCAAGATAATAAACCTTAGGAGATCAAAAGAGAAATGTACTTACTTCTCGATCGGAGTGTTTTTCTCCAAAGTTTTTATTCACTGGTCATCCTCAGATCACAAAGATAGTTTTCACCAAATACTACAAAAACAAAAATTCCTTTCTTTAGCAAGCTTTCAAAGAAACTGCAAAAGAAAGAGTTGTAAGGATGGTCGTAGAACACTTACCCGAATTGCTATATCATTATATTCGGAAAAGATGGTATCTGGACCAATCTTGGCTTGATGGTCCGACATCTTTCCCTAGGCTTCATCAAGTTCCTTATCCTCGATAAATCGGGGAGAAAAAGGGAATTTGTTAACCTGAGAAGTATTTACTGGAGGAGGTGGAACCTGTTGAGGGTCTCTGGGATGACTACCTCCGGAGAAGGAGTAAGGATTACTAGAGGATCTGAGCAGATGCCAAACCCGCTCGGGGCTTCTTTGCTACTTCATCATCCTCGGTAGTTTTGCTTTTGGAGTATCCCGGTGGAGCCTCCACGACCACCTTTACCTCGGGAACTTCTTCCGAGGGTGCTCTGATCGGACACGGCCGAACACCGTAAGATCTAAAACGAGAAGAGAGAAGGTAAGGAAGATCCAAGGTATGTATAAATCGACCTCTTCATTTTATATATATACCTTGTTGTTTTTCTGAATTTACCCTTATAGCGCATCGAACTAAAGTTCGTTGCGCTAGCCTTCCCCTTCCTATCAACTGATCTCACCGGTTTTAAACCGGTAGGGTTGACTAGGTCTTGCACATCCACTGATCGGAAATCAGAAGCGATATCCGCAACCATTTGGTCGAGGTCCCTGATTGCCGGGTCAGTAGATGTAGATTCGTCGACCTCCACAACAGTGGCCTCAGTAGTCACTGGAGGGTTCTCAGTGACCTTGCTGGAAGGTACGACGACCGCCTAAATTCATCATCAAAGAAAGTTAGGCAATAAACATAATTTATCCAAAACATTATTTGTGTTCGGTTACCTACCTCTGGAAGGCTTACATCCTGTGTGGTCGAAGGGGAGATTGGATCATCAATTGGCTCACATCTCTCAGTGACCTTGTTGATTCTCAACCCAACCGACTACACATCAAAGAGGATTTATGGTATACCGATCAAAAATAATAGGTACGATAACAAGACAGCAGTTGATGTTTTTACCTTAAGTCTTTCAATCCTCTTCTTGTGAAACGGCCGCTAAGATCCGAGAAAACTAGCCTTATCGCCAAAGCTCTCCGAGATCATCTTGATCCGCTTCTAATCTCATCGAGATAGAGTTGTAAAGGTAAAATGAAAGAGTTAAGAAATAATCAACTAAAATAGGTAAACCGGTCGAAATCCTCAAAATGGCTTACCATCTTTAGAGTCTCCGTCGTATCATCACGACCAATGTACGAGCATCTTATGTGCTCGGGCCTTCAAAGGCTAACCCGCGTGGAAAATCCTTCACCACATGCCAAGATGTTAGACCTTTGACACTAAGAAGCTTGATTGCTTCACCCATTTCCCTACATTTCCCTCTTTCTGTAGAGGAGCGCCATCTCGGATTCTCGACCGCCTTCTTACCAGAATAATAAAGGCTGTCTTTCTTCGTGATCTTCATATAGAACCAACTCTTCTTCCACGACGACCACGGAGATTTTGAGTACATAAAAATGTACTCATCAGCTTTTCCATCATGGAGACGCAAGGTGCACTCTTCAGGCGTCCCAATCGCCTTTCCGGATTTTGTCATCTTGTAGTAGTACCTGAATAGATCCAGATCTGCTGGAATCCCCAAGTACGCTTCGCAGAGATAGATAAAAATACTGAGATTGGCGATGGCATTGGGAGCCAGATTCACCAATTCAACTCCATAATACTCCAAAACTTGAGGAAGGAAGGAGTGAATTGGTAACCGAAATCCGCATTCGATATATGCGAGAAAAACAAGAATTTCTCCATCTTCACTGCTCGGGGAATGTTCTCCGGCGGCGGATCTCCAAGAAATCACATCCTTGCTGGGGAGCATCCCGATCTTCTCCAGATTCTCCAACTTCTTCTCACTCAGGTCGGAAACCGACCAGTTGGTGATTTGGTCCGACATGGTTAGTTTCTTTTTGGGTGTGGAAAGCAAAGGAGGTCGGAAGAAGTTTTCACTCGAAGATGAAGAAGGAAAGGAGGAAGTGAAAAAACCCAAAGTCTCCAAAGGGGTTTTATAAGCTTCAGAATTTCTAACTGTAATAAGGGGTTACCTAAAAAGTCCAACGGACACAGAAACTCTTCAAATCCCAAAACAAAGTTCTCAACTTTAAAGTGAATACAAACGCTTCAAATGCCCTTGTATTTAATAAGCGTCATCCCGATACGATTTCATCGGAAGAAAGGTGTTCACACGACCTATTCATTTAAAGTTCGGGGGCTAGCTGACGAGGATTAAAACCTCTATGTATTATCTTTAATACATAAAAAGACCATACGTCTTCATGGTCGTAACTCCTGAGGTGCACGACCTCACTGGTCGTAGGAATTCCAGAGGTTACGCAATGGATACTCGTCGGGCGAGGGCTAGTGCCAAGCCTCCGACCGGAGAGCCGTCGCAAAGAGTATGAACCGATATCGGAACTAACTCGGGAATATTCCCTACCGTGTGAAGAATGGAACACGTCGTAATCCATACCACACGACGTTATACACGATAAACAACTACCTTGCGGTTGTTTATCTCACAGACACATAACCACGAACGGTTGATCATTCAAGAACTATCATATGACTCACCAGCGACAACGCTTCATATTAGACGTCTTCTCGAATAATCGCCACCTCTTCAAAGGTTATTTAAAGAAGGAAGATGGAACATGGAGGAGAGATCGATCATCGAAAGATAGAAAGAAAGAAGCATTGTCTTGTACTCTAGAAAGCGATCCGTCATTCTCGGATACACCTTGTAAAATCCCAGTTCATACTAATAAAGAGCAGTCCCATTGCAATCCCAAGATTTCCCACGTCATTCTCTCTTTTTTTCATTTATTGTAAGATCGGCGACTTGATCGTCGACAGCGGTAATACTGCTCGGCTAGAACGAAACTATCGATGTCCAGAGGTTTTGAGAAACATGAAAAACACCCTCTCTAGAAATAACATACCACCATGTAAAGCCTGGTACTACCGCTCTCCAATAGTACTGCTCAGAAAACATGGTCATACCGTTTTCCAAGGGAGAACAAAAACTCCTAAAAACATGCTCTCAGGAAAATACGTACCGCCAACTAGAAACCGGTACTACCGACTTGCGGTAGTACCGCTTTTCAATTACGGTCATACCGTATTCATAATTCAAGAAAAGGTATAAAAAACATGCTCTCTGAAAAATACGTACCACCAACTAGAAACCGGTACTATCGACTTGTGGTAGTATCACTTATCACATGCATTCATATCGACTTTACTGAACAGTTTTTCAAAAGCAAAAACCAAAACAATTCTAAATGCAATGCATGTCATATGGTTGATCAAAATGACACAAATTAAACTTTCAAGCTACTAGCCATGATCTCTCTTTATAGTACGGCGTCTAGCCTACTAATCCGGTCTTTTATCCAAACACCGAGACCGGTAAATACCACAAAATGATCCTTAGGCTACATGATACCTTTGCCTTGAGCTATGTTGATCTTTTATCATCTTTGCATTGTCATTTTCATATCATCATTAAAACTCTGGGACAAAACCTTTAAACATCTTAGCACACATATTAGTCTCATAATACATTGTTGACATTAATTACCAAAACTATTTTTAGAAGTCTAGATGCTTTCACAGGGGCACAACGAGAGCAAACCTCATAGGGATATTTACTGTCGGCCAGGGGATGACGAGCGCGACAGTGGAGAATAAAAGGAAATGGGTGCTCACCGGCTAGATGTAACAGCAACATCAAAGAACCACCCTGCCTAGCCCACTCTGAAAATGTCAGGCAGGCGCTACGGTCAATGGGGTGGAAAGATCGATGATCACAGCTTTGATGCCGGCAACTGCAACTTCTTCCCTAAGGAGGATCTGGCAGCATGCAGTGCTGAATCCAAGGAACTTTCATCGTGGTTTTTCTCCGTTTTTCCTTTTTAGGCTCGGCCTTACGAGCTGGGGCTGGCACAACCGACCGTACGTCGGGCCGGATCATCTCTGCCCCGAGACAAACATCCAAGCACTGCACTACCACACGAAGCGAGCAAAGAGGCCGAGTCGGAAGACAATGGGAAGGACGCTGGATAATCCCAGAAACACCTCTAAAATTTTATATAATTTTAGAAATTTATTTGCTATTTTTTAGCCCGGTCAAACTTGAGAGGTTTGAAGTTAAAACAGTTATCTTGGTAACGTTCGGATCGTCCGAACACCATCCTCGCTCTGATCGGACCGTCTGAACATCATCCTTGCTCTGATCGGACTGTCTGGATGGGTCGGGTCGATCGGACTGGTCCGAACGTCAGCGGTCCAAAAGACTGAGTTTGAAAACAAACCCAATAACTTTGACCGAGTGAGATAAAATAGCAAATAAATTTCTAAAAATCTAAAAAATTTCAGAGTGGTTCCTGGGCTAACCTAGAACATATATAAAATTTTAAACCTCACTGTTCATATTTTATTTGCTTAGTTTAAATTCTGCCAAAGCAAGGGCTTTCGAAATGAGTTTGAATTTTCTGTGGGTTAACTTAGGTTCTAAAAATTTGGAAAAATATATATTTATTCACAATAAATATTATATTATTTTAATAAATTATTTCACGGAGGTCTTTGTAAGGACTTATTTATGTTTTCTTTGAAGGAGTTGATTTAGGTTATAGTTTAATCTTTGATAAAGATGTTTCAATTGCAATAAATGCAATGCATGTGAAGCTGGAGCGAATGACGTGGGGCTGGGACACACTCGGGCCTGACCTCTCACATGGAGCTTGGGGAGACGGGGAGGGACCGGAGGGGAGCTCGGGGGAGGCGCCTGGGACGCGACGAGAACGGCGGCGTCTCACAGGGGAGGAGGCGGCACCCTAGTTCTTGAGTTTAGAAGCTCGGGCCTGGTAGGGATTGAGTCTGATGGATGAAGTTCAGAACGAAGGGATGAGAGGAATAGATAAGGGGCAAAACCGGTAGTTCACCTTTAGAATATATGGAAAATCAGATAATAGAAAAGAAAATGGGAGAAAATGAGTGATAATGGCATATGTCAGAAGAGGAAGAAACTGGAGTGGCAAATTTCGAATTTCAGAAAACTGAATGATATATCTCAAAGTAACAACTTTTTAAGTGGCGTATATCAAATTTTGCCTTGTTCTTTTGGACTCTTCGGCCTGGTCTTTCAAGGCCCAGGTCTCTAGAGTCGAACTAAGTGTATATGGTTCTTTTCCTTCTTTAATGCAGCAATGGCAGTTCCATTAAAAATTATTGAACTACCTTTGCAACTACCTTTGCTTCGAGTATACTGCCATGTTGCTTTCTGCTAGTACTGTTGTCCATGCTCTTCTGAGAAACAACTCATCTGTATTCTCCAGTTGAACACTAGTACTCCCACCCTTTGCATTATCCATTCCATTTTGCTTTCAGATAGTCAGAAGAGCCCAACAGTTGCTGAATTGGTGTAGCATGTGCCATATAGCTCGACATTTTCTCTTTTCGTAGTGCCCATTTTTGGTTGTTGTTTTGTGTTTTTGCGTAAAGTGAGGTCCAGCAAGTGGATCCGTCCTTTTACACCTCAGCAAAGCTAAGGAAAGTCTGAACTTAGTTGCCCTTGTCCATGCTTTTTCCAGCAAAGCAATGATTTAGCAATGCCACTCGTCATGGATACGATCACTATTTTTCATCCTTACGGTACCATGATGCTACTGATTTACCCTATATAAACCATCGAGATTGGTCCACGTCTTCATTTAGAAGAAAAACAATATTTTGTAGCAAGTGCCTGACATAATTCTTCACCTTCTTTTTTCCCTTATTCGTTTTGAGGTCTGAAGTCTAAACTACACCTCCATGGTCCAGTTGTATTAATCTCACCTGGAGTATAGAATGCATGTACCACTGCTTCTGTTTTTTGTTTTTTTAGAAGACATTAATTCTCCCCCAACCAACTTTTACATGCTATTGAAGGGCGAAATCATTTGTTGCATGCATGTTTTTGTCAGTTAAGTTGGGACTATCTAGAGTACTTAATAATCACTGGACAGGTTATGGATAGATACACTGGAACTAAAGTATTCGTTTGACATATTGGGCCCAAATAGATTCGTTTGTACAGTACTCCTAATCCATGGATAGTACAATATTGTTGGATATCTGTTTATAAAAAAAGTGCAGGAAAGAAGGGCACACTACATGTATAGTGTCCATATCCATAAATAGAGTCATTTGTTGCATACATGTATTCACTGTAACCATGATATTGTTCTATGGTGCAGGTCTTAAGCGAGGGTGAGGAGGCAAAGCAGGACCATTTGTAACTCGTACAAAAGCGTGAAGCGGCCGCTCCGTCAGACTATAATGAGCTAGAGTGGACCAGATTGATGCAAATCTGAAATCAGTGTTACCGAGATGAAGTCCATGAGGTCAGTGTACTTTCTTGCTGTTTTCTCTTAAGTAAATCCATATGCCAGCAATGATATTTTACTTTGTTGTTAACCACGGAATTATCAAAATCGTAAATTAATCCCTGCTAATGGGACTAATGCTTTAGGAAAAGGAAGACAGGATGACCTTGTGCCTCGTGTTCTTGTGGTCCCCCAATTCTATCTGATATCTTTCCTCTGCAACAAATCTTTCATCAACTTATTTCCTTACACGTACCCCCACATGAAAAGACATGGAAAAACTAGAAAGAGGATAGGAAAGTTCTCATGTGATTGAAGTCGAGCAACTTGTTTGTAAGAATATTAAAGGGAGTAACACTCGTCTATCTTGGAACTAGTACTTTCGTTCTGTCGGATTCCTTAATTAAGTTGAAGCTAGTTTATTAATTCTGTCATTTTTGTCTCGGATGTTTCACAATTGCCTTAGGACATAGTGGCACTTTTGTTGATTTTGACCGCTACAAAACTGCTGGCGTAGTACGAGAATATGTGGAATGTGGTATGAACTTCCAGATGGTATTAAAGACTTAATCTTGTCATGATCTCACATTGTAAAATAAGTATAACAATAAATCTGTAAAGTACAACTTGACTTAGTAAATTTATTAAACCCTAAAAGTCATCTCACTGGAGGGAGAATATGGTAGTGCAAGTATTGGATACGTTCTAGGCTTCTAGCTTGAATGAGACACCGATATAAGGTAAAGTTGCCAGTTGCACTAGTCGTTGTGATGAACATCCCACACAACCTATGGGAGTAGCCTATATGGGCGAGATAACGGAAGAGGCAAGATAACTTGAAAAGTTACTGTGATAATCTCTCAACTACATGACCAAGGAATCATGTGGGGGAAACAAGTTGATTGTTTCTTGTGGGGACAGTGTACAACATCTGTAGAGTATAAACTGTTTAAATAGCCGTGCCTACGGTCAAAGGCGGATATGAAAACTTACTAAAGTTAGTTCTATTTATAAAACTTTATGGGCAGGATGAAAAATGGTCGGGCTAATATAACCCTAATTTTGGATTTTCCCTAGGTGGTCGTACCCAGTGGTGTTAAATAGGTGGAGGTAACCATAATAAAAAAATAAGCATAAGGTGAAGGTAACCTTCGCTGTATTTAATATTGCACAATTATTCTTTTTAATAAAAATACAATTTGGTTAAAATATTACGTGATAGGATTTACTAATATTGATAATTGAAAACATTGATTTAGCAAATAAAAGAACCAGAACCAATTCTTGTTAAGCCTTGTATGTATATTATTACATCTTGTGTGTTGGCTCGTGAGCACGGAAGTTGTGCTCATTCTCGCTCTTTCTCCAAAACTTTAGAACCCATGGATCAAGGAGACTATGCTTATTACGAGGATCCAGATGTCGACAGGCAAGGAAACGATGAAGAGTAGTATAGTTTCTCTTAGTCTAATGTCTCACCTCAGTCTAGCCGGCTCAGTTGGTGCTTGCGTACAACCTATATTATTCAAGTCCTTGGTTAATATTGGCCGTACACAGGTTACCTTAGTCACTTGCCTATGGAGAGATGTACTCTACCCCTTTTTGCTTCCGCTGTCATTTTCGCTACGTTTGTAATGTAACTAGTTTGGCATGTTCCGTTCTTATTGTAAAACTTGGCCCGACACGGTCTATGTGATTCTGATATTTATAATATATCACGTGGTTTAGTTTTCATCGTGTATAAATTGATCCAGTGATGTATTCTGTGAGCGCTATCTACTGATTCAGGGAGTAGCGCAGTGTTTTCATAGAGGATTTAAATTTACGAAATGCGGGTCCGTCACCTCTTCCCCTTTACCCACCTTATCTGATGTTATTCATCATGGATCTTATTTCTTAATGCAAAGCATGCGATAGTGCCCCAGCCCTGTGTTTCTAAAAAAAAAATGCTTCATGCTGATTTTTTTTTTTGGCGTTGCAGAGGTTATTCAGTATGTGGAAACCTTGATTAGCGTTATTTGGTGGTAGTCTTATGTTGTTTACCAACAAAAGAGACCTCAGTTAGGTGGTCTTCATCTTTCAAATGAATGGAACCATACAGCTTCCTTGGTCCGCATGTTCCCCAAAATTTTTTTCGTCTACTTCCGCATCCCGTTGCTGTCAAACATTGCCGACCCCACCCACTGTACGACAACGATGAGTTCATGCCCCCAAAATAAAATAAACATACCTATTAAATAAGATCGGCTTTCACTATCTGGTCCATCGGATCAGATAACCTTTTCGTTGCAAGCCAATTTGGTATACTCGTCAATATTTGTCCTGTCTTCCAGTGTAAAATCTCAAAGCTTTTCATGGTTTTCTTATTCATTTAGGCTTGCCTTGCAGTACTAGGATGCAATGTACGGCTATGCAATGTAGTGCATACTTGCATTCTAAAACGACTCCACGCCTTTCTCTGAATTAGGCATGGTCAATATGGTCCTGGGAAGAAGTAGGATCTCATGTAATGTAGTTGCACCAATGCAAAGAGATTAATGACTTGTGTTGACAGAAGAAGTCGGAAGGGGGAGAAGTAAATGCGAAGAAAGCAGCCGTGGTGATAGACTGACCGTCGTTGTCTTTAACTTACTTGAAGCGAGAGAAAAAAAAAACAGATTGATGTGAGAATGACCCCAAGATTCTCGGATGGTATATGTGGTCATTGATAGGAGGACTGGGCCATGTGCTACGGTCTTTCACAGCTTTGCTCTCATGAAAGTTACTAGTGTGACCGTTAGTAATTTTTCATGTGAATCATAAGTTCTCTTATTTTTCTACTGCATTTTCTCATGGCTGAAATATATGTGATCTTAAACCTCTATCTTTTCCTAGTGATTTTGACTGACAAAAACGTAAGTTACCTTTAAACTAAGATCCAAAACACCCTGTGCAAGTAATTAGTAAGACATTTAATCTAATATGTTATATATCTTCAGTCTTCGGTCACCAAACTGGTTATTATATTTTGATTAGAGGCCAACTTGAAGTAAAGGCTTCAACTGTTCATCGTATGGTTGCTTTTAGTCACCCCTCTCAGTCTAGGCAAACGTGAATGATTTCATTTCCTTCCGGCTTCCTCTGCTTTAGGCATTAGAACTCACACTGAATCGATGCTGCTACTGCATCCCTTCATTAAAGTGATTTAGCCATTCCTAGTCACTGAAGTCTATCATCTTACCATCGAAACATCTCCTCCTCTCGTATTCCATAGGAGACAAAATAAGGAGAAGACAGGATCAGCAGCAGCAGAGGCCGATGAAAAGAAGGTCCCAGGTCCCAACCACACCCCCACTCACATTTCCGAACACAAGGAAAACTGTACAGTACCAAGGTCAAGGTGCAAGCACAGGCAGCTAGTACCACCTCGATTGCTTCTCTCATCTCTCAACACGATTAGTTGGACCAGAAACTCATAAAGATCCTCTGCTGGTACTAGAACTTGGCAGTCTGAGGTAGTAAAGATTTACTCATCTTTGTTTCTTAGGAGTTCTTCTGTATCCTTTTCTTCCTCTAGTCCTCTACTGTTGCTACTGTGCTTCTGTCTTTCATGGCGGCAATGGCCTCTTCCCCCCCTACAACTCTCGGGCCGCAGCCTACGTGGGTGCCCTATGAGCCAACCCGGGATTGCTCCCAGGGCCTGTGCAGCATGTACTGCCCACAGTGGTGCTACTTCATCTTCCCGCCCCCACCGCCGGCCTTCGACATCGCCGGCCCCAGCTCCGACGACTCCTCCGGCCACGCCTTCTCGCCGCTCGTCATCGCCATCATCGGGGTGCTCGCTAGCGCCTTCCTCCTCGTCAGCTACTACACCATCATCTCCAAGTACTGCGGCACCTTCAGCTCCCTCCGGAACAGGGTTCTTGGCTCCGGCGCGGCCGGCGGCGACGACGGCAGCGGAGAACACGGCGATTCCCGGGGCCAGGAACCGTGGAACGTCTCGTCGTCGGACGGGCTGGGCGAGACGCTGATCAACAAGATCACCGTGTGCAAGTACAAGCGCGGCGACGGGTTCGTCGACAGCACGGACTGCTCGGTCTGCCTCGGCGAGTTCCTGGACGGCGAGAGCCTCCGGCTGCTGCCCAAGTGCAGACACGCCTTCCACGTGCCGTGCATCGACACGTGGCTCAAGTCGCACTCCAACTGCCCGCTCTGCCGCTGCAACATCGCGTTCGTCACCGTGGGGATGGTCTCGCCGGAACCAGAGGGCCGCGCTCCACGCGAGCACCGGAGAGACAACCACGAGCTGGTTCTGATGATAGACGACTACTCGGAGCATGTGCGCGAAGAGCCGCGGAACGTGGTGAGCAGTAACGTTGGTGGCGACCAGGAGGCGAAAGATTGTCCAGGGAGATCCGAGGAGGCCAATGGCATAGTTGAGATCAGAGAAGACGGCGTCGTGCCGCCGGTAAGGGCGTCGTCGTCATTGTCAGACACGCACCGTGAGGGCCACATGTCCATTGCCGACGTGCTTCAGGCCAGCCTAGAAGATGAGCTGATGGTGGCCAGGGAGAGCGGCCTCCTGACAGGCTCATCGGGGTCCTCAAGACGGTGTCACGGGGAGCACAGCGAGGACGGCGGCAGCCGCAGCGGCCGAGGATTGCCGGATGCAGCAAACCCTGCGCCGACAAAGAGATTGGCGCCGGTTGGGAAGTCGTGCTTCAGCAGCAAGAGTGGCAGAGGAAAAGATTCGGTTCTACCAATGTGAGGCATTCCGTGTAATTTTCAGAGGTTCTTTTAACTAGAACACATGACATGATGATACTTTTGTGTGTGCTACCGGTGGAAATCAAGGTGCCAGCTGCATCAAAGTCTGGAGATTTCATCGTTATGATCTCTTCTTGTGATGCCACATGCTGCAGAAATCCTCCTTCCTCTGCAATGCCTGGTGACTGGTGACTGGTGAGATAATTGTATAGGGCTAGAAAAGTTTTCCATTTTTTTTTCTTTCTTCCATCTTGCCCTTCTTCTCTCTACACGATTGGATTCTGTTCCAGAGCATTCTCTCTGGATTAGTGAGTTAAGTACTAGGCAAAGGGTTTTCTCCTAACGAGAAGTGTGTCCGTTTCAGATTGTTTTCCCCTACCTTCTGTGTGCATTTGCCATTATATTTCTAGGTGCCAGTCAATGTAGAACAACCATTTGGGGATGCGTGTGGAAATGGGAACCGTGGCCACTTCAACGTGATTTCTCAACTCAAGCTGGATTCGAACCTGATTTGGTTCTGCTGTGCAGATGTTTGGTCTTGTTAGGTGACCAGTGCCTTGCTGCTAATAATGCCCGCCGAATAGACATCGGGCAACACGTCCCCTTCATTCGAGTGCCTGTTACTTAGTACAACAATGTGGGCGGGCATCCGGTGGTTGGGTGTCGGTCTTCTAATAACATGTGTTTTTTATATGTCAAATTGCAGTTGGGGATTAGGTTTATGCACTAGCTAGATCATCAACCGTATATCTGTGAAAGTTGTACTGAACCCAGTAATCTCAGGGGTCACCAAACATTTTTCTGTTCTCCTATGCTGCAAATGGCATCCAGATGTTGCTGCAAGCAAGACATCTGTTTTGTTTTGTGGTCGGTCTGACGGCTCAGGCTGCTTCGGATCATTCTTAGGTGACATCAAGCCCTTTGGTTAGTGTATTGATGCTTACAAATTTACATCCGTACATTTCGGCATCAAGCCCCTTGTTTAGAGTGTAACTGATGTGGAGGTTACGCGATGTTTTGGTCTCTACTTTTCTAGAATGCCGGTGAATCGTTGTTATTGAAAGGTGGTTGGTGCGTGCGAGTTTATCTGACTAATCATCAGCTGCTTAGTGCGACTTTTGCTTCCATCACGCATTTGATCTGTCTAGTTATTGCAAGTTTGTAGCCTCAGAGAATGATAAAGAAGGCTAGTCAGCATTGCCGAAAATGTTTTAAGTACTCGAGATGGATTCTACATAGGGATGTGCTTCAATATACTTGAGATCACTGCACTACTAGAGGCTTGGAACAATGCACGGCATGATCCCATCGTTGAGTGACTTGGAAGTAAAAAGACGATTGGCCGGACGGTCCAAAATTGTCGGGCTTTTCTTTATGTCGTTGTGGCAGGCTTGCACATGGCATCTGGGGGGAAAGATGAAAACAAGTCTCGTGTCTTGGTGCTAGATCTGTTCAGACATGTCAATGTAAAGGTGTTTGGGAAACCTTTTTTTTTTGTCAGGATTTACGTGGATAGGTAAAAAAATTGAACTAAAATTTTGGTCTATACATAGGGATGAACAGGAATTTTAGTATAACTAAACAAAGCCAAAGTGTGTAGTATTTTTCTGGGGATTTAGCTATAAAATTGAGCCGAAGTTTGGATCTGGAGCTTCTTGGGCTGCCGGCTGGACGAATTTGCATTGTCACCCGTAGCCAACCTCTTCCTAGGCAGACAGGAATTCTTTAGCACTAGCAAAGTAAGTTCTTTTACAACTCCAAGATTTCGTGTTAATATGTATCATAGTAAAGAGGACTAGACAGTAGAAAAGGGGACCCCGGTAACTACGAGAGGGACCAGGGGATCCGAGGAGGAGGGGGGCCGGTTATCAAGAGAAGTAAATGTGAATTAATTGTCTGATGACCTTGCAAATGACTATTTATAGCCTACTAACATGGTACATGAGATTACAGATCTACCCATAAAAAAGTCCTATGCCCATAGGGATTGCAGGGGCTCCCCCCTGGCGTAGCCTTCGGCTCACGGTGGACTTCCCTGGTCTTGGTCTATCTGGTTGGTATATCTGATCCACCGGCGCTCTTCTCCCTTCGCAATGTGCGGGGTGTCCCTGGGCCGAGGGGCTCCGGACACCCTTCGGCGCCCCCGAGGTGGCCCAGGGGACTCACGACTCCTGGGTCTATGGTGCTTCGGTGGTCCGTTGGGTGCCTCTGGTTTGTTGGCCCACGCGACCTCCCGTGGCTTTCGCCGGCGGCCGGGGCCCTCCGAGTACTTGGTACCTCGGCCCCGGACCACGCCTTGGCCCCGCCTTCGTGAGGGGCCTCGCGGTCTTCGTCGGGTCGTTGGGGCCGGTGGGGCATCCCTACGACAAGCACCTCGTGGTCGGGGTCCTGCTTCGTCGTGGTTGAATCGGGCCCTTTTCCCGAAGGGTCCAGGCACACCGTCCCCTTCAGCCTGGCGAAGCGTGCTTGACGAGGATCTAATAATCTTTATTTTACTATTTATTCGTAATTATGTATTATGGGTAAATATGACGTCACACAGTTACTAAATATACCCCTTACAGTTGTAAGGGGGAGGTCAATCAGGTGATCGTAAGTCCTTCTACGACCACCCCCATAGTCGTAAGTATTTGTACGACTACCGTGTAATCGTAAGTTCTCCTATGATTACCTTCGGTCGTAAGTGTTTCTACGACCAGTATCCAATCGTAAGATTTTCTACGACTACCCCCTGGTCGTAAGTCCTGCTACGATTAGTCTTGCCACGACTTCTCCACAGATAACTAGGTCCACTCGCCAATAGGCCCTATTAATTGTGAGATATGAGCAGTCAAGATACGTAGTTATACCTGGAATAACTACGGATAACTCACCATTATCTCTGATTGATAACCGTCAGGCAACGTGGGGAGGTTACTACTCCGGTAATTACTCTCATTATTACGGAATAATGAGCACCTCCTGACCTGAAACGATGACCGCCTTCACAGCATACTATAAATATGCATCTTTTAGAGGTAATGGATGAAGAGGCTTTTCGAGAGGCAAACAGTAGCAACACTAGCATAAGCCTTTTCCACTGATTGTAATCAGGATACCCAATACAATACACACAGGAGTAGGGTTGTTATTCTCACTGGAGAAGGCCCAAACCTGTATAAAAATTCCCGTGTCTCTTTTGTCTGCGTGATCAATTGTGGAGACCCCCCGAATCAAACAATCTTTACGTAAGATCGGTTCTAAAACACCGATAGTGCTATATATGTGGCCTCCTATGAAGTGTGGGCCGCTTCTGCCGGTATGATGGCACATTGGGTGTTGTGCGCCATGATGCCGGTGGTTAACTGTGGTTGCGCTGCCTTGCACTGCGCGGGCCGCCATTGGTTGTCGTGCGCCAAAATGCTGCTGCTTGGCATTGATGGTACCCCTTCGAGCTGCGCGGGCCTCTATTGGTTGCAATGCGCCATAATGCATTGCTTGGCATTGATGGCACCCTTGCGGGCTGTGCGGGCCGCCATTGGTTGCCATGCGCCATAATACCGCTGCTTGGCATTGACGACACCACTTTGGGCTGCGCAGGCCACCATTGTTTGTCGTGCACCATAATGTCGTTGGTTGGGGTGTTGTGCGTGCAACACGTGTCGCCTGGTGATTGGCCTGTGGCTCTTTGGCTTCTCTGCCCTGTTTCTTGTGATCCTGGTGCGTCGTCTTGTGATCCTGGTGCGTCTATGAAAGGGGGTAACCCCCTCCCTTATCTCTTACCTTGTGCGTGAGAATTCCAGCTGCCTTTTCCCTCAAACTTTTGTGCTTTCTATCCCGAGGCTGTGTAACATATAGGGCTCGGGTGTTGTGGTCTTCGGAGCCTTGAGATAATGAAGCGTAGCAAGGAGGGAGTGGGGGCGCTGTCTAGACCAGTGAACTCGACCGGTCCACGGTGACAGAGTGGGTTCTCCGGGCCCTCGTTGACAAGGGGAAGCTGGAGAGCCTCGACAGAGTGCGGGTCCCCGGAGTAGAGACGGTGTCGGTGCCCCGAGCGGATGAGGCAGTGGTCTTCGTCACCATTTTTGATGCTAGCCTCTGGTTCTCGTGCGTGTCGTTGGCCGCGCGGGTCCTTCAGCTGTACCATGTAGAGTTGGCGCAGCTAACGCCCACCTCTCTCGTGAAGCTAGTGGTCTTCGAGTGGATCATGCGCTACAATGGGACAAGCGGGGGAGGGGCAGATGTTCACGTTCTTGCACGACGGGCGCTGCCAGCCGAAGAAGAAGAACACCGACAAGACATTGAACTTCGGCAGCGTCAACTTCCAGCCGAAGGTGCGTTGCCAAATGTACGTGCTCGCTCCGGGCGTGAGGAATGGGTGGGACACTGACTGGACCCAGAGGTGGTTTTACCACTCATCCTCAGATGGCCTTCAGGATTTGGCCCCTGGCGCAGGGCTGGAGGGTGGAGTTGGGGGAGCCGCTGGGTGGTCTTCCCACAATCACCGTGGTGGGGTGTGAAGGTCTTGCTCACTGCTCTAAGATCCCCCTCTTTTTTTTGATGGTGTTGTCCTCTATTGTTGTAGTTGCTTCGATCGACGAGGCCGCTAGTGCTGTGGAGCAACTTCTAGGGCCTTACACCAGTGAGGAGCATGCGAAACACGAGCTGGTGGTGCACGAGCCCTGGCTGAATCGTGCTTATCTGAACCCAGCTGTCCACCTTACGGAGCGCCAGGATCCGGATGAGGGTAGGAAGAAGCGGACCCGCGTGCCTGAGAAGGGTGATGCCTAAGGGCCGATCGCTGTGGTGCCCTTGCCCGTAGTTGGGGCTAGTGACTTGGGCGCTTGTTGGTGTTTTAGAACCGATCTTACGTAAAGATTCTTTGGTTCAGGGGGGTCTCCACAATTGATCACGCAGACAAAAAAGACACAGGGATTTTTATACAGGTTCAGGCATTCTCTAGAGAGAATAACAACCCTACTCCTGTGTGTATTGTATTGTATATGATGGTTACAATCAGTGGAAAAGACTTAGGCTTATGTCGCTACTGATCGCCCCCCCCCCCATTTCTCTCTGACTGAATTCTTTTTATAGTACGTGAACAGGTGGTCATTCCAGGTCAAGAGGCACCCCATTATTCCGTAATAATGGTAGTAATCATCGGAGTAGTAATCTCCCCATGTCACCTGGCGGTTATTAATCAGAGATAATGGTGCGTTACATGCAGTTACTCTAGAGAATAATTGCGTATATTGATTACTCAGATCTTATAGTTAATTGGGCCTACAGGTAAGTGGACCCTAATTAACTATGAGAGAGTCGTGACAAGGCAGGTCGTAGAAGGACTTACGATCAGAGGATAGTCATAGAAAAGCTTACGATTGGGTACTGATCGTAGAAGGACTTACGACCAGAGGTGATCGTAGAAAAACTTACGATCACATGGCAGTTGTAGAAGGACTTATGACTAAGGGATGGTCGTAGAAGAACTTACGACCACCTGATTGGCCTCCCCCTTAAGACTATAAGGGGTATATTTAATAGCTGTATGACGTCATATTTACCCATAATACTGATTACAGATAAATAGTAAAACAAAGATTGTTAGATCCTCGTCATCTTGCCCCCTAGCTTCAAAGGAAAATAACTTACTTAGGAAAGGAGTCATAGATGTTCTTACAACCACGAGGTGGTTGTAGGGTAAAGGTCGAAAGAAAAAACTCTTCGACGCGTGTTTCATTTGACCAGAAATATACTTGGTTGAGAAAGTTTGTTGAAAATCTCACGACTACAAGGTAGTCGTAGAAAATCTTACGACTACGAAGTGATCGTGGCACAATGATCGGAAGTGAAACTTTTCCGACTGGTATCTCGTTTGACCAGAAATATACTTGGTCAAGAAGGTAATTTCGCTTGAGGTGTGAAAATAGCTTCGGTTTTCTCGAACATGCAGATTTAAGAGAATCTATCCGTTAGAGCAATTCCCAAAGCGGTGGGAACCGTTGAGTTCCCACGGCGTTCATTTCAAGTGCACGGTTATAAAAACTGACCGCAAGAGTGACTTTAGGGTTCTTACCTTTTCCGCAATTCACCTTGACTGTGAGTGCAGCCTCCGATTGCCTGCTCACCCTTTTCTCACACTCGTACTCGAGCACTTTGGGGTGGAATTAGTGAACCTTGGTCCTAATTCCATCACAATGTTAAGCGTATTCGTGTACCTGTGTGCGGCATACTTGGGGATTCCGACGGACCTCGAGCTTTTCCAATATTACTACGGAATAGCTCGATAAGTCGGAATTGCTGGGAGTTGCGGTCTGAAGCTCCATGACGGGAAGTCGAAGGAGTACATTAAGATGTTCACCCGGTCTTTGTGGCCGGGGTGGAAGAAGAAGTGGTTCTACTGGGAGGTCACCGAGGAAGACAACCTTTCATTTGCTGGAAATGCTGCTGAGATGATCTCTTCCTGGGATTCGACTCCCAGAGATTTTGACCAGATCGCCCCTATATTCAAGCTATCAAAGACTTGAAGGTGGGGGACTCATCGGATGGCACGTGGTGAAGGACTTCATCACGCGCCGCATTAGTCCCCTGAAGAAACGAATTCCTCCCATGTAGAGGTACTCGGGGACAACAGACCCGACTAGGGATTACAAAGAGGGTAAGTGAAATTCTTACTTTTGACTCTTGTTTTGGTTAATCTTGATTTGGTTTGCTGACTATGCTATCTGTTTGCACAGATATTTCACAAGTAGAGATTGGCGCCCGTGTCAAGCTCATCTGTGAGAAAGGTCCATCAAATGTAGCGGCTCCTCAAATCCTAGCGGTTTTGACCACAGAGGAAAAGGTGGAACGCCTAAAGGTAATCAAAAATCGACTTTATCTTTAGGCTTTTACAGTCGAAGAAGGACTTACGACTATGAGATTTGTCGTAGAAAAACCTTACGACAATGAACTGGTCGTAGAAGAACTTACGACCAGCAGGTGATCGTAGAAAGATTGACAACCACTTTAGTAGTATTTTTTCCTGATTTTAACAGAAAGTAGGCATGGAAGACCGCCAAGATGACGCGGAGGTCGCATTGGTGGTTGTTGGGATAGC
Source organism: Ampelocalamus luodianensis (assembly GCA_036346255.1). Taxonomy (NCBI): domain Eukaryota; kingdom Viridiplantae; phylum Streptophyta; class Magnoliopsida; order Poales; family Poaceae; genus Ampelocalamus; species Ampelocalamus luodianensis. The sequence goes on from CM070620.1 coordinate 11,482,921, forward strand.
GACGCAAATGGAGCAAGCAAAAACTCCTCCAACCAAAAGACGTCGACTTGTGAGGGTCGCCGACAAGGGTGGTGCGAGTTCAAGTCTCGCTGCTCCCAGTAAACCTTTCGCACAATTCGCTGCAGATATGGCAGCTGCAGAGAAGGAAAGGGCGGACGAAGCTGCCATAGCCCTTAAGCGCAAAGCCCCCAAGGCCAAGGTACCCTTTTATTACGACAACAAGACTTTCATAGTTTTTGCCTCTCATGTCTTTATAAAGCGGCTAGAAAAGGAGAACTGGAAAAGCTTCATGTCTTTTGTAAAGGAAACTGTTGCTTCAGCAGAGCCTGAGGTCGAGGGGAGCAGCTCTCTTGAGGTGGTCGAGACAGATCTCGGTCACTCGGGGTGTCAGGAGGGTCAAGAAGTGGTGACTCTTGTTCCCCTGATTGAATCTCGACCAAAAGTAGTCGAGAAGAAGTCGAAGAAATCTTCCGTTGGGAAGTTTGCTTCCAAATTTCTGGTTAGGTCTAGTACGCAGAGGTATGTGAAAAACAAAAGTATAAGAACGACATTTACCTTTTTGTTCCTCACGATTTTAACGTGCTTCCTTTTTTGTAATCTTAGCCCAACTCCTTCAATCCACGAGGATGCTTCTATTGAGAAACCCGCTGCTACTTCTTCAGTTAATGAAGGAATAACAGTGGTAGTGGCTGAAGGAGCAGCCACGATTCCTGTGGTAGAGGAAGCTGTTGTCGCTGAAGTTGCTACGACCACTCATGCTTGCAGGAGGCATCGGTGTGCACCGTGGCTTGTGAGCCATGTGTGGTGTCTTCGTTTATACACTCATGCCTGTGGGGGCATCGGTGTGCGCCGGGACTGTGAGCCATGCACGGTGACTATTTATACACTCATGCTTGCGAGGGGCATCGTTGTGCACTGGGGCTGTGAGCCATGCATGGTGACTGTTTATACACTCATGCCTGCGGGGGCATCAGTGTGCACCGGTGCTGTGAGACATGCGCGATGACTGTTTATACACTCGTGCCTACGGGGGGCATCAGTGTGCACGGGGCTTGTGAGCCATACGTGGTATCTTTGTTTATACACTCGTGCCTGCAGGGGGCATCGATGTGCACCGGGGCTATGAGCATGCGCGGTGTCTTCGTTTATACACTTCACACTCATGGGAGTGAGTTAGTGTGCACCTGGTTCTGCTTTATTTTCTGGGGAGAAGTGCCCGAGAGACGTGCACGTGCTTTTGTACATGCTTCTGCCATTGAAGCACAGCGGGTGGCGATTCTCCGGGCGTAACTAGGTTTTTACATGGGCGATGTTAAGGATAAAACTTACGGAGGCTTTTGGCATTCCATGTATGGTTCAGTTGTTGTCCCTCTGGTGTTTCGATGTAGTAGGAGCCCGCCCTTGTTGTGCAGGTGATTATATATGGTCCCTCCCATTTGGACCCTAGCTTGCTTGCAGTTGCGGGGTTCGCGATGCATTTGAGGACCATATAGCCTGGCGCTTGCGGGCGGGCCTTGACCTTGTTGTATGTCACCATGACGCCAGCGTCATATATGGCCATGGGTGCGATGGCCTGTACGCGGTTTTCTTCGAGGAGGTCCAGTGAGACCTCCCGTTCCGCTAGCTCTCCCTCCGTCTTGGTGCGGAGTGACTTTGCCACGAGCTCTCCTAGGGTCATTGCTTCATTGCCGAAGAGAAGCTTGAATGCTGAGAAGATGGTGGCCCAGCTGGGTGAGGTGTGGAGTGCCCACAGAGCTTTGAGTAGCTCTTCGGGCCAAAGGCCCTTTGGCATGCCAACTAGGCGCTTTGTCAGTCCCTCCAGCAGGTTGCCATTGTATCGCTTGACCGCCCCATTGGACTCCGGATGTCCTACCAATGCAAAGCATATGTTTGTTCCTAGGCCTTCGCAGAATGTTTTGAAGCACGTGGAGTTGAACTAGGTGTCGTTGTTAGTGTATGTTGGTCGGCACATCGTATCTACAGATGATGTTTTTCCATACGAACCGTTGGGCAGCCGTGGCAGTGATTTTTGGTACGGGCTTCGTCTCTATCCACCTTGAGAAGTAGTCAACGGTGACAAGCAAAGCGAAGGTTGCCCTTTTTTGTGGGGAACGTGCCAATGATGTCGAGGCCCCACCGCGCGAAGGGCCAGATAGGGGGCAGCGGCTGTAGTGGAACCGTCGGTGCCTTTGCACTGCAGTCGACCCATTGGCATCCCTGACAGTGTTGTACGAGGTCTTGTGTGTCTCGCAATGCTGTTGGCTAGTATAGGCCCTGGCAGAAGGCCCTTGCCAGGAGGCCCCTAGGGGCTTGGTGTGCACCGCAGGGGCCCTCGTGGATGTCCCGATGGAGGGATTGGCCCTTTGCCCGCGATACGCGTTGCAATAGAGGGGCGCAGACGCCGCCTTTGTGAAGTACTCTGTTTAGGATACGGTAGTTCAGGGAGCGGTGCTGGAGGCGTTTGGCTTCAGCAAGGTCATCGGGTTCATCGCTTATTAGGTATTTGGTGATGTCTCGCCAGTCAGCTTCATTGATAAGAAGTACGGGGTTGGCCCTGCGCGTGATGGCCGACGCTTTAGGTGCGGCCCCTTGTGCTTCGGGTGCGATCGAGGGTGCGCGCAGTATCTCATAGAAGATGTTTGGTGGGGGGGGCGCTCTGCCGAGCTGGCTAGCTTTGTGAGCTTGTCTGCTGCCTCGTTGTTTCCCCTGGGGATGGTCTGAACAGTGATGCTAAGAAATACTTTGCTGCGTCGCGGATCGTGGCCAGGTACCTAGACAGCTCAGGGCTCTGGCCGTGAATGATTTATCGAAGTGGCCCGCCATGAGGCGGGAGTCGCTCATGATGACTATGCGTTTGGCCACTAGAAACGTGGCCTTGCGGAGGCCCAACAGCAGAGCTTCGTATTTGGAGGCATTTTTTGTTATTGGAAAGTCGACGTGGGCGGCGTGCGATATGCTTCGCCCGTCCGGGGTGACTAGGATGGCTGCCATGGCGGCCGTCGTGGCGCACTAAGAGCCGTCTGTGTAGATTGTCCACAGGGCCTCGATCTAGCTTGGGGGTTGTTCCTCGAATTGGGAGGGGGTCTACTCGGCGACGAAGTCGACGAGAGCCTGTGGCTTGATGGTAGTGCGCGAAGCAAAGTTGAGATCAAAGGGCGCCTGCTCAGCGGCCCACTTGCCTATTCGGCCCGAGGCATCCTTGTTTCGCAGCATCAGTGCAAGTGGGTAAGATGTTGGGACCATGATGGCGTGCACTAGGAAGTAGTGTCGTAGCTTACGCGAAGCCATGAGCAGGGCATATGCTAGCTTTTCCAATTTTGTGTATCTGATCTTGGCCCCTTGCAGGGCCTCCGATACATAATACACCGAGCACTGCCCGTTGTGTTCTTGGATGAGGACCGTGCCAACTGCGGAGGAGGAGGCGACGAGGTATAGCAGTAGGTCTATGTTGGGCTTCAGGCTGGTTAGGCTTGGCAGTTGGGTGAGGTATTGCTTGAGCTCTCTGAACACCCTCTGGCAGTCTTCCGTCCACCTGAATGGCTTTGCTCCCCGGAGTGTCTTGAAAAGGGTAGGGCCCGCTCCGCGGAGCAGGACAGGAATCAACCGAGGACTGTGTCGGGACCCAAAAATACAATTCTGGACCCTCTGTGTATACTGCACTAGTCCAGGATCACACTAGTGCACACAGTGGCAACATCGATGAAATATCATTTCCATATACAAAGATGACTAATAAATAGGAAAAATAACAATAAATATTAGAGTAAAGACCTTAAGGTCAAAGCTTACAATTAATGCCTCAGAAGGCGAATAGCTCAATGAAGGTGCAGCGAAACGAAACGGAATAACTTCAGTGAAGCCCATCCATATGCCCACAGGCAATCGACTGGGGTGCGCGACCTAGTTCTTCTCGATCCTTGAAGTAGACCTTGTTGACCGACGATTCCTCCACTCTGTAGGTTTGGGCGCAAGTTTTACAACAAGCGCGAGTACACAACCGTACTCGCAAGTCATACCACAGAATGCAATGTATATATGCAGGCTTATTCAAAAGGAAATGGCTTCGTGGTTATTTTGCGTAAATGCAACATTTGCAATTGAATACAAGTAATAGATTGAAAGCATAATTCAAAACAAATAGACAATATTAATTTAACATTTGTTTTCACAAAGACACATAGCCTAATCAAATTCTTTCACACAACCATATGACTTAAATCACACAGCTGTCTCTTCCCAATAGTTTTATGAAAATCTACCCCTCGTGTGAAATCCCTGAGCATGTCCATGACCGCGGACGCGGCTATTCGAATAGATTGTTTAACACTCTGCAGAGGTTGTACACTTTACCCACACGATATAACCAGTGTGGTCGCACTGATAATAACAAAAAAGTTCGAAAACTTCATCTCAAACATTGACATTCCCGATGTGCTTTCCCGCTAGACCAGCTCACAAAGAACTAGTATAACACACACCGCTGGACAGGGATGCGGCGAACCGTCCCACGATGTAACCACCAAGTAGTCACATCTACACCCTGTCACAAAGCCTAACCTATCCACCTGAACATCAATGCCGAGAATCCATAACTTACTAAGTTAGGCCCGTCCCATACCAGGCATGTGGTCGTACAGTAAGGCTCAGTTCAATGGCGCACAAAGTTAAGTCCTTAATTGACCAAGGCAAGACTTCCAATTTCTAACTAAATCACAAAGATCATTAACCCCATGCACATAGCTTCCACCATATCACATAGTATCCACCACTTGCCTCGGTCCAAATCCTTTCCCACCCAGTTGGTTTTAGTGCAACACATGGTATCACGAAGTAATAACATACAGCACACAGTTTTACACAAAGTTCCATAGTCACTTAGTCACATTTAATGTTTGCAACCTACATGAGATGTGAGACTCGTAGCATGGCTAAGCAATTGTGCTCGCATCTAACCAACCCACGTTGGTAATACCATAGCACCAACTAAATATGAACCAATCTAAGGTGACAAAAGATTATGACATACAATAGATAAAGTGGATATAACAAATTGGATTAATATCTAAACCCAAAAGCATTTAAATAATTACTTAAAGTAAATGCAATAATTTAAATCAAAGTAATTTTGAAAACTGGGATTCAATATGATCAAAGGTATAACTTGCCTTGCTATAGCAATGATGATTTTATTTTATCTTCACTCTTCTACTTGCTTGATCTTCAGCTCCTTCGGACGATTCCGGGACTTCGGCGTCTAACGAGAAAGAAAGCGTAAAACAAACTAAATTCAAAAGGCAAATCAAATAAACTCCAAATTGAAATTGAATGGTACTGGAAGGTAGATATTGAATTTAGATGAATTTAGAAACTTTAATGGGTTCAATCGGAATTCGGATAAAGAAGATATGGCTCTCGGAAGATTGGAATTCACATGAAATGATGAAAAGGCTCTAAGGAATATTCTCAGAATATTCTATTCCGAAAATATTTAGAAAAAGAATGAGTGTATAATAGGTGGGACCGACTGGTATTTATGAATTTCTGGAATTAAAATAATTCCAGAAATAAGGTAGAGAGAGTGACAAGTGGGACCAATAAGATAAAAAGATTTTTCAAGAATTAAATTAATTCCCGAAAATAGGATTAGGGTTTGACATGTGGGCCACTCGTCTATGGACCAGGTCCACAGAGATATGCTAGTCTACGGTGGACCGAGCTCATGAACAGGGTTTTACTAAGATTTGACTAACATGCGGGACCCGCATATAAGTGAGATAAATAATCTAGGGTTTTAATTAGGAGGATGACATGTGGGGTCAACATGTAAGTGAGAGGATATATATTTATTTGATGCACTGACATATGGGAACCATACATCAGAAAGAGAAAGAAAGGTGTACAGAGAGAATTAATGTGTACATCTTGCATTAACATATGCTTAATGCTTGATGGTTCAAGGAAGCACGGAGGAAAAGGAAACCAGAGAACAAGATGGCTTCAACAAAGAATAGGAAGCAACAGAGAGGAGCAGGGAGCTGTTCGGCCAGCCAGTTCATGGCGCTTGGAGGCTTTTGGCTTGATGGCATGAGATGTGCAGATGACAAGACAGGAGATGGCAAATACTTGGTACAGAGCAATGAATTAACAAAGAGGCATGTATTAGAGAAATACTACATGCGTTGGTTCAGAAAGAAATTGAGAACCGAATACAACAAACAGAGGAAAGATGGGTGGATGGTTCCTGACGCAAGATGGTGACATTGAGATGGCAGCTCTGTGCATGAGATGGCAATTGATAGAAAGAATTAGTAGAGAAGACAACGCACAGAAGAAATAACAGAGAAGGTTAGAGGAGAAACGAAATAATAGAAGAACATACTGGAGTTCATGCGGCCTGTCTTCCTGTCGTGTGGAGGCAGCTAACATGGCAAAGCAAAGGGAAATGATTAGCCCTAAGCATTAACAGAGAACAAAGAAAGCAACACATGAGATGCAACGCAGCAGGAACAAGTGCACGCACTGTACACATGCATGAACAGTGCATGACTGATTCATGCGCCCGTGATGGCCGGTGGCCGGAGGTGACGTAGCAGCGGCGAAGGGGCAAAACGGAAAGGAAACGACGAGCCAGACGCAATGGCACGGTCGGATTTTGGAAAAACTCACCGAGGAAGTGAGCAACGCGATGAGCACGGTTTGGCTCTAATGGCCGACGGTGCTCCGGCGATCTTCAGGTGAAGTGGATGGAACCGTGACGTAGACGGCGACGACGCGAAGCCAACGCCGCAGACGGTTCGCCGGCGGACGTCGGACGAAGGCGCAGTTCGCCGAAGAAGACCTTCGATTGGAGCTCGATTTTCTGGAGATTGCAACGAAAATAGATCGGTTTGGAGGAAACCAAATCAAGGGATTGGAATAGGAGATCAAGACGGACGCGTGAGCGCAAACCGTTCGCTTTTATATGCACCGTGGAGGAAGATATGGAATTTTGAAGTTTTCAGTTGGAAGCGTGCACGTTCTGGACTGCTGGTTGTTCGGTTCGGCTGGAGGTTCACGTGGGCAGGAGAGAGAAAATGCTGATTTTCGAAATTAAAATAAAAGGCTGAAAATCAAGGAGGTCAAATAAATAGCAAACAAATCTGAAAAAAACTCAGAAAATACCCAAAAATTCCTTGAAAGACAAGGAAGCCAAATAACAGAAGTTTTTATTTAATTAATGTTTATATTAGTCAAATTAAATATTTTTAATTTAGGAAAATTCCCAATTAAGCTTTATTAATTCAAATAAAATTGGTGAAATTTTTCAGGGACCTAAACTACTCAAAATATTTTTGAAAAGCCAAATTTTGGGATGTTACAGACTGCGAGACATCTTATTAGTCTTTGCACCTCTCGGGCGCTGTGGGGGCTCCATTTCTTGGATGGCTTTTATTTTCTCAGGGTTGGCCTTGATGCGTCTTTAGGACACAAGGAATCCGAGGAGCTTTCTCGCTTTTACGCCAAAGGTGCATTTTTCTGGGTTGAGCTTGACCCCCTCTGCCCGGAGGCTTGTGAAGGTTTCCTGCTGGCACATTGTGTGGGAGCCCACGAGCTTGCTTTTGACCACTATGTCGTCGACGAATGCCTCAACGTTGCGACTGAGTTGCCCAACTAGCACCTTTGTGATGAGTCGGGTGAAGGCTGCCCTCCCATTTTTTAGGCCAAAGGGCATGTGGGTAAAGTAATAGGTGCCGGTAGGGGTGATGAAGGTGGTTTTCAGTTCATCCTCCTTGGCCATAAATATCTGATGATATCCGGGTTAGGCATCCAGAAAGTTCATCAACTCGCAATTCGAAGTGGCATCTACCAGTTGGTCGATGTGGGGTGAAGGGAAATCATCTTTTGGGGATGCTTTGTTAAGGTCGGTGAAGTCGACGCACATGTGCCATTTGCCAGTGTTCTTCTGTACCAGAACGGGGTTGGCCAGCCATTCGGAGTGCTTGATCTCCCAAATGACTCCCGCCTTTTGTAGCTTGGCTATTTCTTTCTTGACCGCCTCCAGCCACTCCGCCGACATGCGATGTAGTTTCTGCTTCTTGGGGGATGCATCGCTTTTGATGGCCATACAATGCTCGATGGTTTCCCGAGCTACCCCGGGGATGTCCTTAGGTCCCCATGTGAAGATGCTCGCGTTGCTGTGAAGTACCTTGAGAATGGCTTCGTGCACCTTCGTTTGGAGTTCTACCGTGAGGGCCACCTTCTTTTCCAGGGAGGCTTCTTTCAGAGGGACCCTTCGGAGTTGCCCCTCTGGTTTGGTCTTGAGCGCCCATTTCATTGAAGGGATGTCTGCCTAGGTGTTTACGTCTGCTTCGACGGCGTGGACACGACGGGCTAGTGTGATTGTCTCGAACTCCATTTGCCTTGCTAGGTCCTGGTCCCCACACACCGTAATTATACCCTCGAGCGCAGTGATCTTCATGCACAGGTAGTTGCGGTGTGCTATCACGTTGAAGGTATTTAGCGTGGCTCGGCCGAGGATGGCATTGTATTGGTAGGGAATCTGGACGACATCGAATGTGATGACTTCGGTCTGTGATGCGAAATCGCTGCTGAACGTGACGGCTAGGTAAATTTGGTCCAAGGCCGTCACGGGCCTCCCCCCGGAGCTTACTAGAGGTATGCCCGGGGGCAATAGACGATCCCTGGGGACCATCATCTTGTTGAAGGCATCCGCGAAAAGCAGGTCCACGAAGCTTCCTCCGTCCACGTGGACGCGTCTGGCTTCGAAATACGTAATGCGGGCGGAGATGATGAGAGGGTCTTGATGAGGGAAGTACAGGCCCCTGGCATCCTCGGGACCAAAGGTGATTAGTATCTCGGCGTAGTGAGGTGGGCTTGTGGCGTGCTATGTCGCGACATGGTGTATTTGTTGGGTGTATGCGTGCCGCTATCTCTTTGACATCATGCCGAACGAGGATTCCCCTGTGATCATGTTTATGATCCTTTGATGGTGCTCCCCACGGCCTCCCTCGATGCGGGGTCTCTGTGGTGGAGCGGGCAGCTAGTTGCATGTTCCCTGCCCATCTTCGCGCTCAACCGGCTGCTGACCGCGATTCATGTAGTCCTGCATGGCCACGGTGGTGCGACAGTATCTGGTTGTGTGTGATTCCTCGCCGTGGAGATCACAAAATAGCGGGGGGGCTCCAACAACGACCTAGGTGTCTGGTTGCCTCCCACCATTACGGCCGTGGCCTCGGCCTCCTCGCCCCCCCTTCAGGGGGTTGCCCGCTATCTACGTGGTAAATGTTTCGCCCCTTTTGGTGGTAGTCATTGGCCTGCGGCTTGGCAGCTGTCCCAGTGGCGGTAGCCATGGGTCTGTCCTTCCTGGGTGGCTCGCTCGGTAGCGGTGCCAGGGCAGCTGGCGTCCAGACCTCCGCCCTTCGGGTGTTGTCCTCCTCCACCCAGGCGTATTCCTCTATTTTGTCGAAAAGCTCTGCCACGGTGCAGATGGGCTTGTGAGCCAATCTTCTGACAGGGAGCCCCTCTGAAGTCCACATATGGCCACGTTTATGATGGTGGTTTCATTGACCCCCTTCGCTTGGTACTTCACCTCTGCAAGCTGCGGAGAGACTTGCTTGGGGCTTGCTTTATTGCGAACAAGTGCCCCGCGTCCTTTGGTTCGGAGTAACTTCCTTGGAAGTTGTTGCGCACGAGATCTCGCAGCTGCTCCAACACGTATATGGACCAGGGAGGGATGGTGAAGAACCAAGTCAATGCTACGCCCTCGAGGGCAAGGGTGATGCTTTTTTCCTAGTGGTGTCATCTCCTCCGATCGCCTCGATGGTGGTTTTGTACACCCAGAGGAACTCCGAGGGGTCCGTGCACCCCTCATAGGGCCTGACGTTCGGCATTTTGAAGCCCGGAGGCCAGCGGTCCGCCTCCAATCCCGCGCTCAACAGGGAGTTAGGATCCCCTCGGGGTAGCGGCGCCAAGGGTGTGGCTGTAGGTGCTGATGGGGTGGCCACCTCTCCTCCGATGGTTTGCCCTTGCTTGAGGACCGCGAGCCGGGGCAGGGCTACGAGGACCACCTCCGCTGGCTGCCGAAGACTTAGCATTTATCAGCGGAGGTTCGCTAACTCCCTCTGGAGGGCTTTGTAGGCTTCCCAGGTTACCCTCGCTGCCCCGGGTAGGGGTGGGCCCACCGGGTGGTTCTCGCAGTGAAATGCCTCAGTGGGCCGGGTGTCGCTTCCGACGATGTTTCCGGGTGTGGAGTTGTTGGCTTCACCGTCCTCTGCGGTTTCAGTGGTGACCACCGCTGCCGTGGAGGTCTTGCTTCGTTTGGCCCTCGGGGTGCTTGGAGCCGTAGCCGCTGCGGCTGCTTCGACCGTCAAGACCTTGGGTGTGACCTTCCGAGGGGCCATGCTGATGCTTCAGAACTGTGCTTCATGACTTTCCTACCGGCCCCCATGGTCGGCACCAACTATCGTAGCAAAGAGGGCTAGAAAGTAGAAAAGGAGACCCTCGGTAACTACGAGAGGAACCAGGGGATCCTCGGAGGAGGGGGACCGGTTGTCAAGATAAGTAAATATGTATTAATTGTCTTAAAAAAGGTCATGCTTATTACGTGGGGGAGATGACTATTTATAGCCTTCCAATAGGGTATATGAGATTACAGATCTACCCCTAAAAAGGTCCTACGCTCATAGGGGGTGTAGGGGCTTTTCCTCCTCCTAGGCATAGCCTTCGGCTCACGATGGACTTCTCTGGTCTTGGTCCATTTGGTTGGTACGCTTGGTCCACCGGCGCTCTCCTCCCTTCGCAATGTGCGGGGTGTCCCCGGGCCAAGGGGACCTAGACACCCTTCGACGCCCTCGAGGTGGTCCTGGGGGACTCACGACTCCTGAGTCCGTGGTGCTTTGACGGTCCTTCGGGAGCCTCCGTACCGCCTCCGGCTTGCTGGTCCACGCCGGCCTCTTGGTGGCATTCGCACGGGCTTCGGGGCCCCTCCAGAGTACTTGGTACGCCAGGCTGTAGCTCCGACTCCTGGCCTCTGGGGGGTGGCTCGCAGTTTTCACCGGATCGTTGGGGCTGCCCCTACGATAATATGGTCTTCGTCAAGGATTCTGATGATCTGGTCTATATATGCAATAAAGCCATCCTACCAGCGATTTTTAAAATATGTTATACAGATCACATACCTCAGAAATGATAGAACCTGAAAAAGGTAATTGACTACCTGTTGTCGGGTTGCATGATGAAATGTGACCATGGACAGACTAGCTAATGGCAGAGCAGCTGAACGGTGGCTTGACTGGCTGGCCCGCTCTAACATTCAGTTCAGCTGCGCTTAGCATGGGTCGAGCAGACTCGAGCAAAAGATAGAGGCCCAAATCTGCATGGCCTGGTTCGAGTTCATGCACGGGCCAGGATTTTAGCCATTTCCCAGGCTCAAGCCCTGCTCATCGCCAAACGAACTCTTAGTTTGGAAAAGCTCAATAAGGGCGACGAACCCAAGCCCATATTGCTATTTCAGCCCACTAAAAGCCTTCCGGTATTTGCCTGTAGTCCAAGAGTAGGGGGTGGCAGTGAGCTCCGTTTCCTGGTAACCCGTGGAGAATTCCAGCGTCAGGGGATCTCCTCCATCTCAATTAAATCCCCGATATATACATTTAAACTACCAGGATGACCCATGTATTTACACGTCTAGAATTTTTTTGAAGTTTATATAAATACCCGAGAATATATTTACGTATCTTATAGGTTATTTGTACTTTTAAGATATCTTAAACATTGAAAACGACAATACAAGCTTGAAAGAAATTACAACATGAAGAACACAATCGAAATATGTACTTTGATGGAAGAAAATCATTGAGCATAATATGTTGAGTTCTTAGAAACTAACCGCTCTCCATCATGCATAGATCATATAACTGCATGCCCTATTCTTACTCTATTAACTATTTTTTCAAATTGTATGCATACATATGTACCTCTATTTAATTTCAAACAATACATTGATTATGTGTGCGATAAATTATCTTATTTATTTATATAGTATAATGTATTAGAGTACATCGTTCACGCATACAATGATGCACCATGAACGGCCTACATTGAATTTATCTTTCCTTACACGCCGACTACTCCTACCAAGCCGTGTAGCTTCTATCTCTCATTGTAGTCACAACTTTTTTGCTTCAACCTCCAACAGTAAGCCCAAATCTTAATCGACCCCTCTCAGCTGCTACCATTTTCAATGCAATACTTTATCATATAGTTATCTTCTACTTCTCCTTAATTATTGCTTAATGCTAACCATTACGACATCAACACACATACACATGCAACAGTCGCCGATCCCTGCTAGGGACACATGGCACGCTATTTCCGGTGACCCCGAGCATATTCCCTACAGTTGCGCTATTTCTACTCTAAGCTGTTTTTTCCTCTGCCAATGTATACCCGAGCTTCTATTTGTATGGATGCATGATATTATACACGCTCGACATTCTCTTCTCCCTTGTCGGCCAGTCTTCTTCTTTGATATTAGCCAACTCAATGTTGTGGCTTCCTCACTATCGATCCCTTCTCAGCTGCTACCCCTTCCAATACAATACTTTACCACATAATTATCTTCTACTTCTCTCCTATTATTACTTAATGCTAAATATTGCAACATCAACACATATACATATGCAACCGTTGCCAATCCCAGCCGGGGACACATGCTACGCTCTCTCCGGTGATCTCGAGCATATCCCCTATGGCTGCACCATCTCTACTCCAAGTTTTTTTCTCCTTTACCTCTGTACGCCCACACTCCTATTTGTACGGATGCATGTTGTTATACATGCTCGACGCCCTCTTCTCTCATTTCGGTCGCTCCCCTTCATCGACATTGGTCAACTGAATGTTGTGGCTTCATCACTAACTGTGGTGACCTCCCATCTTTACTAATGTCATCATATCTACTTTAGTCGTTGTCTAACGATATTAAGAATCTTTTCGCCATTGCCAGCGACGACGTGCCCATCACCAGTGATGGCACACTCCTAGCTACCCGATGACCCTATATTGTTCACAACTTGTCTTTAATGCAAAGCTTTATCTCTTCTCTGCCCGGGCTTCCCTATCATCGAGCTTCTTAGCCCACTAACTTTTTGAACAACGCTAACACTCACCACTTGTCGTCGCAGCCCTTGGCTCCTTGAACACTGGACTTTCTCTTCAATAGCTTCAGTGAGCAGCACGACATTGTCCTTATCTCCGTCGCCGCCGCCTCGGCTCTTCGCTTCCCCGTGGGTCTATGTCTTCTTACAGGGCAGATTGATGCCATTGCACTCTTCCATTGTCTCCTCTGACAACATTCATGCTATCATCATTATAACTGGAATTTTTTAATTAAAGTTTTAGTTATTTTTTATTTTTATACCATATGAAGCAACAATAGAAACACGTAACCTTGAGAGTGAAACGTTGTGGCTTCTTTTGTGTCCCCTCCAACACCATTCGTGTCATCCTAGTTATAAATTTTATTTTTATTCAATAATGCATTTATTTTCATTGGAGTTAATATACAAATCAAATTGCTAAATTTATTTAATTTATTCCAAACTTAAGTTATTTTATAATTCGTACAAATATCAAATTGTAAAGTTTCTTTTATTTTTCATTCCAAATTTCAGTCTTTTTATTGGAATTCATATTCGAATCCAATTGCTATTTTTTATTTCATTTTATTTCTGAATTATAGTTATTTAGGTATTTTACTTTGGAATTTGTATTGAAATCAAATAGCTAATTTTATTTTATGTTTATTCTGAATTTTCGTTATTTTTTGGTTGGATTTCGTATATAATTTTAATTGTCAATTATTTTTAATTTTTATTCTGAATTATAATTGTTGGAATTGGTATCGAAATGAAATTGATATTTTTTTTGAATTTGAGTTTTTTTTGTTGGATTTTGTACACAAATCTAATTTTCAATTTTTTATTTTAATTCCAAATTATAATTATTTACTGATTTTAATTATAATTTTTTTTATAAAAAACAAATTGTTGTTTTTATTTTATTTTATTCTAAATTTCAATTTGTATTGTATTTGACATGGACTCTTTTACTTAGAAATTCATATGGAAATCAAATTGCTGATTTTATTTTTATTCTGAATTATAATTGTTGGAATTGGTATCGAAATCAAATTGATAATTTTATTTTATTTTTATTCCGAATTTGAGTTTTTTTTTGTTGGATTTCGTACACAAATCTAATTTTAAATTTTGTTTATTTTAATTCCAATTTATAATTATTTAAGTATTTTAATTATAAATTTGTATGAACATCAAATTACTATTTTTATTTTATTTTTATTCCAAATTTCAATTTTATTGTACTTGACATGGACTCTTTTACTTAGAATTATTTTTTTTGTTGGAACTCGTAAACTAATCCAATTGTTATTTTTTTATTTAATTTTATGCCGAATTACAATTATTTATATATTTTTCTTTAAAATTTGTATCGAAATCAAAATGATAATTTTATTTTATTCCAAAATCATTTTTTTTGTTGAAATTGGTATACTAATCCAATTGCTATTTTTTGTTTAATTTGTATTCTGAGTTATATTTATTTAGGATTTTACTTAGCAATTTTTATGGAAATAAAATTGATGATGTATTTTTTTTAAAAAATTTATTTATCGAAGTATTTTATTTTGGGATTCATATGGAAATCAAATTGCAAGTTTTATTTTATTTTATATCCCATTTTTAATTATTTTTGTTGGTCGTATACTAATCCAATTGCTATATATATATATATAATTAATTAATTAATTAATTACAATTATTGGTGATTTTACTTTAGAATTCGCATCAAAATCAGTTTGCTAATTTTACTGTATTTTTATTCCGAATTCTAGTTATTTTGTTTAGAATTAGTATACTAATCCAATTACTATTTTTTAATTTTTATTCTGAATTCTGTTTATCTAGTGATTTTACTTAGAAATTCGTATAAAAATTAAATTATTTATCTTATTTTATTTTTATTTCAAATTTTAATTATTTTTGCGTTGTACTTGAGATAGACTCTCATTTCTATATTGTTCTTGACATTGACTCTTTTGTTTAATCTAATCGTTATAATCTGGACCCACCATAATTAATGGTGTAAATGTTTCTCTTTTTTCCACTGATCAACGTGGAAATTTCTAGCCCTTGAGAGCGAACGTGATAACTTCTTTTTCTATCGCTTTATTAATATAATAGATAGATTGATGCATCTACATGTCTAAAACATAGGTCTTTTATCTCTTGCCTAATATATTTTTTGTATAATCTATATTATATAACTCATTTGATATTATTCTACCGTCTTATGTATTAATTATTTTATGATTTCTGCAAAACCATATGATACAATTATGGAATTATCTCAATATCATTTGTGATTAGGTTCTTATTGGGGATATGTCCCCACCAATTCCCCGGTGGGTCTCTAGAGACGGAAGGAAAGTTGCCACTGATAGCAAAATAGGGAGTGAGGATAGGAGGACATTAGCTGTGGGGAATAGCCCTGTTGCCACCCCTAACCACGAGGCCACACAAATCACAAATTCCATTAGACCCCCTTTTAAAACATAGGATTCTTAAAGGGATTTCGAACCGCTTCTTGCAAAGATATGTCAAGTTTGAGCTCAGAGTCAGTGGCGGAGCCATATGAATGTATGGGAGTACAGTTGCACCCCCAAAATTTTTGCATGCAAACTCATTACACATTATATATATCTAGTATAATACACAAGCTATACAATGAATTACATTGTGTTATGCTTAGCAATCAATAGTCAGCAGCCCACCAACACAAGCTATATTTTGTGATATTGACTGTACTAAAAATATATAATTTATTCCATTTGAACATTTACTATGTCATTTAAACTTTTATGTTAGAATGTGTCATTTAAGTTTGCACCTTTATGCACACGCGAGTGCGCTTTCAGTAGAAATTTTGTAAGGTTGCGGATTTATTTCTGGCCTCTGTCTTTCTAGATATGTGTTAAGGAGACACACTCGCGCGCGTGTGTAGTGGTGTGTGTATATGTGTTTTCTTTGTAATCGAAAAAAAAAAGTTTACATTCCCATCGTCGAAATCCTAGCTCCACCACTGCTCAGAGTTCCCATAAAAAAAAGTAGAGCTCAGAGTTGTTGCGACGCTACCAGGACAGACAGGTGAACCACCGTGCAACAAAAGAACGTTTTTCAGAATCTGGAGCTAAGCATGCATCATATATATATCGAAAGAGACGCATAACATTGCAGCTAAACCGACGGGCCAGGAGGCCACTACACCGCCATATTCCACTGGACTTGGCAAAATGTTGCGGGGGCAAAAAAACCGGCAGCGCGATGTACACAGTGCTACAGCGACATTAGCCGCGGTGCGTGATTGGCGTCATGATGCTAGCTAGCTCGATACATATGTGTGGCCTCTCTCCGCGGCCACCACCGTCGCCGCCGCCTATTGCCCGACGGCGTGGAGCTGCTGCGAGGTCATCTCCGCGTCGACGATGCAGAGCACATGATGCACCGCCGCGGCGATGTCGTCCACCGTCGTCAGGCTGCATCCTTCCTCCACCTGCAGCGCACACGCAAAGATTAAACATGAGCTAGTACGCATAAACAAAGAACTGAACAAGGCACAGGCACTGACACATGCGCAATGGCCGGTCAGGGAGGGAGGGAATCTGCTACTAGTCGTAAACTATCCCGTAGATTACATAGGGGAACTGTCGCACACTGCCATGGCTAAAATAGCACAAGGGAGCAGCAGCATGTACACTGTCCAGCTAAGCTAGCTAGCTAGCCTTTTCTGCTCATTTCTCGATGCCAAACTCAGTCTACAGCCCGACTCAGTTGATCAGTTCAGGAAAAAAGATTCTGCCTGGCAGTGTTTTCTGTCTATTCAGACTGACAGATATAGGAGCAATATTTTTTCATGGAGTGTGACACTACCACAGCTTGGGATAGTGTTTACTAGGAACTAGAGTACTAGTACTGCACGCTCCATGGAGACATGACAGCATTGACAAGTCCTTAGCTGCAGCTCGATCACCACAGCATGGCCCCCATGGTAGCAAAGGGCTTTCCCCTCTCACTGAAATCTCCGGTCAAAAGCGA
Source organism: Ampelocalamus luodianensis (assembly GCA_036346255.1). Classification (NCBI taxonomy): domain Eukaryota; kingdom Viridiplantae; phylum Streptophyta; class Magnoliopsida; order Poales; family Poaceae; genus Ampelocalamus; species Ampelocalamus luodianensis. The sequence goes on from CM070620.1 coordinate 11,500,089, forward strand.
ACCCCTCTCTCTTCAGTCCTGTGCCATTAAATCGTGCCGAGGGGAAGCAAGAAAAGACTCAGGTGTCCAGGGTTCTAGTCAAGTCCATCGGATTCTGATCAAAGTTTTCAAAAATTTGATGCGCCTCGAACAACAATGAACTTGACCGAACTCGACTGCGCTGATGTGATGACCCATCGATGTTTGGTCTACCCATCCAAGGGCAGTGCAGGCAGGCGAATATCTGACACGTTTTGTTTTCAGACACCAAATCAAACACAAGCGTTGTTAGTAGTAATTGATTAATTAATTCTGTTTCCTGCAGTGCAGAGTGACCTCATGATTCCTAAATCATGTGTAGACATACACAAACATTCGCATTGGGTATCACTCGATCCGAGAGCCTAACGTGCGAGCTAGCTGTGGCGCAAATGCATTGGTACGCGTTTCAGTGGGACATGTGTATGAAATGCAGTAAGGCTGAAAAAAAGTGTCACTTAGCGTTTAGAAAACTGAAATCACTGCGGCCGCACACGTACACGGTACTGATGTACGTACCTTGACGCTGAGGGAGTAGAGCACCAGGGAGTCCAGCGCGGTGACGTTGAGGTGCAGCACGGTGAGCCGGAGCGCCTGTAGCCCGGCGATCAGCCTGAGCAGCTGCCCCGGCCGCCGCGGGGACATGATGCGGACGTTGGCGTGCGTCTCGACCAGGTTCACCTCGATGTCGGCCACCCCGGACCAGTTATCGGCCGGGAGCATCGCCGACGCCGCGGTGGAGTCGCGCGGCAAGTGGCACCACACGTACTGCGGGTACGTGAAGAACTGCGCGAATGGGGGCGCGTCGCACGCGTCCTCGGTGACGCTGCTGCTGCAGTTGCTCGTCGACTCCATGCAGGTGGTAGCGTTGGTACTGCCTGTATGCATCGGCATCGCGTCACATTTTGCCTTGTGTTGGTGAACCAGCGTTCGCTTCTGCGCTTCCAGGGACTGCAGCTGCTGCTCGAGCTCCTTCACGAACTCTATTGCCCCTCCAACAATCGATGCTTGGTCACCCTACAAGGTTTTATGAAGAACAGGAAAGCATTGATTTTCAGGGAAGTACAGGGAACCCATCGAGCAATCGATTATACTAGTATACTTCTCTGAAAAACTAGAGAAAATTAAGGTAATCAAAGAAAGTTTCGGTTGGACTTTCCCTGCCAACCCTACCCAAATTTCTAGGGAGCACTTAAGTACTTTTTTTGTTAAAAAAGTACTCAAATTTTGGACTGTGAGATCATCCAATGGATCTCAACCCTCCCCCTAAATCAGTTCTTGAGCAAAATTTTGATTTGAAAATTTCGAATCATTTGAAAGTGATTTCTAATCACATGAACGCTTTTTCGCTTCAATTGAAAGTGTTCGAATCGAAAGTTCTTTGAATCATTGGAAAGTTTTCAAACCAAGATTTTTTTCTAACCGATTGAAAGTTTTTCGAATCATTTCAAGTTTTCAAAAAGAAAAGTTATTTTTTTGAACCAGTTGAAAGTTTTTCAAATCGAAGTATTTTTTAACCATTTAAAGCACACGTCTGGCCAAAGAACCGAAGGTAAAAACAAATAGAGTGCTCTCAACCCAACAAAAAACCTGAGTACTCCTTAGCTATTTCCAATTTGATACAGGGAACACATTAATTGCGTGCTGGTGTCTGCCAAGAATGGATGCTTCTCCAGAGAAAGAGATCGAGCAGTACAGAAGAGACATAGGACATGTTTATATAGGCATATTTGCCCTAGAAAAGAGAAAGCGCCATGAATCCTCAATAGTAACGGCGGGTCTCTTTCGGCCAAACAAACATTCTTTCACCATTCTCGCCATCGCCAGTTGCTCCGGCATCGCTTTCTTGTTCTTTGATGAACGGGAGCACGCAGATACAGAACAAACGAAGAAAGGAACGCTTGACTGGAAGTAATGTCGGTTTGCTAAGAGTGAAAGCGATGAGCGAGACGTGCGGGCGCGTGTACGTACCCTCTGGACGTAGGACTCCGGCATGAGCAACCGGAGCACGGCGAGGTACTCGTTCATCTGGCGCCGGCGGTTGCGCTCCACGGCGATGTGCGTCATCCGCTGGCTCTCGGTCTCCTCCCTCGACTTGCAGCTCCTCGCCCGCCGCCGCCGCTTCCTCCTGGGCGGCGCCGACGTCGCCTGCTTCTCCACGGGGGCCGCCACGGCTCCCGCAGCCAACCCCGGCGCCTCGGCCGCCTGCGGGTGCGCGGGGCCGACGACAATGCCAGCGTCGCAGAAAGCCGCGGCATTGTCGAAGAGGAAGCCCGCGGCGGAGGCGGCGTTGAAGGTGTCGTAGATGAGCGCGGCGTCGCTGGGCGCGCTGCACAGCGCGTCTACCAGTGTCATGGTCGTCGATGGGCTCCCTCGCCCCCGGTGAGTGCGTGGCCGCTTCTCGGTGTCGCGATGCTCTTGGCGACGAACGAAGTGCGCGTACCACACCACCCCCCTCTACTTATCGCTTATTTGCTGCTGCCGACTTAGCTGTATGCATCTGAGATTCTGGGCCTCTCGCGTTGGTGGGATGCGTATGTTTCTCTCTCTCCAGTGGTGGGCGGGTATATGGGGAAAGGATAAGGTTTGGGGGCGCGCGCATGCATACGCTCGCGTAGGAGCAGTACTGGATGGGCGCAGCGCAGGTGAGAGCCGTGCCGTGCTTCGGCAGTGGCAGGTCTCTCTCTCGGCCTGCTAGTCCCAGTACAATAGGCATCAAATGATCAAAAAGCTGAGTTCTTTTCTAGTATCCACACTGTGTTTTAGGGCTGCGCGCCCGCTATGTGCTGGCCGGGTGAGTAGTCAGAACCCAATCCAGAACTCGGAAGTGAGGAGGGCTGAAAAGTCAGAGAGAAAAGGTGAAGATCAACACGAGTGGTAGGAAATAAATCCTACTAGATATCCTCGCATCTATACCTTTACTTGACCCAATTTAGATCATGATACGTGGTCATGCAAAACATTAGTGAATTTATTCTATCATGTGCGATGAGATTTATGAGGTCTAAGAGTCTAAAGGTGATGGGTCTCCTAGGATTTTCTTTTCAAGTGGTAAGTGGTAACTACAATTTTTTTTTTTTTAAAAAAAACAATGGCGCGAAGGGAAAACCCTGTACATATCGAGGTGAAAATGAGTCACATATTTTATCCATTATATCAATATCCAATCATATGATATATCAATTTCTATATAAATTCAATGGTTATAACAATTAACTTAAACTTAAAAAAATTTCAGACAATTTAAAAATAGTAAATCCGAATGAGTTTTCAGCCTGTACGGGTGGATTTGCAACCTTGTCCAATTGTGTGCCCACTGCCCACTATTGCGCTCTAGGAGAGTCATTCGGTAACTGCAATTTTTAAGGAATAACCGTACTTTAATTTGCACGTACAATAGATCTCAACCTTGATAGACTGGAAGAATCTCAACGTGATACTTGCCATTTTTTTAGTTTTTTTTTTGTAGAACTGTGATGCTTGGCTTAATTAAGAACGATTTGCATAATGATTTTGCAGCGGCCCGCGGCCTGAAATGTCGCCCAAAGACTTTGTTTTCCAAATTAATGCTTATTGGAGGGCAGTGGAACGAATGGGGGTGCATGACGACACAAGACAGAGATACCAAGGTCTCTGGATTAACAGTGGAGGGAATGACATGGAGACAAGGAGGCCACATGAGCAATGTGAACTAGTACTTCTGTGCTTGCTAGCAATGGCTATATGCGCTGAAGCAATCAATCAACGCTCACCCGAAATTCAGGATCTAATTGAACTCTTGTGACACTTTGTTTGTCTAATGCTAATTCGTGCTACTTTACTGTCCTTGTCCAAGCGATGGAGACACAATGAATAGTACGTCGCTGCGGGAACCCAACCGGGCGCAAATCATTGACATGTAGTAGTACGAATTGATTAATCCTGATCTGAATATTACAACTCAAAGGAAAGGAGGTCACTATACATACCTCGTTAGCTTTTGAGGACATATTGCCATGAGACATACGCATGTAAGTTGTAACTCCTTTGTTTACTACTCACAATGCATGATATATATAACTGGTAATGGTAGATACATGCAAACATGCACAAGTATGGCAAAAAGGTACGTAGAGCTAGCACAACTGGAGCCTGGAGGACACGGCCAGTGCAGAACCCCAAGAGGCAAGATCAGACGGGTACCATAATCTTCTGCGAGAATCTAACCAGCTTTTCAGCTACTCCTATTTCGTACTGTGTACGTACTACTACATTATGCAGCCAATTCTTCAATGCAGGCAAAGATTGGATGGCATAATTAGCTCTCTATTGGTTAATTTTGTAACTTCGGTTCGCCATTTCCAGCATCGATGTTTTACTAAGGAGAGGCCGGCTCATACATTATATGCGCATATACTATATATTGCTACTTGATGGGAGCAGAAAAATAAGCAGTACTAGTAGAAAGTTTGGTGAGACTGATCTGTCCCAAAGGGGCAGTGCTGCATGTATGGCTCACCAACCCTCGCAAGATTGTTCGTGTCTATGCTGCGCGATATTTGGATTGTTCGTGTCTATGCTGCGCGATATTTGGATTGTTCGTGTCTATGCTGCGCGAGATTTGGATTGTTTTTACCCATGACTGATCACTGCCTGTGACGCGGTTTTCGAGGAGATCGTTGCTCATCACATGGATTCCCCCGACAACTTGGACCACGTGGTCCAAGCTAAAACATACTAGCAAGTAGAACTGTAGAAGAGAGAGGCACCACTACTACAAAAAAGTTAATATTGAACACCTCATCATAGACGATTGATCAAAACCGTTTGTATTAAATACAGTTACAGACGGTTTTGATTTAGTGATCGTCTGTGTTACTGGTTGCGCTAAAAACCGTCTGTAAATAAATAATATCACAGACAGTTCATGTTGAAAACCGTATGTAAAGTATCATAGACGGTTTTGAACAAGAACCGCCTGTGATATTTAGTAATACCATGACTTACAGAGTATGGTAACATTGGGAGATGCTTATCACAGACGGTTTTTAATATGAACCGTCTGTGATACTAACTCATCATAGGCTGTTTTTATTTGAAATCGTCTGTGATTCGCGAAAATTTTTAGACGTTTGCGCAGGAGGCGAAATATTTTGGCAATGTCCTTATATATTATATCCACCCCTGCCTTGTCTTCCATCAGTCTCTCCCTCTCCCCTCCCCCGCGCCGAGCTCCGACTACCGCCCTTGATTCCCCAACACGGTACAGCGAGGAGATGTGCAGCCGACGACGAGAAGGAGGAGGGACACGCAGGAGCTCCATGTTTACCGCAGGAGGTAAACTGTCAGAAGGTACGTGTAATCCCCAAAACATACATAATTTGTTGGTTGTTTGATGATTCTTATTTTATTTGTATCTAATGCTGGATTAGTGCCGCCAGAGGTTTTCAGTCGTCTCTCCTTTTCTTTGCCAACAAACTTGAGTCGAATTCGGACGACAGACAAGAATAGTTTATGATATGCAGGTGAGGTACATAGAGGATCTTACAAGACCAATCTAAGAAGCCGATAAGTTCTTTAGGAGCTTGGAGGTACAAATGGTTTCTAACTAGTTTAACATTGTAACTTTATTCGTTTTTCCCATTCGGAGGGGGCGTTGTGAAACCTTCAGGAGTTTGGAGGCACAGAGATTGCATATGGAAACTACTATCCAACAGTTAATTGGTTTAACTTAAAATTCATTTTTTTAATAGAAAAAACTATCAGAGTATCACATACGGTTCTCCGTCTCGATCGATCGATCGATTCACGGGCCTTTTCGTTTTCCCCGTGCATGTAAACACGAGGCAGTAAGGCACTGCTGCCTTCTGCGATCGAGTTCACGGCCGAGCGAGCGATGCACCGCCGGCCGGGCTGCGCGCGCACAGGCCAGGTAAGGCACAGTAGCATGCGCGCTGTGCCGGCCGTTTTTGGAGGGACGCCGCAGGAAGCTGACGCGCGCGCGCGGCCCATGCATTTCCCCGGTCGGTGCGCGACAAGGCGGAATCAATGCGCTTTGGTGCCACGCGCATGGCCGCATGTGCGCGTGGGGTCCTGACCGACTGATCAGGTTTGAGGTCGAGACGAGACGCTGATCGAGCCTAGCGTCCGAGTGAGTGGCGCGGTGGTTAATGCCGTTTGCTGGTGACACTGCCAAGCAAGCATACATGCGCGGCTCCATGTTCTCGTGCGCGCTCGCACTTTGACCCACCATTGTATATATCAGCAACAGCAAATCAATGAATTGCAAGCGACGACGCACCTTGCCTGGCCGTTCCATCGATCCATCCTTCTGTTTTGATGTGCTAGCTCTCGCTACGTGCCGTTTTGGTGATGCTGGCAGGAGGGCCCTTCCGCGCCACATCTCGCTAGATTATTCATGTCCAAACTCCAAAACAGAGGTTTCGACCACGTGGTGGTCCTGTACTATTTAGGAAAGCGGCAATGTCTTATGTAGCAAATACAAGGAAAACAATAGGAGGAGGACGTCCGTTGTATGGGACGCTATCCACACCATAAATACGTATCACTTACTCTACAAGACGGAGAGCCCAAAGCGCCCGCTAGCCACTCATTTCTCCTTCGGCTCGATTCCCCACACACCCTCTCCAGCTCGTCTCTCTCTCCCCCTGTTCCCTTCCCCCAAAGCTCAACTTTCCCTTCTCCTTCCCAATCCAGCGGATGTACTCCGCCAAGTCGAGGGCAAGCAGCCGGCCGATGATGTCCTCGGTGAGCTCTATCCCCAGGTTGGCCCAGTCCCTCAATTTTGCGCCGCCGTAGGAGCCCAACGGATCGGCAGGGCTTGTCCGCGTCCATTTTGATTCGGGGAGTTCGCCTCCATCGACACGGGAGCTCAAGGGATCGGCAACGCTCCGCCGCGGAGTCGTGGCGGGTGAAGGGTGCGGGGCGTGAGTCGAGGCGTGGTCGTCGGAGTCGATGTGGGAGAAGAGGGCAAGGAAGCTGACGTTCTTCATTTTTGATGTTCATCTGTTGTTTTCTGGTTCTAATGTTGATGTTGCGGCCTGTTGAAAATAATGTTTCATCCCGTTGAAAATAATGTTGCATACTGTTATTTGAGATATTACATATGTAGAGAAAAAAATGTTGTATCTATAGAAAAAAGTGTTGCATTTGTTGAAAAAAAGTGTTGCATACTATTCACGGTGATATTGCAATTTTTTTCAACATGTTTTTTTTTCAAATGCTTTGTTTTTTATTCTGATGTTCTTTGAGATGGTGTTTCACGATGATGTTAACGTGTCTGTTCACGGTGATGTTATGCAAGGTAGACTACAGATACCATACACAAACGTAAGGTATAGAAGCTCGAACCTGAGTCACACTGCTTGGCAGTGAGATGTAGTCATGATGGATGAAGATCCATTCCTTGAAGCTTCAAAAAGTAGTTGCACTCACCCATCATCCTCATCTCAAATTCCTTCGTCTCCAAGAAGTGATAGTCATCATTGAATGCACATATGAAGAAGAATCAACAGCTGGAGTCATGAACCACATGTTCTTCTTCTCAACTGAAAATACTACACCAAAGAGACAGAAGAAGTCTATGCCTTGGTACTGGGTTAGTGAGACATTATCTACGGAAACAGTACCAAGACACGACTAGCAAGGATAGCAGTAAATGATCCAAAGCTCATTAAAGCATATAATCAACAGTTCAGGACATGAGCATGAAGATAGACAAATCAATTGCAGCACATGCTATCCAAGATATGATAAAACTCAAACTATCCTTAATCCACAACAAGGCATAGGAGCAAGCAAACAAGCACATAGCATATCACACATCATATATACAGTCAAAAGTAAAACATGCTAGTGAAAGCTATGGCAAAGCTCATGCATCCACAATTAACAGTAAAACACAATAACCATGTAAGCATAAGGCATGTTAAAGAACAAATCATGGATAAGGTATGCTAAACATGGATATCAAGCAAGCATGTGGATACATAAGACAAAAATCAACAAGAGCAAGATGATAAATGTATCAAAACAATACAAGCTCTTGATGACACAACCAAGCTTATACACCCATGAAAATAATGAATATCAATCTAGCACATGGATATATAAGCAAGGTACTAGCAAAAGCATGATAAAAGATATCAAAAGAGTAACACATACCAATATGGTACAAGTGAGCACGAAACAAGTACAACATGCCAAGAATGAATAACCATGAAAGTAAATGCATGAAGGTATAAGATAGCTCACAAAACAGGTGTAAACGCCGATCATGAAAGCACATGCCTCTTGGAGGCCATCATGAGGGTGGAGAACCATCAAGTGTCCCGATCATGTAATGAAGCAAAAGATCAGAATCTTTTAAGTCCATGTTCTCCAACCCGCATTCTCGGTACCTACACATGAGAAAGGCAAGGTGTCCAAGTCTTGGATCCCGAAGGGTTAGAGAGCAAATGCTTGGGAACCCAAACCTTGGACACACCACCACTAGAAGAATTTGAACCATTATGTGAGTTAGCATGATGCAAATGATAGTCAATGCAAGAAGATCCAACACCATCCTTGGAGGCACGCCGCGAGTGGACAACTCGATGAGGAAAACGAGGTCTATCTCTGGAAAAGAGGCGATGACCTTGCTTGAAAGCACCATGATGAGAACCAACAAAAGCATCAAAGGAACTCACATATCCTCGCCGTGGGTGTATACCTCGATGAACAAAACGAGGTCCACCTCTTGGGAAATGGCGGAAATCCTGTCTCAGGTCAGCTCGTAGACCAAAACCAAAATCACATAAACCAAGTCTACGATGCTGTCCAACACCACTCGAAAAGGTGTCAAAGAAGCTATCAACAAAGCGAGTCTTCGTGCTAGGCTCTTTAGTGTGCATGTCATGAGAAAGACTATACCCACTAGGAGACTTAGAAGCATGAGCTCGACGCAAATATTTTGCACGCCGAAAACAGGAATCCACAAGATGTCCACCCTTCCCACAAAATGAGCAACGGTGTAAAGATCTACTAGGAGACACGGTCCGAGAGGACAAAGCACCATTGTCGCTCAAAGAAGAAGTCCTTTGGGACAAGCTGGAAGAACTAACATCATGACTCATCCTCGTATCGGCACTAGGATCACACATGCCATGAGATGAAGGATGTGTGTCCCTAAAGACTCGACAGAACATTCGACGCCGTTGTTTGACACGGCGAAAGCAAAACTAAAAAATGTGTCCATCTTTCTTACAAAAGGTGCAATGGTACTTCTCTTTTGAAGATTTAGTACCATTTAAGGAAGAAGCACCCTTGTCTCTAGAAGTCCTTTGGACAACACAAGAAGAGTCATAAGAAGTTGCACTTGCTAAGAAAGAGCTACTCAAAGCGATGGTACAAAAACTAACATCAAGTGACTCACGTTCAACATAAAAAGACTCAATCTCCGAATGCAAAGAAGCAAGAGAAATCTTTAAAACATCAATCTCGGAGTTGAGGCAAATACAAGAGTCACATGACTTGGCGCTCATATCATCGCGCAATTTGTTCAAAGACTCCACTTCGTTCTTCAGAGAAATGCAAGATGTGCAAGAAATTAATGATGCTTTTGAATTAAGCATGCTGTTCAAAGCATCAATTTCAGTTTCTAAACAAGCACAGTTCTTGCAAGAGACTAAACCATCCTTAAGCAATTTTTCATATTCAAAGCACATGCTACAAGGCCTAGCTTTAATGTCAATAATTTCTACCCTAGCATTCTCTAATTGCTCAAGGTGAAAAGTATTATTCAATTTCAGTTTCCCAAAATCAGCAAGCATGCCTACACAAGAATCACAATCATTTCTAGCCATAGAAGTAAGGTTGCCTATTTCTAACCTAGCATTGTCAAGTTCATGATGTAAGGCAACACAAGAATCGCATGGCATAGAAGTATTTGATTTCAATAATTCATTTTTAGATTTTAGGCATGCAAAAGAATTATTCAAGTTCTCCATGTCTACAAGTAATGAATCAAAAGCACTCATGGAGGTTTTCAAATCGGAGAGCTCATGAGACAAATCACCACTCTCTTTTTCTAATAATTTTATTTTCTTCCTAAGAGCAATCAGTTTGAGATCATATGAAAATAATACATCAATAAGTTTTTCTTTGCTCACCTTGCTTAGCTCGAGTAGGGGATCATCGTCGGAAGAGTCATCATGATCATCCTCGAAAATTTCTTCATCATGTTCATCCCCAAACGCTACTGTACACATGCCAATGGGCTCCTTCTCCTCAGGCTCTAAGCGTATCTCATCTCTGAAACTAGGACAATCAAAACAAAAGAGATCGCCACAAATATCGCAGGAGAATTCCTCCTCAATCGCCATTATAAATGTTGCACGTTCAAACATCTTGTTACGATGGATATCAGTGGAAAAAGAACCACGATAAGATGCAAGAAAGCGCTCACAAGTGCACACATTCGTCGCCATGCTCACTGATCGGTGAAGATCACAAAGGAGCAAACTTAGCTCTGATACCACTTGTAGGACCGGAAAGGCGACTAGAGGGGGGGTGAATAGACGCTTTACAAAAATGACCTCTTCAAATTCTTTTGCCTCAAGACGTACAAGATTCTTTCACTTCAATAGCTATGTGGAGCTATGAATATCAGAGATAATTATTCAAATAAGAACCAGGCAACAAAAAGATCAAAACTCGTTGAAATCCTCACTTGACGGTCAGACCGGTGAATAGTAGTGGTCATACCGATGAACGATCGCAGTCGGGCCGGTGAGCAGTGTGGTCGGGCAGAATAGTGCGGTCGGATCGACCGAAAATCCGAAACGAATTTCAAAGACGATTTGAAATCAAAAATTGATCCAACTTTTAATCCACAACTCCAAACTTTATGAAACTTTAAACACACCTTCCTAAGGATATTAGGAACCTATTCCAAGCAATGATTGAGTAGATCCATATCAAAGTTTTGACCTTTTTCCATTTTATCGAAGGAGGGTTTAAAACCGAGCAAAAACGAAAAACTTGATCCAAAACTTGCTCGTGGGAGATTGATGATCAAGATGATTCTAGATGTATTCCCACATGTCACAGCAAGGTAGATGAGGACAAGAAACCAACCAAAAACCCACGAATCAAAGAAAGCCCCAAAATCATCAAGTAAAGAGGAAGAACACAAAAACGAAATAGAGATCCATCTTGTGAAATCTGGTTGGATTGATTTGGATAGATGGATGATTGATATTTACAATCACTCCCACATGGAGGAGAAAGCTCACCACGTGAGCACACACTCAATCCAATCCCTAAACCCTAGCCTCCTCTCCTTTCTTCCCAAAACCCTAAAACCAAATTAGGGCACTCAAAATGGCTAAAAGGCTTTAGGTGCAACCAGCACTTAGCCCTCATATAGTGGAGGCTAGATCCTAAAGAATATTCCATTAGGGCACCCATTAAACTCTAACACACAATGGGTTAACACACGCACGCATCTCAAAGCGCCATCTTCATCATCGATTGACCTAAACCGCTTCACCATGCGCCGACTCGCGCCACGGTTTAGCCAAAAGGTCACCAATGCGGTGGCGACCTGCCGCCCCCCAGTTAGTGGAAGGTGAATTGTGGGCGCGACAGGTCGCCTGCCGTCCGTCGAACGCCCGACATGTGTCTAGGTCCCCTCTCGTGCATTTTTAGTGCGGCTTCGGTGATGTTTTTTTGCAATTCGTTCGAGCGCGAGGGGGGGGGGGCTATCAAGATATAGTTACAGGCCAAAAATTGAGTGGGGGGCATCTGCATGAAAAATTGGGTCTTATAGCTAAGGGCCAGAAATTAAGTGGGGTCTGTGCCCGCACTAGGCACTATATTCGGTACTGCTACCACTTTCAAACTAAATTGATGGTCTTTCTAAAATTGCATTATAGGCAGATTCAAAATCAACCACTTCGAAAGTAATCAATTCGGTTCGAAAGTTGGTAGCAGTATCGAATGTTACTGGTAAGACTACTTGCCCTATAGGTGTAACAGACATACGTGGCACTATCCCATAGAAGGGACTTGTCATTGGTTTAATCTTAAAATGAGGAATTTGCATCTCATCTAAAGTATTAATAAATAATAGATCTAGAGAACTGCCACTATCTATTAATATTTTTCCTACTTTACAATTATTTATGGTAGGAGAAACTACTAAAGGTAATTTATAGGAAGTAGACATACCTTTAGGGGCATCCTCCTTGGTGAAGGTCAGGGCGGTCTCTGACCATTTGGGATATCTTGGATGGTCGGGTGGAGTCTTAATGTTATTGATGTCTTTCCATGCCGCCTTGAACTGGCGCTTGGAGGTGTAAGCGGCCGAACCCCCATAAATGACATTGACGTGGTGGGCATCTCCATGTCTTTGTCATTGATTTGGACCACTGGTGGTCCACTATCTTCTGGCGGGACATGCATTGTGCCCTTCCAATCGTAGTACTCCTCCACTGCTTCTGCCAAGTATAGCAGTTGCGGAGGTCATGGCCAGGAACTTTATGCAATGGGCACCAGCGCTCATTGCTCCTAGATGTACTTGCAGCATGTAGGGAGGTACGATCATTCGAACAACTTCCTTGCCTTCTTTTGCTCTAAGGACCTCTGTTTTTGTTATAGGGTGGTTGTTGGTCAATGACAGCGACCTTCCTGGTAGATTGCTTGGACCTCCCCTTTTCCTTCCTCTTGGGTTTTCCCTTCCTGCTCATAGAATCTTTAGACCGCTTGGATTTCTTCTCTTTGATGTCCTCGAGGCCCGGCTGAGGAGGGGTGGTCCCTTTGTCCACCATACGGTTCCACTCTACTGCCTCGTTGGCATTAGAGTACCGATAAGCCATGTCGAAGAGTTCTGACACAGTCCTAGGTGGGTTGATGTTGAGGTCTTTCATGAACCTTCGATATCTTACTGCCTGTTTACAAGCTCGAATCACAAAGTCATCAGGAATATTTAGTATAGTGTTACAGACTTCTACGAAATGTTTTACAAACTGACGTAAATTTTCGTCGAGGGTTCGGCGAAGCTGATGCAAATCATCCCCCTTCCCCGGTTTTGCATAACAACTTTTGAAGTTATTTTGCAGTGCATTACAAAGCATCTAGCAGTTGTATATGGATCCCTCAGATTGATTAAACAACCAAGTCCTAGTGGAACCCTTTAGAACTATGGGCAAATAATTAGCCATTACCTTATCATCGCTTCCAGTAGCCTGAATGGCGGTAGTGTAGACTTGGAGAAACTCTGACGGGTTTTGTGTCCCGTCAAATTTTTTTATACTTCCTGGTTTGAACTTCTCCTGCCAGGTAACATTTCTTAGCCCGGGAAAAAGGCTTTGCAACCTGCATAAGGTCCAACACATTTTCATATATTGCGATGATTGTTACGATCAACAGGAGATCTGAGACATCTACCACATCCTAAAAAATGGGTATCGTACTCACCTTGGCCTTGGACGCGACGAGCAGGAGCACCGTCACTTCAGCCTTGCCTTCATCGTCCAAGTGAGGACCCTTCTAAATGAGAGTTCGTCTGGAAAAGCAGAGTATGCGATTCAGTGGAAATATTCTCTACGGCATTCTGTAGCTCTTGTGTGATAGCACGCATTAACTGCACTCCCTGCTCCGGAGTTAATCCTACCAGAGGGAATGCGCTCTGCAGAGGAATCCTCTTGCATGGTGGTTGGCAAGGCGTTTGAATCCCTTACCATCGTTGTCTGCGGCGGTGGCATGTGCATTGCCTATTGTGGCACCCTTGCTGAGGAACCAGGGGCGTCATGGTAGTAGTGGCTACGAACCTACGAGATGTACGCTTGTGTGGTGGCACGTATCTTGTCTTGTCGAGACTGCTCCTCTTGTTGGAGGCATTCCTGCTCTTCCAGTTCCCGTCGTTGCCCTGATGCTTCAGGGTTGTTGCCGGCATTGGATTGATTGTCACCAATGGCGGCGACCTGACGGACGCTGGAACAGGTAAAAGGGGTGAACATGTCATCGTCCTCTGAGGAAGAGGATGAGGTGTATTGTGAGGTGAAGAGAAGATTCTCCCCAGATGTTCTCTCCAGGCCCTCAACGTGGAGGCCGCCAGTGAGATCATCATGACACGTTGGGCTCCAGTAATTTTTTGAATCTCCTGCTCTAAGGGAGACAGCCTCGGGATAGTACTTGTCCACGGCAGCACTTGCGGATGAAGGCACGACCGTCGTAGAGCGAGCGTGTGTGGACTCGGAGGGCGATGGTGCTTTGGTAATGGCCTCGACAGAACTATTGGCATTGCCGGATATGAGGATGAAGCCTTCCTCCATGTGGTGATTGTAATCGGAAACGTCGAGGATGCTTTCCTCTTGCCACGCTGGTAAGCTTTGATTCATGTGCAAGGCATAGAATACATCACTTGAATTGAGTCGGCGAAGATGATGACGGCGATCTCCACGGTCGGCGCCAGCTGTCGATGTTTGGGACTTTCGTCACAGAATGGATAAACAAGAATATAAAGAAAAATAGAGATTGCTATTTATTCACCGAAAGACTCAAGTGGTGATATATATTGCAAAGGTTATGCTCTGATTACAGGGAGAATGATTGTGAATAAATGTGGATTGGGTGGATGGAGCCACTCAATGACATGGGAGGTTGGAGCCTCCACTAGCATTCTACAACAAAACTCAACTTTGTTAAAGCCTGTGTTAGCTAAAAATGTTAGGTCTCGGGATTTGCTACTACTTAATCTATTTCAATAAATGGTTTTATGCAAACAAAAGAATCACAAGTCACTCCTCTGACCAGCCTTGTGTATTATATAACTGCATTCTGTATGTTGGCTCGCAAGTACGATTGTGTACCCATGCTCACTCAATATTATTATTCAATAAGTACAAAAGAAGAAGGCTATATGGACACTTATGTGCGTTCGTCAAGACTGTAAGAAAAGACAGCCAATGGCTAGGTCGTGAGCCCCAGTCGATTGCTTTTGTGTATATCGTGAGGTTCCACGTGTAGTATGTTAAATTCTGCTTCTGCTGCTGATTCTTCGAAGGTATTTGTCCTGGTTGGCCATTTTAAAAGTCAAAAGTTGTAAGGTATATTTACACTTTGTTTATTATTATGCAATAGCTTTACATTTTCGTGATATATATTTGATATTCAATGATGTAACTGTAGGCACTAGCTACTGATTCAGAGACTGGTGGTGCGACACAAAAGATTTCAAATTACAAATTTAGGGTCTGATAGAAGAGGTATCAGAGCCATATCGACTATAGGTTGTGACCATAGTTAGCACAGCTGTTAGCTTCATTAGTGGACAACTTTCAAAAACTATCTTTATCTACAAATGATTTATGAAAAAATATAAGTATTATTACTCACTCTCATCCCTCCTAAGATGGCCCTTTCTTACCTATGTTGGATCTTCTTTTGATTTCGAAAGGTGATTGGTTTCCTCTTCCCTTACCCAAGCTTCAAAAGCTTAAGTTCAGGAGCATGACGACTTGTTAGGATAGGGCAATCTCATTTTGAGTAACCCTTGTGCGATGAACCGTGCATTCCCATGTGTTTGTTTCCACAAGTAGATGATGTATTGCCGTGAGATTTTAGTTGGAACCTGTGTACTGCCTATTTTGCCTGTGGGCGTCTTATTTCGTAGTCACGAGAAAAGCTTGCTTTAAAAAGATGAGTGTGATTGTTCGGGCCTCACTGGCTTTTCGTGTGTTAAAATTTTAAATTTTAAAAGAAAAATGGGTTTAGTGACCTTATCCCCACGATCTTTTCCCTATCTCATGGTACTTCCTTTAACTCAATGCTAGAAGCGACAACGGACATCAAGACTAACATGACGACCATGCAAGGGCTGGACGAATCACCATCTGAAGTTGCCAACCCTGACCCAAACTGTCAAGACAAGACCCATAGGCATCACCAAACTTCCTGTGGTATGGAAACAACCGACCTAGCATGACTTCGAAGACGCAAGTTGAAGAAATGTTTCGCTAAGGTTGAGTTCGGGTACATCAAGATATAGCCGCCCATCAACCCTTGTCCAAAGGAGGACCACTTCCCCATAACCGGACTGACACCACTGCCCCTTGGTGGTGTCACAAGATATGATCAACTTCTTTACCATGTCCATGACTGGAGGCACGACTATTCAAATAGATTATACACTCTGCAGAGGTCGTACAACTTTACTCATAAGATGTGTTCAACTTGTGATATCCGTCCGACACACTTTCGTAGCCCGTAGATATGTGACAAAGAACATCATAACAAGGCTTTTACAATAACTCACCATAATACTACACCATCCCATGGGTTTGATCCTCGGGTGTTAGGACAACTTAGTACCGCCAAAGTAAAGGGGCATACAATGCTAAGTAATAAATCAATAGGTGTGTACACAGAGATACACCCTCCTATAGCCTAGGTCCAAAAGAATGACCGAAACCGTCCGTAACATGGCAATATCATCAAGACTAGGTAAATTATTCATCTAGGTCTATCCCATACTAGACTTGTGGTTGCACGATTATTAATTTCAAATAATGCAGCACATGTTTTGATCCTTAATTGACTCAGGCGAGACAATCTACAAACCCCATATCTCGTGCAATTATAGCACACACCTCATCCAATCCACTTGCCCAAGTCTCCACCATTTTACGAAACAATTTTATGTTTCAGTGGTAACCCACGTTACCACACTAAGAATCATACAATGTCCCAATTAGTGTTGTAATGGTAATATTTGTGTCATATTCAAATTAACCACTATGCATACCGTTATCCATTTTTTGATTAACCAAGGGTAATTAATATGATAATTAGTCTAGGGTGATAAGGTAAATGGATTATCAACAATCAAGGAAGTGAATAACAAGTATTAACTGCATGGTATAGCTAAGCAACAACATTTAACAAATAATTTAACAAATAACATTAAGCATGCAAGTAGTATTTGAAAGCGAATTAATTGCATTTGAAAATTGGGTTCAACATGATCAATCATAAGGGTTTGCCTTACTCAAAGGTTGCTTTATCTTGATACTGAACATCAACGAATTCTTCTGTGGCGTCGAAATATATTTAAGCGTGGAACGACGACTTCAAATAAATACACATGAACTCAAATAAAAACAAATAAAATTAAAAATGAACTCCAAAAATTATGATTTTAGTATTGTTGGAGAGATATTTAATTTGAATGAATTTATAAATGGATTTAGGTCGTGGGAGAACGAGCTTTCTAAAGTTTGACCCAAGAGGAAATTCCAAAAAATCCAAAATTACTGACAGGCGGGGTCCAGTTGGATTTTAATTTACTTTTTCAATTATTTTTGTTAGGAAAAGTCCCTGCGGCTAACAGGTGGGGTCAACTAATTTTTTTCTTTTCCAATTATTTTTCTTAAGAAAACCCGAGAGGTTGATAGGTGGGATCGTGGTCCACATAGACTCGGTCCATGCAACGGGTCTTAGGACCGTGGATCCACATGTTGTCGGTTATGGTTTACGAACTAAGTCTATATGGGGTGTTTTAAGTGGTGGGCCCGCATGTCATACACTTAGACATTAATCTAGTCTCTAATTAATTTTTTTAATTACCGCTGTCCCACATGTCATTAACAATATGTACTAACCAAGCACTAATTAAATACCAGGTTAAATTAATCTAATCTTTCGAGGGGTCCACATGCCAGCGCCACATTGTCGTCTCCTTCCCATCAAAACAGAGGAATAGGGAGAGAGGCCATGTCTAGCTTAGGTCGAGCTCAAAACTGGTGATGAGATCCACAACGGCCTCCTGTGATCCCTAAAATGGGATAGGGCGGTCCTGACGACCACGATGGTGGCGACAGCGTGGCGGAAGAGGCTATGAGGTGTTGGTGCTACGGTAGGGGTGACAGTTGTGGCACTGTGCACGACGGGTACCAAAAATTGCTACGCAATCCGCGAACCAGAGCATGACTTAAGAATGTATACCACTAGGCCATCTATCAGTGCCACCGGTGCTCAAGGTAGCTCGGGGAGCTAAGCTCTCCATGGCAGCCTACGGTGGTGCAACTATGGTCGACTACCTACGCATATGGATATCCTACCAAGTTTACAACAAGTTGTAGAAGGGTCACCTAGAAATCGAGAGGGGAAGGAGATTAGGTGTGGCGACGAGGTCTGCGCGTGCTCCAAGGCGACGATAGTGATGAAGGCGTTCCAACATCTTTGGTGCATGACAAGGAAGAAGAGAGGGAGCATTTGGGAGGGGAGGTCGAGGCAACCACGAAGGACAAGGACTTCGAGGTTGAAGCTCACAAGAAAGAACAGAACTGGACAGCGACACTGTGGGCATGTTCCGGCTAGCTCTGCAAATGGCGGCGACGTTCTGTCCTCCCTAAGAGGAAACAAGAAAGGGTAAGGTGAGCATGAGGAAGAGGAGAGCGAGGCATCCATGATGTGCAAGAAAACAAGGGCAGAAGCTCACCCCAACGGTCGAAATCGATGGGCAAAGCCGACGGTCGGAGTTGAAGAAGATGGCTTGCGCAACTAAATTCCTCTTCATGCAGGGCGGAGTAGAGGAGGGTTGTTGGGGGAAATTGTAACAGCCCAATTTTCAAATTTCAGTAAAAATTAAAATTTATGAATCTTTTGTGAATTTTCTGAAATTTTAAAAGCTTTTTATAAACATTTTAAAGTCAAAACAAATTTATTTGTAAAATTAAAAGCCAACATAAAGTTGGAAATAATTTTATTAAGTCCAAAATAAGTATGGGAATTTCTGTGAATTTTTCCATAATTTTTGGAATTATTTTACTATTTTCTAAAGCTTAAATGAATTATCAGAATTTAAACAAATAGAAAAGCAAAAGAAAAATCCAAAAATAGCTTTGGGCCGAAACCCAACAGCCTCGGCCCAAACCTCCTCCCGCGCGCGGCCCGCACGCGGCCCACACCGCCGCACCCCCTCCTCTTTAACCACTGTTGGATTGAAATCCAACGCACACACCGCACGCACGCACCCCATTCTATCTCCGCCGCTGGATCTTGAACCAACGGTCAAGATCTGTTGTAACCTCCGCATAGTCCGAATGACTTAATAAATGTGAGCCGTGCGATCTTAATCTAACGGCCAGCATCACCCACCTTCTTCCACGTCGCCCTAATGATCGTGACCGTTGTATCAAAATCCAACGGCCCATACTCTGTCTTCCTCCTCTCCTTCTTCTCCGCGCGGACGAGCCCCACGACCGCCATTTTCGCATGCGCCCGAGCTTCGCTAACGGCCGCATCTAACCTCCCCGCACTCCCCGCGTCGTGCGCACGAGACCGCACCGGTTTCCGCCACCTCCTCCACGCCGCTTCCCCCTCTTTCTCCGCACGTACGCCACGATCGCCCGCAACCACCGCCGCACGCTCCCACGTCACCCCGCTGCTCCAGAGCTCCCCGGCGCCTATAAAAGGCAGCCCCGGGTGCGCATTTATCCACCGAAGCTCCTCCTATTATCTTTTGAGCTCGCCATAATTCGCGATTTTCCGCCGGCGATCGAAGAAGCTTGGAGCTCCGTTTGCGCCGCCGTCAAGCCGTCCCCAGCCACCCCGACACCACCGTCACCTTCGCCGCCACCTCGCCTACACGGTGCGCACCTTCACTTCGCCGGAGGACCCTCGGGCGCCTACTTCACCGGGCGAGCAAGCGCGCGCCAAACCTCATCGCCGACGACCATAAAGCCTCGCCCGCCGCCCGAGGTAGCGCGCCGAAACCTCGTAACCCCTCTCTCTTTGGTACCATCCGACCTCGCCGAAGGCGTGCGCCGGTGAGGTAATCACGAGCCGTCGCGACGATTAGGCCGGCGTGGCGGTGACACCACGCCGCCACCTCACCTCCCTAGCTCGCGTGGCACCTGCGTGTCGCCGACGTGGAGCCGTGTCAGCGCCCACGCACACGCCCGCGTGGCACGGTCCACCGCAACAAAATCCCATAGCTCGGTGGGCTTGGTCCACCGTGAGCCGTGTCTATGACACGTGGGGCCGCTGTCGAAATTTATTTTAATTCGTTTAAATTCCGAAAATCCCTCGCTGGCGTCAGCATTGCGCAATAAATAGATTTTTCAGTAGAAAAATAATTCGGGAAATTCAATTAAATTTTAGATTTAGGTTTAAACTTCTAAAATTCATAACTTTTACATATGAACTCCAAATTGGGTGATTCAAATTGCAAAATTTATATAAAATTATAATCTAGCTAACTAAACCAAAATATTTCAATTTGGAGTTAATTTGAATTATGTTTTTGAATTTATTTGAATTTGAATATTGAATTTGTCGTATTTTCACGTTTAGACTTTGACGACTCCGGAGAGTTCGATCAATCTGAAGATTTAGAATTCCAAGACATCGACCAAGGCAAGTTACACCATTGACCATATTGCCCCTAGTATTTTAAGTTATTTTCAGTTTTTAAATTCTTTATCGCATGCATATGTTTGTATAAATATTTTAATATCCTGTTTTACATATAGTTAATTCCATGTGTTATTGTATGGCCAATTTGAATGTTGTATATGACTACCTTGATACCATAGACAAGATATTATCAAAATTAAACATATGTTTAGCCAGGCTTAGTTCACACTTACAGAAATTTGGGAGGGTTTTCACCAAATTTCTACAAATTTGTTTCAAACTTGATATTGTGGTATTGTCTTACCACATGGGTTTACAAATAGAGTTTTATTCAAAATAAAATCAAAAATGGGTTTGGACTTGGGCGAAATTGTCGGAATGGTGGGTGCAGGTTTATGCACGGGATTGATCTGGTTAAGATTAAGGCCCATGGTTTGTAGGGATGACGCCCAAGTCAATTGAGGACCGGTCTTTGAGCCGCTTATTGCTATGTCATATCGTACTACCACATATCCTGTATGGGCAGGATTTGGCTAATTAATTTGTGATGTTCTAGTGTATTTATGTCATGTGATTATGTGGGTGTCGGTTAGACGTTTTATTCCCACTTGGCGCAAGAGGGGGCTTTCGGAGGACGGTTAGTCCAAAGGGGCGAAACCTTAGCGGGCATGAACACACTAGGGCAGAACATTGTAAAGGCCTCATGGTAATTGCTCAGTCACACGCCTACGGAAGCGTGAATTGGCCGACATAACGAGCATGTCACCTCGTGTGGGAAAAGTTGTACCAACTCTGCAGAGTAAAAACTATTTGAATAGCCGCGTCCGCGGTCATGGACATGCTAGCAAGACCACTTAAAGTTAGAATTGTTTTTGGTTTTTAAATGCTTTATTAAATGTTGAGGATGGTTAATCCTTATGAAAAATTGGGCGGGAAGCCAAGTGTTAGGAGGGGATCCTTCACTTTATCATTGGAAGTTATCCACAATATAACATTGATATTTCAAAAATATGATTTTAGTCATAGTATAAAACTGCCTTAGAAAATACTATGTCTATTTAAACTGGAAATGTTGTTTATGCAAAATAACCCCTGCCATACTCACTTGTTACTTTATGCATGCATCTTAATTCAATATTGGGTGTAACTTGCGAGCACGGAAGTTGTGCTCATCCTTGCTGAATAAATCTTATTCAGGAGAAGACTTCTACCCCGACGGTGAGGATCCGGACGAGTAGGCCTTTTGACCCAGACGATTGCCTGTGGCGCATCGTGTGGCTCACCTCTATTATATGTTTCCGCTGTGTTTATTATTTGTTATTCGATATTGTATTCAGACTCATTTGTATTAAACAATTATTTATTTAATGTCATTTACGATTTCGTGATATGATTGTGATATCCATTTTGTGAGATTGTGTACACTGGAAATCCTGGACCGGTGTTTGAACACAGAGAATTCGGGATCCTTCGTTCCCGGGTTCGACAGAAATGCAGAGGAGGAGCGGGCGAGCAAAGTGATGCACTCAGGTACGGCTTAAATAGAGAGGAAGAGGGAAGAGCGAAGGAGGGGAAGGCGGTCGGCATAGCGCGGACACGACGCAACATCTGAGCAGAGCGGCGGGCAACAGGCATTAGCACGAATGGGATGAGGCTCGAGGTGCAGGGTGCTGTCCCCTGCTGCTGCCACTCACGTGGTCTACGTACTACTAGAAATCCCTGTTTTCTCTAGTGTGTAATATACTAGGGAACGTGCAAAAAACTGTAGAGAATTGGTTTCCCTAGTGGCATTCGTAAGGAATGGCTACTAGGGAAAAGAATGTGGGGGAAAGAAAACGTTCCCTGCGTTTTTTGGGAAAACCTAGGGAAAGCATCGTTCCCTAGAATTTTAAACATTAAGAAAATATCGTCCACATAGCATTACCATTTGACGTGGAAAGTTTATTTCTCTACGTTACCTTTTTGCTAGTCTAGGGAAAGAATCCAACAAATTTCCTACGTTATTTCTTGTGTGCCATACGGAACAATTTTATATAAACATTATTTTCGTATTGTTAATTCGAAATTCATCCCCCTGTTTGGCATGAACACTAGGGGTACTGAATTTATTGTTTTTTTCCTAAATATACATAAATTATTCAAATACTTATTTATATTCAAAGACACTAAATTCACATCATCACTCAATACAAAGTATATGCAGGAGATAAACACAACAATATCTTGTATTTCCAATAGACCGTAAAGTACTATTTGAGGCACATTTGCACCAACATATCCAAGTGTAAACATCACACTACCAGAAAGTCCAAAAAACAACACCCACGCTTGCACCACAAGTGCACAACACACATGCATACTAAAGTACAAATAACCAGCAAGGTTTTAGACATCAAAATGCAACCCTTACATGTTAGTCATTCCATATAAAAGAAGGCAACATGCACCACTTGCAACAAAAGTATGCTTCCACATGTAATTAGACCATGGATGACATTAAAATGGTGCATGATCATCATCCAACGAAGAAGAGTAGTTCCCATCAACACCGACAGATGCGTTAACATAACCTCCAAACATTCTGCAATCATAAGATTTAATGCAAAAAGGTTAAATGTGGCCTACCATAAGAGCTGTCATACAAGGCTCTTGCATCCACGAGTGGTTCATATGTCAATAGCTATATGACTAAAAATATAAGTGCAACTATGTGCTAATTCAAACCAAATAGAAATTCAAGAGTGGTTCATATAAAAGAAACATGCCTTTTAAAATCGTCATGTGCTTTCACATAACACCCATGCGCTCTGATGAGTTCCTTTACTTTGGAGGTCATCCTATATCGAAAGAGAAGTACTATGAACTATGAAGAACTAAATACTTGGGAATCTTTGTTTATACTAAAGTAACCCACCAACTGATATCAAAAAAATAAATAGTATGCTCGTGTGTCATAGAAATAGAAAACCTTTGGCAATCTTCTTTCTCTTTGTTCAATTGCGATTCAAGATCATCTATTCTGGTAGAAAGTATGCGTGCTTCATCAATCTTCTTGTCCAATATCATCTATGATACAAGGAACCATTAAATAAAGTGCAATATTCAGATATAGAATAAAATGAGCGGGCTATTGCAAGAAGAAAACTAGAGACACCTTAAGAACAACCATAAGCAAGTACAGAATGACAATTTAGAGAAGTTTAAATAGGCATCTAACTGGGCCACTTATGACGGGCTAACTAGTCATCCTATTGTTCAATTAGAACATGATTCCATGTCAATATTTGCCCAATCATGAATGATTACTCATCAATATGTGGATGACATTCATCTGTACACATATTTCAATTCAGCTTTTCAATTCAATAACTAATAAGGCGTCAGCTTTTCAATTCATTTGTACACATATTTCTAACTCAATAACTAATAAGTGTGCCATATGTAATGGATGCATTAAGACATTTATAACTTACCTCCATTTTTTATTTATCTTGGCATAATGTTTCCATATCCAGTTGAACTTGTTTCAGTTGCAGAGCATATGTAAGTATATAACAGAGGTCCAGGAATATGGAGAGAGCTAGACCTATATGTGGATGAGATGGATTGCACATACTACACAGTCCATACATGTGCTTCATTATCATCTTTCTCATCACTACTGGAGAATATGTCATCCTTTTTTCTATCTTCTTTATCAGATGTGTCCAAACTTCCTGATGAATCAGTGTTTCCACCATCAAGCTTCTTCCTTTCCCTTCTCTCACTGAAAGGTCGACATAAGCATGTCAAAAGGCATAAGTAATTGCAGAAATTACCAAATTGCAAGAATAACATGTGCGAAGGTTACATTTTAAATATAAGGATAGACAACAAACCCAAAGGGCTCCCTCCTTAAAGTAGAAATAGATAATAAATTAAACTCAATAGTAGGTTGCAGTATAAACAACAGAACAAAGAGTGTGACAAACAATAATCTACTTGGAAAAATTGAAGTATCAATCAGTAGAGGCTTAATACTTGCAAATCTTTGGAATAAAATGGGCCTGTCAAGAATGATTAACAACTGTGCCAGAGAATAATCAAACTCACATAGTCCCTTACATATTAGAAATCTAATTGTATGTTCCTTTTCTGGATACAGTCATGGAAAGTATGACACCTCAAGCATATAAAGTGTCAAGAGGAGCAGCAGCCTCAGAGTCCATCATATACCTAAACCAAAGAAAACAAAAAGAGATCATTGAAATCCTCAGCAAGCATGCACAATGTATGAGACATAAAGAGGTATCCAGAAAGTGGGAACTTAACAAACTGGGCAACTGGCTTTGAACAAATGGGTTCTGAATAGTGGCTGCAAAATAAAGATGTTACATCAAGCTTAACTTCATTGTATTGCAGGATGACAACCATCTCAGCTACTTTGACTGTAAAGTATTCTTATTTACTCAGAAAGATCAATGTTGTATATCTTCTGAAGTAGCTGACAACATTTTATTGTTAAGAATAATGTTGGTCTTCTCTTGGCAACAACGGTATATTTTTTGTATATTTAATTTAGTTTAACAGTATATTAGTTCATTAAAAGTTGGATATCAAGGGTGGATTAAGGAAAAAAAATAGCTTAATGAAACTTCCAGAAAAGTTCAGTCATTCGATCATGATATTTCCTTTCCAAGTGACCCCATTTCAAATGTAGTTTAACGATTTCAAGTGTAGCTTTAGCACCATGCCTAAATAGGTGCAGTTCTACGAGGAATACAAGAACAAGAGTCATGCTACCAAGTACCAACATAATGCCAATAAAGGAGCAAGTAAATGAAATATTAAGAACATTTATCAATGTGTGACTGGAGGGAAACAGAATGAAAAGAAAAGGGTGTAAGATTATATGCATGTCAATGATAAGTTTGATCAGTCCAGTAGAAGGGGCAGTGGAAAAGTAGTGAAATTGTACATAAGTATGCCACACAAAATAACAATGTCCTATCCTATGATTATCGCACATGCGTAGCCATTTTCTTATCACAAGTGGGGATAAACAATCTTACTCATTTATTACACAAAGCATCGACACATATCCATATTTATATAATCTCACTACCTCATCGACGAAAACTGTACAACAGTGCACAATAAACAATTTGTATGCCAATCATGAAGGAAGGAGATGAGGATACTTACTTCCAAACTTCTATGGTCAGCACATAAACTTTTTTGTGTCTTCTGGTTCTTCTCCAACTCAAGAAACAGCAGACAACCTGCTCCATCAACAAAATATAGCAAAAAATTATTGTTTACCCTCTACAATAAACTCTATAACACACGTCACCTTTCTTGATGAAGCATGTATAACCCACAAAGAGATTGAACACAAGAAGAGATCCAGATACTATGCTAAATAAATAAATACTTGCAATATAATGCAGCAGAGACAGAGAGACAGTAGAACATTGCATTTTCTAAGTGCCACTTTTTTCAAGGGGATCACATCGATATCATCATTCTATTTTGTTAGTCTCTAGATAGAATAATCACATGAAGTCGAGTGTGCTATGATCAAAACACCTTGATAAATCAATATCACAGTAAAATGCTTGTGAAGCCCCAACCCGGAAGAACACATGGACTGGGGAGCGGCGGCAGTCGACAACACCCAAGAAGTTACAAGCTGTCAGCGGTAGCCGCACTAGAGTGAGGAGAGGATCGACGGCGCCGGGCCGGAGTGAGGACGCAAAGTTGCGGTGGCAGCGAGAAGCACCGGGAGTGAGGAACAGTGGCGAGAGGGACTGGCCGACTGTGATGAGACGCAGCAGAGGCCGGCGGTGATGGCTCGGGGGAGGAGGAGGGGCGGTGGCGGGACGCAGCAGAGGCCGGCGGCGACGGCTCGGGGGAGGAGGAGGGGCGAGTGGTGGCGGGACACAGCAGAGGCTGACGGCGATGGCTCGGGGGAGGAGGAGAGGCGGGCAGCTCGGGAGAGGAGGAGAGGCGAGTGGCTCGGGGGAGGAGGAGGGGAGGGGAGGCGTCACCGCTCGGGGGAGGAGGAGGCGGTTGCTACGGGCAGCAGGCTGATTTGGGGATTTGGGTAGGGCACCGCGTGAACAAGGAAGGAAATAAAACTGGCGCGACGCCTTTTAAAAAAATTAGCGTGCAGGAAAAAATGGCGGCTAAAAAAATTGGCGCCTAAAAAAAATAGCACGCAGCAAAAAAAATGGCGCCTAAAAAATAGCGTGCAGTAAAAAAAATGGCAGGTGCTAAAAAATAAATGGAGGCAAAAACAAAAAATGCATTCCCTGCGGTTTTGCTCATCCGAGCAGGGAAAGTTGCCACCATGGCCCTGACATGGCATAGTCTATTTCTCTCTCCATAGTTTTTCCCTAGTAATTTATATAAACAGTAGGGAACGAGATTTTTTTTTACCTCACCCCAGGGATAGAAACTTTCTTTTGGATTACAATTCCACTACTAGGGAATTTTTTAAACCGTAGGGAAAACGGGGATTTCTAGTAGTGACGGAGAGAGAGAGAGATCGAATGAGGGAGAGATGGAGGGAGGGAGGAATAAGCACAATGCTTCTCCTCCATGTTGGCAGGTGGGGCCGGGGGCCCGATCGTTAATGAGTGCGAGAGAGGGAAGGGTGTTGGGCTGCTGCTGGGCTTGGCTGGCTCATGGGCTACGAAGGAAGAGATAAGAGAAATGAGGGGGAGGGCGGTGGCAGCTAGGCTAGCTTAGGCAAAGGGAAGAAGAAAGGAAGAGAGAATAGGTAGGGCCGATGACTGGGTTTCGGCCCAAGGGGAAGAGAGGTAAGGAGATAAGGTTTGAAATTTTATTCGCACTTCAAATTTTGATTTGGGTTTGGATTTGAATTTCTAAATAATCTTGTAATAAACATGTTTTAATTATTTTTAGTTTGCACACAATTATATTTTATGTTTTTGCAAATTTCTATTGTTGAGCCAAGGAAATTGTTTTAAATTTCCAAGAAAATGTTTTTACAAAATTTAGTTGTACAATTAAAGTTTTTTAGTTCATGAAAATCATGCGGTTTTAAAATGAAGCAAAATATGGATGTCACAAGGACTAAGTTAAATTGAGACAGATACATCAAACATAGTCTTGTGCAATCTAAATTTATACATGAGTATAAGAGAGGCAAAGCAAAAAAATAAAATGAAACACAATGAAGGAACCTTGCATAGGGTTACCGACGCTGGCAAAGGGTGGGCTCGAGCCCAACAAAGCCCCCTTGGTGGCTACGACCCTGGTAATATGAGTCTTGATCGATCGATTTGAGTTAGTTGTACAGTAAGGAGGATGTGGCGCGTACACATAGTTACAATAATGTTTAGGTGCACTAACTAAAAAACAAGAATAATGTTTAGGTCACCGGTTACCTACTGTCCACCGCCGTGACCAGTGATGGTGTACTACTGCCCGCCACCGCGTCTGGTGACGGTGTACTATTGTCTGCCGCCACGACCGGTGATGGCGTACTACTGCCCGCCACTGCGTCTGGTGACGGTGTACTACTGTCCGCCGCCGCGTCGTCAAATAGTGTTTCACATACACCATCCATCGACTCACCGAGGGCTGCGAAGGGTGGCAATGGCAACGGTTGACACCCATGTTTGAAGCTGCGTGTGATGTGTTGTGCCATGATTTTCATGTGAAAAAATTGTGGAATTTTTTTCTAGTATATGTGATAATACATTTAAAGCTGTGAGTGCGAGGTAAAAAAAAACAAGAAGAAATCCAAAGAAGAAATATTTTTAAAAGTTTTTAATAGTTTTTCAAATAGTGTAAGAAATATTTTTTTAATCAATTTCCAAACCCTCTATCGCCACTGCCGTGCCTCCCTAGCACAACACTCGTGCCTCCGTGGCTCCAGAGCACGGTAGTGGCCTCTGTTGTGCCCCTGGGGGCCAAACTTGGCTTGGTCTGTGCCCTAGGGGTCTGGATTTGACACATGGCGCGTGGTGGGGAGTCCGACCCCCTCGGGCAAGGTGGAGGGTGCTATTTGTGGCATTGATGTCGGGAGAGATCCAAAATTGCTATTAGCACTATGAATAGTCCCATATGAGCAAAAAAAAAACTCCTAGGATACGTCCCTCAACAATTATGCAAGCATGGTGAGCTAATAAAGTACTTGATCTCAAATCAACTACTCGCTGCAAAATATACAACATAAGCACAGGGAATGCATGCAAATAAATGACTTGTGGTTTCGCAAAAAAGAAAGAATTAATATATCAAAACTGTGCATGTTGCTTGCAAAATTTTCATTCTTTTTATCTCTTGTAAGCAACTACTTGCATAATTCAAGGAGCAAATAATATATCACAACTAGTGTCATTCGTCATACACAAGACATCCATCCTATCAACAAAGATGAAGCTCACAGGAATTTCAACCATCTTCCTCTAAAAAAATCTCAACCATTCTTACAAGTGCTATATAAGATTAGATCTATCTTCCAATGATAAAGTTCTCGCTAGTCTAATAAAATTGACCTGATAATTTTTTTTCTCAATTGGAACAACGCAGATCGCGCAGGCCTACGCTGATCTAGAACGCATGAAGGTGAACACTACCACACCATTTTCTCTTCTTTTTTTTTTCTTTCCTTTTTCTTCTTTTCCCCCTTTCTTTTATTTCCTTTTCTTTTCTTTTTTCCCCTTCCCCCCTTCCTTTTCTTTTCTTTTCTTTTCTTTCTTTCCCCTTTCCTTCCTTTCTTTTCTTCTTCCAAACCCCTGCACTCCTCTGTCTCGCTCTGTCTTCTTCTTCCCCAATCCCCCTTCACCTACCTCTCCACCCCTCCTTAGCCCAAGCCGGCGCCTCCCGCTGCCGCGTCGGCGCCATCCTCCACACACCGTCACCTTCCACCCTCCCCAACCCCAACCAGCTCTGGCCCTCTCCAATCCCCATCCGTGGCACCGGCAACAAGGAGACAGCGAGAAGGAGGAGGAGGCCCCGACAGCGGCATCACGGCGACAAGAAGAAGGAGGCAGTCTCGGGGGCAGTGTCGTGGCGACAAGAAGGTGGCAGCGGCCGAGGCGCGTGGCGGTGTTCGAGGCAAGCGGAGGTGGCCAAGCGCGCGACGGTGGCCAAGGTGGGAGGATGCGGCCAAGCGCGCGGCGGACTCGACCGAGCTACAAGCGGCGTGTGTCGTACTCATGCCGGCACGGCCCGACGACGGTCTCTCGTGCCTTCGTGCCGTGCTAGACCTCGCCGATGGCTGTCTGTGCTGTGGCACAACCCGAGGAGCTTATCGTGTCGTGTTTATGTGGCCCGCGGGCCGTTGTGCCCGTGCCGCACGGGTCGACTCCTAGCTCAGGCATGAACCTCTGAGGTGGTTTGGTACGTGGGGCCTGTGGATGAGTCCATGCAAAGCAACAAAGCGTGGCAGGTCACGGCCAACAGAATACAGAATCAGCCGAACCAGCTCATGCATGCATGTCCCAATTACCCGACCAGTGTGTACTCCCACGCGTCCCAACACCACCATATGGTACGCTGATGCAGCCGGGCTGGGGACCGGAGCTCTCTCTCTCTCTCTGTGTTTGTGTATGTGTGTGGGGGCTAGCCAAGAGTACTGGGTACATGATTTGGTACGAAAGCTGTGGCGTCCCTGTACGTGTCGATGCATGTGCCTTGATATGCAGTTCCATCGTGCATCAAAAGGAGGGAAATGCCATGCACGGAGTGTACGTACGGGTGGTGCTCATGCACGATGCTAGTAAAGCTGCCCTGCAGCTTGTCGCAGGGCAATCGATCGGACGAGAATCTGCGCCCAGAAATATCCACGGCCGCGATCGATATCGCCACCGGCCCGAGCGCCACACACCCCAGCGTACGTGTGGCTAGTATTAGGGTGCAATGGGATAGGGAGGGATATTGCTTGTCGTATATCATATTTTACTCTCTTTTTTTTACAGTCGGTTACCTATTTCTTCATCCCGCGGTTGGTCAGTCGAACGAAAATTATCCGTTATTTTGTATCCTTACACAGAACATTGGACAGTAGGAGTACAATCAGAACGAACACGAAGAGACTAATCGCTAAGATGTTGAAGGAAAAACACTCGGTATCTCCTGTATACTCAGATGCAGCAACCCACCTTTCTGTTATCTTGTTCCTAAGTGAAGTCACAACAACAAGATTTCCTGACATACGGACACGTACCAACAGATATCACTCATTCTGTATCATATTTCGTATTTTTTTCTCAAAGTTAGAATCGAACACATATAGTATTGAATACTTTTTTTTTCATCCCGTATCGGCCCCTCGAGCCTTCGATGCATCGGTGGGTCAACTATCCTCTCCGTTTGGCTCGCATGTTGAGTGCGAGTTTACCGTGGGCGGCCGGTCGCGCCCCTGGGTTTCCCCATGTAGCGTGCGTATGGTACACGTTCGGTCGGTTGTTGTTTTTGGCCCGGCGCGTGGTGTGTCCACCCGGCCGCCCCCCGTCGGCCCGTCGTATGTCGCGTATTTGAGGAAGCTGTTGTTAAGAAACCGGGCCCGGCCTGGAGTCCGGGTCCAGGTGGGCACCTCATCCATCCGTAGACTATATATAGGAGGGGGGACCCCCAACCCTTGTACATCGATTCATTATTTGAAGAGCAATAAAGAGAAGCCCGCAGTCCCCTCTCAAACATGTGTTCATCTATTATTTCGTTCTTGTGTTCTTGCATCGTTCTTACGATTCTCTATTTGTCTACGAGGTAATCGCTCGGACTGGACTTGCCAGCGACCGTTCCTCAACACGTTATCAGCACGATCGACTCTCCTCGCATCGAAAAGGTAACCGTCGATGAACAACGCTCGTATATTGAATCGTTTTTCTAGATTGCTTTCAATTTTGCAAATTTGGCTTTCTAGATTGTTTTCCTACGGTGCAAATCCGCTCTAATCTACCGCGAGCCGACTTGAAGTCGCCGGCCAAGCTGATCGGTGGATTACATGAAAGAGTAGATGATGATTGTACCGTAGGTTGTATATGCAACCGCATGAAAGGCACCATGTGCACGGCACCGCCTGAAAGCGGCTGTCACTACCTCCGCGATACGTTACCGGTCGGCGTAGTCCGCCATCACGTATCGCCACGGAGGCAACGACAGGTCCACGCCGCCAGCACGCGGCAAGCATGCACATGTCGGCATGAAGCCGCGCCCCGTTACTATCTCGTTTTACACCACATTACATCGCATACATACATGGATGAACAGTAATCCAGAACGGTAGCTATGCATGAACAATAGCTAATTTTTTTTCCACCGCCGGCTGCACCATCGGCCGCACCGCCGGCCCCCACGCCGCCGCAGCGCCACCGAACGGGCGCGCGCGCCGCCACTTTGCGGCGCCGCTGAACGGGACCACCGCGCGCGCCACGGTCGACGCCGCAAACCCACATCAAGGTAGTTAGGATCGCGATGCAACTCTTAGAGTCTTACGATTCTACGAACCCATGATAGCCCGTCGATCCAAATCTTACGTCGATCCTACTCGTAGAGTCTTAGGGCAAAAAAAATTGCAATTTTTTTAGAGGCTAGGCTTTGCTAATATTTTGTTTTACAGCAAAAATTATTGATATTAATTTTTTAGAATGAAACTATAAATAAACAAGGAGCATGCAAAATATTATATCGATTGTGGTAATCTTTGTTCTCAGTAGTTCAAAACTATATCACCCATCATGTCAGAACCATTATGCTTTTATGTTGTGTGATAAGAAGTGTTTTGCCCCTTTTTTGGTAATAAGTATGTGGTAAACTTTATAAGAATCATACAAACTTATAGTATAGATGGTAAATATGTGTATTTTTACAAATCCGTAGAGTCGCCGATTCTACGATTCGATACTACGATTCGATCCTACCGGAGGCAAATCGATCCGACTCGGGATCTCGACTCTGACTACCTTGGGCCACATCGAAAGCCCCGGAAGAAATCAAAGAAAAAACGGGGGGAGTTGCCCCGGCGGCCCGTAGCCGCCGCACTCATGGCCCGAAGCCGCCTCCTCCGCCTTGCATGGCCACGGGCAAAGGGCGCCGGCGCCGCCGCCGCTTGCATCGGAGTTGAAGTCGCCGCGCCCGCTCGGAGCCGCCGCATCGGCTCCCACTCGGACTCGCCTCGCTCTCGTCGCCGGTCCTGTCGCCGCCCCGCGGCCCAGTCCTCGCGTCGCCGGCCGCACCACCGGCCGCGCCTCGATTTTCTTGAGCCGCCACCTCCGCGCGCCGCGCGCTGGCGCCGCGGCCGACGCCGCGCGCGCCCAACCCGCCCAAAGCGCGCGCCACTAGGGAAGGGTAGGGAAACCCTACCCCATGTCCCTTTGCACCCAAGAATGGGCCTTTTTGTAGGAAATTTTAAGCCTGGTGAAAAGAAAAAAAAAAAGCGGGCAACGTGTGAGAAAAAAAAGGGGCACGGTGGAAAAGTTCAAAATTTTGCGGAAAACCCCTCGGAAGATATGAAAATTACGCAAAAATTTTCTCTGAACTGAAATATCGCATTTTAACCCCTGGAAACTTGCAGTTTTCGCCGAAAAACCCTTTTCCAGAAGAAAAGGGCCTCAGGAATCCGAATTTTGAATCAGTTTTCGCTTTGAAGCATGTTTTTTTTTCTATGCAATTTATTTATTGTATTTTCTGTTTTGATTATCTGTAATTGTATATATTGCTTTTAATCATTGAAAATAGCAGTAAATCTTGAAAAATGCGTAGAAAAATACGGGAGCATTATGAGAATCCTTGCAACCTTTTATGCACATTACCAGCAGTAATCTTATGCACCTCTTGCATGAATATGCAAATGACTGGAATTACGAACCGGGAGTTCGAGGAGCTGGCCGAGCATGGCCAGAATTATTTGACTTGGGCATTAGATGTGGAGATCGTACTGGGAGCCAAGAAGCTCCATGCTGCCATTGGGCTCGGCGCCTCGCAGGACGCCGTTCCAACTGCTGAGGAGAATGATCAGGCACTTCATTTTCTCAGACACCACCTTTGCCTAACTCTCAAGAATGAGTATATGGCAGAGAAGAGCGCACTGGCTTTATGGACCGCCCTGAAGAAGCGGTTCGAGAAACTGAAGTACACCATCCTGCCCCGGGCAGAGTAGGAATGGACTCGACTACGTTTTGCTGACTACAAGACCATGGGGGAGTACAACTCTGCTTTGCACAGAATTTGTACCAATCTTCAGCTATGTGGTAAAATAATCACAGATGCAGAAAAGATTGAGAAAACTATCTCTACCTTTCACCCAAATGCGGTGCAATCCGCACGCAACTACCGTCAGGACGGCTATAAGGAATACGCCGAACTGATTGATATTATGCAAGTTGCGGAAGCTCAAGATGAGGTTCTCAGAAAGAACTACATCTCGCAGCCACCTAGTAGCAAAGTTGGCCATGAAGTCAACGCTAGCAGCTACAAGGTGATAAAGCCTCACTCAAAGCAAAGAGGCAAGAAGGGTAAGGTCATGAGTCACAAGACTAAGCAGAATACTCAAGCCAAGAAAGGCAAACAAAAGAAGCGCAATGAGAAGCCCTATGGTCAACAGGACCAAAGCTGCTACAAATGTGGCACTTGGGGACATTGGTCACGTGTCTGCCGTGAACCGCAGGACGTGATTGATGCTTTCAAGGCAAAGAAGAAGGGCAAAGAACAGCATGAGGCGCACCTCGCCATTGTAGGGGTTGAAGATCCACAGTCATTGGCTGCACCTATGGATGTGGACATCCCTGCAGCAGACCCTATCACTCCTCCTTTGGACATTGCAGCGGCCGCAGCCGTAGTTGCCGAAGAAGAAAAGATAGAAGTAGATCAGATTCAGGCAGAAGTTAATTCATACTTCGCTGATTCGATTTAGTGCATGCATGGCACTTAGTTTTCACCATCATTTGCAGTTTATGTTAGAATTTTGAATTTTGAATAAAGGTTGTAAGCTCTAGAAGAGCATTTGCAATAAATTCTTATGATGTGTCCAGCAAGACTTTTCCTGTATTAATAAAGCAAGTTTGTTCTGTTTTGAAGTATGATTTATGTGTGGATTTTTTTCTGCTCCATATTAATAAATACTTTATATATCAGAACGCGTGTGGCGTCCTATGGAGGAAGTGTGCCTAGCAGATAGCGGCACAACAAATACCATACTGAGAGAGACGAAATTTTTCCTGTCGATCAGCAAGAATGCTGGTAGTCTTACGACAATCGCTGGCAGCGATACTTGTATAATAGGCTCAGGAAGAGCCACAATTATACTCCCGATGGGCACGACATTGGTCATTGAAGAAGCCTTGTTGTACCCGGAATCGACTATAACTCTCTTAAGTTTTAAAGATATTCGCGCTAACGGTCTCCATGTAGAGACTGAAGAAGGGTATGGTAAGGAATACCTGCTCATTACAAAGCGTGAGGAGAATGGAAAAGGGTATTAGAACGGCTTCCTTCATATGAATCTGGGCTATACTACACTCATATTAAGGCACCTGCAGCCTATACTGTCCTGAAAATATCTTTTAGAAGCTCAACTGCTTACATCTCGCATGATAGATTAGGCCACCCGGTTTTAGAATGATGAGAAATATAATTAACAATTCTCGGGGACATAATATTATCAGTAAAGAATTTCCGAATCCGAAGATTTCGTGTGTCTGCATGCATGCACCGGAAATTAATTACTAGACCTTCTTCTCGAAAGTGAAGGATGAAATCCTGCATTCTGGACCGAATCCAATGAGATATTTGCGGTCCTATTCAGCCTGTCGCAGCCATTTAGGTACTTTATGGTGCTCATCGATGCTTCCTCGAAATGGTCGCATGTATGCTTATTGTCTACGAGAAACCATGCTTTTGCAAAGCTGATTTCGCAGATAATTAAAATAAAGAATAATTTCCCTGATCATCATGTGAAGTCTATCAGAATGGACAACGCCGGAGAATTTACTTCAAAGGCATTTGATGATTATTGCATGGCAATGGGAATTACCGTTGAGCACTCGGTACCACATGTCCACACTCAGAATGGACTAGTAGAGGCATTGATTAAAAGAATTAAATTCATTGCCCGACCACTTTTACAGAATTGTAATTTACCAACTACGTGTTGGGGATACGCAGTCCTGCATGCAGCAACTCTCATCAATTTTAGACCGTCGGCATACAACATCCATTCACCTATGCAACTAGCGCAAGGGTCAACACTGAAAATCTCTCATCTCCGAAGGTTTAGTTGCAAGGTTTATGTACCTATACCACCACCGCAGCGAACTGCAATGGGCCCTCTCCGAAAGTCTGGGATATACGTTGGTTATGAGACTGCATCCATAATCAGGTATCTGGACCCGATGACTGGAGATTTGCATACTGACCGCTTTACGATAGCATCTTTGATGAGGATAGTTTCCCGTCATTAGGGGGAGGAAATCAACCTCTTGATGAAAAATGTCGGGAAATAATGTGGCAAGCCACGGGAATTAATGCACATGACCCACGCACTAGTGAAGCAGATAGAGAAGTCCAGAAGATAATCGATTTACAAACATTAGCGAAACAACTGCCTGACCACTTTAGTGATTTGAAGAGCGTGACCAAGTCGCATGTGCCTGCACGCAATGCATCGGAGAGGGTTGAAATACCAAAGAAAATAGAAGGTATCCCTAATCCCGTCCGAGGCCTCGTAATAAAGGGCGAGAACTTCGCCCTCGAATCCCAAGTAACCGGGACGCTGGTGAAAAGGATAAGAAGGACTTGTCACACCGATCACCAAGTTCCCAGAATCAAAGGGGAGCCGGTTGAGACTGCAGCGGTATGGAACCTCCAAAGAAGAGGCATACCGGATTTGAATATTCCACGGAGGGAGACATCGGCATGGATGTGTGCGCACACATCGGAGTCGAAAAACTAAAGGACTTGCCCCGCAATTGAAAGCGGCGGTGAGCAAGTAGGAGCATTAGCGAACCGCCCATGAAGAAATAGCTATAAATTATGTGACAACGGGAGAATCTATGAATATAGCAACAGCTAATGTCGATATTTATTTTGCAAAGAAAATTGCCACAATCATTGATCTTGATCCGAGCACGCATCGCTCCTCGAATGCAAGAAAAGATCAGTTGGAAAGATTGGAAGAAGGCAATAGAAGCAGAATTAATATCCCCGAACAAAAGAGAGGTGTTTGGACACATGTCGTACACCTCCCCATGTGCACTGTAGGGCATAAATGGGTATTTGTTCGAAAGAAAAATGAAAACAATGAAGTTGTAAGGTATAAAGCAAGGCTTGTTGCACAAGGTTTCACTCAAAGACCAGGAGTCGATTATGAAGAAACCTATTCCCCAGTCATGGGCGGAACTACCTTTAGATACTTAATCTCAATAGCAATAAATCTGAATTTGGAAATGAAATTGATGGATGTGGTAACTGCATACCTTTATGGGAACTTGGATTCGAAAATTTATATGAAGGTACCTGAAGGTATCCCTGTCCCGAATCAAGACAGAGCAAATAGAAATCTATACAGTGTGCAACTCAGAAAGTCACTGTATGGACTGAAGCAATCAGGCAGGATGTGGTATAATCGCTTAAGCGACTTTCTCTGCAAGAAAGGCTACACGAACAGTGAGGATTGTCCTTGTGTTTTTATACGGTGATCTCAGGATGGATTCTGTATAATTTCAGTATATGTAGATGATCTGAATATCATCGGGACCTTGGAAGATATTGGAAAAGCAAGCTCTTACCTGGAGTCAGAGTTCGAAATGAAAGATTTGGGTAAAACCAAATATTGCTTAGGCTTGCAGCTTGAGCATACCCCAAGGGATTTTAATACATCACCAACCTACACTCAGAAGGTGTTGGAAAGGTTCGGCTTTGAAAAGGCATATCCTTCGAAAGTGCCAATGATCGGGAGATCCTTGCAGCAAGACAAGGACCCGTTCAGACCTAGGGAAGAGGGGGAGGAAGTCCTGGGACCGGAATTCCCATACTTGAGCGCAGTTGGAGCACTCATGTATTTGGCAAACTGCACTAGACCGGACATTGCTTTCGCAGTGAACCTTTTAGCAAGGTATAGTGCAGAACCTACCAAAAGGCATTGGTAGGGAATAAAGGACGTCTTCCGATACCTCCAAGGAAGTAAAGACCTTGGTCTGTTCTACAGAAAAAAAAAACCAAGATCTAACAATGACTGGCTATGCAGATGCCGGGTACCTATCAGACCCGCATACAACTAAGTCGCAAACAGGCTATGTTTTTCTGTGTGGTAGAACCTCAATTTCATGGAAATCGTCTAAGCAAAGCATGGTATCAACTTCGACGAACCAGTCAGAAATTATAGCACTGTACGAGGCCGCACGTGAATGCTCTTGGCTTCGGCGGATGATTCACCACATCCAGCAGTCATGTTGATTGAATACCGCACAAACTCCCACTATTATCTATGAAGATAATGCAGCTTATGTTGCACAAGTACAGATGGGTTATGTGAAGAGTCCTCTCACAAAGCATATCAACCCCAAGTTCTTCTATGCTCATGAAATGCAAAAGATGGACGAAATTAAAGTACTGCATACTAAGTCATGTGAAAATCTAGCAGATTTATTCACTAAGTCACTTACAGTATCTAGCTTTGAAAGGTGCATACGTGGAATTGGAATGATGAGATTTAGAGAAGTGCAGAATTCAGGGGGAGAACCTTCACGAACTCATTACTAAAGCTTGATCACGAAGGTCGAGTACCCAAAGAATAAATCTTGAAGATTAAATGAAATTGGGTGGATTGTACTCTTTTTCCCCTTGACGAGTTTTCCTGAAGTTTCTCGGCTAAGGTTTTTAATGAGCCAATTCGTGCAACATAGTAGAACATGATTCATGTACTCTTTCTCTAAATTTTTCCCACTGGGTTTTTATGGAGTTTTGACGAGGCATGGACACGAAGGATGAGAGCCCAAGGGGGAGTGTTAAGAAACCGAGCCCGGTCAGGAGTCCGAGTCCAGGTGGGCACCTCATCCATCCGTAAACTATATATGGGAGGGGGGACCCCCAACCATTGTACACCGATTCATTATTGGAAGAGCAATAAAGAGAAGCCCGCAGTCCCCTCTCATATCTGTGTTCATCTATTGTTTCGTTCTTGTGTTCTTGTATCGTTCTTACGATTCTCTATTTGTCTACGAGGTAATCGCTCGGACTGAACTTGCCAGCGACGGTTCCTCAACAGCTGTCACAGTGAAGCTAAATGTGACGTCCTCTCGTGGTTTCCCAAAATGTCTTGTCTATTCCTCATGCGTGCATACATGTTGCTAGGTGTTCGTACGAGTTGAAGCACCGTCACTCGGAGGCATGGCCTACTAGTGTTGATATCCTTGCCTTCGAGAAAGAAAGAAAGAAAGAAAACAAATGAAAAGGGGACGAAGTAGGATATCAAATTCTGAATCACAAAAAGGGGACTGCAACTCTGCAGGTCCTAATTTTGTTTGGGCCACATACAAGCTGTGTCTCGCTGCCCACCTTAAACAGGCCTCCAGACTCCAGTATGCCCACAAGATGGAATCGAGCCGGCTGAAACACCATCATAACACGCATGCCCCGTACGTCAAGCATAAGACCAACTGCAGGTCTGCAGCATTGAGCCCAGGCATAACCAAGCAGCCAGGCCTTCACTTGATCACACCGACGAAAGGTATCCACGTGATTGTCAGACAAACGACATTATTTCGGTGCAATTCAACAAGCGCTTCTGTTCGACAAAAAGAGGTTGATCTCCTGGTGCGAGACACAAGAGTCGAGAGCAAAACTACATTATTAGATCACCGGGTAACAGGAATAAGCGTCAATAAAAGTTCTTCTTTCCACCCTAAAATAAGCTTCACACCTCTGCTTCCAACTGTGAAATGATGCTCACAAACACTTGAAAACCTTGGGCCATATCTGAAAATAGACAGTACTCGTTCTTCGCATGGTACGTCTTGAGTAATCCTGCAGGAACCAGTAGCAGCATTAGATGAACATTTACATCAGATAGTCTTACCTCTCTTCATGTACACTGTAATAACAGAAAAATAAAATTGGATGCCAAGTGGCACTCGAGCAAAATGAATGGTAAATGCAGTTAAATCTATATTGTCAAGCATGTGAATACTACAAGAGATAGTGTTCAATTGTTCATCGATAATAGGACCAACAGAAGTCAAGAAACATCAATTTCTTCGTGAAGTACTTACCATATCCAGCAGTTTGAACATCAAATCCCTCATCCTGTAAAAGTGTCATTATAACTTTATTTTAGTTAGCGGAGATTGGTTCCAGAAAAAAAAAATGTGTGTACACAGTTTTCTCACAAACCTGTAATTCCCTAATCAATGGCAAACTCCCGGTGATGGAATATGGTTCTACGTAACCAACTATTTCCTCAGTTGCTTTGCATAATGCTCGAAAGCCCCGAGAGTCGAGATTACAGGCCACTCCATTCATCACATCTCCATCAAAAGCTATTTCAACCCTAGCACAACCAACAGTCAGTAATGACAATCATACCCTCCAATCCTCCATAATGATGGTTACTGCTAAAAGACAATAAAGTCAAAATGCTTCACCTTCCTCGCAGATTTTCATTCGGAAGAACATATTTGGACACTGGACCACGAGTATGAAGCTTTGTTTCAAGTCTCTCATTTATATCATCTACGTACTCTTGTAACATCTTCACTACACAAGTGGTGCTGCATGATAATGACAATGGCAACTATCAATTTAACACATCATTTGGTAGCAGTAGAAGCACATGCAGGAGATAAAACAATACATATTCTATGCATAAGAGGATGTGCTTACCTATAGAAAGGAGTCAACCTGTAATATAACAAAGAAACAGATGGTCAGGAATGACTATAAAAGTTCTATGTTTCAATAGTAAAAAAGAAATAGATAACATAAGCAAAACATTCTTTGTTGAATGTTGTGAAACACTGGTAATCCTACAGTTTTTTTTCCCTGCTGGAGACCTACAAACATATAAATATTAGAGCAGGTACCACTCTTTTGTATCGCAAGATTTATTTTATCTTTTCACTTCTATGCAAACACATTATCGACTAAAGGAATTCCATATGAAATTTCAGTACGGCCTTGTGGGACTGTGCCCCCTACAGGTCCAGTGCTTCCGACGCTGTACAAAGTACACATCAAGCGAAAGCTTAATTAATTAAACCATTTGATTTGGAATGCAATTAAAGGGCATTTCAGAACCATATAGCAAGAGTTTGACCTTATATCCCCTGAAATTGTACATTCTCCAGGAATTTGATTCAGACCCCCACCAGGATCTGCAAAGCACCATTAGTTAGGAGCATGAATACTAATACCAAAGATTTTTCTTTTCACATATAATAAATATAAATACATGCAAAAGTAGGACTTACAGCTCCATTTTGTTGGCTTCATCGTAGATGGAGTAGCAAACTTATAGACCTTCTCTTTATCGTGTGGAGGGAAGTCGTTGTAAAACCTATTTTGGATTTCTTTAAGTGCTTCCATATTTAATTCCATGGCATTTATGGCCTGAAGTGAAAACAAAAAACAGATATAGGGTTTTCATATTTTAAAATCAATGCTGTATTTTGCTGTCTCCAACAATTAGAAAAACATGAGAATTATATATTCGACTTTCTTTGTGCTGTAAGCTAATTGAATGGCTCTTTCCTTAACATTACGAAGACATGTCTCTGTGTTTTCCAAAAATTATGATTCACGGGAAAAGTTGCAAAGAGT
Organism: Ampelocalamus luodianensis; assembly: GCA_036346255.1. Taxonomy (NCBI): domain Eukaryota; kingdom Viridiplantae; phylum Streptophyta; class Magnoliopsida; order Poales; family Poaceae; genus Ampelocalamus; species Ampelocalamus luodianensis. The sequence continues at coordinate 11,541,276 of CM070620.1, forward strand.
TTATTACACAGTAAGTTCTACCACCAATACTTGAATTTCCATTGCTATTGCTCTAGATAAGTTGGTGCTTTTGCACTAACTAGAAGAATGCAAGCTTATTTTAGCAGATGCGCGATTTAACAGACCATAGGTTATAGAATATTTAAAAATAATCAGATGCTTTATACATTGTCAACTAACAATTGCATAAGCTATAGAATGCTCCACCCAAAAGAACAAATCAAGTACCTTATGTGCGAGGCCACTGTGGAACAGCTTCCCTGTTGCCTTCAGATGCCATGGAATCATCCCACCGGTGCCAATGCACGGCTGCTTATCAGCTGTATCTATCCAAAACCTTCACAACACAACACATTAGCAACAACCAAATTAGCACGTATTCCCCACGAACAGCACATTAGTTGGCCATTCCATTAAATAAGTCAATACTCACAAGGGTCCAGTCTTGAGCTTGTCAAGCAACCTGTCCTTCACGAGGCCATCAACACCAATGCCAGTGACCGATGAGTTCTCCTCATTGGCAATAAACACAGCAACGACGGAATGCTTCAGTGCCGGCTTCACCTCACCAAGACGCCGCATCAGCTGAGCCACCAGCGCCACATGACCGAGGCAGTCAGTCGTCCCACGCCCCCGAAGCTTGTCCTTGTCATCGGTGTCGAAGGTTAGTGAGAAGGGATCGAAGTCCTGCAGAAGTAGAGGCACCAAGTTCACCAATTACAACCAAGAGTAAAATTTTTGAGGTACAACAGGTTAGAAATCAAGTACTTATGCAACAGCACGAACACAACCAAAAATTAACAGCTCCAAATTGAGGACAGAAGAGTTTTACAGCAGAAGCACCAAATCGTAACAAAAGTCCAATACACTTGACGATTTTTTACACCAACAGATTGACGATTTTTACACCAACAGATCCATCGTATCTATCAATAAGCAGATTTTAGCACCTTAAACACTGCATTTTATTCCTTGCAAACAACGACGATACAAAAAAAAGCGACCATTACAACGGAGGAACCATCAGACCACACAACGATGCAATCTTTTCCACGGTAAAACACACCACAACATCACCAACAAATCGGGTGAAAAAGGTAATTTTGACAACAGCAACAAATCAGAGAGATCACAAATCAATAAAACTAGAACGGAAGATAACCAGACAACAAAGTGTCAATTTTCCCGGCAGAAACACCACCAAATAAATCACTCAAATCCTTCGAACAAGAACCTAAACCTAAAAGTAATTTTCACATCATCAAAGAAAAATCTGCTAGCAAAGTAGCAACCCACCCATTCGTTAGGGTTGGCCGGGACGACGTCCATGTGCATGCCGACGAAGGAGACGACGCGGCCTGGGACGGTGCCGGGGTACTCGACGATGACGTTGCTCCGGCCCTCGGCGTAGCTCACCTTCCGCACGACGAGCGGGCCGCCCCCGGTGTCCGTGGAGACCGGGCGGAGCGCGTCGACCACTTGCTGCGCCACGAGGTCCTCTTGCGGGACGTGGGCCGGCGGGTCGTTCTGCAGGCGCTGGGACTCGCCGATGAGCTTCGCGAGGAGGGCGACGAAGGGGTCGCGGTCGAGGCCGCCGACAGCGTCCTTGAGAGGCGCCGCCGGAGATGCCATCTGAGACGCGTCCTCGAGCGGCGGCGCCGGCGTCCTTGGTTAGTTAGCGAAGGGAATCTAGTCGAATAGGATTTTTGGAATTTTTTTGCGTGTAGGCAACTGGGCAAGCAACTCAATAGGAATTTAGGACTCTGGAGACGAGGGGTTATGTGTACGTAACGATGTGTGTGCCGTGTGCGTGTCAACGGCCCGCACGCCGGCACGGAGGTGCGTGGCATATCTAGGGATGGCAACTGATAATCCCATGGGGGCGGGATAGAACACTAGAACTAAACTGGTAAAATCCGGATCAGTCGGACGGTTAAATAGGAAAAGGGTGATATTAGCACCCCGGACGTCCGATTTGAGGCCTGGGATCGGACGTCCGGGTGCACCGTGCGTGAAGCTGGGCGGCGGTGTGCGACTTGCCCGTGGAGAAGGCCTGGCAATCTGGCATTGTTTGCGGGGCGCTCCTTGCCCATTGGGTCCGGTCTTGAAAAGTGGGCAGGCCACACCATCGTGTTTATTTGGCGCGTGCTTAAATGTTGGTGGGCCGAAAGTGTGGATGGAGGAGTGATGGGCTTTGGATGCTCCCAGATTTGGACCACGGTTTAATCAAAAAACCGTTTTCTACATATGCAACACTTGCAATATCCCCGAACAACGGTTGCAACATCTTAGGACAATGGTTGCAACATCTCTGGACAACGGTTCCAACATCACAAATCAAAAAACAAAGCATATGAAAAAACGTGTTGGAAAAAATTACAACATCGCTGCGAACAGTATGCAATATTTTTTTCTACAGATGCAACATTTTTTTTTCTATAAGTGCAACATTACAACATCCCCGGACAAAAGTTGCAATATCCTAGGATAATGGTTACAACATCCCCGGACAACGGTTGCAGCATCCTAGAACAATTGTTGCAATATCATCGGACAACGGTTGCCACATACTAGGACAATGATTGCAACATCTCCGGATAACGGTTGCAACATTGCCGGACAATGGTTGCAACATTACAAATCAAAACAAAGCATCACTGAGATGGATAGAGTGGAGTTGTGGAAGTGATTGGAGAGGAGAGCTAAAATCTATGCCTCTTGCTCGGATCTGGATGAAGCCCGGCGGCAATTCGTCGACAGTAGTACGCTACTACGCGTGCGGGAGGAAGTGAGGAAGCATCATCCTAGAATATATATATATATATATATATATATATATATATATATATATATATATATATATATATATATATATATATATATATATTGTTTCGTACTCAGGAGTATGTACTCCCACTTCCAATATACCACTTAAACACATATATTACACTTCTTTATCATTTTCAGTATACTTAAATACAAATTATAAGATACTCCAATACGATTTGATTGAAAAAATTTCATTGGAGCCCTTTGTTTTTTGCTATATACCCTTTTTCATACATAAAAGAAATATATACACAAATTTTGCTATAAAAGTGGAATTTAATGAAATTTTTCATGAAACTCATTTTGGAGTATCTTATAATCATTATTGGAGTATGCTCAAATAGATAAAGAGGTATCATCATACGATTTAAGTGGTATATGAGAGGTGGGAGTACGTACTCCCAGGAGTACCATACCATTTTCCTATATATATATATATATATATATATATATAGAGAGAGAGAGAGAGAGAGAGAGAGAGACTCACATGGACATTTTGGGACTTGGGAGGACACACTCAAGCGACGTTCGAACAGAAGGCGTCTTATTTTTCTTCCTTGTATCGGACGCCCGGGTACAAGCATTACCCATAGGAAAAACCTGGATCCAGAGGTTTTGCCAGACCGGTCACACTCACAGGTGACAGGATCAGGTTGTTCTCCCTTGTGGGCCCGTTGGACCCGGTAAAAATAATAGAAATATTATTTTGCTTATATATTATGGATGTTTAATATAAGATGTGCATTCTTTTTATTATATATTTGGATTAAAACTTGAATATATATAGGGGACGTATCTAGTGCTAATGGGTAATTGAGTGCTAAGGTGCTAATGCCAACCAAGAGCGTTGGATCTAGATTGAACAGCCCAGATTTGGGTGCTAATCCCACCTCCAATCCACTTAATCCTTTTTGCATTTAACCCCCTACTGCCCACACATTTCTCATCTCCAATCCAACCCTTCCCCCTCCCGGTTCTGGCGCGCCCTTCCTCCTCCACAGCCTCGCCGCGCCTTCCTCCCGCTCGCCCTCCATCCGCCTCGCCCCGGCCACGCCTCCTTGCCGCCCGTCATCACCTCCTCGCGTGGGGGTGCGCCAAGGCCAACGAAGGGGGCCCGATGGTGCTACGTCGTGCGCGAGGGGTCCGACGGGAGCCACGCCGAGGGTGACCGGGGGGCGAAGGTGGGTCCGGAGGTGGCCCACAGGTGGTGGAGGCCGGGGGCGCGCAGGCGCAGGTGGGCTTCGGTGGCGGCCCGAAGGTGGGGCAGGCGCGCGGAGGTTGCTGAGCCAGGAGCGGCAACAGCACTGGAAGCTGGGAGCAGCCGACGACGGCAGCGCTGGAAACCGGGAGCAGTCGGCGGTGGCGGCACCGTGGGTGAAGCCCGAGCCAGAGAAGGCGGCGCCATGGGAGCTTCGAGGTCCCCTCGGCCCCGTTCGCCTTCGGCCCGAATCCCGACGGCAGCGCTAGGGGGAGTCGGCACCCGGGGAGGGAGAGAGGCCGGAGGAAGGAGGCGCCATGGGACCAAGCCAGGGGCTCACGGGCGGGCCAACGAGGAGCAGGCCGGGACGACGTTGTGGGAAAACCGAAAGGAGGCGGTGCAGGCCAGGCACGAGGCCGACCCCGGAGGCGGCGGCGGCGACGCCAGGGGGAGGCGGCGCCCAGGGAGGGAGAGAGGCCAGCGGCACCCGGGGAGGGAGAGAGGCCGGAGGCGCCATGGGAAGAAGGGTTGCATTGGAGATGTTAAATGAAGGTAGGGGGTTTAGTGCAAAAAGGATTAAGTGGATTGGAGGTGGGATTAGCACCCAAATCTAGGTTGTTCAATCTAGATCCAATGCTCTTGGTTGGCATTAGCACCTTAGTACTCAATTACCCATTACCCATTAGCACTAGATACGTCCCCATATATATATATATATATATATATATATATATATATATAGGAAAATGGTATGGTACTCCTAGGAGTACATACTCCCACCTCTCATATACCCCTTAAATTGTATGATGATACCTCTTTATCAATTTGAGTATACTCTAATAATGATTATAAGATACCTCAAAGTGAGTTCCATGAAAAATTTCATGAAAATCCACTTTTTATACCAAAATCCGTGTATATACTTCTTTTATGTATGAAAAAGGGTATATAGCAAAAATAAAGGGTTCCAATGAATTTTTTTTATCAAGTCACATTGGAGTGTCTTATAATTGGTATTGAAGTATACTGAAAGTGATAAAGAAGTATAATATATTCATTTAAGTGGTATATTGGAAGTGGGAGTACATACTCCCGGGAGTACGAAACAGGCGTTATATATATTTATATATATATATATATATATATATATGTGTGTGTGTGTGTGTGTGTGTGTGTGTGTGTGTGTGTGTGTGTGTGTGTGTGTGTGTGTGTGTGTGTGTGTGTTTCTAAATTAATAGCTAAAGTCATATTAACTGGTAAAATTTAATATATAATGTTAAGGGTATTTGTGGTATTTATCTATTGTTCTAGGGGTTTAGGGGCTGTTTGGATTGTGACCCCAGTGAGCCATACCAAAATTTTGGTAATGCCAAAATGCGGGCAATGCCAAAATCGGGGCAAAAAATTGTTGTTTGGATCATACCCATGCCAAAATTTTGGTAATACTGAAATTGATGTGTTTGGATTGTAACCATACCAAAATTTGTCAAAAAAATAAGAGAGTGATACGTGGGGCCGCATAACTTATATATTTTTTGCACCAAAATATGCCAAGAGTAGTCTTGTTTTGTTGATAAAATGACAAGGAACACAACGGTTCAAACAGATCACAAAATTGGATACTCAGTTTAGGAAATATAATCATTTGAAAGTGATTAATTAAACTAACTTTGCATTTAATACACTAAGGCATAGCCAATCTGAACTTGCCACCTGTCCCAACCTTGGCTGCTGCTGAGCCAATTCTTGGGCAGACGTTTCAGCCGCCCAGCTCGTGTGAGCAAAAAAATTGGCAATACCAAAATTTTACAGGCAAAGCCAAATATCGGTAGAGATCCAAACGGTAGCTAAATTATCAGTGCACTACCAAAATTTTGGTTTCGTAAGTTAGGGCCGCGAACCAAATAGACCCTTAGTCTTATGTGTCCCTTGTACTCTGTATATTGCCCATTTGACTATTACAATACAACCAACCTTTCACATTTGCATCTCCCTCTCTATCTAACATGTAGCAAGGTTCCATAGTTTAGGCACTCCCACAGTCTTCCGCTGTTGCTGCCCCTAGGAGGAGCAATCTCCACTCTTGGGGGCGGCTACCTTTTAATTTTTTAGTTTGAGTCTTCGAGCAGTAGCAGTAGCAGTAGCAACATGTTCTCTGCTCCTCAACACGGCGGCTCGATCCTCTCATCGCGGCCACCTCCTGACCAGATCCGTGCGTGGCCTGGGAGTCATCATCCTCGCCGTGCCACCGACCGGGTCCTCTACTACGGGTGCTTTGCCTCCTCAACACGGCGACCCTGCTCTGCTTCCACTCCGGGTACTCTGCTCCGCCCGACCACCGCGTCATCGCCCCAGGCTACCGCGCCACGGGACTGACCCTCCTTGAGCTCCGCCCATCCTAGACTTGGCGCCCTTGTCACCACTGCCCGAATTCGGCCACCCCTGCTCGGATCCGTGTCTCCCCCGACACCACCGTGAACCCCGCCGCCTAGTAGCCCTCACTTGCTTCGAATTCGGCCAGATCTGCCTTGGATCCGGCCGCCCCATCTAAGATCGTGCTGCCCCGGGCTCCCCCGATGTCCCCGCTGTTTCCCCCCTCTACTCCGAGTGCCGCCCGCGCCGTCGGGTGCTCCCGTCGCCTCCCCAAGCTCCTACTCATGCGGGGAGTTGGCGGAGAAGAGAGGAGGGAGCCGCCTCCAATGGCGGCTTCGGGGGAGTGGGCGGGTCTGGCACCAGTGTGGTGGGGTGGCGTGTGTGCTTAGAGAAGATCGACTTCATCATTGCGGAGTCCCTATAGAGATAGAGAGACGTCGGGGAGGAGGAGTTTATATCCAGATCTGGTCGGAGCCGCTTTGGCCACTACAACTTTTCTATTGGCTCCAGCTCCGGCTGATCTGGCTCTAGCTTCTCCTCTAGTACAGCTGGCTTTGGCTTCTCCGACTCTGGCTTCTTGTAGCTTCTTCCGTTGTTAAATAGTGTTGCTCCGCTGCTCATTTGAGTCATTTTTTCGTTGCGTCCATCCAAGTCTGTAACACTCTATCTTTGAGTTCATCTAAACCATGCGAGTCCATAAATCCTTGTCGGTTAGGCAATTGCTTCCTAGCTCACTCCTTCACTTTTCGCATAGCAGTAGCCGCCGCTCTTCTCTCTGAGCCGTTGCAGATCATATAAGTCGTTATGGTGCCACCGCTTCTCTCTGAGCCGCCGCCCCGAGATTCTAAGGCCGCCGCGCTTCTTTCGCACCGCGCCTCCCCTGCGCTTCTTGTGCACCACGCCGCCGCCGTCTTGGGTTTCGATTTGCTCCGCCATGCTTCTATTTATTACTCTTCGGCTTGATTTGACAGTTTTCTCTATTTCTGTCATTTTCATCATCTTTTTCGTCGTGCCGCCGTGGTCGACTTTGCTCCCGCCTGCCGCTACTTTCTTAGCCCCTGCACCTTGTGCTTTATGGGCTGTCGCACGACCCCGGATGGGAGGAGATCTTTTGATACCTGACATATTTTCCAAGAGCTGCACGCTACGACGACATTATCAAGACTCGGACTTCTGATTTTTCCTATTGTAGTGTCAACCATTCCCAAATGCAATGCTATTGCATACGCCTTACATTTTACCAGGGGGTTGCTAAGGGTATTTGTAGTATTTCTCTATTGTTGTAGTGTTTAATCTTGTGTGTCCCTTGCACTCTATATATTGCCCATTGGGCAATTGCAATACAACCAACCTTTCATATTTGCATCTCCCTCTCCATCTAACATATAAAACATTATTTTCATCACCCACGGGGATCTCTGCGGGGCTCAGGTCCCGCTAGGGCGGGGATTGGGGGTGGCTTTCCCCTTACAGAGCCTAGCGGGGGGCTTTGGTCGGGATGGCTTACCAGGGGATGAGGGCGGGGACGTGGGGGTGCCCTTGGTCATCCTCCGCCCCGTAGCCACCCATAGCCATATCCACTACAGTTTAATGTTGGTTTTGGGTTGGGTTCCAAACTTCTAGTATTCCAGAGAGCTCGTAAAAAGGTAACTCATTTTAGGAGCTTTCTTTAGTGCCATCTATAGATGACACGGAGGAGTACTATAGACAACAATTATCTATATCACTATACATGTCCTGATACACGATATGTTGTTCAACAGATTGTGTTGTCGGCGCTGCCGATGTGCGTACGCTGTTGTTGGCTGACAACTCCGTATGGCTGGTTGCTCTGTACTCCGTAGGCACTCAGTCCAACAGTGTTGGTCGCTTCGATATGGTGTAGCATGGTGCTACCCCCACCTGTCCATCCCCACCTGCCCCACTTGTGACGACTTGACTGGGCCTGTATAGTATGGTGCAGCAAACAGTAAGGGAGACCGACACCAACCAGTTTGTCCAGAGAGACATTGTTGTAAGATCGAGTAGGCCGACTAGAGGGGGGTGAATAGGCGTTTTAAAACTTTTATGCGTTAAAACCGATTTCTAATGCGGAAGCTAATACAAAAATGGTTTTGCACAATTAAGGCCTAAATCCATTAGGCTCAACTAAGTGCACCAACAAAACAAGTCTATTGATAATAATCAATCAAGCATAGACTTGTAAGCAATTCAATTTAAACAATGTAAATGATACTATTGCAATCATACACAATTAATAAGCAATTTAATACAAGGTATATAAATTGCACAATGTAAAGCAAGCATTCATACACAATGAATGTAAATGCAATAGTAAGGCAATAGAGATCACATCACAAAGACACGTCGATGTTTTACCGTGGTGTTCGGAGACTTGCCGGTCTCCCCTAATCCACGTTGAGGGAAACCCAAACCAATTGAGCCGGCTCCACGAATTAAGCCTTCCTCCGAGGTATCAACACCTCGCTCCACTAGGGTTGCTCTTACTCCACTCCGGAGATGGCGAGCACCAAACCACTCACAAACACCGGGCCTTCTCACAAGCTTCACTTGAGAAGATCACCGGACTACGACGCCTCCACGCCGTCTAGGTGTCGGCAAACACCAAGAGTAATAAGTCAAGCCCCTTTCTTGACTCTCACCACGTGCAACGAATGCACAAGCTCAAGTGGATACGAAATCCACCTCTAGATGCAACACATGCAACTAGAGACCTCTCTCCTTGCTCACAAGGTGCAACACATGCACGAATGAGAGGAGAAGCTCACACTAGCTCAAGAGAGTGAAATGGGATGCCAAAGGTTGACTCTCAACCGGCCAAGGGGGTATTTATAGCTTATACACCAAAAACTAGCCGTTTGGAGATGAAACAGCCAAAAACTAGCCGTTACAGCCTTTTACGGTCGTACCGCCCTCACAAGGGCCGGTACAACCGTTCTGGGCGGTTGTACCGCTCTTTACATGGCGGTCGTACCGCAGCTCAAAATCAGCACAGACGACACTCGGTAAAAAAGGTCATAACTTTTGACTCCGATATCGGAATTGAGTGATCTTGGACTCTATTGAAAGCTTATTCAGTGGGCTACACAACCCATCTATTTGATTTGATCTCAAACATATTTTATCAAATCAAAAAGCACAACTTCAAAGAGCCACTACCATGGTCTAAGTCCAAAGAGTTAGCAACAAGCAATCTTAGACCATGCTAAGGGAAAATACATGAATCCCAACAATTTGCAAAACACATTTGCAAACTTAGATCATGCCACAAGGAGTAGGTACATAGACTTCAACCATTTGCAAAACATATTTGTAAAGTATAGTCACATGCTACAACGATTATCCATGAGCCTCAACTATTTGCAAAACACATTCGCAAATATAGGCAACATGTTAGAGTGAGCTAGAGCAAGTGAGATTGAGTTATCAACACATGATGAGACTCAAGCTACTAGACAAGACCCCTCTTAATAGTACGGCAACCTATACTAGCAATCCGGTCTTCCCACCAAACACCAAGACCGGTAAAAAACTAGGAACACATCCTTAGCCCTAACTAGTCATAAATTTGCCTTGAGCATCTTCTTGAAGGTTGATGACGCACATCTTCACTTCAAGTCCGGGTCATCATCTTGACATGTATCAACCCATGATACATTCTTTACTAGACCTCAATCAACACATGATGAGTCTTCTCTTGACTTGATGATCAACTCATGATCATCTCTTCTTCGAGATCTTGATATGCATCAACACATGATGCATTCTCTTCTTGAACCTTTACTTGATGACGATCAACTCATGATGTCAGCCGAAGTCTTCATTACCCTGGAACATAACCTATTCATCTAACTCATGAAAAATATTAGTCTTATAATGATTAACATTAATTACCAAGATATACTTGCAATAAATGCTTCTAAACAAACTGTTGAAAAACTTAGACCGGTACAACCGCTAACCAAGTTGCGGTACTACCGCTTGGTCCGATCGTACCGCACAAGGGAGCGGTACTACCAATTGCAGGGTTTCCAACTAAGCCGAAAAGACATGCTCTCTGGAAAATTCATACCGCCATACAAAATTCGGTACAACCGCGTCGCGGTACAACCGTTTCTCAAATGCGGTATGACCGATTAACAAAGAGAGCTCCGAGCCAAAATGCATCGGTTCTGGTTTTATGCAACCGCCAACTAGAAATCGGAACGACTAATGTGCGGTCAAACCGCACCAAGATCCGGTCGAACCGCCCATAACACATCGGTTCATCTGATTTCTGACAAAAACACTTAGAGTTTGCAAAACTCAAATTCAAATGCATTCATGATCCTAACTTGATCCATAAGGCACAAGAACATGCTATCAAGCTAGTAATCATGATCCCTCTATTGTCATGCATTTTTCTTACCATGTCGCCATCCATGAACTAGGACTAAGCCATTCAAACATCTTAGCACACATGTTAGTCCCACAACATAATCTCAAATAATTGAATATAGATAAACATGAGTATATATAAACTACACAAGTTATATATATACTCACATATAAGTATATATGAACTACACAAGTTATATATACCATGAGTATATACGAACTACAAGTTGTATATACTAAATATGAGTGTATACGAACTACACAAGTTGTATATACTCGTATGAATATATTAACTACTCAAGTTAAATATATTCAAGGATATACGAGCATCTATGAACTACACAAGTCTCATATGCTCTCATATACTCATATGAATATATTAACTACACAAGTTAAATATATTTAAAGATATGTTTCAAAGTAAAGATTCTTAGTATATGTAGAAAGAGAATATGGATCAATACTAATGAAACCACAAAATATAGAATGAACTCCCCCTAAATGTGTTCATACACAAATGTGTAATGGAAACATATGCACATATCCAAGTTAATCTTTTGGTGGCGTTTAACCTATATTTTGGATCCGAGGAATGCAACAAGATATAATAAGAAGTAAAATGCATACCTCTTGTATTTTTCATCTTTATATCCAAACGAGACTAAGCAATGGATAATCAACAGAATTGTTAGTCTCACAAATATATTTGTCATTAATGAATACATACCTGTTTGGATTTTTGCTTTTATATCCAAGCTGAGACTAAACATGATATAACAATAAGAGTGTTAGTCTCACAAGTGCATTTGTCATTAATGAATACATACCTGTTTGGATTTTTTTTTATATCCAAGCTGAGACTAAACATGATATAACAATAAGAGTGTTAGTCTCACAAGTGCATTTGTCATTAATCACCAAAATAATAACACATAATGGCGGGTCTAGATCCTTCAACCGTGGACTTGAGCCTTAGGGCCTATTTGGGATGGCTTCCGCTATTTGCTCGAAAAAGCCGAAAGCCGCCCATGGTTGACTTTCTCCAGCGGCTTTCCCGAAGCCGGAAGCCGTCTACAATGCGCAGAAGCCAGAAGCTGTATGGGGGCAGCTTCCTGCGACTTCAACGAGTTTCCCTTCTGAAATTATCCCTAGAGTTGGGGGTAGTTACCCGCCATTGCCACTTAACAAAATCCCCTCCCTCACCGGCCTCCCCTGCCCGAACCCTAACCCTAGCTGCCACCCTATCCGCCCCTATCCTCCTCCCTTCTTCTCCCGTCCCGCCCCTATCCTCCTCCCGCGCCGTCGTTGCCCTCCTTCCCCAACGCAGCCCTCGTCCTCCTCCATCGACGCCTCCGCATGGCCATGTCGCCCATCCTCCCTCGGTGCCTCAGCCCGGCCGCGCTGCCCTTCTCCCTCAGTCGTGCTGCCCGCCTACCGTCTCCATTTTCTTTTTCTTTTTCTTTTCTTTTTTTTGCCTAATATTGTTTATTTTCCTTTGTTTTTCTTATTTTTCCTGGTAAAGATGAATTGTTTATGTAATCATTGTATTGTGTGCAAATTATCATTAATTATCATTATTTGTCATTAATTGTTGTTAGTTGTCGTTAATTGCTGTTAATTACCGTCAATTGTCGTTAAGATTTACTTGTGCGTGAATTGTCGTCAAGATTTACTTGTGAGTGAATTATCATTAATTGCCATCAATTGTCATTAAACAACATCAAACAAGCTACATTTGCCTCAAGAGAATTTCAAATATTTCCTAACTCAGAAGCTTCAATCAACCTACCTAAAAGCCAGACAGTTAAACACTAGACATTTTCAGCTCAACAGTTCAGCACTGCAACCTTTTAGGCTAGCCAAAAGCTGTTTTTCAAAAATATACAGTGCCATACAGGCCTTAGGAAGTTTGGACGCTATTGGCCCTCCAGCGGAATGTAATTCCAAATGTGGCCTCCGTAGGTACGAAATTCCGTTTATGGCCCCCTGCTACCGCATGCTGCGCCCGTGAAACGCAGCAGGCAACATAATGCGTCCGGGGAACGCAGCAGATGGTCTGTGACTGCCGCATCGCAGCCTAGAGCTGCTGCGCTCCAAAACGCAGCAGGTAGGCCGTGCGCAGACAAGTTCGCGCTGTTGCCCCACGCGCTGGCTTCTTGCATCTTTGCGGTGGGTAGCGCGCAGCTTCTTCTTCTTTGCTTTCGCTCGGCGCAGCGGCAAAGGTGCCGCGGTGTGACGGCAGCGACTGCTGCGTTCTTCGCGTTACGCACGCGCGCGAGCGCGATCAAGGGTCAAAAATGGAAATTTCATGCTAAAGAAGCTAGTTGTGGAATTACAGTGAGCCATAAGACCAATACTGTCCGGGCTTCAGGCCTTAGTTCGTCGGGCGTGCGTGCCTTTGAAGAGACCGCCGTGTGCAAGTGTAATGTGGTGTGACTTGTAGGCTTAGCCGAGATGAACACGAACGGACCGACGGACCCACCTGGCCACCAGCCCCAGCCATCATCATCCACACAAGACAACCGTCGCTGCCACACCGCGCCTTCGACGCTCGGCCCGTGTCCCAACTCACACCGTCTCCACACAGCCATTGTCCTCATCGGATCCTACACACTTTGCGTTCATTACGCGCAGCATAAACCCAACTACCGCCCTGAGCAACCCGAACCTGCTTCCCGTCCTCCATGGCTCTACCGTGGTCGGCCGATGGATCGACCCACAACCGTCGCGCGCTCACGCACCCACGGCCGGTGCCCCGCCATCTTCCATTCGGCCAAGCGAGCGACGCCGTTTGGTGGTTGGTCATATGCGGCAGAAGAAGATGGGCTAGGAATGGGATCTCACCAGTTGGTTTCTGCTGGACGCCGCCCGGTGTATGTTGCCTCCTTTTCTGCCCACCCAGGACCGAGCCGTTCTTGTCTGCTAACAACTGAATTAGTACAATATAGTAGCCCTTTTCTGTTGTCCAACTGAGTTTTAAGGTTATATCCTAACGCAACAAGGGAATTTTGATCCACCCTTGGATTTGGTTGATCCTCCTCCCCCACCCAATCCCTAGTTCCCCACCAACTAATTCTACTAAATTCAAAACTTCGAGGAAATTCTCAAAAAACAAAAAAATAGAGGGCATGGCCTACACTGACCCACGCAAGCGGTTGTTTGCGAGCTTGGCAGCTGGGGCGCACCCGCGCGAGCTCGGTGGACGATGGGGTCCCTACGCACTCCAGCCGTTCCACACGCCTGGCTAGGCCGGCGGCGCTGTAGCCGCCACCACGCACAGCTCACGTCGCCGGATTGCGTCACCTCATCCCCGCTTAATCCAACGCGAGCACAAGAACCTCCTCAACTCACATGTGCCCACCTACTACTCGATTTCGCTAGAAGACCGCTGGACGACCACTGACAGCAAAGTCTTCCTCCCTAGATCTGGTCCACCATCGTCGGACCACCTCTGTCTAGACCTGGTCAAACATCGAGTCGGGCCTAAAAAGCCCGGTCTCGAACAGGTAGGCCCGAGCCCGCCTGACCCGAAAAACACATTTTTCATTTTATAAAATATTATGTTAATTCTTTTTGAAATAAAAATTAATATTTAATTCATTTTTAGAATAAAAATAGTTTTTATTATTTTAAATTGCATTTCATCGAACTTTTGGGTCGGAATTCAAGTCCCGAGCCCGGGTTAGGCTCGGGTCAGGCCGTCCATAAACATATCTACCTTTGCCCAATCAACCACTCCACATAGCTTCTCCATGCACTTGCTGCCTTGGCTGGAGCATCACCAGAACACCGTCTCCCGTCGGTGACCACCGCTCCGGGCTCCTATGTGTCGCTGCAGACCCTCACTGCTGGCAGCCACAGCACGCGAACCCAACAGCAAACCCTGCGCACGAAGGAAGATGGGGGCTCGCTGGTGGCAAATGCAGGAAGAGGCAGTGTCGACGAAGTCGGGAGAGAGAAAGAGAGGCGACGGCCTTGCACTCAGGAGAATAAGGTCGTGAGCTCGATACGTGACGGGGAAAAAGATACTTCGCTCAAGAGTAGAGGTGGCCATATGGGCCGGCCTTGCCTAAAGCACGAGAATGACCCAGCCCGAGCACAACACAACCCACAGTGTAGTTGAGCTAGACCGGCACGGTATGCATGCTATGCTTTGATCAACATCCTGACCCGACCAGACCCGACACGACATAACACGACCAGCGATCTAATCGTGCTCGTGCCATATCGTGCCAAGCGGCCTATCTAGCCATGACCGCTCAAGAGTTACGCGATAGTATTTTCCCCACCTGGCCTCATCCAAACAGGGTTTTGGGCTGGACAGGGAAAGCTTCCCGGGCTAGGATCCTGACCTATCCAAACGAGGCCTTAGAGGAATTCATATTCTACCTTTGCCCGTTTGAGGGATATTACACTATTTGGGCCTTCTGCGGCAATCATCGTTCACATATACCCCCACAAAAAATTTTAGCCAGGGAACGGTGTATCCACCCTACATCGAACACCGCGAGTCTACAACACTCGGCATATATTTATACACTGCTGTGCAAGTGAATCCACTCATCCATTTCATAAGAAGAAAGCAATACAAACTGACAACGGGTATGTTGATCAACAAGAACGAATGCTACCGCCAAATATACAAATTAAAATATGCCCTAACACACAAACAGGACACGGAGGGAATATAGATACCCCATGTCAAAATGGAAACAAGAAACGTCAGGAAAATTGTCTGCTCTGGTCTGCCCTCTGCTGAAGTACAAACTTTCAGAAAAGTGGGGGTCATATGTAATATACGTGTTTTATGATCATGAATGACGCCGCACAGAGACATCTCCACGAATCCTTCAAATAACTGTTCAAAGGGGCCCAGGGCATTTTGTTCGTCACTAACATCTTATCTCGTATGATCCAGCCCTCGTGATGTAGCGAACCCACTCAACAGTGTTGTAACCACTCTTCTCCCACACCTGGAAAATGCATCAGAAGATAAGATTTTACATATCAGATAAGTTATAAGGTTTCATATTAACACTTGCTGTACCTTGAGGAACCGAACACGTAAACCAGAAGCGGTGAACATCGGAACCTGCATAACAATATGATTAATATGGTATAGGCATATAGCATATTCTATCAGCATGACGATACACGAGCAGCTACTGGTCATAAAATGCTTGAAGGCAATACCTTTATCTTGTGTACGCTCGAGTTTAGTTCATAAACAACGAGCTATTTGAGTTATTTGATAACAATGTGTTTTCAGTCGTAAATTTTACAGCTGAAAAATAAAATGGAGTAGAGGGAATCTGATCATTTTGCTAAGAGGATTCTTCAAGGAGGTAAAGTATAACCTGGAATTCCATCTGAATTGGTGGCCTGTTCCATGACTTCTTTTCCCCCATTGTAGAGATCAGCTCAACTTCTGCACTCATGGTTGCCTCAGTCTGTCCAGGGAATTTCCTGATCCTACAGTTTTAAAGTGTGTTATGAGTTCAAATATGTTGGTTAATTTGAAATAATTGGCAAGAAAGTAGCTCTTAAAGAGTAAGAACTCCCATTATATGCACCATAGGCCATGATTTAGCATTGCAAATAGCTTGGCGGGTCAAAATCAAATGAAAATCAAGAAGTTTTTGTTTACGCAATGCTAGCAGCAACAAACCCATCAAAGACAATCCACACATCGTCTTTGGTATAATGCAAATGTTAGACAAAGGTAATTTGCACTTACTTCCACACCAGGGAATCAATTGAAGCATTATATTTGGCTTTGCCAGATGTTGTTTGGAAACTGGTCTTTGCTGTTTGCTTTGGAACTGGAACTTTGACGACAACACCAAGTGCAAACATCTTAGCACCAAAAACACTCTTAACCTGCATAATAAAGGCTCATCGTTTCAGGAAACATGATTATGACCCCACCCTTTTGCATATGCTCACTTACTTTCACGTTAATCTCCATGCGTGTTCGGCCCAATTCCTTAATTGTTGGTAGAACCCGAAATGGAAGATTTACACCCTCCGTGATTCGGTATCTAAAACAAAATTTGTCCGTCAAAAGCCAGCCAAATAATAGAAATCTTTCATTAGCAGGAAAAAATAAAATTAAAAGCATAAATAGGGATCAAAAGATTACTTCATCAATTCAAATTCACCATCTGGTGGCACAAAGCTGACTGTCTTTTCTGAGTTAAATCTAGTTAGGTTGACACACTGGTGGAATGTGACATCATCAAGTTCTATGGTCTTCCCACTGTAGAGAGAGAGGACGCCATATCAGTAAACAATTTAGCCAAAATAACAAAAGTTGGTTCCAAAGCCAGTAAACAATATTAACCAGCAAAATAATCAATTATGCACACAGCTTTTCTTTATGTATTTAACAATTAAGAAAGTGATACCTCTTTGCAGGCCTGGACTTCAGTTGAGCTTCCTTTTCAAGTCCAATCTTGTCATTTAATCCCAACTTCAGATCAGGCATTCCAGAAAGGAAGCACTTCATAAGAATCTTTCCTGTCACGTCACATCGTAGAACACTGCCTGCAGAAATGTAAGACAATATACACAATGAGCATCAATTAACGTAACAGGAAATACACCAAAAACCTCAGAGCATTACAACTAAAATTTGATTTTGATTGGTCCATAAAATACCTTTAGAAGACATAAGAAGGTTTACGCTCTCAACAATGTCCAAGAAAACCTGACAAGAGAGAAGATTACTCCATTAGTGTAACTTGGTGTAATAAAAGAGTCAAGAATGGGGTAAAAGAAAGGGCAACAGAAAAAATAAAACGGAGGGAAGTATGGGTCATTTTAACAGGCAAATTAGTGCACATGTACAATATGTATTGAGAACCGAGATGCATTTCAAAATATATGCTGACATTTCTAGCACCCCATGCTCTGATGGAACCATTAGAAATGCTAGTGCCCTGCTCCCCAACCAAATACAACTGAAACTTTCCTACATATTTAATTCAAGCACCTCATTCTTCTTGTACGCAAGACCCTCTCTTCTCCAACCGACAGCGCCGGTGACTTGCAGAGTGGCATTTGGAACAGGCTTATCCGAAGGCTATCAGTACAGAGAAAATGAAATAATATTCAGATGTTTTCGTAGAAAAACAAACCAGCAACATACTTTATTATGTAATTTTCTTTTACCCAATATCATCTAGTTTCAAATTCACATTTTCTGACCTTGGAGGAAAATGGTGACCGAACCCCTTCTTGAGTTATATACAACTTTAAGATTTCAGGTGAGAGATTCTGAGGATAACCAAAGTCCATAATCTCTGCACAGTTGACACTCACTCAATAATACAAATAACCAGAAATGTCCACGGTGGAAATTGAAGCAGTAAGCAAAGTCCAAAAAAAAGATGTGCCCTTACCATCAAGAAGTTCATAGATTAAAACAAAGTTATTCCTGATAGCATCTTCATCAAAAGCTCCACCAAAGTAGGACTTGAAGAGAGCCACTGCCTGACAATTTTAAATAATCTTCAGCAGAAATATCGAGAAATGAGATAGACATAGCAAATTGTTGAAAAAAACAAGAGGCTGATATGTAGATCTCAGTAGGATCTCTGTATTGAATTGATAAACTGCAGTTTCATTACTGAATCATATTGACCTGAAGTTTAAATTAAATTAATTCCCAGCCCAATCCCCCTCATCCAGATAGGCCCTAAGGAAATCATATAGAGCAGAAATGGTTGTTTTAGTCCTATTAGACTACTTCCAACAGTGATGAACATGTAGTCATTGAAAAGATGAGTTTTCAGTGCCACCTATCAACGCCTGCCTGTACCCTTGGAAGTCAGTGGTTCCGGAAGTATCAACATCACTTGCCCCTTAGCAATAGGAAATTCTAGTTGCCAAATAAAGCCAACCTTCAGATACCATCGTTAAATGGTATGATGATATGAACTTCCCGGATTCAGATTGTATACCCCCTTACAATTTAACAGAACGATAATTAAATAGGTAACTTCAGAAAATCGTCTGGATCCTTCAGTATCTAATGAATTCTTTTGCTCTGAACAAACTAATACACAAACAAGACTGTTTGCGAAAAAAATACAACATAGACTGATCATTTTCTAGATAAAAAAAAAACATCAGTTGACTTGTTCAGCTTTATATTCATCAAGATCATAATGTGTCTGTGTGGGTTATATAAATTTTATTCCAAAAAGTATTTATAAGACAATAGCAAGTGCATACCTCCACAACAAACTTGAAAGCACAAGCAACATTAGCATTGCTGCTAACCACAATCACAATATAAACATTACTGATCCTCATGTAAAGGAAGGAACAGCCTCCTATTTGCCGAACAGGGCATGTGCCAAGTTCTTTTGTTTGCATAATGTGCATCCGGAATGCATCAACCATATTTCCCCTACAAAATCGTACATGAACACAATAAGGTTTAGTCACTAAATGTACATGCAACCACATAAGCAAAAAAAAAACGGGATTTAAAATGAGAGAAGCAAAATAAACCTGCAGGAGTTGTTTCTTGTTGAATATAATATTTGCAAGCTTGATACAGAATCCTTAGTGGTAGTTTACATTTTTTAGTGTCCTTTAGAAGATAATGTCTATGTTATTGAAGATATACCCTATAGATGAAATGATACTTGCAGTTACTTGATCAGTATTTAACCAGTATAAACCTTTTGCATCCTCAAGCTGTCAAAATAGGCCCCGATCCATAAAGTTATACTGCATCTGTCACTACAGTCAAAACCCACTGGGAAAGATCAAATGAATTATGTGGCAATCTGCTTGTCTAAAGTGCTTCACTCACTCACCACAATTGCGAGTTTGAAATGTGAAAAACTAGTACACAGTCGCTTGATATTGAGATAATATACAACTAGAGCGCAGCCTCAGTTGAACCATGAACCATTCCAGGTGAAACGGAACGAATTCTCCTATTCCGTCAGTAATGTATTTGCTCGATGCCGGAAGCATGTAGCAATGTAGAATCAACAATCGCAAGCTAGAGAACGAAACACCATTCCAAATTCCAATCACTTGGGATCGCGACAACCGAGGCAAGGGCAAAATTTCAGCACGCAACGAGTCAATCACCAAAGTCAGGCAGTCAATTGATATCTTCCGAGCATAATCTCACAAGCTACCCACTAAATCTCTCGCGATCTACACAACGGCTAGCTAGAAACGGAACTAATCGATGCCATGGCCTCAGATCTATCACACCAAAACAACGACACAAGAGGGGGGGGGGGGTGGACGGTACTACGCACCCGACATCGTCGCGGTAGAGACGGTTGATGAGGACGTCCCCGCGGAGGTTGAGGAAGTAGATGGCCGACGCCGCCACCGGCATCGTCGCCCGCTCGCCGCCCGAGCGTCCGGCACCACCGCCCTTACCTAGCGCCTGGTACCACGGTGCGCCGCCGGCTACCAATCGGAGCCAGTGAGGGGGGTGGGGGGTGGCGATCTCGGGGCAGCGCGAGCAAGTCGTCTTCCCGTCCGGGAGCTTTTTCGCGTGGTTTTTCAGAATAGACCTCTCCAGATGTCGTATTTGCTTTGTCACCTTCGTAACTTCGGTTGGTGACTCGGAATTTTTTTAAAAAAATATTATTATTTTTAAAGATATTTACAAAAATAAATAGTCGTTTAAAAAAATTATAAAAATATGTCCCTATTGCGCTTGAATGGCGGCGAGAACCTATCACGATTCAAATGGCGACAGGAACTCGCCGCCACTCGCGGCCGGCGGCTACTGCCCCGCTTCAATGGCGGCGATGAAGTTGGCGATTTCTGTCGCTATTCAAGCGGCGATAGGTTCCTATCGCCAGTTCAACTGGTGACATAAGGCAGACTGTAAAATCCCCGAAAAATTAATCCAAAATTCATTTTAATTCCAGAAAAAAAAAACAAGAGAGAGTTGGAGAGGGAGAGAAGAAATTGCGGCGAAGCCCTGTCGGTTCGTCGCGGTGGAGAGAGATTGATAAAACATCAGTTTCGATCGATCATCTTGTGTTGCAGGTAACTTTTTCTGAAACTGTGTATGTTACGTCCAAACCTTGTAGGTTAGCAAACGACAATAGCGACATAGAATTGAGTAGGTTACATACATGTAGTCGAACTCTGTAGTACATATTTTGAGTTGTGTAGCGACATAGAATTGTGACTATAGAGACATAGAATTGAGTAGGTCACATAAATTTAGTCGAACTGTGCAGTACATATTTTGAGTTGTGTAGCGACATAGAAATGCGACAATAGCGACATAGAATCGAGTAGGTTACATGAATGTAGTCGAACTGTGTAGTACATATTTTGAGTTGGACATAGAATTACGACAATAACGACATAGAATTGAGTATGACGTTGGTTGACCGTTGTAGTAACATAATTAATACACGATACATTTCTGTTTTAAAATAGGAGAATTGCATGATACATTTTTGAATTGTGAGAAAAACACGAAGTAGTTGTGTAGGTCTAAAAAACAATGAGAATATTTGTGTGCGGTTATTATTTCGTTAGTACGCTGTTATTAGTTGTGTTAGTGCGCGGTCAATATCTTGTTAGTGCCGAAAACACCGTTTAACTAGAAAAGTAGCATGACATGTATTACATTTGTAAAGAAAATTCGTAGTTGCTACATAGGCTATGTAAAGATGCATGAAAAAAATATGAACTTTCTCTCTTGCTGCATTTTCAGGTATGGCAGACGCGAGTCAGTACGAGTTGCTTGACCCAGTGATTGACCAGCGTCACCGTAGCCTCCTCAGTACCGTGCTCCCTCCGGAGGGCGAGGCGCCGATAGAGCTTGGGGCGTTTCGGCTACGCACCCCCATCAGGGCATGGAGGCTGCACCGAGACTGGATTCCGAGGTACGTGAAGTTCTGACCTTGATGCACTCAATCGCGGTCTGTTTATGTGGCGTTGACTCATGTTTATTCTTAATCGTTTCGACGCAGGTTGAGAGCGGCAGGCCTCCTTCCACTAGCGAGGATGGTGGAGGCGACGTCGGAGGACGACCAGACCACCGTGCGGTCGTGCGTCTGGCGGTTTCCATACGACCGGGCCCCGGCGGCGCCGGTTGACCGGCCGGAGGCCGAGACCCACACGTTCCATCTCCCGTGCGGGGAGATGACGCCGACGCTGCAGGATGTGAGCTACCTGACTGGGTTGCCCTGCGCAGGCGCTCCGATGGTGGCGCCGCGACGCCCCGCCACGTGGCGCACGGACCTCCTAGCCGTGTTCGCGATATCTCGCCGCCAGCAACGCAGACGTGGAGTTCAAGAAACGCACGCCCACGCCGAAGTGGATCTCGCCGCTTCTACGTAAGTGTTTTCCTAACTATTTTTCTCTCATAACAATTCGTTTGTGAACCCTGCTGACGTTTACGTGTCTTCTTGCAGCCCGAGCGTATGGCTGAGGACGCAGGGCCCGTCGCTGTTACGAGGCACTTGGAGGCCTACCTGCTGTGGTTGTTCGGGTGGGTGATGTTCCTGAGCTCCTACGGCGACAGCGTGAACAAGCACTACATCCGGTACGCGCATGAGGTGGCAGAGTCACCGATCGAGCGGATCCCGCAGTACGCGTGGGGTCCGGCCGTGCTGTGCGCGACGTACCGCGCACTGTGCGACACGTGCCAGCGTTGGCGTGACGGCTCCATCCTCTCGGGATGCCCGCTCCTACTGCAGCTGTGGTCGTTGGGCGTTTCGGACGGACGACCACGGTGGACTTGGACAACAGACGGATAGCTTATACGTCCGCGGGGCGACCTGGACCGGCCGACCATGGGAACTTTGTGGTGCCGCCGACAGGTTAGTTTCGTAATCATTTATTATTTTAATTTTGCAATCATTATTTTCGTGTGCTTAGTTTGCAGTGTTGTATTGCACAGGTCACTTTCACGCCGATCACCTCGCAGGGCTCCTACCCGGAGTACGTTGCGATGTTCGATCAGCTGACCGATGACCGCGTCATCTGGACCCCGTACAGTGATGACAAGGTGATCGCGCGCCTCAACGGCCCGGTCTTGTGCCGCACGCGAGACTACCTGTACTGGTACACGCGGAGTGCCTTGGTGCACGACATCTTCGTGGAGGAGTACCGATATAGCGGGTCATGCGCCGCCGATTCGATGCGACAGAGGTCCCACCCCCTTGGGGAGGCGGTGCCGCGCGCGCGACACGCGTAAGTTCACCGTTGACTTTTATGTCCGTACAATATGTGTTACATCGCAACCAAATATTTTTCTTGCCGTCCACAGGTACACTAGGAAGGGAGTTCGTGGCACGATGTCCTGGTCGGACAGGATGGCCCCTTGGGTGGACGGTTGGAGTGTCGCGCATGAGACCCTCGTCGAGGTTGGGGACGAGGCCTACAACCCTGAGACGTACGAGCACTACATGGAGTGGTACTCAGCTCGGACGAGGCTCCGTTGCGTCCGGGTCGTGGTCGACCCTGCTCGACATGTGGCCGCGACGTCGGACACGTACCCCACCCAGCCGGACTCCGCTTTCCACCGCAGCGTATGTACTCAATATTACATATTTCATATTTAATTTGACATACTTACGTGTACAACTTGTTGATTACCTGTGCAGGTGGATCTTCACCGGGAGGTCGTCCAAATGGTAGACTCCGCGCAACACATGGCAAAGTCGGGGGAGATCAGAGGGCTCCTGCACAGGATCAGGGAGGCAGCAATACGAGGAGTGCTGACCGCGACTGGTCGCACGCCGACCGACCCGGTGGACCGAGCAGTCCGAGGACGAGGGGTCAGCTGAGGTGGTAGGACACAGCCTCCTGCTCCGCACGTGGCGAGCTCGTCGGCGTGGCAGGGTGGGGGAGCACCTCCGGACATGTGGGAGGTGAGTTCGACACGCTGACATCGCTTCTTCATTTCATTTCGAACCTCATAAGTTTGTAACGACGATCTTCTGTTACAGGTCCTCAGCTCCACCCGTACGCGGGCCAGGACTATGCCGCGTCGTCCGAGCACATCTTTGGGCCAACAGGTAAGTTTCGTTTGCTTGCGTAATGTACTTTTAGTCATGACTATGTTTGTAACCTAATTCTTCGCAGGAACGGCTTGGGAGGACGATGCATTCTTGGCCGACGATGCAGACCTATCGGCACCCCTCGAGGACTTCTTCAGGGATCCGCGTGACACGCAGTTCTCTTTGGAGGCTTCTCAGCTGTACGGTGCGCCGAGTTCGACCCAGGCGACGCAGACTCAGCCGACGCAGACCCAGACGACGCAGGATCAGCCGACGCAGGAGCAGCCCCTGGCTACACCACCGCGGGCTACTCGCGCGGGTCGGGTAGTCAGGCAGCCTGACCCTCTGACGTACTCGCTGCAGCGACGGCAGAGGCCCGGGGCGACACGCGGGGTGCAGCCTAAGAGGGGACGCCATTAGATTTCCCTTTATGTAATTTTTTTTCATTATGAGTAATATGCCTGCTTTCTTTGACGATCCAACTGTTCGCAACGACGTGACAAAACGAGCTAGGTTTCTTCGGCGATGCGACAACACGGGCTACCTTTTTAGGGCGATGCTACAAGATAGAGCGACTTTTCAGACTCGTGACGGGCGGGTCACTTTTCGAACGATGGCACCAGAGTAGGCAGCTTTTCAGGACGATGTGACCACACGGCCTAGCTTTTCCAGACGATGTGACCACACGGGCTAGCTTTTCAGGACGATGGCACCAGAGTAGGCAACTTTTCAGGACGATGTGACCACACAGCCTAGCTTTTCAGGACAATGTGACCACACGGGCTAGCTTTTCAGGACGATGGCACCAGAGTAGGCAGCTTTTCAGGATGATGTGACCACACGGCCTAGCTTTTCAGGACGATGGCACCAGAGTAGGCAGCTTTTCAGGACGATGTGACCACACCGTCTAGCTTTTCAGAACGATGTGACCACACGGGCTAGCTTTTCAGGACGATGTGACCATGCGGGCCAGCTTTTCAGGACGATGTGACCACACGGGCTAGCTTTTCAGGACGATGTGACCAGGCGGGCCAGCTTTTCTGGACGACTTACCAAGACGAGAGCCCCGGCAACGGCTCCGTCCGCTCTAGCTATAAATACAGTGTAACTCGTCCAACTAGTCCACAACAGCACCACCAAGTAGAAAACATGGACAAGGAGAAGGAATGGGAGAAAATCCGCAAGCTTTTGAAGGACTGGGTGTCTCCCCATGAGACCACCGCTCGCTATCATGCCGCTAGTCAGGAGCCTTTCACACACCAAACTTTTCCGAAACTGGTGGATCTGAGGAAGCTGCCTCGTAGTACGCCCAACGATTCTGGGTCCAGCCGCGACCCCCCTCCTATGCCTGCGGAACACTCTCCGGAAGGACCCCCGATAGGGGTGGCACCCCCTATGCTGGTGTAGGGACGTCTGCAAGTGCGTCAAATCAACCAATGAGTGGACCATTGGGCAGCGCTATTGGTGCTGCCCAAACTACGCCGTTGACTGCAACAACAGGCATCCGGTAATGAAACCGTATTTCATGGTACAATGCTTTTTTTATTCCGGACAACGGGGTAACGAACTCTCTTTACCCACCGCAGTCTCCGTCACCACTATGCGACTTCCGGCAGTGGATCGACGACAAGATCCACCCCTACGACATGTGGTCGTTGCTGAGACGGAAGAGCTGGGCCAGGGAGCACATCGAGACCCGTGAAAGGCGCCTCAAAGAGTTGAAAGCTGAGCAGGCCGAGCAAGGTAGACGGGACAGGCAGCGCCAGGAGCAGGAGCGTGAGCATGCCAGGTGACAGGAGGCCGAGAGGGAGCGAAAGAGGGCCATCACGGCGAGAGCCAAGGCGCAAGGCGAGGAGTACAACGCCGAGCTGGGCCGCAAGGGTAAATGGCCATGTTCGACTCAGTAGTTCTACCCTATTCCTCCACATGTCCCATGTATTTCAATTTCCCTAAAGGCATGCGTGTACCGTCATCGGTTCGTTGTCCTGCGTGCCATGTAATCCCCTTGTCGGACGAAATATCGTGTGGTTATCGTTGCGTCATTTCCCCAAAGTTCTCCAACGGAGTTGTGCAGAGATTCCCGAATGCATTGTAATATCACCTGTCTTGGTACATACGAACCATTAATCCCTCAATCGTCCTCCAAAAAGTCTCCCAACTATGCACAACAACAAATAGCCGGCGCAACAAGTTGCATAAATTAATCACTGTCACCAGTTGAACCGCTAGTTGCTGGTTCACCTATGTATCGCCAGTTCAACTGGCGACAGGAAGGTATCGCCGATTAAACTGGCGACAAACCCTGACCTCTACAAAACCCTCTTGCAACCGTCGAAATTCCACACAGGACTCAGTCTTACTCAACAAAAAATAGAAGGACACAACAGAGAGGAGGAGGAGAAAAGCTAGCGAAGCTACTGTTCATTCGCTTGCCCACCCTTGGGTAATTTTCTTAACAGAACGGATTACATGATTCTTGATGTGCTGTTACGTAGTGAAGTCCATTTTACATACTTTTTTGGTGGGATATTTAGTTGCACATATGTAGTTCATCGTGTAAATGTTGTTCACACTGCAGTACGTCAAATATGTCCGCGTCGTCAATTTCAAAATTTACTACGGCCGAGGGACTATTATGGAGGGTCCCGAGGGAATTGATTTGAGTTATTTCCAGTCCGCGGACGTGCCCCTACCAAGACCTGAGCAACGTACAATAGGCGCTGTGATGCGGTGGTTGTTCCACACGTTCCAAGTGGACCGTGATGTCTACG
Source organism: Ampelocalamus luodianensis (assembly GCA_036346255.1). Lineage (NCBI taxonomy): Eukaryota > Viridiplantae > Streptophyta > Magnoliopsida > Poales > Poaceae > Ampelocalamus > Ampelocalamus luodianensis. The sequence goes on from CM070620.1 coordinate 11,567,858, forward strand.
ATCTGACATTGGGCTGCCTCGCCCCCCGGGCAGGACATCCCACGTATTGGGAGTTAGTGCAACTAAAGGGAACAAATTCATGGCGGTCGTATGTACGCATGGCGAGGGAGAGGGGGTGGAAATTGGTCCTTCTGGTTCAGGCGTATGCTAAAACCACTCCAGCATCCGCATCAGAACAAGTAGGACTTGCTGACACCGGGGAAGAACTAGGTGACTCCAGCGGGGCGCACAAAATGGCAGAAGGGCAAGAGGTTGCTGATGTCGTTGATGAAGACTACGCCGAGTTACCTCATTTAGTGAGACAGGCTAGTGGGCTTGCTGATGAAGGGGAGGAGTTGGAAGAACTAGTGGAAATGATGGAGCTCGAAGACCAAGACTACATGACATTGTTCGAAGATGAAGGTTCTGATGACGACGATGATGCAGACCAGCAGGCGGTTCCATCCGAGTGGAACACATACCAGTTCGAGAACCTCGTCGTCAACGAAGGCTCCCATGTACCATGGGAGTACGACCAGAGCGAGGTCAGACTAGGAGCTACGTACAAATGCAAGGAGGCCGTGCAAGATGCGGTCAAATTCTGGGCATTATCGGTTCGACGCACATTCACTGTCGTCAAGTCTACCCCAAGATGCTACGACGTGAAGTGCGGCATAGAGGGATGCCCTTGGCGCGTGCACGCATTTCAGCCCAAGTGGGACACCTACTGGAAGTGCTCCATAGTGGTCCCTCACACATGCGTCGTCGCTGAGTCAGCGCAGTCCCACCGGAATCTGTCATCAGACTTCATTGCCAATCTCATGTACCGTGAGATCCTGGATAACCTAGATTTTGAGCCACGATCCATCATTCGGGCCATTGAGGTAAGGTTCCAGTACACTATCAGCTATGCCAAGGCTTGGAGGGCAAAACAGAAGGCATTCGAATCAAGGTTCGGCACGTTCGAGGATTCCTACCACAACCTCCCGGGCAACTCCGAGTCATACAAGACAGGAATCCCGGCACTCATATCGACATTCAAGACGCCACGTATCAGAAGTGGCCTAATAAGAGGGTACTACAGCGAGCATTCTTCGCGTTTGGTCCATGCATCAATGCATTCCGGCACTGTCGTCCAATCTTGTGTATCGATGGCACATTCTGATCGGCGGTACAAGGGCGACATCGACCGCAATAGCGACGTCGAAACAATCAAGTTCTTCCCGCGGCATTCGCTTTCGTTGAAAGCGAGAACACGGATAGCTGGCTGTGGTTCCTGAAGAATGTGAGGATTTCTGTTGTGCAGGACCGTCCCAACGTATGCCTCACACATGACCGGCACGCGGGCCTGCTGCGTGCAATAATGTAACGTCCCAAAATTTGGTTTTTCAAATTTTTTTTTGAGTAGTTTAGGTCCTTGGAAAATTTCACCAATTTTATTTGAATTAATAAAGCTTAATTGGGAATTTGCTAAATTTAAAATATTTAATTAGACTAATATAAATATTAATTAAATAAAAACTTGTGTTATTTGGCTTCCTTGTCTTTCAAGGAATTTTTGGGTATTTTCTGAGATTTTTCCGGATTTGTTTGCTATTTATTTGACCTCCTTGATTTTCGGCCTTTTATTTTAATTCCGAAAATCAGCATTTTCCTCTCTCCTGCCCATGTGCTACAGTAACCCGCGATTTACTGTTCATCTTCCAGCTCCCGAACGCAACAGAGTTCGTTCCGTGCACGAAACAAACTGAAAATTTCATATTTCTATATCTTCCTCTACGGTGCATATAAAAGCGAGCTGTTTGCGCCCACGCGTCCGTATTGATCTCCTCTTCTAATCTCCTGATTTGGTTTCCTCCAAACCGATCTAGTTTCGTCGCAATCTCCATAAAACCGAGCTCCAACCAAAGTTCTTCTCCGGCGAACTGCGCCTTCATACGACGTCCCCCGGCCGAACCGTCTGCGGCGTTGGCTTCGCATCGTCTCGTTCTACGTCATGGTTCCTTCCTCTTTGCCCGAAGATCACCGGAGCACCGTCGGCCATGTCAAGCCCTAAAGTCGAAACGTGTTCATCGCGTTCCTCGCTTCCTCGGTGAGTTTTTTTTTCCAAAATCCGACCGCGTCATCTTGTGCCCCTCGTCAATACCTATTTTTCCCCTCTTGTAGATTCAAGTTTCATCCACCGTGCGCCGAGAATCGAGCGTTCTCTCGCCTCTTGTTCGTTGTCCTTCTCCGGCCAATTACTCCGCAACCGTTGATCCCTTGCCTTCAACTCCACCACCGTTGAGTTCGCGTCGCCGCGTTCTACGCCGTGCTCACCTCCCTTTTCGTAGAGCATCGCCGGAAGTGTTACGCGCCCGTGAGGCCGCCGTCGGCGTTCTTCGCGTCGCTGCCGTCGCATGGAGCAAAATCTTGATGTCTGGACCGTGTCATCATCTCGGGCTCGTCGTTTCCTTTTCGTTTTGCCCCTTCGCCAATGTTGGTTCGCCTTCATTCATCGGCACTTCCTTGAGCAAGAATCAGCCTACTAATCCATGCACTATTCATGTCTATTGCTTCTACGTAGCTAGTTCTCTGTTGATATTTTCCCATCACTGAGGTGTGGTCCCAATTTCTCTCCATCCTCTAATCCCTGCCTTCCCATCTCAGTGCCAAAAACCTATGCTATCAGGTGCCAAAACCAACCGGCCGGCAGCTCCCTATTCTCTCTGGCAATTGATTTTCTTCCTTGTTGTTTATCCCTAGTTCGTTCTCTCTCATCCTTCCTGATGAGAGTAGACCCCGTGTGTATGCAAGAAAATATATATCTTCTTTCCTTTCTGTGTGGATCCCATGAGTAAAGCAATTTAATTCCTTTTCTCTCTTACATGTAGACCCCACATGTCATCGTCCTAATTAAACACCCTAATTATTTCTCTCACTTACATGCGGGTCCCGTATGTCAGTCAAACCTTGGTCAACCCTAGTTCATGAGCTTGGTCCACCGTGGACTAGCATATCTCCGTGGACCTGGTCTATAGACCAGTGGCCCACATGTCAACCCCTAATCCTATTTTCGAGAATTAATTTAATTCTTGAAAATCCTTTTATCTTATTGGTCCCGCTTGTCACTTCTCTACCTTATTTCTGGAATTATTTTAATTCTAGAAATCCATAAATACCAGTCGGCCCTACCTATCATACACTCATTCTTTTTCTAATATTTTCGGAATAGAATATCCTGAGAATATTCCGTAGAGCTTTTTCATCATTTCATGTGAATTCCAATCTTCCGAGAGCCATATCTTCTTCGTCCGAATTCCAATTGAACCCGTTCAAGTTTCTAAATTCATCTAAATTCAATATCTACCTACCAGTACCGTTCAATTTCAATTTGGAGTTTATTTGATTTGCCTTTTGAATTTAGTTTGTTTTGTGCTTTCTTTCTCGTTAGACGCCGAAGTCCCGAAATCGTCCGAAGGAGCTGAAGATCAAGCAAGTAGAAGATTGAAGATAAATTAAAATCACCATTGCTATAGCCAGGTAAGTTATACCTTTGATCATATTGAATCCCAGTTTTCAAAATTACTTTTTTTCAAATTATTGCATTTACTTTAAGTAATTATTTAAATACTTTTGGGTTTAGCTATTAATCCAATTTGTTATATCCACTTTGTCTATTGTATGTCATAATCTTTTGTCACCCTAGATTGGTTCATATTTAGTTGGTGCTATAGTATTACCAACGTGGGTTGGTTAGATGCGAGTACATTTGCTTAGCCATGCTACGAGTCTCACATCTCATGAAAGTTGCAATTATTAAATGTGACTAAGTGACTATGGAACTTCGTGTAAAACTGTGTGCTATGTGTTATTACTTCGTGATGACATGTGTTGCACTAAAACCAACTGGGTGGTAAAGGATTTGGACTGAGGCAAGTGGTGGATACTGTGTGATATGGTGGACTGTGTGATGGGAATGATAATCTTTGTGATCTAGTTAGAAAATGGAAGTCTTGCCTTGGTCAATTAAGGACTTAACTTTGTGCGCCATTGAACTGAGCCTTACTGTACGACCACATGCCTGGTATGGGACGGGCCTAACTTAGTAGGTTTTGGATTCTCGGCATTGATGTTCAGGTGGATAGGTTAGGCTGTGTGATATAGGTACTCTGTGAATAAGAACGTCAATGTTTGAGATGGAGTTTCTGAACTGTTTTGTTATGATCAGTGCGGCCACACTGGTTATATCGTGTGGGTAAAGTGTACAACATCTGCAGAGTGCTAAACAATCTATTCGAATAGCCGCGTCCGCGGTCATGGACAATGCTCGGGGATTTCACACGAGGGGTAGATTTTCATAAAACAATTGGGAAGGGACAGCTGTGTGATTTAGGTCATATGGCTGTGTGAAAGAATGTGTTTAGGCTATGTGTCTTTGTGAAAACAACTGTTAAATTAATATTGTCTATTTGTCTTGAATTATGCTTTCAATCTATTATTTGTATTCAATTGCAAATGTTGCATTTCTGCAAAATAACCACAGAAGTCGTTTCCTTTGGAATAAACCTGCATCTATACATTGCATTCTGTGGTATGACTTGCGAGTACGGTTGTGTACTCACGCTTGTTGTAAAACTTGCGCCCAAACCTACAGAAATGGAGGAATCGTCGGTCAACAAGGTCTACTTCAAGGATCGAGAAGAACTAGGTCGCGCATCCCAGCCGATTGCCTGTGGGCATATGGATATGCTTCACTGAAGTTATTCCGTTTCGTTCCGCTGCAGCTTCATTGAGCTATTCGCCTTCTGAGGCATTAATTGTAAGCTTTGACCTTAAGGTCTTTACTCTGATATTTATTGTTATTTGCCTATTTATTAGTCATCTTTGTATATGGAAATGATATTTCATCGATGTTACCACTGTGTGCACTAGCGTGATCCTGGACTAGTGCAGTATACACAGAGGGTCCAGAATTGTATTTTTGGGTCCTGACAAATAACACAGCTACAGCGAGGAGAGAATGTTCCACTTCTATGGCCGGATCTACAGAGCAGGTGGTGCATGAGGCACTTGGGTGCAAATTTCTATAAGCAGTTCCGCAACAAGGACTTGATGAACATGTTCAAGCGCCTGTGCAACCAGAACCAGCAGCGTAAGTTCGACACACTCTGGAAGATTCTGGACGACCGGACCCAAACCCACAGAAGGGAGGCAGCGAGAAGGGCCGCCCCAAGCGCCGACCAGGCCCCCCAAGCATTGCCACAGCTACCCACAGACGCTCCTAGTGTCACGAGGGAGACAGGGGCACAGGTCAAATGCTTCTCAGACTGGATTGAGCACGGGCCTAAGGAGAAGTGGTCGCTGCTGCATGACAGGGGTGGTGCTCAATATGGTATCATGACAACCAACCTAGCTGAGGTCTACAACTGGGTCATGCGCGACGCCAGGTGCCTCCCTTTGGTTGGTATTGTGGAGGCAATTCTCCGCGGTACCACAAACTACTTTGTTAACAGATGCAGCAATGCGTCGCTCACCATGGCAAATGACAGAGTACTCTACTCCGCCATGATCACCGCATACATGGAGGAGAAGAGCAAGAAGGGTGAGATGCACCGGGCATTCAAGATGGGCACGAGGGAGCTTCGCTTCGAGATAATGTGCAGGGATAAAGGGCGTCGCGGGACTAACCGCGAGAGGATCACCCATGAGTGCACGCTACGCCGAGATAGTTGCGTATGCACTTGTAACAAGCCCCTTCTTTTGTATAGGCCCTGCTCCCATGTCATGGCCGTCTGTTCGACGGTGGCGCAGCATCCCGATCAGTACCTCTCTCACTATTTCACCAAGGAGGCGGTGATGCAAACATGGAGTGGAGAGATGTATGGTTACGCCGTTGTTGGCCATTTCACTGGCCATCCATTCTGGGAGCAACTAATCTGGGCGGCGGACATTGGTAGACTCAAGGGAAAGGTTGACCGGCAACAGGTACAACGCATCAGGAACGATATGGACGAGGCAGAAGCCGGACGTCGCACGAAGAAGTGCTCCATTTGCAGGGAGTCTGGGCACACCTTCAAGACATGCCCCACACGAAATACTCAGGACCAAGGAGACATCGGCATTCCGGACGTCACCACGGGGACCTCATCCGGTGCCCCGACTAGAGGCAGTCCACATGGAAGATGTTGACGTCGCGACCACGACAAAAATATTATTATCAATGTTGTCAATTATCATTTTTGTTAAGTGTTATGACGTTCTTCTGCAAGTTCTGTAATATCAGAGTGTATGAATTTCCGAGCGAATGGCAATATCACTTATCTTCCTTTTTACGAATCGTTCATACCTCAAACGTCCTCGCTAAATTCTCCGAAAATTAACCGTAGTAGAACAACATACGATGATGATAAAATGTTATTACGAGTCTAACAGATTTCGCATCGTTTAAAATTTATGAAAATCACAAACCGCCTAAGTGAAATAGGAAAATCAAAAAGCGCTAGGGTTGGGAATGAATCGCCAGCTTCAATCGGCGATAGGTCTGTCGCCGCTTGAATCGGCGATTCATTCTGCCGCCGCTCAATCGCGATAAATACCTCAATCGCGACATGTATGGGGGATAGTCCTGCCGCCGATTGAATCAAGCAGAGATACATTTTTGTAATTTTTTTAAATGACTATTTATTTTTGTAAACATCTTTAAAAATAATATTATTTTTTTAAAAAATCAGTGACTTCGTGTCCCACTCCTACTCAGTACAGGCTCCTACAAAGCAACACTGTAAAACTAAAATGGTTTTTCCACAACAAAACGAATGGAATTATATAAATTTGGTTAGTAAACAATTAAACAAATGTCTTTGTTTCCCAGACGAACGAGAGATACATAATATGTTCTATTCAAAAGGTAACAAAATGACGACTCTACTCAAGTTATGTCTTTAAGAAAAGTTTTGGTTTTAATACGGCTGAACTTGTGTGTGAATCATATTCTAACAACAGCTAACATAAAATTAGGAAGAAGTGTTTTTCGACATCAGTAAGATTTTAAGGGTTCTTGAAGGAGAGTGTTGTCGGACTATAACTTAGGGCAAAACTAGTGTTGCCTGACTAAGGCCCTCTTTGTTTAGGCTTTTTGTCTGGCTTAAAAGCAAAAAAGCCTAAGCCTAAACAAAGGGGGTGCTTTTTTGTTTGGCTTATAATAAGTTTAAGCCAATTTAAGCCTAAAAGCCATAAGCCAGGGGAGAGGTGCTTTTTTTGGCTTTTACGGAATAGAATATATGTTTGCCACCAAACTTCGCTAAAATTACCCTCAAATTGCCATCGTATATAAATACAAATCGTTTCCTTTTTTCCATCGAATCCTTCCCCAACAAAAATATGATGAACTGTGATGTGTGAATTTGGTCTCTGAATCGACGTCCTCGAACTTTGATATCATAATTTGGTATTGTTGGTTGCAAAAATATGTCTGGTATTATCAAGACATGATCAAGGATATTTTAGACATTTCGAACAAAAAAAAGTCAATCAGTCCATAAAAAGCCAGATTACCAAACACCCTCGGTTGGCTTAAAAGCTAGGGGCTTATAAGCCACTTAAGCCAAAAAGCTGGCTTTAAGCTATAAGCCAAAAAGCCTAAGCCTAAACAAAGAGGGCCTAAGCATTATTCTCTTGTATTTAAGGTACCAGAAGTGAGTTGGGCCCAAATTCATCATCTTAACCACTACACATAAGTGCTTTACCGCCCCGGTATATGTTTTTTTTTTTTTTTCCTTTTGGCACTTTTAGCGTTCACACTTGTTTGGTGATCACATGATATTGTTTTAAGTGTGGTTCAACCCACACTATCTTCCTTAAAACAAAAACCCCACGATCTTGATATTAAAAAACCCACATCATCTTTGAAGGCAAATCGAACGAAACAATTGCTATACATCACTCGACCGTTTTTTATTGAAAATTGGTAAATTTCTCGCTTCTGAATATGTTGTGAGATTTGTATGTCGACGATGTGTTCTATGGCTTCGCCGATAAATTTCTCTCTCTCTCTCTCAATATTTCTTATTTGTGTTGATTTGGACGCCGAATGAGGCAAAGCGGTGGTGCACAAGGCGTTGGCGATGCAGGAGGAGACAAAGTACAGGTAGGTCTCGTTATGGCTAGTGGGTGACACATGTTGGTGGCGCTTGTAGCTAGTTAAGATTTGGAGGAGGGTGTTGTGTAAGGGTATGGATCGAGAGAGCGAATCCACATGATTTAGAACTAAGGGCCTAAATTTGATTGATTTAGAAGAAATTGAAGAGTGGCCATAGAAGCCTTGAGAATGGAAGGCTTGATCTTAGAACGGAAGAAGTGGATAAATTGTGTTTCATGTGTATGCATTCTCATTCCATTCCATGTTTTTAGTAAGTAATCAAGTACATTTCCAAAACTTCTCTCTATAAATTACATTACATTTTCTTCGACTTCACTTCTTTTTTTTTCTTACATATTACTCAAAAACCAACCAACCAAGCAATGAATAAATCAATCGAGCAACCTCAAGTAATCCCTGAGGTCGGTTGGGAAGCACGGGTACTGCCTCCAGAACCCCCCGTGGATCCTCACCATCCTCACCGTCTTCTGCTTCGTCGATGGCGCGCTCTCGACGTGCAGCAGCCCCAGTAGCTTCGCAACGGCGCCGGTCAGCACCATGTCCTCGAGGACCTTCTCCGATGGCGCCACCACGGACACAAGCCACAACACCTTGACGGCGAGCTGCGTGGCCAGCTCCGACACCCGCAGCATCGTCCTCGCCACGGCCGCCACCGACAGGTCGTGCTCCGCGAAGGCGAGGCGCCCCTCGGAGCACTTGCACAGGCGCTTGAGCAGCAGCAGTATCCGCTCAGCTACGTGGCGGTCGTTGGCGTCGGCGAGGAGCTCGACAAGGACGTGCACCGCGCCGACTTCCACGGCCTTGGCACGGCCGCTCCGCGACCGCTCCACGACGTCCAGCAGCACGTCGAGCGCGCGCGAGCTGAGGCGTGTCGAGGCCTCATCGGACAGGAGCTCAAGGAGGGACTTGAGCACGTCGTCGGCGTCGGCACCCGCGGTCCAGTCTCCGGTGCCGGCATTGGAGATCTTGGCGAGGATGTCCATGGCGTGCAGCCTCGCCTCGGCGCTGCCGCGCTGGATCAATGCCATCACGGGCGTCATGCACTCCGGCGCAAGAACGAACCCCACCGACGCCTCGTCCGAGAGCGGGAGCACGGCGAGCACCGCGGCGGCCTCCTCGCACGCGGTGAACGCGGAGAAGTCGCCGCCCGTGCCGCTCTCCGCCAGCGCCTGCGCCATCACGCGGCCGACCACTTGGATGCCGCCCGAGGCGACGAAGTCGCTCTGCATGACCACGTCGCCCGCCATGCAGGCCCTCATGTTCTTGAGCGCCGTCACCTTGAACGGCGTCTCTTCGAGGTTGCCCAGCGCCGACCGCAGCCGCTCTTGCTCCAGCATTCGCGACAGCGGCGTCGCCGGATCATGGGTCGGACTCGACAATGATGATGGCGACGGCGACGAAGACGACGACGACGACGAGGGGGAGCCGCGATCGAGCCAGGAGGAAATGACGCGCTTGAGCGTGTGGTTGGGGGTGAGGTCAAGGTTGGCGAGGTGCTGCATGGTGGCCGGGCAGGTGGTTCGGCCGTACTTGAAGAGCCACCGCTCGATGCTGCGGCGGTCATACGTCACGCCGGTGGACACCGTGACGGGGTCCTCCATGAGCTCCATGGAGATGGGGCACAGGAACAGGTGGGGAGGCTCCATGGCCATAGATCGCAGTGCAAACCAAGTTGTATTGGCCAATCAAGTCTATGACGCGATGAGGTTATATATATGTACTAGTACATGGGCTGGCAATTGTGCAAGTCAATAGTCAAAGAGGCCAGAATGATAAGAGATGCTTGCAATTACTGGTGAGGGGGTTATGGAGCGATTATGACTTTATATTATTTTTTGTGATGCATAATGACTTGCAAATTGAGACTACATGATTTCTTTTTCTTTTTTCTTTTTTTGCGAGGAGATTATATATGATGTTAACGTTTCGAAAATTACGACATATAAGAAAAAGGTTTTCTAAAATGTGAAAGTGTGTCTGACGATATGTTAAACGCTGATGGAACAGGGGGTTGGGCAGTGACAATAAAGATCTTGGATTGCTAATCTTGATTTTGTTTTTTGGCGAGGAATCTTGATTTTACTTTGTTTTCTGGTAAGTGCATATTTTGTTTAAGTCTTTTCTTTATACTGATATTAGTTGCGGGCTGCTGAGTGCTTAGCAAGACGATGTTTCGCTGCCTGTTTCCTATTCCAAATGTGAGATGCGCACCAAGTTTTTCAGAGCAAACAAGTGGGATGGCACCACTTGTTCCAAGCCAAATGCCGAAAGTTTTAACATTAAAGTTAAGAATAAGACACCTTTTCCCTTTCAAGTAAGAGCGGTCTTTACAGTGTTGCAATTGGGTTGGTTGCTAAGCACAGGTACGTAGAATGGTAGTGCTCCCAGGAGAAAATTAACAAACCGGAAAAAAAGGAGATTTATTTTGTTTGTGCAATTGTGCTATGCTTTAGTTAGTGGTGACGCATGAAAATAAAAGGGTGAATTCCTTATATGTCATCGAAAGATTGTCTTATCCCTTATATGTCACTTATTGTGTCACTGACATGTGAAACTTGATCTTACATGTTAGTGACACAATCAATGATTTCGTAAAATTACAGTGGTATATAAGGAATTAATCCAAAATTTAATGTTAGATTAACGCGTATTACACATACACACAACAACTGAAATTAGGGACTGTCTATTTCTCAGTCACCTGTTTTTTCTCTCTAAAAATCCAGTCACTTTTTCTAGCCCTTGGATCAAGATCCAACCATCCTCATCATCTCCTTCACCTACAATATATGAACCCAACGTCTCACCCCAAACCCTAATCCTACCTCCTTCCTCCAGCTGCCATCCCCACCCCTCCCCCACTCGCTGTCACCCATTGCCTCACCGATGCCACCCCCGGCGTCGACCATGCCGGCGAACCCTTCCCCCGCCACTACCGCCACCCGACGTGGCTACCGACGCTAGCCACCTCCTCCACCACCGCACAGGCTCCACCTCTCCCCACCACTGACCTCCTTCCTTGTTTCTGGCAACGGAAGCGGATCCCATGCCGCCTCCTGCCGCCCCACCTCATTCAAGGCCGTCGACCCGCCCACCGCCGCAGCCACCACCCACTGTCGTGCTCCGCCGCCCCTCCTTACCTTTATGGTCTAGGGTCTAGTGAACCCAAGCCTTAACCCGGTGGCGGTGGGAGAACGACGACCTTGGACGGAGCATGAATCGTAACGCAAGATCCAAATGTTAGAAAATCAACCGAGATTTGGAGAAAAAAAATCAAGCAACTAGATTTAGCAATTCCGTTGAAATTACTATCTGCCACTCCACAAATGGAGCGCGCTTCATCTCTCGTCAAAATTAGGTTCGTCGCCGAACAGACGCTTCCAGATCGATAAATTGACTGATCGTTTTTTTAAGAAAAATAAATTGAAACATTACAATCGAGTATTAAAACGCAGCTCATGATCACCAAGAATCATCCCAAACCGTTGACTAATCCATATAAAAATGGCATCCGGAGAAGTACCACCGACCGCATGGCATTATAATACCGTCCGATACTTGGTATGTACTAATCTGCCGTGAGATCGTGGAAGTCGTACAAGTGATTTGTTCTGCCAATTTCTTTTGACCTGATGATCCAATCATAGGCAAGCGTATCTCGGAGATTTGATATGTTCATCTTGGGATCCCCCTGTTACAAGGTTTACCTGATCCCTTTACAGGCGACTTTGAACCTGGAAGAATCCACTTCTAGATTACTGGTCAAATGCTCTAAATTTTAAGAGGGTAAATTGTCAAGTCTATCTCATATTCTCATGTAGTCAATATCTCGATTCCAATTGTTCATTTCAGATCAAACCTTTAAATGAAGCTGGGAAATCCGATTGCGACATGATTTCAGTTCTAGGCTCCGGGGGTATGGAAATCTAGTTTCAGAGTTTTATTCTGAGTGTAGCTTTAGCTTTCGTTTTAGTTTAGTTCTTGTTCTGGCCATAGCAAAAGCAAATGACAGAAATGCGCTGGTCCACGGTGCAATATCGTTGACCGATTCAACAAATGTGTAGTAGCATTTGAGAACAAATCGGCGCAGTGACCACAAGGGAGATCGATCCTAAACACGGTCCGTTTCGAACTTGGTTTTCTTATATGGGAAGTGAAACTAGTTGGCATATGACCAGCGAATCTACTGCTGTTACAATACACTAGTAGGGTTTGCGCGGCGCCACGCTGCGCAGCTGCTGGGGCAAACACGTTGAGATTGTAAAAGAACAAGACACAAGCAAGCTGCTATTTCGAAGAATGCCTATACGAGCTGAAGTGAAAGCAAGGCATGCGATATTTCGTGAGCATCGTGCATGCATAACAAACCAGCCCACAACACCACTTCAAACAATATGTATATGTATGTTCCTACGGCCAAACAACACCGCATGCCTCCCAGTGAGCTCCTCCCCAGTATATATCACCCCACGAAAAAGAGTCTCGGCAGTAGAGGCCTTTTCATCGCCAATAGGTTTGACTCGTTGACAATGATTCTGTATCTCGAAAATTGTACAGAGGCCTTTTCATCTTGCCGCTTATATGAATGTTTGTCTAAATTTGTCTTCATCAGCAAGCACCGGGTGAAAGATAACAGAATGTCACCACGCCGCGCTAGGGACGTACCAACCCATTCATGTTCAGCTAACCGGCAAGATTCACCACATGTGGTGAGAATGTGAGATATGCCATGAGATTTTGTTTTTGGCTAACATACTTGATCATTTCCGACAGGTTGATGACAGACGAAGAGAAGACGTCATAATTCGTATGAGTGCCTACAGGCAAAGGCTCGAATTATGAGTTTGACAAATATGTGCGCAGCCTACATGGCAGCCACATCAAATCATGTCTTAAAAGCAGTTTGCCGGATATACCAACCTGTATATGTAAAATAAATAAAAACACAATGTATGCACCCACGTGATTTGAAGCATAGATGCAGCAGAGAGACAAATCATATCCTATATACATTGGAGTGAAAGCAAAGGAGAGGGTAACGTACCAATACGGGAGTGCCATTTTACATTAGAGGCTAATTAAGTGAATGCACGGCTTTCATCCAGTTCGGTCAGCCTACTAAGCCTGCATTAACAAAAGTCATCAGATTTCACAAGATATCCATGGTGAGCTCTACACATAGCATAGAAGAAGTTTCCACAATATAAAGAGACACCAGGAAAACAGGGTGTGGACAACATAACTAAAAAGAAAACGGTATTGTAGCATACGAAGCATAATCTAAAAGGAATAGATTCTGAAAAGTGATTCAGAAACTATTTGTAAATATTGAATAGGCATACTTTGATGAAGATATTTAGAGCATCGTGGTACATATAGAACTGAAAGAGGGAAGTTCATTCGAAATGATCATTTACTTACACAGAATAACAAGAAAATAAACAATCTTGATAGGATTCATGACGGCATCGAATTAGGATTAAGCACAAAGACCATCTTCAAACCGTTAGTAAAAGAGATTTTTCCTTATAGGCCGTTTTGATGCAATGAAATTATGCAGCAGCTAATTCAACCACCGGAATTCAGAATACCTAACCTACAAAATGATGTTCGACCCTTTTAAATTGAACTCCACATATTACATGACCTGATGTTTCAACACTTGTACAATACCACGATAGATATAATACACAAAGCATGTACATAATACTTATTTCTGCAGAAAAAACATAGTCGACATGCAGGAATTAGCAGCACACAATGCAGACACACATGCACATGTGATATTACGCAGCAGCTCTATTTCCACAATCGATTAGGATGCATGTTCAGTGAATGTTAAATTGGTTGAATTGGGCACTTGAGACTAATCCAGTAGAGAAAAGGGAGAAGGGGTACAGTGGAGTAGAGCACACCTGCACACACATGGAGCTCCAGCATCGTCGACTACGCATGGAGGCGGTGTTGCCACGGCCGATGGCTCACTTCACCGAGGCACGGCGGCCATCGGAGTAGCAGAGTTCAGGTACACCACTTTAGACACTCGGGGCGCCACCGTAGCCGACGATGAAGAAGTCGTCGGTTAGGGTTTGTCGGCGGCAATGCTCTGGGCAATGGCTTCGCGGTGGAGGACTATAGGGTCAGTACACGGCGCCGGCGGCGATGAGGACCACTGGGTCTACATATCGTGGTGTCGACGCTAGTGGGGAGGTGGAGGGGCGGCATGGGGGGCATGTCAGGACCCGAGGATAAGGGCCTCTGAATCTTGCGTAAATTTGGCTTTGGATTTGGGATTTTTCCTAGGGATTTAAACAACGGAAGAGCATGCAGTAAAGAGTAAAAATAAGAACAAAAACGATAGAACATAAAGTAGATAAACTAGGGTTTAATTCTTGGATAGCTTCTGTGGGGACCCCGGAGGTATCTCCGTAAGACCGAGACTAATCAAGATCTTAGGGACGTAACTCTGGATCTCCAGTAAATGAATTCCAACTTAAATCAGTCCAAATGAGAGGCTCAACTAAAATTTAGAGCCTCGACGATCATGCACGCCGCTCCTCTGCGAGCACTACATGATTGTCAGTTCTCCAACCAGTCAAGCACTACACTTAGCGAGTTAAATAGGAAGCCATGAACAGCGAGCATGACCTATATTGGCTTCCAAGATCAGCGATCAATATATCCATACTCTTATTACAACGTCGATCACATCCATACAACGCTCATACATAAATAGTACAAAAGTGATACATCACAGTTTCAAGTTTACAACTACATAAGTGGCCGACCGGCCAAATGAAACAAGTTCATAGCGGAAGCAAGTAAATAAACCAAAACGCCTGCAGTGGTATACCACACAACCCATCGGCAACCGAGTGGGAGCTAAAGATAGCACACTACTCATCGGTGTCGCCTAAATCGACACCGACAAGCTCGTCGGTCTCATTATCTTCCTCACCTGTAAAAGCCAGCAAACATCTGGCTGAGTACAAAAGAGTACTCGCAAGTCTTACACAAATAAAAATAGTTATGCATAAGGTCATTCAAGGGAAGGCTCATATTGGCTTAATTTTGCGAAAACGACGCAATACTGAACAACCTACACATACTAGTTTTTCAAGTGCCATTTCAAAATCAGATTTGAAGTAGAAGTAAAGCATGTGAACAAGTGATAAATTCAATAATAAATGAATCATACCAAAAACAAAGTGGCGGTCCACTTTGATACAACAACAAACATGAACATCCCATTCATGACAAAACCGAGTTCACCCACAAATTTTAATTCCAAGTCTAACGATAAGCAGCCACAAATTTCAAGCGGTTGTCCATAACCGTGGACACGGCTATTCGAATAGATTTATACCCTGCAGGGGTGTACTACTTTACCCACACGACTTGATTAGCCCGTAAGCCTCCAGATGCCTCCGAATATAGCATACTTTCTATGGTATACCGGTCGGGTAAATCAAGATATGGTCATTTTTAGCAAGAAGATCCCATTGAGCTAAGTCCCTCAACCCATGGCTCCTAGGAAATACAAGACGTTAACGTCTCCATCCTATCTCCTAGGAAACACAAGACGTTAACGCCACCATCCTATCGGCCCAAAAGGAACACGTGATTTCACGGTCCCATGCCCTTACAATTTCACCACCGTGGGACTCAACACAACAAAACCTTCCCCCTACTTAACCATACGGCTCCCAACCCGCGTGTGATAGCACGAAAGTACTTGAATCAACGACGTTACCAAAGTTCGGTCCTTAATTGTCTAGACAAGCCAAACCACATACCCAAATCTCGTGCACGAAGGCACCATCACTAGCCATCACTTGTCCAGACCAAAAGCTCATTTAAAATGACAAAATTTAACTTAGAAAACAGATACGAAGATCTGAAACAAAAGTATATAAGAGAGTTGTATTTATCCCATAATTGTCGGGTTATTCCTGACAATCAAACTACCGGTTCTAGACTTGCATGGCTAAGCAAACTCGAACAATATAAACTCATACATCCTATCTTAAACATTACAGTGCAGGAACAATTCATGGATAGCCATAATGACAAGATAATAGGATGTGTCTAACTATTCATCACAAAAATAGCGACATTATCAAAATAGCATGCAAGCAATTATCATTGCATCTACCTTAACAAAACTGGGATCAAATATGATGCAAAAAGAAAGTTCAAAGGATGCTTGCCTTGCTGGTAGTTCACTTGCTCACTCTCGGTTACTTACTCTCATACTTCCGGCAACTCGGAATCTAAAGAAAGGTGATATCGAATAAACACCGAGAAATAGCCAAAAACTCAAATTACTCAAAAATGCATGAAATTTTTATAGTAGCTAGACTATGATTTTAGATTAATTTAGGAGAAACAATTATTTCATTTGGAGTTAATATGTGAAAGTTATAGCAATTTGAAAATCAGTTTTTCAGAAAATACTGAAAATAAATGCTCTCTTACTGTTCACCCGAATTTAATTATTTTGTGAAAAATTACAGAATTCTAGTGGAGATAAAAACTACAAGGTTAAATATAGAATAATATTTTATGGACAACCCAATTGGATTTATCCCATTTGGAGTTCATATGAATTTTCTAAGAATTTTCAAAGTTAATTCAATTTCTAGCGTAAAAATAATTCTTTTCTGCATTTTAAATTGGAATTAAATCCTTTTTATACACGGGCTGACCTAGCCTCTGTCAATGAAAGATAGGGTCCTTGTATTTTATTTTATTTTCCATTTATTTCCTAAAGGAAAACACCTACCGACAATTTAATCTTCTCATAAGCATATACTTAACCGATTCTCCGTTGTCGAATCCAATCACATGCATAACACTCTCCAATCATATTCTCATATCTTATTCTAAATCCCATACTAACCTCTATTAAGACATTATCAAGGTAGTCAATCCATCGAGTGATGCCCGAACTCACGATCTTCCAAATATACAACCTATCCGATAATTACACGAAATCCACCAACTCATGGGCATATGACTATGATTGAATCCATCGATCGTTCTCCGATATACTATTTAAGTTATTGCTAACTATCTAGCTCTACTAGTCTCGCCTCAGCAAATCACAATCGCATACACTCAATTTTCCACCGATCAAGGTTTAATTGACTAACCGATACATACCTAATGATCTTTACAATTTAATAACACATCCAACATCTAATTGCTCACTAATCGATCAATTCATATCCATACCACCGAACTTAGTTGTGAACGACCTCTACCAATCCAATTATATATGTGCCTCTACGATCAACTAATAATCATTTAGCTACTAATCCAAAAGGGAGTAAAATTGCATCGACTCGGCACATGGGACTTACCTACTAATTATAAGGCAATCCAAACATTCATCCGCAATTAAATGATCCAATGTTACCTTCTCCCAATTCTAGCATCTATGACTTCCATGACTATTGCTTAAGACCTCCAATCAATTTACTCATGATTGAATAAATCATCCGATTGAACCTCCATATCTCATTAATCATCAACACATAAGTCATCCATCAAGTAATAAATTATAAAATCCTTATACGTCCTAGCTCCTAAAAGTACTAAATCAACGTGAGGGAAAACCTCCGATTAATTTATCATCCAAAGATCACCGCAAAATTTCCATGAGACATCAAAATAGTATCATCCGATCAAATAATCCACTCATATATCTAATCTAGCATCTACCGATCAACATTACACACCTTTCGCCATAAAAATCTAATTATTCGTATTCACCAATATATTGATACATAAACACGCCTATGCATAATTAAGACTTAACCGGACAGTCGCATCGGTCTAAAGCTACCAAACAAATTTTTTTATATACTTAAACATGCATAAAAAGATACCATGCTCATGACTATGATGTAACATGCACAACTAATAACATTGCGCGGTAACAAATAATAATACTAAAGATTTTACCACAACACTAGGCGTACGAATCGTCCCCGAGCGACGTCTTCTTGGCTCCGCATCCACGTCCACCGTAGTCGTCGCCGTTTCCACATCCGCTCGGTCTCTCGTCCGCGTCCGCCATAGACGTCGCCGATCTCACCTTCGGCCGCGCAGCTCACTCACTGCCTCCGCCACGCAGGGCCGCTGGACAGCGAGCCATGCCGCCTCGCATGAGGCTGCCGCTGTTGCCACACTTGTTTCGGCAAAGCCATCGCGTGCCGCTGCAACACGCCGCTTCGCCACGCCGTCTATGGCGCCTCGCCATCATTCCCTCGGTTGCCACTGCATGTCGTGCGCTTGGGTTGCGCCGCCAAATGCCCAGCCGCCTTGACGCCGCTTCGGTGTGCATGCCGCTGCATCAGGATAGAAATCACCTCACGGTTTCTAACCTTGCCATCAACCAAGACATGCCGCTGCGTGCGCCAACGATCGGCGTGCCCTCGCCGCCTTGCAGTACGGCATGCACACATTGCGGCCTCACCTCCATGGCGCTGCTGGCTGGCCTCCACGCTGGCTGCAGCATGGGTGCTTTGCTCCATGCTAGCCGCCAGTGCATGCATGCCTCGCCGAACAATCGCCACCACACCGAAGCCGCCGCTCCATGCCGCCGCCACCTAGGCACCGCTCGCCACCTCCGGCCGCAGCTCCTTGCATCGAACGCCGCTTGCTCCTAGCTGCAGCTCCACACCATGCCGCTAGCAACTACTTGCCGCGCTACTCCCGGTCGCCACCAGGTGTGCCTCAGCTCGCCACCTCCGGGCTGCCGTGGTCACGATGTCGGGCCACTAGCCACATGCACCGCTGGTTGCTCCTGCCCAGGTCGGCCACCTCTGCCTTCACCTTCTTCTCCAAAACACATTCGAAAGCTCATGCATGCAAGAAAAATTTCCAGAAATGGGATGCTCTCGAGATGAGGAACACCATGGCATAACATGCATGAGCAGAATTTTTTTGATTTTGTATAGTGAATGAGAAGAGAGAAGGTGGCAAGAACATGAGCTCAAGTAGAGAAACGAAAATGGCAGAGGCTGCTGGAGGAAGAAAAGTGGTGCTGCGCAATAAAGAAATATTGGTGAGTGGGGAGGGGAGTGATTCGGTTGGGAGAAGAAATGGGCTGTGGCATGTAGTTCGGCTGGGGAAGGGAGCAATAGCAGTGCATTGAGTTGAGGAGATGAATGGCTATGGTGGAGAGGGGTATTCGGCTTGGGCAGCAAGATAATGGCTGTGTGCTTGCTCTCTCTTGGATAAAGAAAAAGATGGCAGTGTAGGGAGTTGCTTTGTTGGCAGGTGGGGAGTGAAACATGGAGATGGCAGGAAGAGGAAGGTTTT
Source organism: Ampelocalamus luodianensis (assembly GCA_036346255.1). Lineage (NCBI taxonomy): Eukaryota > Viridiplantae > Streptophyta > Magnoliopsida > Poales > Poaceae > Ampelocalamus > Ampelocalamus luodianensis. The sequence goes on from CM070620.1 coordinate 11,587,308, forward strand.
GGCTAGGCAAAAACAAATGGGAGGTTGTGCTGCTGGAGGGAGAAGTGGCATGGGGAGGAGAGAATGGCAGTGGCATGTGGTTGCTTTGCATGTTGAATAGTGTGTGAGGTGAATAAAAACAAGAAGATGGCAGTAGTGGTTGATTATGCTGGGCACAAGGAGGGGGGTTCGGTTTGGGATGAAAGAAAAGAAATGCCAGGGCATTTATTCCTTATTTTTCCAACTCGCTCAAACGACCTCGCATGTGCGAACTAAACGCTAAATGGAATGCTCGCGAGACAACGAACGCCGCGGTATAACATGCATTATCGGATTCTTGATTTTTGGTAGTAATTACGAGGAGAGAAGTTGGGTAAGAGAATAGACACACAGGCGTCTCGCCTGCGGTTGGTCGGACTAAAAAGAGAGACAGTACTAACGCATGCATCATGATTTTTGAAATGCATGCAAAAACAAGAGACATAATAATTTAATTTTAAATGTAGTCCCTTAAACAATTCGATTTAATATTGTTTGTGTAACAGCCCTAACTTAGGGTTTGTATTCCAAATGTAAAATTTTGAGGAGAAATAAAAACTTTTGTTGTCTCTTCAAATCATTTGGAAGTTTTCCAAATTTTCCCTAGCAATTTCCAATTTTCTAGAAGTTAATTCTTGTGATTGGAAATTGTTGTCATCAAATTATTAGCCTTCAAACTGGTGATCATCCTCCAAAATTATTTTTCCTATCATCTTGACCATCCTAGCTACCTCTCTGAATTATTTCACAATTTTTAGATTTTATTTGCTATTTCAAATGGCCAAGTCAACCTAGTTTGAAATCTGGTCAAACTTCTGTTCAGCAGCTTGTGAATTTTAGTGGGAAAACTCTAGTGCATGAAAACTCCTGGAAAAATTTCAGAAGGTTGTCCTCTGTCTCTAGTAGCTACCATAAAAATTTCGAAATTTTTGGAGCCCTGGAGCTATCTCTAAAAATTCCCAAAATCCTCTCTGTCTTTCTAATTCAAATCTGAAAACATTGTTCCTCGGGCCCGAACCCAACTCAGGCTCGAGTCCGACCCGCACCACTTGACTCGGTCGCACCGCCTAGCTGCACCGCGCGCGAGCCCGATGGCTGTCAGCCGTCCGATGCAAATCGAACGATCCACGTCGCGTATGCAACCGACCTGTCCGAATGCATACATTGATCTCGACCGTCCATCCTAGATCCAACGGTCGACGTTCTTTTGATCGAGTCAGACCAACTGATCACGCCGCACTTGGCTCTGGCTCGCACCGCTTTGTCACAGTCACTGACAAGTGGACCCTACCTGTCAGGTCCGCCCTCGTCTTCTCCGCACCTCACCGGAGCTCGCGGCCGTTCGCGCATGGGTGCCACGTACCTCGCCGCTGCCACCTATTTGCCCTCGTGTCCGTCCGTGGCGCATCGCCAGGCCTTCTTTACCTCACCGCGACCACTCATCCTCGTTTTCCCGCTCGTAGCTCTCCGCGTTTCTTGATTTGGCCGAGAAGAACCCTCGGCGAGACCGCCGTGTTAGCGCCGCCCTTGATTCCGCAACCACGCCATCGTGATCTACTCTCTTCGCCGCTTCCATTTTGCCCATCCAGGACTCTCGGCGTCCAGTGTATCGCCGAGCAACCGTCGTCTCGCCTCGGTTGCGGCGGCCCGCGAGCTTGCTAGTGCTCGTGAGTCTCTAGCCTCGTCACTTGGTCCTCGTAATCGCAATCCTCCTCTCGAGTCTAACGGTGGGCTCGTTTACGTCTTTCGTGCATCGTGGAGGGTGCGGGTGTTTCTTCCTCGCGCCGCGGTGATCCGCCGCGTGGCAATTCCGGCGCCTCGGACCTTCTTCTTCGTCGTTATCTTGTGCTTATTGCTCACGGAGTCGGCGATTAGTGGCGCATCTTCCCGGCTCCTCGAAGTCCGTAGCACCTCCTCGCAAGAGCCGTAGCTTCTTCTCGCCTCCGGCCGCCGCAAGCTCGACCGGCGACCATTGGGCTCCGTCATCATCATCAAGTTCGTGGAGCTGCGGTGCACCGTCGCGTGCCATCCCCGAGCTCGAGCCTCGACCATTCTCCGATCCCCACCTCGCCGTCGCGGCGCGCATGGAACTCCGTCGAGCGCGGTGGTTAAGGTCTAATCCCCTTCTTAAGTTCTAATCATCTTTTAGTTTGAGTCTCTGTCATGTGGGCCCGAAATGTTAGTTAGGGATTGTGTAGTTTTGTTAATGCGTTTTCTCTGTCGGGAAGCGTATTTCTCTGTGAGTATATGTTAGAAGTACACTTTGGTAAGTCGGCGATATTAGAATACGCCGACGCCACTTTCGCGACGGGCGTTAAGGTCAAGACACTTTCGCGGGCCCGCTGTCGCTGTCCGGGGCTAGATAGCTGTGGGTAGAAAAGGGAATAAATGCTTTAGTATTTCTGTAATGTGTTTTCTATTGCACTGTTAATTCAATTAAACTTAGAAAATGCATAACTAATTCAATTTTTATCCAAATTGCATGAAACCAGTCTTTGTTAATTTTCATTTTAAATGTTCTATTTACTAAAATTAGTGTCAACCCTGTCCTGTATCAAGAATCTGTTAATTGATTTAATGTTGTAGAATGTAATCTCCAAATTAGAAAATGCATATCTCTTTCAATAATTGTCCAAATTCAATGAACCCAATTCTGTAAAATTCCATTTTCAGTATACTAATTATTAGGATAGGTTTTAGATACTGTTTCTGTTCATGAAAAATTGTTAAGTAATTAACTAGTGTCTTGTTGTGTTTTTAGCTTAGAAAAATTCATAGAAAGTTCTTAATAACTTAGAATGAATTGTTCTCTGCTTTCTAAAAATTTTGTTATGTCATGCTTCGCTTCTTTGTGAAAAGCTTAGTGTGTTTTGTTATTGTTGTATGTTTGAGTTTGGTCGGTGTTATTCGTTCTTATTCGCTGTTTTGTTCAATCGTTAGGATTCGATATTTGCGCAACCCTGAGAACGACCCTCCGCAACAAATTGAGCAACAGCGTCCAGGCAAGCAGTTTGATCATGTTTATCCCAGTATTTTAAAGTCTAATATTTTGTTTCAGCTGTATGTATGCATTGCTTAATTTGTGTTAAATTGATTAGTTAAATCCGTAGCTACATATCCTGTAGACAAAATATTGATCTCTACTACCTGAGCCTAGGTTATTTGCTGTGATTAGAGGTCGCTGGATGATCTCTTGTCACTTAGTAGATCCGGGTCAGCTTGCTTAGACATGCTTAGCTATCGGTGAGAATGGCGGTTATCGACTTTAGTCGGTAACCTTGATCACACAAAATCTACTATAACTTTATGTTTCAAAGATTGTTGCTAAGTTTAATTGCAAAACTAAAACGAAAACAAAATGATTTAGACTTGGGCACAACGGTATGATTAGTGTGATCTGTTGGGTGTATCGAATGGTGCCCGAGTCAACAAGGACCGAACATCTTGTTACACCAACCAAGCATTTTGCGTGCTAACCACACTAGAGTATATGGGACCTCTCTTGACCTAGTACTTTGGCGTGTATTGGCTCAGGTCGCAGGAGGTCGTAGGAGGATGGAGGTGGGAGCATGGTAGTTGTCCAAAAGCTTTATCTGAGTGGGTAGTTGTCTTTTCGGCTTTACCATGTAAGCGTATGGGTTTCTATCCATACGAGCGGCTCGTATTTAATACACAATATTGGAAAAAGTCTCGTAGGACTTAGCTGTGCCGGCATACCCTCGGAAGTGTGCTTTGGCTTAAAGGCGGTCTGAAGTGTGGGTACAGTGGTACACCCCTGCAGGGTTAAAACTATTCGAATAGCCTCATCCTAGGTTATGGACACGCTTGGCAAGGTCTTCCAAGAGTTAGACTACAACATTTAAATTAAAACTTGCTGGGTGGTACGAATCTGGGATTCGTGCTATTGTTGTGGTGACTATTGAGATAGTCACTTCTAGGTTGTTTTATCTTTACTCTTTTGCTATTATTATCCTTTACTGTATTTCAACATTAAAAATGAATTGCAAACTTGCCTTTAAACTGTACTACATTATTGCAAATGAAAATTGGCTTTATGCAAATGAAACATATGGCCCCCACTAAACAAGCTTTGCATGTAGCATATTAACAGTCCGCTAGTTCACACGTCGGTCTTGCGGGTACAAAGACAATCTTTGTACTCGGTGCTTTGCTTGATGTTTTTATTGCAGAGGAAGAAGGTGAGCCTCGGGGCCTCACTTCGTGAGTCAGTGTTGCCGCTTCGTGGGCGACTAGACTTGGCGGTCCTGTCCGATGCCTTGTGGGTTGGAGGCACACCGATTGGCTTTGTTTATAGCCATCTTATGACACTTTTGCTTCATTGTCGTTCTTGTTATTTGTGTATCTTTTGGGCGGTCGGCTGTCTGTAATAACTTTGCTATTTGTTTATCTTCCGTTTGGTAGTGGTGTGTTTGGACTCTATGTTTGGAATGGAGTTGATGTCTAATTTTGTATCGAGGTGTGTATACTGCTCTCTGGGAAGTATACAGATCTCGAGGATCAGTTTATTTGATTTGTGATGCTAGGACCAGGTGGTTGGTTAAGCATTACAAGCCAAATAAATTGGGGTCCTCACAAAGTTGGTATCAGAGCCATTCTGACCGTAGTAACCCAAGCATAGTCGTCCTTAGGATATTTTTGAAAGGCTTATTTTCAAAGTATCAAGAGGGTTTATGAAAACTTAGGCAGGTTCTCAGATTTTACTCCTTACCTATCCTAGCTTTCTACTCTCACCTTACTCTAATTTGAGTTTAAAACTTGGTTTTCCTCTTTCCTTTCAAAAGATACTTGCTACCGGTAGAATCAGTCTTTGGGAGAACCATAGAGAATTAGTCTAATTAAAATTTGTGGGAGCATAAGGGTAAGATATGTATGAGTTTGCTAAGTATCTGACTTTTGTCAATTGGTTTTGTAACTTAAAAGTCTTGTATTTGTTTTGTGCTGTTAGTAAGTTATTTGCAGTGGGTTATCGACTTCGTGTTTTCCGGCTATTGTTAACTTGTCTTAGTGAAACAGGATGGCCGGGAGAACGCGTGGCAGTCAGCAAGCTGGTCATGATGAGGAGCTTCCCCCTCCTCCGACCATGGCGGAGGTTCTCGCTAAGATCGAGCGAAACCGCATGGACCAGACGCGCATCTTGGAGGTTATTTCTAGGAATACCTCCACTCCTGCCGGTGGTGGCGGCCACCAGACTCGCGGGGGACTTGCAGAGTTCCTCCGTACGCAGCCACCGACTTTCTCCCGCCCGAGGACCTCTCGATGCGGATGATTGGTCGCGCATGGTTGAGCGAAAGCTCAACATAGCTCGATGCCGTGCACGAGATAAGGCACTCTTCGCGTCCCACCGCCTTGAGGGCGCGGCACTCTCATGGTGGGAGAACTATCTCGCCATGCACCCGCGGGCCATGTGGTCGCATGGGAGGAGTTCAGATCAGCTTTCCGTCGGGCCCACATCCCGGATGGCCTGATGAAGTGAAAAGAAAGAATTCCTCGCGCTCAAGCAAGGGCGCAAGTCCGTGATTTGAGTACTTGTACGAGTTCAATCATTTGGCTCGTTATGCTCCGGAGGTGGCCTCGATGAGGCTAAGCGAGAAGTTTATGGATGGCTTGTCCGAGGAGCCGCAGGACAAGCTATCTATTGTGGACTTCTCGACTTTCGTGCCTTGGTAGATAAGGCCATTGTTGCCGAGCATAAGGCAAAGGCGCTGGCGAGTCCGCAAGCGCAAATGGGAGGCACATCGGTCTACTCACACCACCTCACTCGTCCTCGGTGGGCGGCACTGAGGCCCGTTCTTTTGCTCTCTGGCGCCGAGGCCATCTCGCACCAGCTCCTCGCCCACCGCAGGCCGTGTTTCAGCCACGTGCGCCTGCGATCCAGCAGCAGAGCGGTCTCCGCAATCCGGCGCCGAGGTTACTTGTTTCGTTGCCACAACAAGGGCCATTATGCGAATGCTCGCCTCGAGTGTTGCGGCGCCCTCGTCCCCAATGGAGGACGCGGAAGGGAGTGGTCACCCACTTGACCGAAGGTGATCCAAGCCCGAGTGCGGGTAGCGGTCGAGTCAACCACCTTTCACCGAGGAGGCTCGGAGGCGCGGATGTCGTGATGGGTACACTTCTTGTTAATTCTCGTCCCGCTGCAGATTATTTGATTACGAGCATCGCATTCTTTTATTTCAAGATCATTTGCTGCTGCTAGTGGTCTTCACTTGTGTTCCTTTGGGATTCCTTTACTCATTCGCTCTCGGGTTGGAAATGAGAGCCGATATGGAATGCCGCGGTGTTCCTATTGAAGTCAAAGGGTAGGATTTTTGGCAAATCTTATTCGCTTAGTTCAATGAGTCCGATGTGATTCTTGGCATGGATTGGTTGTCCCAACACTTGGGGCAAATCGATTGTGCCAGGAAGATTGTTTATCTTACCAGCCCTTCAGGCGAGCAGGTCGGATTTTCGCCGCAGCTGCAGGGGCCACATCTATGTGCATTAGAGACAAAGCCAGCCTTGCAGATTCAGGATGTTCCCATAGTATCTGACTTTGAGGATGTTTTTCCTGATGATTTGCCCGGGATGCCTCCGGTTCGAGACCTTGAGTTTGTCATTGAGTTGCTTCCCGGTACCGCCCCTATCTCGAAGGCGCCGTATCGGATGCCTCCCAATGAGCTAGAAGAATTGAAGAAGCAGCTTGGTGAGCTCCAAGCGAAGGGTTTCATCCGCCCCAGTTCATCTCCTTGGGGTTGTCCGGTGATCTTTGTGAAGAAGAAGGACAAGACTTTGCGCATGTGTGTTGATTACCGTCCTCTCAATGAGGTGACGGTGAAGAACAAATATCCTCTGCCCCGCATTGATGATCTGTTTGATCAGTTGACTGGAGCCCAGGTGTTCTCAAAGATTGATTTGAGAATGGGGTATCATCAGTCGATCGATCGAATCGAGGATATTCGAAGACGGCCTTCACTACTCGTTATGGTGCTGCATTTAGTACACCGTCATGTCCTTTGGCTTAACCAATGCTCCAACTTTGTTCATGAACTTGATGAATTCGGATTCATGGAGTTTTGGACAAATTTGTGGTGGTCTTCATTGATGATATTCTTATTTATTCCAAGATCAAGCGAGCATGCCGAGCATCCAAGATTGTTTTGGGCAAATTATGGAGCACCACTATATGCGAAGTTCAAAGAAATGTGAGTTCGGTTGAAGGAAGTGACATTCTTGGGCCATGTTCTTTCACCGGAGGCATAGTCGTGGATCCCAAAGAAGTCGTGATGTTCTATCTTGGGTCACCCAAGTCGACATCGATGTACGGAGTTTTCTCGGTTTAGCGGGCTACTACCGCCGCTTTATCGAGAATTTCTCCAAGATCGCAAAGCCAATGACCGAATTGCTCAAGAAGGACAAGAAGTTTGTGTGGTCCTCTCGCTTGTGATGAGAGCTTCGGGAGCTCAAGCGGCGGTTGACTTCGCCTCGAGCCCTTACTCTTCCCGATATCCACAAGAGCTTCGATATTTATTGCGATGCCTCTCGTCGAGGACTCGGGTGTGTCCTTATGCGGGAAGGCAAGGCGGTTGCATATGCATCCCGGCGCTTGAGACCACATGAGCTCAACTATCCCACCCATGATTTGGAGCTTGTCTTTGTGGTTCATGCACTCAAGATTTGGAGGCATTATCGATTGGTAACCGTGAGGTGTATTCGATCACAAGAGCTTGAAATATTTGTTCACCCAAATGATCTGAACCTCGAGCGAGAGGAGGTGGCTGGAATTGATCAAAGATTATGACATGGGTATTCGATCATCTCGGCAAGGCCAACGTGGTTGCCGATGCACTTAGCCGAAAGGTGTATTGCAATACTCGATGATCCAAGAGCAAAGAACCGCACTTCTTGCGAAATTTCAGCGTCTCAACTTGGGTTTGGTTGAGCATGGTTCCTTGTCGCCTTGGTTGTGCAACCAACCTTGGTGGATCAAATCAAGGCAACACAAAGAATCGATGATGGTGTGGGTAAAATCAAGCGAGAATATCAAGGATGGATCACCAAGTGTTTCACGTAAGATGAGCACGGTGTTGTATGGTTTGGGCAATGTCTTGTGGTCCCAAAGGTCCCGAGTTGCGGATTTGATTCTTCAGAGGCCCATGATTCGCCTTTGTCCATCCATCCCGGGCCACTAAAATGTACCAAGATCTCGCATCGAGATTACGTGGACTCGCATGAAGCGCGAGATTGCCGTGTTCGTTGCCGATGCGACGTATGTTGTCGCGTGAAGGCCGAGCATCGGCGTCAGCAGGTCTTCTTGACCCTTGCCCATACCGAGTGGAAGTGGGATTACGAGGCATGGATTTCATCACCGGGCTGCCCGCTCATCTAAGGGAAATGACGCCATTTGGGTTGTCATTGACAGCTAACGAAAGTGGCGCATTTCCTTCCGGTCAAGAGTCGACCCGTGGAACCTCTAGCCGAGCTCTATGTATCAAGGATTGTGAGCTTGCATGGTGTACCCAAGACGATTGTGTCGACCGTGGGCGTTGTTTACCTCTCGGTTTGGCATAGTCTGCAGGAGGCCATGGAACTCATCTTACTTTCAAGACGGCCTATCATCCTCGGGCGATGGTCGACGGAGCGCGTCAATCAGTGCTTGAAGATATGCTCGTGCTTGTGTTCTTTCCTATGGGAAGAATTGGGAGAAGTGCCTACCACTTGCGAGTTCTCTTATAACAACGACTTCGAGCTAGTCTCGTGATGGCACCATTTGAGGCTTTGTATGGGAGGCGATGCACACCTCTAAACCGGTCGAATCGTGAAAGGCGCTTCTTTGGCCCGATTCCATTAATGAGGCCGAAAGTCAAGTGCGCTTGATTCGTGAGCACTTGCGCGTAGCTCACCCGTGCGAAGAGCTATGCGGTCGGCGTCGCCGTGAGCCGAGTTTCCACCAATGACTTTGTGTATCTCAAAGTTTCACTTTGAAGGACACCGTCGCTTGATGTCAAGGGCAACCGGCTCCTCGGTATGTCGGGCCTTATCGCGTCATCAAGAAAGTGGGAGCCGTTGCATACCGGTTTGGGTTGCCGGCTACACTTGAAGGGTGCATGATGTTTTCCATGTGTCACGCTTGAAGAAGTGCCTTCGTGTTCTGTGGAGGAAACGCCATTGGAAAATATCGATGTGCGGAAGATCTGCCTTATCGTGGCGCCCCATTCGTATCCTCGAAGAAGCCGAACGCAGAACGAGGAACCGTGTGATCAAGTTCTCAAAGTTCGATGGTCAAACCACTCGAGGATGAAGCCACTTGGGAGCGGGAAGATCGCCTCCGAGCAGATTACCCATCCTTCTTCTCCCAGTGATCAGAATCTCGGGGCGAGATTCCTGTAAGGGGGGGAGATTTGTAACAGCCCTAACTTAGGGTTTGTATTCCAAATGTAAAATTTTGAGGAGAAATAAAAACTTTTGTTGTCTCTTCAAATCATTTGGAAGTTTTTCAAATTTTCCCTAGCAATTTCCAATTTTCTAGAAGTTAATTCTTGTGATTGGAAATTGTTGTCATCAAATTATTAGCCTTCAAACTGGTGATCATCCTCCAAAATTATTTTTCCTATCATCTTGACCATCCTAGCTACCTCTCTGAATTATTTCACAATTTTTAGATTTTATTTGCTATTTCAAATGGCCAAGTCAACCTAGTTTGAAATCTGGTCAAACTTCTGTTCAGCAGCTTGTGAATTTTAGTGGGAAAACTCTAGTGCATGAAAACTCCTGGAAAAATTTCAGAAGGTTGTCCTCTGTCTCTAGTAGCTACCATAAAAATTTCTGAAATTTTTGGAGCCCTGAGCTATCTCTAAAAATTCCCAAAATCCTCTCTGTCTTTCTAATTCAAATCTGAAAACATTGTTCCTCGGGCCAACCCAACTCGGGCTCGAGTCCGACCCGCACCACTTGACTCGGTCGCACCGCCTAGCTGCACACGCGAGCCCGATGGTGTCAGCCGTCCGATGCAAATCGAACGATCCACGTCGCGTATGCAACCGACCTGTCCGAATGCATACATTGATCTCGACCCTCCATCCTAGATCCAACGGTCGACGTTCTTTTGATCGAGTCAGACTAACTGATCACGCCGCACTTGGCTCTGGCTCGCACCGCTTTGTCACAGTCACTGACAAGTGGACCCTACCTGTCAGGTCCGCCCTCGTCTTCTCCGCACCTCACCGGAGCTCGCGGCCGTTCGCGCATGGGTGCCACGTACCTCGCCGCTGCCACCTATTTGCCCTCGTGTCCGTCCGTGGCGCATCGCCAGGCCTTCTTTACCTCACCGCGACCACTCATCCCTCGTTTTCCCCGCTCTGTAGCTCTCTCGCGCCTTCTTGATTTCGCCGAGAAGAACCCTGGCGAGACCGCCGTGTTAGCGCCGCCCTTGATTCCGCAACCACGCCATCGTGATCTACTCTCTTCGCCGCTTCCATTTTGCCCATCCAGGACTCTCGGCGTCCAGTGTATCGCCGAGAGCAACTTCGTCGTCTCCGCCTCCGGTTGCGGCGGCCCGCGAGCTTGCTAGTGCTCGTGAGTCTCTAGCCTCGCCACTTGGTCCTCGTAACGCAATCCTCCTCTCGAGTCTAACGGTGGGCTCGTTTACGTCTTTCGTGCATCGTGGAGGGCGTGCGGGTGTTTCTTCCTCGCGCCGCGTGATCCGCCGCGGCAATCCGCCGCCTCGGACCTTCTTCTTCGTCGTTATCTTGTGCTTATTGCTCCTCGGAGTCGAGGCGATTAGTGGCGCATCTTCCCGGCTCCTCGAAGTCCGTAGCACCTCCTCCGCAAGAGCCGTAGCTTCTTCTCGCCTCCGGCCGCCGCAAGCTCGACCGGCGACCATTGGGCTCGCGTCATCATCATCAAGTTCGTGGAGCCGCGGTGCACCGTGCGTGCCATCCCCAAGCTCGAGCCTCGGCCATTCTCCGATCCCCACCTCGCCGCGCGCGGCGTGCGGAACTCCGTCGAGCAGCGGTGGTGAAGGTCTAATCCTTCTTAAGTTCTAATCATCTTTTAGTTTGAGTCTCTCACATGTGGGCCCGAAATGTTAGTTAGGGATTGTGTAGTTTTGTTAATGTGTTTTCTCTGTCGGAAGCGTATTTCTCGTGAGTATATGTTAGAAGTACACTTTGGTAGTCGGGCGATATTAGAATACGCCGACGTCACTTTCGCGACGGGCGTTCGTCAAGACTTTCGCGGGCCCGCCCGCGTCGCTGTCCGGGGCTAGATAGCTGTGGGTAGAAAAGGGAATAAATGCTTTAGTATTTCTGTAATGTGTTTTCTGTTGCACTGTTAATTCAATTAAACTTAGAAAATGCATAACTAATTCAATTTTTATCCAAATTGCATGAAACCAGTGCTGTTAATTTTCATTTTAAATGTTCTATTTACTAAAATTAGTGTCAACCCTGTCCCTGTATCAAGAATCTGTTAATTGATTTAATGTTGTAGAATGTAATCTCCAAATTAGAAAATGCATATCTCTTTCAATAATTGTCCAAATTCAACGAACCCAATTCTGTAAAATTCCATTTTCAGTATACTAATTATTAGGATAGGTTTTAGATACTGTTTCTGTTCATGAAAAATTGTTAAGTAATTAACTAGTGTCTTGTTGTGTTTTTAGCTTAGAAAAATTCATAGAAAGTTCTTAATAACTTAGAATGAATTGTTCTCTGTTTCTAAAAATTTTGTTATGTCATGCTTCGGCTGCTGTGAAAAGCTTAGTGTGTTTTGTTATTGTTGTATGTTTGAGTTTGGTCGGTGTTATTCGTTCTTAATCGCTGTTTTGTTCAATCGTTAGGATTCGATATTTGCGGCAACCCTGAGAACGACCCTCCGCAACAAATTGAGCAACAACGTCCAGGCAAGCAGTTTGATCATGTTTATCCCAGTATTTTAAAGTCTAATATTTTGTTTCAGCTGTATGTATGCATTGCTTAATTTGTGTTAAATTGATTAGTTAAATCCGTAGCTACATATCCTGTAGACAAAATATTGATCTCTACTACCTGAGCCTAGGTTATTTGCTGTGATTAGAGGTCGCTGGATGATCTCTTGTCACTTAGTAGATCCGGGTCAACTTGCTTAGACATGCTTAGCTATCGGTAGAAATCAAGCGGTTATCGACTTTAGTCGGTAACCTTGATCACACAAAATCTACTATAACTTTATGTTTCAACATTGTTGCTAAGTTTAATTGCAAAACTAAAGCTGAAAACAAAAATGATTTAGACTTGGGCACAACGGTATGATTAGTGTGATCTGTTGGGTGTGGCGGAATGGTGCCCGAGTCAACAAGGACCGAACATCTTGTTACATCAACCAAGCATTTTGCGTGCTAACCACACTAGAGTATATGGGACCTCTCTTGACCTAGTACTTTGGCGTGTATTGGCTCCGGGTCGCAGGAGGTCGCAGGAGGGATGGAGGTGGGAGCATGGTAGTTGTCCGAAAAGCTTTATCCTGAGTGGGTAGTTGTCTTTTCGGCTTTACCATGTAAGCGTATGGGTTTCTATCCATACGAGCGGCTCGTATTTAATACACAATATTGGAAAAGTCTCGTAGGACTTAGCTGTGCTGCATACCCTAAGTGTGCTTTGGCTTAAAGGCGATGCAAGTGTGGGTACAGTGGTACACCCCTGCAGGGTTAAAACTATTCGAATAGCCTCATCCTAGGTTATGGACACGCTTGGCAAGGTCTTCCAAGAGTTAGACTACAACATTTAAATTAAAACTTGCTGGGTGGTACGAATCTGGGATTCGTGCTATTGTTGTGGTGACTATTGGGATAGTCACTTCTAGGTTGTTTTATCTTTACTCTTTTGCTATTATTATCCTTTACTGTATTTCAACATTAAAATGAATTGCAAACTTGCCTTTAAACTGTACTACATTATTGCAAATGAAAATTGGCTTTATGCAAATGAAACATATGGCCCCACTAAACAAGCTGCATGTAGCATATTAATGTGTCCGCTAGTTCACACGTCGGTCTTGCGGGTACAAAGACAATCTTTGTACTCGTGTGCTTTGCTTGATGTTTTTGTTGCAGAGGAAGAAGGTGAGCCTCGGGGCCTCACTACGTGAGTCATGTTGCCGTTTAGTGGGCGACTAGACTTGGCGGTCCGGCGGATGCCTTGTGGGTTGGAGGCACACCGATTGGCTTTGTTTATAGCCATCTTATGACACTTTTGCTTCATTGTCGTTCTTGTTATTTGTGTATCTTTTGGGCCGGTCGGCCTGTGTCTGTAATAACTTTGCTATTTGTTTATCTTCCGTTTAGTAGTGGTGTGTTTGGACTCTATGTTTGGAATGGAGTTGATGTCTAATTTTGTATCGAGGTGTGTATACTGCTTTCTGGGAAGTATACAGATCTCGAGGATCAGTTTATTTGATTTGTGATGCTAGGACCAGGTGGTTGGTTAAGCATTACAAGCCAAATAAATTGGGGTCCTCACAGTTTGTTATATATATATATATTTATGCAACTTCTAAACAACTTGATTTAACTTTAAATGCAACATTTTAATTAATTTGAATTGATTTTAAAAGCAATCTTTTACTTCAATGTGGAAATTTTTTAAATCACAATCAAATATTTATTAGATCGCCAAATTAAATATTAACAACCCGATTCTAAAAATCAGGATGTTACAAACCTCCCCCCTTAAAAGAATCTCGTCCCCGAGATTTAGACAGAAAAGGATAGGGGCAGAAAAACTTAGTCGCTTTGTTAAAATCCGATCTTCTTTTCAAAGACTGAGCGACTCGATCTCGAGCCAATACCACTACTACCTCAACACTTTCAGTTTGGCAACTCCAAATCGTTGTTCATCCTCCGATCAGATGCAATCTATAGCAAGCATACTCCAATCTATCGTTCCACAATTTATACGTTAACCACCAAAATCGCTTGCTTCGATATAATCTTCCAAACCACTAAAAATTTATAGGTTTGATTTGATTTATTAAGAGCATACTGACTTACTTCTTAATTTTAACAATACACAAGTGAGCACAAACAACTATTAATCCAATCTCGCAATAGAAATCATGGTTTAACTTCAATCTCAATCACATTCTCTGGAACACTAACAATCCTAAACGAATTGTGTGAAGGAGCCTCTCAATTGTGTCAATTGTGTGATGAACCTCCTATATTATGCCAAAATTCTTAATAAACCTCCTATATTATCCTGCTAGATGAAGGAGCCTCTCAATTGTGTGATACTAGTAGGCTTAGGCCACTGACTAATTGCTTCAATCTTACTAGATACTCCACTTGTCTGTGTCCAAACACATATTTGCTGAGCTTTGCGTAAAGTTTATTATTCCTTAACACTTCTAGTACTTGTTCCAACTATTGAAAATGCTCTTCCAATGAGGAACTATGAATAAGGATGTCATAAAAAAAACTAATACAAATCTTCTCAGGAATGTTGCTAACAACTTGTTCATAATGGCCTGGAAGGTTACTGGGGCATTAGTAAGCCCAAAAGGCATGCCTGTATGAGTGTTGAATGTGGACTTTTCAATATCTTCATTTTGCATTCTGATCTGATGGTTGCCTGATCTCATGTCAATCTTTGAGAAAAATCTTGCCCCATGTAGTTCATCGAGAAGATCCTCAATCACTGGTATAGGATACTTGTTCTTAATCATGTTGGAGTTTAACTATCTATAATCAATACACATATGCCAGGTGTCATCTTTCTTTTTGACAAAAATAGCTGGTGAGGAGTATGGACTGACACCGGGTCTAATCACCTTGTTCTTCAGTACCTATTCTACAAGTTTTTCCCTTGCATCCTTTTGAAAGTGTGGTAACCAGTATGGCCTAATATTTACACGTTTAACTTCTGGGAGCATGGAAATAGTATGATATTCCTCTCTAGGAGGAGGTAATTCTTGTGTGTGATGGTCAGCATAACATACCAGATGTGCCAATCATGCCAACCAGATATGGCACATTAATTACTTTCCATTTAAGATAATATTGCTTAGTTATTTTGTTAGGCTAATTATCTCCAAGTTTGGTATGATTAGATGCTATTGTTAGGTGGGGCTCTCCTTATATAAGGGCTTCTGTATGAATGGAAGAGACAAGAAAAGTATTATCCATAATTGCCTCCCTTCCCCTTCTCTGCCTTCCTTCCTGCGCATCCTTCCACCCCTGCGCATGCTTCCTTCCCTCCCTACGCTATCCACACAACGGCGCCAGGTTGACAAGGCCCAGGGCCAAAGCCTTTCGTTACCCACAATTATCCCATACGGTCACTAGACCGTGACAACTTGGTATCAGAGCCAATGATCTCTCATGGCTACGGTACCGCCATGGATTTCTAAGAACAGATAGCTACCGTTGAACAACAGGTGGCTGTTTTGACGGCAAACATGTTTGACATGAAGGCGCAGCTAACCGACCTAAAGGGCACCACCGATCAGATCCCAACCGTGGTGTCTACTATGACCGAGATCAAGAACACGATCTTCAGCCTAACGGATTGCGTCGACACAATGGAGAAGGAGAACGCCTTGCGGGCGATGGGCTGCTACCGGCGCCATTCGGCGCCTCCAGCGCGTCCAACCAGCGCATGGAGGGGAGCAATCCCCCGTGTTTCCACGAGCTGGAATTTTCGACGTATGACGGCAAGGAAGATTCCCTGGGATGGTTGCAGCGTTGTGATCAATTTTTTTGAGGACAGAAAATGTCAGAGGCGGAGAAGGTATGGCTTGCTGAAAGTATCTAGGCCCTCAGAATTGATTTTGGTAATTAATGTCAACATCACGTTAAGGGACTAACATGTGTGCTAAGATGTGTTAAAGGTTAAAGACCCAATGATTGAGTGGTGATGAGACAATTGGCAATACTAATGTGATGAAAGATCAACATGGATCAAGACAAAGGTATTGTATAGCCTAAAGACCATTTTATAGTTTTTACCAGTCTCGGTGTTTGGAGAAAAGACTAGGGTTATACGATAAACGCTGTACTATAAAGAGAGGTCGTGGCTAGTAGCTTGAGAGACTATTTTTATGCCATAATGATCAACTAGGGTTCGTGCATTGCCGTGGTTTGAGTTTCTGGAAAACCATTTTGAAAATCGGTATGACCGTAGTGATCAGCGGTACTACCGCAGGTCGGTAGTACCGATATTTACATGTCGGTACGTATTTTCCAAAGATCATGTTTTAAAGTGTTTTTGATCCTCTCTGAAAATCGAAACGATTGCATTTCAACTGCGGTACTACCGCAGGTTGGTAGTACCGAAATATAGATGGCGGTACGTAAATTACAGAGAGTGTGTTCTTGGGAGTTTTGATCTCTCTTGAGAATCAGTATGACCGTAAATTCTTGAGCGATACTACCAGAGTGTGGTAGTACCTATTTTTATATGATGGTACGTTTTTTCCAGAGAAGATGTTTTTGTGTGATTTCTTGAACTCTGGAAACGGTAGTTTCGCTCGAACCGAGCGGTACTACTGCGCTGTGGTAGTATCGATTTCTAGTTGGCGGTAGTACCATAACTTTATTTTGTAATGGCTAGTTCAGAGCATTAAATGCTACTATTCCAACCGTTGAGCAAAAATCGGTAATACCGGATTTCAATGGCGGTACTACCGCAAATCCTGATTTTTTCAGAAAAGATGTTGTAATGGCTAGATTTGTTGGTGAGGGGTATAAATACCGCCCCACTTGCCTTCTAGCAGCGACCTTAGAGACCTTTGAGCATTGTACTCTTGCATTGAACTCTCTTGAGCTCATATATAATTTTCAACAACTCATTTGCATTAATTTCTCATTCTTGAGGTAGTTGAGAGCATTGAAGTGCATTTATTCATTAGTCGATCATTTAGGCACTTGTAGTTCCTAAAGCAAATATCGTGATCTATTACACTTGGTGCTTGTTGGCAGCCCGGCACCTAGACGGCTTAGAGGAAGGAATTGCACGATGAGCTCTTCAAGGAGATTTTGAAGAGTCCCGGCAAGATTATGATTGGTATTGTGCTCACTAACTCCGAAGAGGAGAAAGAGAAATTCTAGTGATTGAGGGTTGAGGCTTAATTTGTGGAGCCGGCTTAATTCGTTTAAGTTTCCTCAATGTGGACTAGTGAAGGCTGGCAAGTCTTCGATACTATGGGAAAAATTTTATTGTCTTTATTGTGGTTTATTCTTGTCTTTACCACTTCCGCATTTACATTTCTAGCAACTTACTTGTGTAGAATTACCTAGCTAGAATTGTATATAGTTTTGACATCAGTTCATAATTATCTTAAAAACCTTAGTAGTTCATTCATTACATTTGTGTTAGGAAGCTTTGTTAAGATAATCTTGTTTAAAATTATTAATTAGTCAAAGAGTTTTATAAACCTCCTATTCACCCCCTCTAATTTGTTATCCTTGATCCTACACTTGCCTCGGATCACCTTGTCGATATTGCTCAACAATGGTACTTTTAGTTGGAGCGAGACGAAGGTGAGCCCAACTGGAAGAATATCAAGGAGTACGTCAACCTTCGCTTCGGCCCATCCACTCGGCACAATCCCCTAGGGGAGCTCAAGCAGCTCTCATAGACTGGTACCGTGGAGGAGTACTAGCAATGATTCCTCACGATATTGTGTCACATGGAGCACCTTCAACCACGCCAACAGGTGCAGCTCTTCAACCCAGGATTGATGGAGCCCGTACGGACGGACGTCGAGCTGCAAAATCCGATGAGCCTCCAGATGCCGATGGCTCTCGCCCGGGTCTACAAGAGGCGCACTCAGGTTGCCAGCCAGCAACCACCACAACCACCGCCAGCGATCGGTACCACTACGGTAGCAAATGGGAGCCGGGCAGCGCGCGGCGAAGATCGGCGATTGGCGGTCACCCCAAGAAATTGCCGACTCCAGCGGCAATAGGGCAACTAGCCCTACTTGCTACGACACGTGCAGCAGGAGGCGCCCTGGAGCTGCACCTTCGCCAGTGTTACTTGACATCTATCGAGATGGTAGCTCATAGGGAAGCCGGCCTGTGCTTCAATTGTGAGGAGACATTCATGCCGAATCATCGGTGCAAGATCTTGTTCGTGCTCTTAGCCCCAAGCAATGACGACGACGGCGATCTACCACCGGAGAACGAGAAGGAGCCTGGCATATCCTTATACGCCTAGCGGTGGAAGTGGCCGGCACGGTGCTGCTGGCTCTCATCGACTCGGGTTCGTAGCACAACTTCATAAACCACGAGACGACTACGCACCTCGGCCTCTGCACGCAGGCGCGCACGGGGATGCGAATCATCATTGCCAACAAGGAGCGGGTGCCCAGCACCGGCATCTGCCACACTTCGCCGATCAAGGTTGCGACCAAGGACTTCCAAGTGGACTGCTACATGATTCCACTAGATGGGTTTGATGTCATCATCGGAGTATAGTGGCTGCGTACCCTCGGGCTAGACCTATGGGATTTCGAAGCCCTCACCATGTCATTCCGCCACGACCAGCGCTCAGTGTGCTGGCAAGGGCTGGGCGCACCATCCCACGTGCCACGGCCGTGCACGGTCTTTTCGTCCAACTTGATGGATGTATTGCTCGCCGAGTTGAATGACATCTTCGTCGAGCCAACCAAGCTACCACCAGAATGCGGGCGTGACCACTGCATCCATCTCCTACCAGGCACTCCGGTAGTCTCCGTGTGAGACCCCGGTTTATTCGACTTGTAACGCTTAGCCTTCCTTTGACCCTAGCATCACAAATCAAATAAACCAAGCCTCAAGATATGTATACTTCCCAAAAATGCAGTATACACACCCCGTTACAAAATCATGCATCAATTCCATACATTATATTAACAAGTCTAACAAAAGACATATATAATATAAAGTTATTACAAAAGATGCCGACCGGCCCAATGACAAACAAGTATCAAATAACAGCGGAAGCAAAAGGTGCCATAAGATGGCTTTAACCAAAAGTCGACCGGTTAGCCATAACCCACAAGACAACCGACCAGGCCGCCGAGCTAGTCGTCCCAAACACCACCACAGCACGTCTCACAAAAGTGAGGCCCTTCGGGCTCACCTTCCTCCTCTGCAACAAATAACATTAAGCAAAGCAAATGAGTACACTAATGTACTCGCAAGACTGACGTGTAGAATAACAGACCTATACGTATGCTACATGCAGGCTTCTTTAAGTGTAGTATAAGGCTGAGAGGCAATGTGAACAATGGCAGAGCCCTAAGAGTGCAATGCGCAAAAAGGTCCTGCCAAGGGCGCACTCGATTTGACAAGGGCAGGTGAGTCGCAGAGAAGGTGAGGACTTCGGGGGTTAAAGCTGCTTGGCATTAAATGCTTGGCAGCAAACGAGCCGTTCAAGTCAGAGGTGAGAGGACAAGGCACTGACCTCGCCCTCTGCCATGCCGCACGCGTGCGAGGAAGAAGAACAGAGCCAAGGGGAGGTCGTGAGCCCTAAGATTATAATCGAATGGCTCAGAGCTCCCCAGATCTCCTGAGGTTTATAACGGCGGAGGAGGTCGTGAGCGTTGGATTGAAATCCAACAGCTCAGAAACAGGGCGACTCTCGGGTGGTCCGAAGGTTTTCAAGAATGAGGGCCACCCGATGGAGATCCAAGGGTTAAAATCACCCGCACCACTTTGACCGTGCCCGAGCGCATTAGGCGACTGGGTTTGACCGAGTCACTTGACTTGGGCTCGAGTCTGAGTCGAGCCCGAGTCTGACTCAGACTAGGTTTATGATTTATGTCTTAAATTGAGCTGGACTTTGAGGATTTGTTCAAGGTAGCAAAATAACTCCAAAAATTCTAAAATTTTTACAGAATCTTGCTACCATAGATATTGACATTGTGTAAAGTTTTCAGAGGTTTTTATGCAGTGCATTTTTCTCTAAAAATTGCGCAAGGTGCTGAGCTATGGTTTGACTGAAATTCAAACAGGTTTGACCGACCTCCAAAAGCATTCAAACAATTTCCAAAAATTGTGAAATTTTTCAGAGAGGTCACACACCAACCCTAGAACTTAGGGAAACCATTTTCGGTGGATGATCACAAGATTTGACATGGAAGGTTTTTGAAGAACAAGATTTTGGTCAAAATGACTTGTGACTTTGTATTTTCATAATTCTTTTACAAGAATTTTCCAGACCATACAGGAAATACAAGATGTAAGAAAAAGTTTCAATTTCTACACATTTTCTTACATTTGAAACACAAGTCTAAACTTGGGATGTTACACTCCGTGCGATGATATCGCTACCCCCAGCTACTCAAGCATGAGCTCAAAAAGCAGTGTGCCTAAATGCAGCATCAAGGAATCATACAGCCAAGCCATTCGACGTTCTCTTCGTCGGTCTTTCTCGAGATGGCTCATGGCGATTCTGCGTCGACTATAGGGCCCTCAATGAGCACACCATCAAGGACAAGTTTCCCATCCCCATTGTCAATGAGCTCTACGGTGCGCGCTTCTTCACCAAGCTGGACCTACGTTTGGGGTACCACCAAGTGCGCATGCACCCCGCCGGACATTGAGAAAACAACGTTCCACACTCACGAGTGCTTATTCAAGTTCCTAGTGATGCCATTCGGCATCACCAACACCCCGGCAACATTTCAAGCACTGATGAACGATCTTCTGAGACCATTCCTCCAACACTTTGTGTTTTTTATGACATTTTGATTTACAGCTCTTCATGGTCTGAACACCTTCGCCATTATGAGTAGTGTTACGTGTGCTACAGAAGAACGTGCTTTTCTCAAGAAGTCAAAGTGTCTATTTGGCAAGACATCTGTGGCATACTTAGGCTATGTCATCTCCACCGACGACGTCGCCATGGATCCTCAGAAGGTGCAAGCGGTCCTGGATTGACCACAACCACGGATCATCCAAGCCCTTCGTGGCTTCCTTGGCTTAGCTGGCTACTACCGCAAATTCATCAAGGGGTTCAGAACAGTGGCTGTGCCCTTCACGCAGCTGCTCAAGAAGGAGGCGTTCTCTTGGTCACCGGCCACAACAGCAGCATTCAAGACCCTACAGGCGGCCGTGGTTGAGGCGCCTCTCCTCTAGCCGCCCGACTGCACCGTCGACTTCATTGTGGAGTGCGACATGTCCGGCTTAGGCTTTGGTGTCGTCCTGCACCAGGGAGTGGGTGCCATCATCATCTTCAGCCCATGATAGCACCACGCCATGCAAATTGGCAGTTGATGAGCACGAACTGATTGGCTTGGTGCAAGCTAATAGCCATTGGCGCCCGTATATATGGGGGCGCCCATTCGTGGTACGTACTAACCATTACAATCTCATGTTTTTACTTGACCAGTGAATCTCCACGATCCCTCAGCACCATTAGGTCAGTAAGCTCCTTGACTACAACTTTCGCGTGGAATTCAAGCCCAGTCGCCTCAACGTAGTCGTCAACGCCTTGTCAAGAAGGGACGCCGAGGCTGGCTGGTCCGACGGTTAGCTTTCGGCCATCTCGGGACCCCTGTTTGGCCTCTTCGAGGCCATCTGCAAGGAAGCCGATAGTGATACCGAGCTCGGCCGCCTTCGTATTTAGGTGCTGGCCGACAATCTTGGCTTGCCATGGAGCATCGTCGATGGCCTGGTCTAGTACCATGTCGGGACCCAAAATTACGATTTTGGAACCCTCTGTGTATACTGCACTAGTCCAGGATCACGCTAGGGCACACAGGGTCAACATAGGTAAATATCGATCCACACAAACGATAAATAAAGTAAACGATTAGTTTGAATAACAAATAAGGGTTTTGACCTTATGGTCGAGTTTACACTTATTAAGCCACGCAGGGCTAACAGTAAATAAAGCAGTAGCGGAACGGAAATAACTCCAGCGTAGATCCCACCAATTCACCACAGGCAACCAACTGGGATCCAGACCTTAACGATCAGCAACCTTCGACGAATTCCTCCTCGAAAGCAGGTGTAGACTCCTCCTCTTCTGTAGGTTTGGGCGCAAGTTTTACAACAAGTGTGAGTACACAACCGTACTCGCAAATCATACCACAGAATGCAATTTATAGATGCAGGTTTATTCCAAAGGAAATGACTTCTGTGGTTATTTTGCAGAAATGCAACATTTGCAATTGAATACAAATAATAGATTGAAAGCATAATTCAAAACAAATAGACAATATTAATTTAGCAGTTGTTTCACAAAGACACATAGTCCAATCAAATTCTTTCACACAGCCATATGACTTAAATCACACAGTTGTCCCTTCCCAACATTTTATGAAAACTACCCCTCGTGTGAAATCCCCAAGCATGTCCATGACCGCGAACGCGGCTATTCGAATAGATTGATTTAACACTCTGCAGAGGTTGTACACTTTACCCACAAGATACAACTAGTGTAGCAAGCACTAATCATAACAAAACGGTTCAGAAACTTCATCTCAACATTGACACTCCCGATGTGCTTACAAACCGCTATGCCAACCCAAACGAAGCGCTTTGGCATAACACACACCGCCGACGTGGAAGCGACGAATCGCCCCGCGATGCAACCACTAAGTAGTCACACCTCCACCTGTCACACACACCTAACCTATCCACCGCACATCAATGTCGAATCCATAACTTACTAAGTTAGGCCGTCCCATACCGTGCATGTGGTCGCATGAGAAGGCTCGGTTCAATAGCGCACAAAGTTAAGTCCTTAATTGACCAATGCAAGACTTCCATGTTCTAACTAAGTCACAAAGATTATCAATCCCATCACAAAGTCCACCATATCACACGCTTCCACCACTTGCCTCACCTAAATCCTTTACCACCAGCTTGGTTTTAGTGCAACACATGTCATCACGAAGTAATAACACATAGCACACAGTTTTACACAAAGTTCCATAGTCACTTAGTCACATTTAATAATTGCAACTTTCATGAAATGTGAGACTCGTAGCATGGCTAAGCAATTGTACTCGCATCTAACCAACCCACGTTGGTGCTACAATATTACCAACTAATAAACCAATCTAGGGTGACAAGGAAATGTGACGTACAAGGCCAAGGTGTGATAACAAATTTGGATAATAACTATACCCAAAGCATTTAAATAAATGATTAAAATAGCATGCAGTACTTTGAAGTAAAGTAATTTGAAAACTGGGTTCAAGATGATCAAAAGTATGACTTGCCTTGGAAAAGGTCTATGTACTGGTCTTGATCTTGGGGTGCTCCTTCTTCCACAAAATTTCCCAACGAATCGACGTCTACTCGCAAACGAGACACAACAAACAAAATAAATAAATAACAGAGGCCAAACAAGCTCCAAAAATTAAATAAAAATCCCATATAAATAGAGCTTGAATTTAGATAAATTTAGAAATTTGAATGGGCTCAATCGGAGTTAGGATGCAAAAGTTATGAGCTCTGGAAGTTTTAAATCTAAAAGAAACCCTAATTTGGATTTTCTGGATTTTCCTAATTATTTCTCTAAAGAAAAATCGGATTATTGCGCAATGCTGACGTCAGCGAAGAACTTCAGGAATTAAAAGAAATAAAAAGAATATACTGACATGTGGGACCCATATGTCAGTGAGATGGCTCACGGTGGACTAGGTCTACCGAGCCAATGGATCTGAAGTCCGGTGGATCGTGCACGCGGCGCACGCTGCGTCTGCCGACACGGCGCCACGCATGCGACACGCCGGCAACAGTGAGGTGGCGCCCACGCCGGACCCGACGGCGAGGCGCGCATCGACCTATGGTCGCCGCAAACGGCGGCTCGCTCGGCGCGAACGGCACCGGAGGTAGAGAAGACTAGGCGATCTCGATGGGATGCTCACGCGCGCCCGGACCACCGTATGCGCGGCGGCGAAGTCGGGCGAGGCGGGGTTCGGGCTCGACGGCGACGGCGTTGGGAGGGTCCTCCGGTGAAGATGAAGGCGGTGCTGGGATGCGGGCGACACGACGATCCCGATGATGGCTTCCAGGAGCGACGAGGACAACTGGAACGGCGGCGGTGGCGATGGAGTTCTTCGGCCGGAGCTGAAGACGACGACGGCGGCTAGGGCTCCAGGCGACGAACCGAGGGCGACGGCTAGGGTTGCGAAGGCGGCGCGTCACGGGGTGCAGGGCACGAGGGTCCTCGGGGCCTTAAATAGCCCCGGGAGGCGAAAGAAAGAGGAGTCCGAGTCGGGGATGATGAACAGTAACCCAAGGTGGGTCCCGCACATAAACGACGGCGCTCGGATGCGGCGGCGGCGGCGCACGCGGCCGCAAACAAACTCGGATCGACTGCTCATCCTAGATCGCACGATCCAAAATCGATGGAACATCCGGACAGCCGAATCGATCGTGCGCATCCAACCGCCCATCCTCGATCGAACGGTGGAGAACGAGCGGGCGTCGCGGAAAAGAAAGAGAAGAGGCGAGAGGTCGCCATGCGGGCCCGCATGTCACCGGAGGTGGCGCGCATGGACTGGCCGCACTGAGTCGGGCTAGCGCGGGAAAATGGGCGGGTTTAGGAATAGAAATGGGTTTAGGCCCAAGGAATTATCTCGAGATTAATAATAGCTTTTCCATTTTAGAAAATACCAGAAATTCAAATAAGCAATAGAAAATAGCAAATGAACTCAGAAAAATTCTAGAAAATTCTAGAAAATATATCTGAGCACATAGAACCCAAATAAAATAGTTTTGGCTAATGTTCATGTTGGGATTATTCACATTAAATATTTTTTTTTGGAAAGTCCAATATTAAGCTTTTGAATTTAAATTCAAATAAATCCAAATGGTGAATTTTCTCCCTACTAACTATTAAAAAAAAATTAAGCTCAGAAAATTGGGATGTTACATACCAGGGCCGGGTGTTCTTGCCAGCCTCCTCACCGGCGTTGGCATTGGCCCTGGAGGCGGCGCACTCCATTGGCCACGAAGGCGTCTGTCTAGAAAATGCTCCATTGCTTACAGGCGGACTTCCACACGCCCAACGTCCGCTCGGCAGTTGTGGACTTTGTTCGTGCTTGTGCAAGTTGCCAATTCAACAAGTCCGAGCATCTTCATCTAGCCTACCTGCTCCAGCCGCTACTAGTCCCTTCACGCATTTGGGATGATATCTCCATGGGTTTTATAGAGGGGCTGTCGTGTGTGAATGGGAAATCGGTCATCCTCACAATTGTGGACTAGTTCTCCAAATACGCCCACTTCATTCCATTGGTGCATCCATACACGGCGAGTTCGGTTGACACAGTCTTCTTTGAATCAGTGGTCCAACTGCACGATTCCCTTGCTCTATTGTGAGCAACCGGGATCCTATTTTCACAAGCAATTTTTGGACGGATCTCTTCAACCTCACCGACGTACAACTCCATCTCAACTCGGCTTTTCACCTGCAGTCTGACGGGCAAACAGAGGTGGTCAACAAGATTGTGACCATATACCTTCGTTGTTTTTCCAGTGACCGACCACGGCAATGGTTGCACTGGCTACCATGGGCGGAGTATTGCTATAATACTTCATTTCCGTCATCACTCTGTGACATGCCCTTCAAGGTGGTCTACAATCGGGAGCCACCAACCATGCACCATTACACAGAGAACAACGCTCGGCTGGCTGCCGTTGATAGCATGCTATGCGACCGCGACAATTTCCTGGTCGAGGTGAAGGAATGACTCCTGTAGGCACAACAACACTACAAACGCCACAACGACCAGCATCATCGTGAGTTGTCCTTCGAGCCTAGGCAGTGGATTTGGTTGCGTCTTCATCACCGTCAGGCCATCTCTCTCGTCGTCCGCGCCCACAAGAAGCTGGCGCCACGATTTTATGGCCCATACAAGGTGCTGGCCCGGGTCAGCACGATGGCTTACCACTTAGAGCTACTGCCTCGTGCTCGTATTCATGATGTATTCCACATCAGCATGTTCAAAACATTCCACAGCATGTCGCCCGTTGCTCCTCCTGCATTACCCGCGCTCCAGGATGGACGTGTTTCCCTCGTGCCTCGGTGCGTGGTGCGTGCCCGTGTAGCCCGCAATAACCGGGAGGTCTTGGTCCAATGGGAGGCCTTGCCCGAAGCCAACACATCATGGGAGCCATTGGATGACTTCAAGCGTCGCTACCCCTCCTTTCAGCCCGAGGACGAGCTGTTTGTCTAGGGAGGGAAAGATGTAATGGTCGGCATAACATACCAGAGGTGCCAATCATGCCAACTAGATATGGCACATTAATTACTTTCCATCTAAGATAAGATTGCTTAGTTATTTTGTTAGGCTAATTATCTCCAAGTTTGGTATGATTAGATGCTATTGTTAAGTGGGGCTCTCCTTATATAAGGGCTTCTATATGAATGGAAGAGACAAGAAAAGTATTATCCCTAATTGCCTCCCTTCCACTTCTCTGCCTTCCTTCGTACACATGCTTCCTCCCCTCCCTACGCTATCCACACAATGGCGCTAGGTCGATGAGGCCTGGGGCTAAAGACTTCCGTTACCCACAATTATCCCATACGGTCACTAGCCCGTGACATTGTGGTTCCTCAAAAATATTCTGGTACTTATCCAAAAGCAGTTGTACTTCTTAAGGAGTAGGGTCAGGAGAGATTGTTAATATTTGGTGAGGTTTAGCAAAGATGACTGCACCTACTACTCCCTTCTACACCAGTTTGTTTAGTTTTGGTGATCCCACCATACACTATTCTCCAGGCCAAGTTTCATATCTGAATGTTACTATTCTATCATTTTTGCAAACAAAGAATTTTCTTTTCTTCAAGTCCAACCGGACTATACTCATATATCCAGTCACTGCCCAATATTACATCATATCCTTTTAGGTTCAACAATCTCATATCAGAAGTAAAAGAGGAGGGAATATCATATCCATCTTCATTAAGTCACTCTTAACTTCTTTTTTTGAAACGAAGAGCAGGAGGTCTGCCATTTATATTAATAAAGCATGAGAAAACAAAATAAAAGGGAATACAATGGATCACTGACGGAGAAAACCCCAAACAGGAGAGAACCCGCGACTAGATGCACCTCGCAGCACCCTAAATAACAATACCAGAGCTAGAGGCGAAAACCAACGAGCAAACGCCTCAACTCCGCCTGCTCTACCTTACACACACATCATGGCTAAAGGAAAGAGCAAACCTCCCCGCCCAATGCACAGAGACTCCAAACTAGCTAGACTGGGCAGCGTAGAGGATCACCAAGGCACCAGCTTGAGAGAGAATAATAGAAGCAGGAGCAACGTGAATCCACACACTAACAGGACAACTGGCAAGGCGCTTCAAATGAATTAGGTGAGACAGTGGCTCCTCTCCTCGGCGATGACGGAGGACAACAGAATACAGCACTCGCCAACTTTGACTCCTCGCCACGTCCTCCCATTGGCTCGTCCATGGTGTCCTGGATCAGCTGCTATAAACTTTAACTTACAACCTCTCGATGCTTCTAATTGAACTGGTATCCAGGAATCTCGACCCATTGATGGCTACTGAATTCTCGGGGATTCTTAGCTCAGGTTCTGACAGGGTAGCACCGAGAAGGGGAGGGAATGGCCTGGGGAGGCGATGGCGATGAGGGGACGCAGCAGCGCCGGGGAATGGAGGGGAGATGGCTGCGACGCCGGAGAAGAGGGAGGCAAGGGTCGTATAAGCCCATCCCTGTCCACGGCACGGTCGGATCCAGCCGTCCCTAGACATGGCGTTACGACACACGGGAGGAGACGGCCGCGGAGGAGGACACGAGGTGGGGGAGGGAGAGGCGGCTTCACGGGGAAGGGGAAGGCGACCACGCAGAGAGGGGAGGTGGAGGCGGCGGCGCGGAGGAGGATGAGGAGGAGGAGACGGTGACAGGACGACCGTAGAGAGGAGGGAAGGGCCCCGACGCAGCGATGGGTGTGGGAGGTGCGGTTGGGACAGCGGGGGAGAGACAGGGAGGAGGCTACGGTGAGGAAGACGAGGCAAGGATGATCGGCGTGCGGAGCGGCTGCGGCGGCGCTGTGGGAGAGAGCAAGAGATTCGAAGGGAGAGACTGGGGGTGGCATCTCGATGGGGTTACGGCTTCTGGTGTGCTGAGGAGCGATCTGGGCCGTTCGGCCCGCAACCATCTCTAGGAGGGGCAAACAGTAGCCAAACTCAACGAGGAGGCATGAAGCTGTGAATTCTCTGAGGACTGAGCTTTGCTCAGTTGGCTGCTTCGCCCGGCATGTGAGCAGTCCCTTTGGGCTCGATCTCAGGTAGCCTCATCTGACCATTTTCGGTGGTTAGGAATAGTACACATACACGTGGGTGCGTTCAGTGGTCAAAGCACGTGTCTACGCTCCGTGAGGTCTTAGCCCCCGCTCTAGATTAGATGTATGTTTAGAACGCACCCACGTGTGTGTGGGTGTGTGTGTGTGTGTAACACCCCATTTTTCTGAGCTTTTAAAAAATTTCAAAATAAATATAACCATTTGGTTTTGTTAAAGTTCTAAAGCTTAACTTGAGATTTTAGAAATTAAAAATAATTTAAATGTCTAAATCTAACTTCAACTAATTCAAAATTTTGGTTTGGAGTTTGCTGGTATTTAAAACCCCCTTTCTCTGTTCATTTTGTTCTCCTCTCAGCCCAACCTCCTCCTCAGGACCTCTCCTGAGGACCTCTCCTCAAGACCTCCTCCTTAGGACCTCCTCCTATGACCACCCTTTTGGTCACGATCACCCTTTTTGGTAACGACCACCCTTCAGTCACGACCACCCCCTTGGTCACGACCACTCTTTCGGTTTCGACCAGCTTCTCTATTTTGACAAGCCCCGCCCTGGTCATCTTCCACCTCCACCCGCGTCAGTGTTGTGCGCACGTGCCGCTCGGGTCAGTGTCGTGCGCGCGTTTTGCTCCGACTCACCTGCCCCCGTCGTGCGCATTAAATGCGTCTGTCACCATCGCTCTGCACCATGCCTTTGCTCCGTCCCGCCACCTCGGCTCACCTGCTCCCACCCCGTCGCTCTGTGCTAGCCAGAGCTCCGCTCGTGCACCCCTGCCATGTCGCCGCAAATCACGCTGCTCCATCATGTTGCCCCGTCCCCCCTTGGCTATAAATAACGCACCAGGGAGCCCTTTTGCCTTTTTTTACTCCTTTTGTTTTTCCTCAACTTTCCCCTCTTTCTCGCCTTCGTTCCGCAGCATTCCGCCATTGAACCTCGTCGCCCGAAGCTCAATTCTTCCTCGTGTCTGGCACCGACGTTTGCCGCTCGCCGTCCTTCCCCAGCCTCCTCCTCTGGCCTCTCTCTCCGTCCTGGTGAGTTTCTCTGTGCCATGTTACCGTTCTTGTATTCTTCCTTTGACCATATTGAGTAGTCGTATCCTTCTTTAGACCTGTTAGTCGAAGCCTTCTTTCAACCTCCTTCTGACCCTACGAACCTCTTTTGACCAGGTCATTCGACCTCCTTCCGACCCATCGAACCTTCTTCCGACCTTGTAATTCTCAAACTTTCGAGAGCTCATTCTCCTTTGCTCGAGCTCCGATTCGAGCGATTCAAATTCCTAAATTCATCTTAATTCAAGATCTAGCTTTCTACTCTAAAGTTGTTTGAGTTGGTTTTCATTTGGACCTTATTTGGGCTTTATTTGAACTTGCTTTGTTCTCACGTGTAGATTTCGACTACTCTGGGGAACCCGAGTACTGCGAAGAAGTAGATCCTCAAGCATTCGAGCAAGGCAAGTTATACTTTTGATCATGTTGAATCCCAATACTTTAAATTATCTAAATTCCGTTTTAAACTAGTACTGTATGCATATTTAAATTCAAGTAATTTAAATCCCTATTTTAAATTATAGTTATTCCTAACTCCTTTGTACACCCGAACTTGAACGTTGTTTGGACCGCCCTTGATATCCTAGTAAAAGCTAGTTGGTACATTAGTATGAACTAGAATATGTTGCAAAACTCTATGCTTAGTCGAAGCTTAGCTCAAAAATCTTTAATTTAGAAAAGTTGGCCAAAAGTTCAACTATGATTTAAAACGTTGTTATGGTATGGTCTATACCATAGGGATTTATGAAATGTTTTGATGTGGTAAATAAAATGAAAATCTGGTTTGGACTTAGGCGAAATGGATGTTTGGTTGGGCGCATGTTCATGCACGGGATCGATTCATTTCTATGATCGAAGCCTAGGGTTCTTTTGGAAAGTCGCCCAAGTCAGTTAAGGACCGGTATTCGAGCATTTCTTTGCTACGCCCTATCGTACTACCACATGTCCTGAATGGACAGGACCTGGCTAACTAATTTGTAATGTTTCACCGTGGTCGTTCCATCTAGTTGCGTGGGTGTGATAGAAGGATATCCTTCACCACCTGTTGATGAATGTTATTTGACTATAAAGCTTGAGATTTAGAAAATGAATTTTAAGTTATGGAATAGATTGCCTTGGAACTTAGTACAAGTATTTGGAAATAAATATGGCTTTATGCAGATCAACTCTATAAGCCTTCCATTGAGATATACATGCATGCATTATAATCTGCTACTTGTTGGGTGTAACTTGCGAGCACGGAAGTTGTGCTCATCTTGCTTAATGTATGTTGAGTAGGAGAGGAGTTCTACGAAGAGAATGAGATCCAGGACGACTAGGTTGTGCTTCCGGACGATTACTTGTGGCGAATCGTGTGGTCCACTAGCTGCTTTTGTTTCCGCTGTAATTTGCTCTTGGCTTTATACCCCTTTTGTAATCAACTCTAATTATTTCAATGAATGCATGGTGTGATTACGTTATCCACTCTTGTTGACCATGAACATTAGCTACTGATCATGGAACTAGTGTGGAATACACGGAGGACCCGGGATCCTTCGCTCCCGGGCCCGACAATGTGTGCCTGAGTACGTCCCACGTGTACTCTAAAAAACCGTGAATTCTCCGGGATTTGATTTAGTCGGTATGTTGTGCTTGATTACTCTTGTTTTGCAAAGGTGTGATAGATTTTTGTGATTACCTCTCTGGGAGATATGTTCTAAAATCATACTACATTCCTGTAAGGTTTGCAAGAAGTAGGCAGTCTGACCTTCTTGCTTTAGTAAACAGAAGTTTTGAAGCATGTCGGCAAGCTGAATATCTTCACATGACAGAACTGTCGCCCATGGAGGCCTAGAACAGCACTGGCTGAATGAATCTTCGGAGAAAACTGGTCCCGAGATAGTTTCGTTTGAGCCTCACTCAAGCTCATGTATACGCACACGCGATGTAGGAACTATCAAGACTCGAGGAAGACAACCTTAAGCACAAAATGAGGGGCGAACTATCGTTT
Organism: Ampelocalamus luodianensis; assembly: GCA_036346255.1. NCBI lineage: Eukaryota > Viridiplantae > Streptophyta > Magnoliopsida > Poales > Poaceae > Ampelocalamus > Ampelocalamus luodianensis. Next base: position 11,618,609 of record CM070620.1, read on the forward strand.
TCTTTGTCATGAACAATTCCCAGCGTATTACAGGCTCATCCCTGACATGAACGAGAAAAATTGCATGTCCCCAAAGGTCTTCTTCCTTCTCCAAGGATGAAAGAAGCACCAAACTCTACAACAGCACAGCGAGGTGGAAAAAAATTTGTCACTGGTGAGTATGTAACCGATTAACGCTGTGGATGGCAAAACAAAGCAATTTTTTACTCTGCTTTCCCGAGGGATTCCTCCCCGCCTGTCATTTCTCTGCAATTTTAGTCTACCCAAAGTTAGCTCATGGGTACATTCATGGACCGTGTTTTGTGCTGAAGCTGGGATCTTGACCAGCGGTGATCTCCAATTGGAGAATTCGGCTTTGGCAAATGTATGGAGCGCATCATCTGTCTGCAATGCTGAGGGTATTTCTCTCTTGATGAGCATATATGCAATTGCTCGGAGGCGCTGACCAGCTGAGATCACTTGTTGTATCACCATAAATATTGACACTGACACTGTTTCAGCTGAACATCACACATATGTTCCAGATGATTTCCAGATTCTTCCTTCCAGAGAGATAACCATGACAGTGACATCATCATGGTATTTTCTTCGATCCCCTTGAGGTATATCTAATAACTCGTAGAAGTCCATACCTGGGAAGCCAAAGTCTGAGTTAATATCTTGTATTGCTGATGAAGGTGAGACGGGAAAAAAAACAAGGTACATGCATTTGACATTCAAGACAACAACTGGAAACAGCTCCGATGTATGACACTCATCTATTAAAATTTAATGACTAGATGCATCAGCACATGCCAGTGACTGTGAGTGTTCATCATTGTGTCAATGTGAAATATCCTATAGTTGAACGAAAATGATCGAATGAACTGAGGTGTTCTTCACACAAACAATGCAAAGTTTGTCTAGTTTAACTGGGAATTTTGACAGATTTTTTAGGTTGAATTGGATGTTATGCTGTGCTTTTAAAGTATGCTATTCTCTGAAATAACTTGTCAGGAGAAAAATCTATTTGAAACTCTACTCATCTATCAGTTTGCACCCTAAGATAATATCATTGAAAACATTAGCTCCAAGCCACTGCAGAGTTTGTGTTATAGTAAAAAAGTGAAGTGCCACTGTCTCATTGACAGGTAACCCTCATGTCAATGAGACACTGCAGTGGCATTTTACTAAAGCACGGACTTTAGGGAGATAAATAAGTATGTGACCATTTTGTCAAACAGAACTTCTTATGAAATCTGCATGGTGCAAAGACAAAGGATATTTGCTGTGTCACTGAAACAATCAAGTGAGTGGTAAAATTTGGCAAGTAAGTTTCTTGCATGCCATGGACTGATATACCAAGTGTTGACAACTGAGATTAACATGTGCAAGCACATGAATGTTTACACACGATCATGTCAATTCTGTACACGCATAATGCTAAGTACAACTAGAAATGGTCACATGCAAACCAATCAAGAACTGAAATAAAAAAGAAATGGTATGGAAGAAGAGGCATCAAAGCCAAAGCCTACCAGCTTTCTTTGCTGCGCGCGAGAGAAGCTCCTCAATTAAACTCTGTGCAGGATCACCTTCTGGAAACCGCTCCATGAAATTCTCAACATGCAGAACCACCTCCTCGTTGCTCAGGTACTGATATAAGCCATCAGAAGAAAGAACCAAAAACTGGTCCCTTGCAGTGAGCTTGTGATGGCAAAGAGAAGGTGTGCATGATATATATGGTGCATCACCTATGTACTCATTGCGGAACATTTCTAGCAATCCATTGTTCAACTTTGCCTGTACAGACATGCATAAATTTTTTTATTAAGATTTATCTGGTTTTTTTTATTAGCATTGAACATCTGACAGGTAGTTTCCATAGTACAAACTACTGGCAACAAATTCATACTCATTCTAAAGTAAGTTGTTTAGTTCGCAAAGGCAAACAGCTAATAGGTAAAAAATGAACGAACTCTGAACTATGAGAATCAGGTTAAAGAACATCCAACCAAACAGTATCATAGTTACCTGTTTCAGATACCCAGCACCAAATGCTCGGGTAACTTTTAGACGGCCCTTAACTCTGTCATTTATAATACACTGATCATCATCTGGATGTTCACGTCTTATCCTCCGCACTTCCTGCAGATCAACAAAAGGAATATGAATTCATAGGCTGAATAATGCATAGCCTAAAACAACCAACTGCCTTCCCATTGCAGATTTAGACGACAAATAAGGTTAGTGGAATCTCACAGCAAATAACCAAATGATGAAAAAAGGGGGATGACCAATTAAAAATAGGGACTGTCTATTCATAAGGTGACTGAAGTTTTCTTAAGTATAAGTCACATTTTTTATCAATTAGATCAATATCTAATCATATGACACATCAATCTCTACACAAATCCAATGATCACAACAAAGTGACTTAAACTTAAGAAAATTTCAGACGACTTAAAAATAGCAAAACTGTTAAAAATATTGCATCTAGGACAACGAGTGTTCTACGATCTTCGCATGAAGACATGAAACTTTGGTCGTTGCCTTTCAACTAATTGCATCAAAATGCTTTCCATGATTAGTTTTATGAAATATGAATCCACAACCGGAAAAGAGCAATGGTCTGACTATTAGAATGCCATGCTGCTGAAGAGTGAAGAGCATGCACATATTGCACATGCTTTCAGAAGTCAGCACTTTGCACACAAATAATGGCATAAGCGTTGCCGTACCGGAGCACATGATCAACAATGGATACAAAAAGGCAATTGGATATAAACATCTCTTCAGCTATGTCAGCAGAGATGCTTGTGTGGCAAATACATTGGTTCGGCTCTGTCAGCAAAAAATGATACCTCTTCGATGCTGGTGCTATGATCGGTCGACAGCTGCAGTGCTTCGAGCCGAATTATGGCGCATCCGGCGGACCTTGTTTCGATCTCCAAGCCCACCCCAATGTCCTCCATCCGCATGGTTCCAAGCGCGCAACCATCGTCATCAACAGGGCGCTGCGCCACGACGGCACGGCTGTCCCCAAGGTTCATTACATACACGTTGTCGTCCCTCACCAGCGCCACAAGCAGGCACGCCCCGGTCACCGCCAGCTCCGGATGGGACCCCATCGATTGGTCGGTCATGTCCAGGTACGCCGCCTCCGTCGCCGCCAGCGCCCGGGTGAGCGCGCCGAGCACGGTCCCGTGGTCCCTCACCGCCGGCGCCGCCGCCAACTTCCTGGCACCCCACTCCCTGCCGCTCTCATCGTCGCCCGCAGCCGCCGCGTCGGCCCACATGGGAAACCGCCGCTCCTTGAGTCTGGCAAGCGACAGCGCGAACCGGCCGGAGCCCGAGAAGTCGAGCTCGCTGTCGTCGTCGTCGCCGCCGTCCGCGAGGAACTGCCACAGCCGCTTGGTGTCCGCGTCGGCCTCTTCGTAGAAGATCCCGCGGAGCTCGCGGAGGAGGAAGCGGTAGAGGTTGGCGACGAGGAAATCGGGGGCCTCGGGGCCGTTGAAGCCGTCGTAGATGCCGACGAAGAGCCACCGCTGGTCCTCAGAGACCACCACGTGTACGCGGTCCTCCCCCGCGCGGCCGTGCGCCCACTGCACGCCGTCGTCGCGGCGGAGCGGCACCACGAGCGGCCGGTTCTTCTCCGACACGCTCCGCCGCAGGCTGCCGAACGAGGGCTTCCGGAACCTCCTCGAGAGCCCTCTCGACGAGGATGAAGCGGGCTTGGTGGGCTTCGCGGGGAGCGGGCCGGAGAAGGGCACGGCGGGGTCGAGCGGGCCGGAGAGCTGGGCGCCGCGGTCGATGGGCCCGGAGAGGAAGAGGGGCCCCGAGGAGAGGTTGGATAGCTGCAGCGGCGCGGAGGAGAAGGACGACGAGGTGTGGAACGCCGAGGAGTAGTTCGGCGGCATGGCGCCAGCGGCGGAGGATTGGTATAGCGGGACTGGCACGGAGGAGTTGGCGGAGAGCGCGGCGCCGGAGATGCCGTGGCGGAAGGAGGAGGAGTGGGCCGCGGCGGAGGAGTAGCAAAAGGAGTGGCCGAGCGCGTCATCCAGGCACGGCTCCGCGTCGACGGACGCCGGCGCCGGCCGCGAACACGCGCACGCGGTGAGCAGCCGTGACGCGTAGCTGCCCATGGCATCCGACGCTCCCTCCCTCCGGCTCGGGCGGGGGAAAGGGAAACGAACGATGGGGAAGAAGCACTAGGCCACTAGCTAGCCTAGCTACGAGTTGGCTTTTTTTACCAGTACGCCGCACTGGCCGGGACGAGGGCAGTGTGACAGTGAGCGTGGCGTGCGCTAGGATTACTTAAGCCATAGGCTGGGCACGAAGGACCCATTTCATATCCTGCTGTTCCTCAAGGGGCTGGAGTGCAAATACGATAGACACGAGTCCACGGCAGATGGCGAGGCCAGGAGGGGCCAGTTTTAATTAAGCATTTCGCGATAGGATGGGACTGCAAATTGTCAGGTGGTGCTGGTGTGGTGAGTGGCCGTTTTGTCCGCACCTGCTCCCCTCACGCCGCAGAGCAGGGAAGGGAAGGGAAGGGAAGGGAAGGGAGGGGGGCAGAGCGAGCCAGTGACGTGGCGGGGCAGTGTTGACGTGGATGGATGGGGCGAGGGAAGGAGTCAACGTTTCGCCCTGAGACTGCCACTCCCTATCGGGGTTAATTACGGTGGACGGCACTCCACCGAGGGACAGACGCGTAAATTCGCGCGGCGCGGCGCGGCGTGGGTGGCCGTCTCCGGCAAATTGGATGGCTTTGGCGGGCCAACTTAAAGCGCAGGGAAATCCAACTGGCCGGTGGGCTCCGCCCCTCCTCGTCTCACGCTCTAACACACTTGGTTAGTGGAGCGAGGAGTTTTACAAGGTTTGAAAGTTTCTAAACACGAGGGGAAGGGGTCAAGGCGGGGATAATATCACATTATACAACGGAAGGGAGGAAGTATCCAATGCAAGTTAACTAACATATTTGAGTGCGACTGTGTAAGTTGTAAACATCATGTCTCTAAAAACTATTCCGTGTGTTTGCATGTAGGGCCCCGTTTGAAAGAAATTGAATTGTTTTACGCTGCAATCGACTCAAAATTCCTATGTTCCAAACAGGACCGCTCAAACAAAACTTGACGAGGCTTGTCGGATCCCTATCACATAATTTCCAAATTGTTTAGGATGTGTAAGTACGTATACGCTAATCTAACCGAAGCAGATTTACTATTTTACTCGCACGATGTCACAATCAAATAAGGGGGGATTGGTGGAGACGAGGAAACAGAGTTCTCCAGGGCGTTTCACGTGAGGCGAGCAGAGAGGCGAGGGGCATTGGATTCTGAGAGGAACAGGGGTACCTGGCAAGTCAAAATTCACAGTACCGTGATGGATGCAGTATGCCGAACCGCGTTCCCGTTGTTTTCTGCTGCGTACTTGCCCCGCATCTCATTGAGAAAATCTCGGCAGGCAAAAGACAAACCTACGATTGCAAAGTTGCTTTGGAAAAAATCAGAGACTTCAACTGCGGACAGAAAGAACCTATCTTTGACGAAACGGCACGTTAACATCTGAACCGGCAAAAGACGGGCGGCCAATTCCAACTCAGAGCAGCATATGTACTGAGTAGTGTTATGCTTTGCAAATCGTTGTAAATGGTTGAGACAGATATATGCATTTAAGACTTTAACTTGGGGATCAATAAAGTTGGCTGGCTAGTAATTACAAGGTGTTTGGTTTGATGCTTAGCTTTGCCATGCTTAAATTAGCTGTGTCATACTTTCTTAGGCATGTGTTTGTCACAATTGTAGCTTGCTATATTTTCTTAGCCACGTGACCAACATGTCAACTCAATTTTTACTAACTTTGGACACTTATGGCAGCCACTTTTGTTGACACAAAAAAAATGTGACATAACCACACTTTGTTTAACGTTACTTATGGTAAAACTAGCTATTGACATAACTAACTTTAGGCAAAGTATGGTTTACCACAAAAAAAGATGTGTCAATAAAAATAACAGCTACAAGTAGGGCTGGCTATGGAGCCAGCTCGGCTCGTGCAAGCTCGCTAACTAAGTAGCTCGGCTCAGCTCGTTAAGTTAACGAGCTGAAAACTCGGGTTGGCTCGATAAAAGCTCGAGCTGCTCGTGAGCAGCTTGCGATCCATTCAAGCCAAGACGAGCTGAGCGATAAGAGGACGATATAAATGAAAATGTAGCTAATTATATAGCATACAAGTAAAACATAGGCAATTAGACAGAATCCGATTAGCAATCCTTTCTAGTTCAAGGACATGCTAACATGGTTACATGGACATACAATAATTTAAATATCCAGCTAATTAAAAGTCTTCCACATCAAAAGTCATCACCCACATACCCAAGTTCAATAGTCCAACTACAACCGCCAAAATAGTTAACAATCCAAAATTCAAGAGAAAATTCATAATATGTCACCGAATAACTACATGATTCACAATATGTTACCGAATAACTACATGATTCACAATATGTCATTCATTGTGAGGTTAACATGTAGGTCCAGGGCTCATATGTCAGTGAGACATCAGTGACATATTATGAAGATATGAAGTTATTAGGTGGCATATAGTGAATTGCCCCAAATTTCAAAGTCAAAATAGTTAGCCTTTCTGCCAGTCCTAATTCCATGAGCAGAGCTTTCCAAGCTTTGGTTTCTGCATAAAAAGCCACCAAACAGGCATACCTTTTGAATCTGCAAGACAACATAAGTAGTCATCAGTTTTAAGTGGTGAAAAAACATATCGAAATGAGCAGCAACACTAAGCAAAAAAAAAAAGGGTGCTTACTAGCTACTTGCCACCTGACTATTAGCTAAAATATGTGTCCAACATCAAACTCGCGAGCCCATGATAAACATCAACACACAAAAGCAACCCATGAGCTATTTAGTTACCAGGCCCTAACGAGCTGACGAGTGGCTCGCGAGCTAACTCAGCTCGTTAAGAGACCAAGCTAGGAAGGAAGCTCGGCTCAGCCCATAACTTTACGAGCCGAGTCGAGCTAGCTTGCAAGCTTCGAGCTTTTCTGCCAACCCTAGCTACAAGTATGGCAAATTTAGTTAACATGTGAGTCTATGCATGTGATTCACATGGCTAAGAAGTGGTGGCAAACAATAATTTTTTGAAGAAAAACAATGACAGGAGCTCTGCCATTCATTTTGAAGAAAAGAGATAATTCAAGCTGAAGGGGAGACACCAACACCAGCGGCCCCAAGAGAGGGGGGTGTCGACACCGGGCAAGGAGTCCCAACAAGAACTCCTACCAAGCACCTACTACATCCAGAAGGCAAGAACCTTGTGGAGCGGCAACAAAGATCCCTCTCTAAGATGGGAGAGAGGGCGACTCATCCACTCAACCAGCCGACGACCCATGACTGCACCAAGCACCACCAAGACACCGCCCGGCGACACCACCCATTGATGTGTCATGTCATGAGTTATCGTCGCCGCCCATCACCCATGACATAGCAGCTCCGACTTCGCAATGACCCGCAATGCCAATGCACGAGACACGCCACCCGGCACGCCAACCACACTAGGCCCGAGCTAGCCCCCAACCACCACCTGTGCGCCCCGCCGCCCCGCCACAACCCTCGTCATGTGTCATCATCATCACTCGTTGCACACCCACGACGAGGCAGCTTCAACTTCACCGCGAGAAGCATCGTTGAAGTATCCAAAGCGACGCCTGAAGCAAAGCTAATGACGACAACCAAGCCAGTGCTCGGGCCGAAGCCACCGCTACCTGTGCACCCTGATGCCCTGCCACGATGCTCGTCACGTGTCATCATCGCCGCCAATCAAACCCACGACACGACAGCTCCGACTTTGCCACGACAAACACCGCCGAGACGTCGAAAGCAGAGCCTGAAGAGATGCCTCAGCTGAGCTGATGATCTCCCAAGACCACCGAACCAACAAAGTTGCCGCCACCAACGCGCTCCAACACCCCACCGTGATGCCTATCTCGTGTCATCGTCGTCTCCGTCGCACACCCGTCACGTGAAAGCTCTGACTTCACCACGAGTCCACGACACGCAACACCAAAGGGACCACAGCGCGCGGCTGCGGTCAAGCCCGGACAGCCATGCACCCGTCGCAACCCCACACATGGCCGCCGCGATCCTGCTCGTGTCACTGTCGCCAACGCGCTGCCTGCTAGGTTGCTCCATGCGCAGCTGCGACCAGGTCTGGCCAGACACGTTTATTTCGTGGCCTAGCTTGAGCCAGGGGGGAACACGAGACGGAGGGGCTCCTAGGACCACAGGGACTAACTCCGGCGCCGATCACCAAGGAGGAGGCCAAATCTGGCCAAATCTGGCGAGGAGAAGAAGGATCTGGGCGGGGACGTCGGTCCAGCGCCGTCGGCGAGCGCCGCACCGGCTTGCACCCACGTTAGGGCTCGGCCACAACGACGCGCCCACCACGCCGCACCACGCCGCTCGCCCTGTGTCGCGCCTACGCCGTCCACTGCCATGCCCTGGCTCCCACCAGCGCAAACGACGGCGAGGCACACAGCGACCCAGGGGCAAGAGCTAGGGGGAGGGGGAGGGAGAGAGAGAGGAGGGAAAGAGGGAGTTGCAGCGGGAGGGAGCCGTCGTCGTCGCCACGCCCAACGACAACGCCGATGAGAGGGAAGCATGGTGGCAGGGAGGGCTATCGGCTGTGGGTTGCGTTCACTCCCTGAGTCACGACCCAGGAAACTGAGGGGTTTCCGGGTGCACTTATGGGAGTTGAAGAACAATATGTCGCTAACAAAATCCTTGCATGGATAAAATTAAAACAAGGCAAATTAGACACACACCAGAACTCTCCCAAAGCCATACGGTACTTCACAAATCACAAGTTCACCGCTAGTTCAGCACTGTAGCTTCAGCTACTAAAAGTGAACTCGGGTATTCTAGTATTATCTATGTATGCATGTATGTGGAGTGACAGACAGCATGGAGCTCTGTCGTGCTGCATGAAAGCGCATAAAATCCAGTTAGCATAGGGGCAGGGGTCGTAGGGTCTGGTCCTGCGTTTCCTCCTCCCTAGTCCCTACCTGCTTTCTCACATCACATGCAGGCAAAAAGTCTAAACTCTAGAGAGTACGACACCGCTCCTCAAACCCACCAATCGAAGGGAAAACAAACTGTTTCCAAGCAACGAGTCAGTGGTTAAGTCTTTGAGGTGAGCATAATCTATTGAATCAATCCTATTTAAATAAAGTAAGTTATAATTAAAATTTTGAGTAAATTTTACTTTGGATCACGTAATCTTATCGTAGTTTTATTTTACACTATTTTTAGCAAATCTTTTCGCTTTGTACCACATATTCTTATCATGTGTTGCACTTTGCACCAAACCTTTTAGCAAAAATTATTCTACTATAGTCGCTCTTGTGTAAGATAAAGAATTAATCAAGCCTTTTTATTGCCTTCTTATTGAAATCTTTCCTCACCTTTATATTGCTCTCTTTATTTCCCGTTTGCTTTCGCATCATTTCCCTTTTACTTTCGCACAACTACTATTTTTATTTCTTATTTGCCTATGAAAATTAACTCATCTCATAATTCTCCTTCTCATAACTAACTCGTGATTTCCCTAAAATAATTCTGTTGGTGACGACGAATCAATCCACTCTATTCTCGTATATTTATTGTGGTTTTATTTGTGGACTCAAACACATAATTTATGTTCTCATCTCATTCTCCTGATCTTCGTTTATCGATTGGGCTCTTGTGCTATATTGCTTGGTCAGTGAAGCTGGCCTTTCATGCTATATTGTGGTCTACAGGAGTCATATGCACCACATCAATTTGTTTGTTTAGTTATATATCATAGTAGTCTAGAACTCCATTTTTGTTACTAAGATTTTAAGTGTTATAAAAAGCATAAGACAAAAAGGAACCGAAGAGCTAATTTTTTAGGTCTAATTCTAAACAAAAAATAAAAATATTTTTTCGTTTTTAGTAATTGGATTCTCTAAACTGTGGTGCCTAATTTTAAATTTGGCACAAGACCCCCAAATTCTCAGGTGCAGTCCTGACAGTGACATGGGAGGCATCGGCGAGGCACGACATGGAGAGAGAGGAGAGGCAGATGGAGCTAAGAAATGGGTCGAAAGCAGAGAAGAATAGTTGGAGCATCGTCGGTGGTGGTCATAGCAACGACGACGATGACGAAACAGCTCTCTCTCTATATATATATTTTTTGAGTTGTTGTCACCTTACTGCCGGCAAGCTCCCCGCACGCCTCCTGTGTTTCCCTCTCACTAACATGATGTTTATCTAGTGCAAAGTGAAACAAAAAAGTAAAAAGATGTGGTACAAAGTGAGAAATTTTCCTAAAGATGGTACAAAATGAAACTATGGTAATATTACATGGTCCAAAATGAAATTAACTCTAAATTTTTTGTTTCGGTTAAACATAAGGTAGTGGAAGGCAAGTAGGTTTAACGTGTAACCTGTATTGGGACCCACGTGGCAGCGCTGGGTCGAAGGGGTTAAACGGGCTGACTGCTTTGGGCTCCAGTCCACTAGGCCACCTCATGGAAAATGACCCTAAAATCAGAAAGTTCGAAATATCATCTATTTCCAATTCAAATTTACCAAGTTTTTGGAAGTGGTTTTTAAAAGAGAGGTTGATGTGTCATTAATAATCATGAGAACAACCAATGAAGGGCTCAAATCAGACACCAGTAGCGAATGCTGATTATTAATCCAATTCTCCGGTCAACAATCAGTGAGCAAGTGATATAAGCAATCTCCTGATTGCTCCTATGATAAGGAATGCCTTCCTGCACTTGACAGTATGGGACGCAAGCTAGGAAACCGGAGATTATGACTTAGCAGACCAGTAATTTTATGTTTAGGTGTCTTTTTTTAATGAAGAAGTCTTGTGAGAATTTTTCTCAGCAAAGTTTAGGTGTCAAAAGGGAACCAGCTTTGGTTTGTCCGCTTCCCACCAAGAGGTCCAACTCAAATGGGACCATCCATCCGAGAGAAAGGAATCTTGGACTTCTGCAAGTCTCCCTGCATTAAGATAACCATAGATTAAATTTGGATAGAGCAACATGGGAATAGGGGCTAAAAGTTCTCGGCAGTAACAATATATTTTCTCAAGTCCAAGGCAGGGAAATAGAATAATGGTCAGGGCCTAGCCCTGGTCTATTGCTGGACTGGATGGACTGGAAAATAGAAAATGTGTACAAATATTGGCCTTTTGGATAACTACAACATTGTTAAAGAAGGTAAAGTCCGGTACAGCTTCTGCAGGCACAGATTCACAATTGACTTATTGTTTACAGAGAGAAAAAAAATCAAGAAATGTGTCATCAAGCTAGCCCTCTTGAAGGGCAAAAGCACAGTTTGGAGGATGAGCCCTACCACACAAAAAAAAAGGGGGGAAATTTCGATATATGCCATTGTTAAGTGGCCGTATCAGAGAAATACCACTGCTTATTTTGAAATTCGAAAGATACCATTGCAAACATCTTTTTCTCATAGAAATACCACCGATCTACATATTTCACAAATATTGACGTTATTGCCCCTGTCTTCTTCAATTCCCATGTCACCATCGCCCTCCGGTAGATTGGACAGTGCCATCCATGGCTGTCTCTCGAACACACACAAACAAATAACTTGAGAAAGGAAACCACTCAAACTCCCCTTACATCCCCTTACATGATCCATCCATATCGCTTCTTCTTACGTCATCTTCTTCTTCTTCACACGAGCAACACACCGCCGCCGCCGCCCTAGCTGCAGTCCCTGGCCATGTGGCCCTCCTCACCACACTTGTAGCACCCACGGCCACCTCCGCCACCGCCCCTGTAGCCACCTCCGCCGCCACCTCTGTAGCCGCCGCCCTAGCAGCAGTCGCTCCTGCCATCGTAGCCACCTCCACGGTCGCCTCCGCTGGGGCAGGAGCCGCCGGTGAGCGGAGCGCTGCCGGGGCCAGTGACGTCAATGGCCTTGGTGCGGCCGTCGTCGCCGGAGCCGATGACGAACTAGACGGATTCGCCCTCGTTGAGGTTGCGGAAGCCGTTGGACTTGGAGGACTGGTGCACGAAGAGGTCCTCACCGCCATCCTCGGGGGAGATGAAGCTGAACCCCTTGGTGGTGTTGAACCACTTCACCGTCCCATTCACCCTCCGACATCTTGCCTCGCCGTCGGACACGAAGACCAAAAACCCTAGTAACGGCGCCGTGGGGAGACCCAGAGAGAGAGAGAGGTGCCGGGCCAAGGCGACCAAGGCGGCGGCGGGCTGGTGGCAGGGAGCCAGCGACGGCGGGGGTGACACCATGAGGGGAGAAGAGGCTGAGGGGAGATGTGGCGTGGAGCTCTAAAATTTGATAAAGAAGGCAGTGTGAGGAGTGATGAAGGAGAATGTAGGGGCAATTTGGTCCAATACTGATAGAATACATATACTAGTGGCATTTGTAGGATGTTCCAAGCTTTCCAGTTACATCTTTCGAATTTCGAAATAAGCGGTGGCATTTCTCTAATATGGCCACTTAGCAATGGCATATATCGAAATTTCCTAGAGAGAGAGAGAGAAAATCCACATTTCTGGGAAAATAATTTGTTCTGCATGATGGCAAAAAGAACAGTTTGGAGGATGAGCCCTACCAAAAAAGGAAAAAGGTGTTCTCCCTTTAGCAATCGTAGTACTTGCAAGTAGGGTGCAAGTGAAGCAGATAATTTTCGTCCATCTGATCGAAGGCTTGTGGAGCGAAATACGGAATGGATAAATGGTTATTCGACACTATCCGTGTCCGACACTGATTCCGAGGAAAAATGTGGAATATGATACGGGATGAGCGATATTCGTCTGTATGTCAGGCGGTATGAAGAAAGTCTGTTGTGACTTAGCTTAGGAACATGATAGATATCTTAAACTCTCAAATGATAGATGCCCCAAACGACGATGATGTAACAAAACTTCTCCCTCGATTCCTCCTAAAGCCACAGCCAATGCCGCATCAACCTGATCAATGTACCATAGCCCATTACGCCTTATTTTAGTCCCAATCCTCTTTCCAGTTCTCTTCTTTTGAAACAAACACGAATCCTCATCAAATGTGACAGTGCATTTGAATTGGTCAATGATAGAACTAACTGAAAGAATGTTGACTAAAAATGAGGAGACATGCAAAACGGAGGATAAAGCAATGGATAGTATGCACTCTACAAATCCTACACCCTAAATAAGCTGGGAGGTTACATCAGTTGTTTGTACAGTTTTAGAATGAGTATATGGGGTGTAAGATGCAAAAAGCACTAAGTGAACTCATGACATGCTTGGATACCCCTGAATCTATGATCCAATCAATATGAGAGTGCTTATATGTGGATGCAAGTGCATATGCCTAAGTACCTTCGGCCACGTGGGCATAGTTTGCCATGTTACCAAAGGAGGTGGAATCATAAGAAGTCTCTAATGCCTTTTCCTACTGCCACTTCTCCCACTGCATAGCTTGCTCGCATGTCAGAGTAACAGACATGATCTCCCCTGTTAGGGCCACATTAGTCTTGGGGCCAACTCGGTCCCTTCCTCGATCTCTACCTCCACGATCTCCACCTCGGCCTCGATAATCTCCAACTCGGCCTCCACGACCACCATGACCTTCATACTGTGGAGAAGGACAAGCACAACTCAGATGTTCTCTTATCCCACAATTGTAGCACTCTCTATCATCTGGTATGGTGTATGCAGATCTGACCAAGTTGTTGTCCCCTATTACTTGCAGTCGAACCTTCTCCTGCACCATAGCCGAAATAGCCTCCTTCATAGTAGACAAGTTTGCCAAGTGAAATATAGCAGCCCTTCTACTCTCAAACTTTGGGTTCAGCCCCTTTAGAAATTGTGTAACCCGTCTGTATTGCAGCCATACCCTGTCAGCCTTAATATCATCAGCATATGTTAACTGCAGTGGATTATAGTGATCTAAATCTGCCCACAGTTGCTGCAGTTCACTAGCATACTCCTGGACAATCTTCTCCTCCTGTTTCAGGGCCTCCACCTTGCCCTGGATCTCTACCATCATCATCATATTTCCTGCCCCGGAGTACATCTTGCTTAGCATCTTTCACATCGTCGATGCACTTTGCATCATCTCCACATCCGAGCGATAAATGGAGACATCAAAGTTAGCAACCAAGCTACCACCACAGAGTTGGTGGTGTTCCATATCCTCCAATCCATGCTCGTCATGTCTGTAGGCTCAACACAAGTCTCCCGCAGATAGTGTTCCACCCTCTTCGTCCTCAGAATTAGCTGAGCCCTTCTAGACCAACTCAGGTAATTCTTACCTCCTTCCAACTTTACATCATTCGGCATCAGCTTCAGCTTTAATTCAGATGACCCTGCACCAACTCTTGGACCTATCATACCATCGTGAAGAGGTCCTGTAACATGTTTCTCATATTACCTTGTGTGACTAACGGGGAAGTAGTCTCAACAATTGTCTTTTTCTTTTCTTCTACCGCCCTCATTGTGGCTTTTTCCTTCTCCTTCCTCACAGCCTCAATCTCCTCAAGGGATATCTTCTCAAACAACTGGAGCAATGCCAATCACTACCAAGATATGCCACGCATATCTCTCACGATCACGGCAATCCTTCACGCATCAACATTCATCACCACCTCGGTTACTCCAACCGTTACGGTATGCATAAAGTAACAAAACCAACACAGTGTCCTTGGTACAGTGCAATAACAAAACCAGCACAATGTCCTTGGTACAGCGCAAATGGCCTTTTCTTTCTCTCCTCGAGTAAACAACCCCTCTTTTCTATCTCCTCCTTCCTCTTAACACGTGGTACAGCTGGTCTTTGGTTTCTTCAACTAGCGCCAGATCCAGCAGTCGGCTTCTTCCTCCTAGAGCCAGATCCAGCCGACTTCTTCCTCCTAGCGCCAAATCCTGCCAATCTTCAGCTTCTTCCTTTACTCTCGACGGCCCAAGCAACCCGAGCGGCGGCGGTAGCCCAAGCAACCCAAGCGGCGGCCCGAGTGGCAGCGACTGCGACTGCCCACACAGCATAGCTCGTGCGACCCGAGCGGCGGTCTCCCAGCGACTGGAGGCAGCTACGGTGTCGCGATGGTAGTGGATGGCGACTGCGACGGTGGTGGTGGTTGATGGTGGCGTGGGGTGGCTAGGGTTTGGCGAAGACGACAGTGGTGGATCAGGTAAGCTCTGATACCATGTAGAAATTATGGGGAATAGTTGTGTGTAGTCCCATAAGATCTCCACACCTTTTATTTATAGTCTCAAGATACAATCATACTCTAACACAACTTCTATATTAGACTCTAACACGAACACTTCAACAATAATAGATAGGTGGGTTGTTACATCTAAGTAAACAGGAGATACTAAGTATTTTTCCTCCAATATCTCAGCGATTAGTCTCTCTATATTTGCTCTTATTGCACCCCTACTATCTAATGTCCTATATAGGGGTGCAAAAGAAGCAGATAATTTCCGTCCAACCGACTGAAGGCTCATAGAGCAAATACAAGATGGAGAAATATGTATCCGACACTATCTGTGTCCAATTCCGACTCTGAAAAAAATATGATACAGGATGAGCAATATTTATTTGTATCCTCTCCTATTGCACTCCTACACCTACTCGCAGTTGCAACCTTGCGCTAACAAAGTAATGTGTAATCCTGTGTTCTAATGTAGCCTACATGCAGAAATCATAAATTGCATTAATTAATTAACAGTGCATCAACTACCTCCTTGCATATTGTTAATCTTACATAATGGTGATAGATAGACCAAAGCATCAAATTTATTCTTAGATTGCATAATAGCAATATACCCATAAGACCATATCGGTACAGCAGGCTAACAGTTCCACCATGCGGAATGTATAATGTCCCAGATCCATAACCAAAAATAGCAAGAGAACTGATATTTGGACATTGGATTATACAAGAAAAATATTTTGACAAAACAACCAGAAATAACATGGCACAAAAATTAGAAATAGTATACCACAGAACAAGAATTGCCAATTGGTCAAGTTTCCATTAGAAACCATACAATCAAAAGATCAGCTACAAGAAAATTCAACACATATGTAGCCAATTGTTACTCAAGCCCAGGAATATTGGACAATTCCTAACAGCATGATACTGGAACCGGAGATAGATAGGATATGTACATGAGTTCTCCAGGTATTTTTAACATTTCAGTTGAGCACCTCCAAGTAATTCGGTTCACTCAAAAGAGCTGAGAATGATTGCCTAGTATCATGAACCCAAGAAGATGATAGAATTGTAGAAGCTGTAGTAGAGAGAAAATTGTGTGGCCAAGGTGCGGCAAAACAATATGTTATGACAAATGGGTGAAATCAGCTCAAACTTCAGAATATTGCTATATTCATGTGACAAAACCATGTTAGTTAAAATAAAGAAACCAAGGTGATGGTTCAGCAAACCATTAGCTACTTGGAAATAAAGGTCCTTATACTGTAGGCAAGAAAATGAAAACACTGATGCAATAAATAAAGTACCAACTAAAAACACTTTAGATTATTTACAATAAAGATGATAGACCATCAAGCAAATGGCACTAAAATTTGCAGGACTTGCCCAACCTTCAGCAATCAAGCATGTGCAAAACATGCAATCATACAAATAATTAGAACAACTGTACCTACATTTGAAACTTGAAACCTAAATGAGAAGTGAGGGTCCTAGTAGCAATACACATTATTGGGAAAAGACTATTAGTGTCATGATGCTTATATAAGAGCAGTGCGCAACTGGACACTAAATGAGCATGTGATCTTAGGCTCTTAGCAAACGGAATTTATCCAACACAAGAGAATTCAGAGGTCTGAATAGGCAATGTCCGAAAAATAAGTAAGGTGTGAAGAAGAATTAAAAGGGACAAGTAAATGAAAAGAACTAGCACATGAAACGGTTACCACAGATCTGCTACAGAACAAAACAGGAAGGCACTAGCTCCAGGTGATGTACTATTATGTATATCTAATATAAGTACAGAGAAATCAGGAGAAATAACATTAGAAAACTGATCTAGCCTGGAAAGCTCTTACGTATAGCACTGTCGATGTCAAATTCTATGTTATTCAATCCTCTGATGATAGATATTAAGAATTTAGCTGTTGAGGAGGTCACTAAATGTCATCGTAGAAAATTTCTACACCACATGGTTCCGTGCTTCTTTACCCATCCTAACTGCTAGATCATGATGATTCACCAACCTAGACATAGCTTTCGAGAATTCAATTGGCGAGGGTTCACAGAGAAACCCTGTTAGTTCATTTATAACTGTCTCAACAGGACCACCACTGTTGCATGCATGTTGAGTATATGGGCCGGCCATGTGGCCCATGTACAAGTGTGTATATGTAAATGAGCAATAGTGAGAAAGTGAACTACAAACAAAAAAAAACCACAAAGAACTACATGGTATCAGAGCACTCACCGGTGCCCTAACCCTAGGTGCTATGGCGGCAGGGCTTGGTCTTGGCGGAGGCGGTCCTGGTGGAGGCAGAAGGCCGGGAGGCGGCGCCTGGTCACGACGCGTTGTAGGTTGGGCAAACTTCTTCCTCGTCTCCGGCTGAGCACGCTCCTTGTGAGCGCATCGCGGGATCGCATTCCGCAGCAACGACATCTATCTGTTGCTGCTTTCACTACCCTTCTTCTAGCGGAGCCAGCGAGTCGGTGGAAGAGCAGGTTCGAGGAGTGGTTTCTTCGAATTTGCTCAATTCGTTCTTCTCTCGAGGATTTGGGAGGTCTTGCTTTGGCTGCTTCGATAGAAAAGGGGAGTGAGGTGCAGTGTTGTGCTACTGCTGTTACTCCTACTGCTTGCCTATGACTTTGAGGTCGTGCTGCAGCTATGAGGGAGTGCTCGAGAAGTTGGCACAACTTCTCACAGAGAAGATGAGTAGGGCATCGTCATCAGGCTGGGCAATTTTTCCTCATGCTGAGATGGTGCAGAAAATAGAATTGATGTCGAATGATGTTAAGTTAGAAGGTGTGAGAAATTACTTGAGTTGGTCATGGAGGGCATTGTTGATCCTGGAGACAAAAGGGCTGGAGAGCTTCGTCAAAGGAGAATCAATTGAGCCGGCGGACAAGATGGGTGCAGAATGCGAACTTGGAGCTGGACAAGACGGGTGCAGAATGACGAACTTGGAGTACTACCAACTCACTTGTGGTGATGTGACTGTTGAGTTCGGTGTCTCCAACTATTGCTGCAACTGTCGAGACCATCTCAAATACGGTTGAGGTATGAAAAACTTTGTCAAAATTGTACTCGGAAGCAGCGGATGTGATGTTGATTATTGAGACACATGAGAGAATTAGTGATTTGAGACAGGGGGAGAGCTCCGTGATAGTATGTTGCTGAGTTGCAGCGATTGTGAGTTGATCTAGATCAGTACGATCCTCTTAAGTTGCCTCATGCAGACTGCATATCCACTGTTAAGAAGTGGATTGAACGCAGGCGGGTGATTGAATTTCTGAAAGGGCTAAATCCAAGATTTAATATAAGGCGAGCTACTATCTTTCACCAGCCTACTCTTCCTACACTGGAGGAAGCAATTATTGCTATTGCACAAGAAGAGACTAGATTAAAGGTGATTACAAGCACTACATTGCCAATTACTCGTCCTATCTTTACAGTAACTGAAACAAGAGATTGTTTCAATTGTCGCGAGATGGGTCACCTGAGCCATAATAGTCACCATCCACGCAAGCCTAATCGGGTTCATGTTAAGGGTGGACAGAAAGAAGGTGGAAGCAAGGGAGGCAAGAGAAGCTACAAGGTAAACTTTGCAATGATTGGAGAAGAGTCACCTGAACATGTGGAGGTCTCAGTTGCAGAGCTAGAGGAGCTGAGGCAGCTAAAGAAGATAATTGAAAATTTAGGAATCAATCAAAGATGAAAGGACTGCGATTGTATCCAGCGCTTCCGCTAATCTGGCTTACTCAAATCCAAGTAAATGGATTACAAATTCGGGTGCATGAACACATATTACGGCTATGTTGGATGAATTTAAATCATATACTCCATTCTCACCCACATACATGGAAACTATCCAAATGACTGATGGAACATCTCAACCCATTAAGGGTGTTGGTGTTGTCCATGCAGACCCTCTATTACACTATCATCAGTTTTATATGTTCCCTCCTTTCCAGTCAATTTGTTCTTGATAAGTTCATTGGCTGATCATTTGGATTGTTGGGTTATATTTGATCGAGAAACTTGTCTGGTTCAGGAGAAACATAATGGTAGAAAGCTTAGGATTGGCGTCAGGAGTAATGGGTTGTGGTACTTGGAGTATACTTTGGTGCAAATCTAGTGCCATGGAGTTCAAGGAAGCAAGTTGCGGTATCTCGTTCAAGCACAGAAGCAGAATATAAAGCTATTGCCAATGCTACAGCAGAATTGATTTGGCTGCAATCAATATTGCGAGAATTGAGAGTTTTTCAGTCAAGAGCACTAGTATTTTGGTGTGATAATCTTGGTGCAACCTATTTGACTGGCAATCCAATAGTTCATGCACATATGAAGCATATAGAGGTAGATTTCCATTTTGTCCATAAGCGTGTGACATGCAATGTTTTGAAAGTCTGCTTCGTTTCATCAAAAGATCAAGTTGCAGATGTCTTTACTAAAGCCTTGTTAAGACCTGCGTTTAGTAGGTTATTAAACAATCTAAACTTAAATAATAGTTGTGATTGAGGGGGGCTGTTGAAAGAAGTAAGAATCTGTAACTAACTCTTATAGATGTTCTGCTAATCTTGTCGATGCCGAAGACTAGCAGTTCCGGCAAAACACTGAGTGTTTCCGAGTTGTATACATTTAAGCTTCCTTGGTTTCCAAGTTGTTATATTCCTTATCTGTAAATCTTGATGAGTATAAACACACAAGAACCCTAGAGGTTCTCTTGCGGCAATCTCATATTTTCAGTCCTCGTCACTTCAGTTGTGTTTCACTTCACTGTGCTTATTCTTTGCCGTGTTCATTCAATTAAGAGATAAGAGAAGCACAGGAAACACCGGTATATTATACCGTACCGTTAGTGAAGATGCTGGTCATCAGTGTCATACAACAATAGGTGTCATTCACATGAGTTGCAGCACTTCATGCTTTTCTAAAGACTAAATTGTACGAATCAGAAAGGAACACGGTTAGCGGTTGTGCTTCATGCTCTTCTGGAGACTAGATTGCATAGGTAAGGAAGCAAAACGGTTAGCAGCTGAGTAGCATGTCGCTGCAAATCAGGTCCTTAGTTTGCTTCAAAACTTGTGCTTTTCACTTCTGCAGGGACAGCAAATCATTTCCACATGGTCATATATCAGAATGTAAGAACTAAGCTTCTAGAACCCAAAAAAAAAAAAGTGCAAGAACTACCAACCCCAAGCTTGTTCCCAGTAACTAGTTCCTTATCATAACAGACAGTCAACTGTACAACTGTTTTCTTTTTCTTTCCTGAAAGCTTTCGCAGTGGAGGCCAGGAAAAACAGACTAGAAACACAAGCATCCAAGTGTTCCATTCCCCCCCGAAGCAAGACAGCTCAAGGGTAGGGAGCATCAGCAAATAAACACTGATACATTATGTCCACCATATGTCTACATATGCAGGGTTAAGCGTCACACGGACACAGTTAAGTGACAACATTCTTCGGAGGGCACGGCGTGGGTTGGACGTCAGGAGACAGGTAGGAGATGGAGATCAGCTTCGATCTGTATTTCTCTGCCCCATCGTCGTGGTTTTCATTCACTGCAGGGGTGCTCGGTGACTTGACCTTCGGGTTCGGGGGTGAGGGTGTCTCCGGAACGGACTGGGAGATTGCGATCAGAGACTGACGAGCAGCTTCCTGAGTGCACTCTGTTGGTGCTGCAGGCGAGGCCATCATTCAAAGGCTGCATTTCAGGTGTAAAAGGAAGGTCGTCAGAACTCTAAAGACTTGCGACATGAATAATTTGGAAGCAGATAATGCGCACATAATAACATGGTAAAAAGTGAGATAATCAAGGAACAAGGGCAGATTCATTACTTTATTTTCTTCAGATAAAACAGTGAGATAATCATGGAACAGAGCAAATTCACTATCTATTTTCTGCAGGAACAGAGTCCCCGACGGCTCTGGTTATCCATCATAGTAATTGGCGATATACAAGGGAAGGGGAAACCATCATTTTGCTATTGAGTTGAATGCTCACAGTTCTGGATAGTTCTCACAATATAATTTTTGTTAGTCTCATAAAGAAAGCCCCCCTACAGTGTAATGTCTCTACCCAGTACTTCCCAGGGAAAAAAATGCAGTAGTGTTCAAGTAGCTTCAGAATTCATATACTAGAGCTAAACACCTCAGTAACCAGTCAGCTGCATTACAACTTCAGTAGTTTTTCTTTGCAAAAGCATAGACGAACTTCCATCAATATCATCCATCAGAACTCCTGCAGAAATTATACTTTAACTCTGCCAGTACTTAGCTGGTACAGTGTGGTACTGGTACATCCATTGCCACTTTGATAAGAGTGAAGAACTAAAATGCATGGACATCAACCAACGAGGCCCAGATTATTATTTTGCCGTCCAGGTGGCAACACGAATGGCAATTCAAACAACAAAATACTGCCTCGGTACTGTGAATGAACAATATATTCGAAGAGAAGAATACACCTTTCCGCAAAGTAAGAAGCATGGCTTTCATTTAGCACTTGAATTTATTGACATAACAAAGGGAGTGTGCACCTTATCTAATAAATACGGTTTTGGATAAAATGATCGTTGCATTTACTTAATACAGTACTACGAGAGAAAGGCATCTCAAACTCTAAGGCATCCTCGGATCCATTTGTCAATGGTAGAGTTTGTCACATTAATCTAAACCGCAGTCATGCCCTGCACCCACAGCAATGCTTTGCTCTTTCACTCAGTTGATCAGGTTAGTGAGCCTATGTGTAAAGAGAATGCTCATGTATAAGAGAAAAAAAAAGAGAGAGATTGTGTCAGATTTCCAGAAAGATTATGCATAAAACTCGACAAAATTTCTCCTTCTGATTTTTATATCATATATGTGACACTTTTGCACTAACTGGTTTTGCCTCGCTTGATCAAATGAGGTAAATCACAGATTTCAAGAGTAACAAAGAATCCTCAAGAAAACGGAAGTATAATTTTTTTTTAGGCACTCACTACAATTTGACAGTTTTTCTAGTTAAAATCTCTACAGCTGGACCACTAAATGCATCCTAAATTGATACTAATAAACAGCTAAAATATTATAATATCACTAGCCGAGTGCCCGTGCGTTGCAACGGATCTCAAATAAATATATCACAAGTTCTAAACTTGAAAACCCAATATGCATAAGGTACTTATCCTTACATTTAAATTTTGCAAACATAATTTGCATCCGATCAACAAGCCACAAAGAATTTTATCACAAAACACATGAGCAGATGATCTAATTGTCCACAAAAGATATCATCAACTCAAGAGGTGTGGGAGGTAGATGACAAATTCACCATCACTACAAGTCCTTTTATAATAGTAAATATGCAAGATGACATAAGCTTTTTTTAATCTCCTGTTGCAAAAAGAATTTGCGAAATTTCCTAGCTGTATATCTCTTTTCACCTCACATGAAGCAGGAATGGAAAAGAAACACCTAATCCGCCTGTAGCTGTGCTGATTTTTTTTTTCAACCACTAAGACACAAAATTAAATAAATGTGCTTGGGCTACTGATACCTCTATCCAAGCTACAGGTTGAGACCCAACTGTTCAGTTTGTTAGGTTCATCACATGAACAGGCCTCTAGCAACACTAGAGATTTGTGGAAGAACTAACCTAGAACAGGATGAAAATCTTGAAACGACTGTGACAGAAGGACAAAAGGAAACGAGGGACGTCACAAGTAATTTCTACCTTTTCAATATCAAACTCTAATCTTGTTAGAAGAACCAGCCTCTAGCCTCGTTAGAGTATAGTTCCTTTGATGGACCTCTAACGAAGATAGTGGTTGGTTCTTCCCACAACCCCCAAGGCAGGGAGGTTTGTTTAGCTTTATAAATACCAGCAAATCAGGCTTTATTTGATTCACTTATTCGACAAAGGCTCAGGCAATTCTGTGTTTCAACACCAACCATTCACAGAACGGAGCCAGTAATAGCGAAGGGTTGGACACCCTATGCGTTGCCTAATTTTGGACCAACAGTACGCCTAAGAATAGCCTTCTACGGCTAATCAAGATAAGATACCACGAGTTTCACAGCCTAACAGAATCCAAGTATCCTGTACCCAACCCATTCATTCCACAGTACACACCAAATCAATAACGAAACCGAACAGCTCTCAACAGCTTGTATCCATTTCATTGCAAGACAAAGAAAAGGCTACTACTCCCCGTTCAAATAACAGAAGATGAGCTTAGTTGCTCAGCATACACCAAAACCAAGCAGAGATTGGTAATCCCCAATCCATCAACAGCTTCCAAACTACTAAGCCCTTCCCTCCACAGAAATTCGCAGGTCAAGCAAGACATCTCAAGATCCGACACACCAAGAAAGGAACGAACCACATACCCGACCAATAACACACAGAATCCTACGAGCGCAGTACAGCTTGCAGTTTGATCGAAACGTATCAGTTAGCAATAGAAATCAAACGCGGATCCCAGAGATGGAGATACCGAGATGGGTTTGGGCTTTGGAGAACTCACCGGGAGATGAGACCTGGGATGGATGGAGACGCGAAGAGAGATCGCTTGGGCCAAGGAAGGAAGGAAGGAAGCCGGAGGGGAGCAAGAAGGACACAAAGACGATATCTTGTACTTTGGCCTACCTGGTCTCACGGACGGCGTGTCCTTACGGTGGACACGGCCCAGATAGACGTTTCCACACCTATCCAGTGCCCTGCGTGATGAGCGGTTCCGTGCCGTCTCCGGTCCATGGACCGAGCTTTGCACCAATCAGCATTTCAGTCAGCCTCTCGCCGTCTCGGCTGCTTTAGCGGATAGGGATCGACACGCTGATTGCGACATTAAATTCCTAATTAGTCAGGAGGATATAAATACTACGGGGCACCGGTAGAAGACTAGAAAGCACACGGATGTGGGGCCCACCAAGGTGGGGCAGAGCTGTCGGTGAGGTCGTTTCGATTCGCGGGGTGTTCCGATGGTGATCGCATCGCACCGACAGATAGCTCTTTCTGCGTCAGTTGCGTTGCATGGTTGTCGTACAGGCAGCCGCTGGGGACAAGCCTAGACTAGAAGAATGGTCATCGTCACATGCATGATGCATCGCGTGTCCAGTTGCTATTGGATCGTATTACGAGCTGTTCCATGATGACATGGGCTGGGCTGGGCTGGGCTGGGCTGCTGAGTTGGCCCTAGTTTAAAAGGCTTAGTTTTTTTTAACCCATTCTTATGGCCCGTCCTGGTGAAGACCTAGTTCAGGTTCGCTGGCCCGAAAAGCTCCAATGTTTGTAAGTGAAGTTGGATGTGTTAAATAGCTTGGGCCGGCCCAACAAATAGTAGGTTTTACTGTTTTACATAACCGGCATGGCTGCTGCACTGCATCCTATCAACATTACATTTGAAGCTTTGGAAGAAGACGACCTGAACTCTGAAGTGTAGCCACTAGAAGTGTCGAACAATTAAATCAAGACAAAAAAAAAGAGGCTTGTGAGGTCTTCCAATTCATTTATCTTGAAAACTACAATGAGTAAATCATAAAACAATATTGTTAGTATCTCAATAGTGGGTTAGCGCCTTCGTCCTGCTTTTTTTTTTTTAAAAAAAAATCTCTCTTTTTAAGAACCTTGAGGCCCTTCCCAAAGACTTTCCTCTCAAGACATTTAACAAAATAACTTATGCTTGTTTTTGGGGGGAATGAAAACATGTAAAAGTGGTAAAGTAGTAGTTCCATTCAAAAAGAATTGCATGGATGTTATCCTAATAGAATAAAAAAAACTTACATAAGTTTTGGCAAAATCTATCACTACAATATATGAGCCGCACAACGTCGTCTTGGTATATGTACATGTACATTGTTTTTTTCGCTTTTTTTAGTGCCACCATTGCTAGTGTTAATCAATATTGAGGTGTGTCTACAGGGAAATAGTACCTCTGATATGATATTATCCCAACAGTAAGTGTGGTATACTGTATATTATCACTTTCATGTTGAATATATGAGCATTTTTTGAATTATTTTAATCTAGAAATATACTAGATAAATCATAAAAATTACTCTAGCCATTTTCACAAAGCAGGTAAACAAGAACAATATAGGTATACGAATTTCTAGAAAGACAGAAACTAGCATATCTATCTCAGTGTTCCAAGCAACAACAGATAATAAAACTAATCAAGCAACAAGAACGAGATAGGCGTACCCAGATCCAGTAGAATGAGCAGTAGCAGCAGCAGCAGGAGTCTTGGTGAGGTCGTCGTTCGTCATGGCGTAGTGGACGTCGTGGTAGTAGTCGCGTAGTTGATGTAGACGTAGCAGAGAATCGGATGAAGAGGAAGCAGCGAGCAGTCGCGCGAACGCTCCCCAAAAATCTTATCCGTCCTCGCTCGTGCAAGCCTTCAAGGACGGGGGTTCCGGAGGCCTGCTCTCCCGGTGTGGCCGTACACGCGCCTCGCCGGGATGGAGATCGCGAGAGACAGCAACAAAAACAGTAGGATTATGTCTTCGTCTTTCGTAAAGCGGAGAGAAAAAAAAGGAGCCAGTACTCTATTCTTCATAAAATAAATAGCCAAAAACAAAGAGGCCAGATGCTTTTAATTCGCCAAGGAAACGGTCACCATTGATTCGCCATCAACCAGTGTTAACCGCAACCATTACTCACTAGTAACTGAACCGTTACTGCTAGCCGTTCGTTAATGCCATTTACTACGAGTCGGTGCGATTCGATTTTCGAATAGATAAAGAAAAACATGCTCGCACCCGACACGCCTATGCATGCGCGCGCACACGCACACGCACATGCACTGCACCGCACGACACGGCGAGGTGAGGCGTGGCGAGGCGAGCGAGTGAGCGCACACGTGTATTGGCTC
This sequence comes from Ampelocalamus luodianensis, assembly GCA_036346255.1. NCBI lineage: Eukaryota > Viridiplantae > Streptophyta > Magnoliopsida > Poales > Poaceae > Ampelocalamus > Ampelocalamus luodianensis. Next base: position 11,644,687 of record CM070620.1, read on the forward strand.
TCTCCAATTCCACAAGGGGGCTATCACATTCCACCTTTTAAGATGGTGTAACTCATCTTTAATCCTCCATGTGGGACTAAACTGTTTTAGCACGTGCACATGGGCCTTTGGGATTTTTCAGGAATTAATTAGAATTAAAATTGGACATAGCCCGTATTAATTCCAACAATCCCCCACCAGATCCCAAGGGCACATGTCAAATGCCTTGATCCACAGGATTGTTTTGATATACCAGTATTTCGAGGGAGAGCGGTTAAGGTTGAATATCCACCTAGAACAGAAGCTACACTTATCCACAACTGCATAATGGACTAAGCCTTGAATTGGCTGTTTTGTGTGAATAAGTTTCACTTAAATCCTTAACTGATACTAGGCTGTCAGGCATCCCCGCGGGTTAGAGCATATGAGTCGTACTCCTGGCCTATTCATGAGTTTCCTAGAGATTACCCTATCTCATAGACTGTGACTAGGAGTCGGGCTCATATAGGTGTGTTCTTTCAAGACTGCTCTGTAGGACAGTATCTTTGCTTAAACAAGCTACATAACACATTAAAATAAAAATTAACCTGCCATACAGATTTAGGAGAGAATTGTATCTCCAATGGAGTGGGTCTATAAAGATACTCTCCTTCCAGTTAACCAATAGCTTGTTTCGCCAATCTTACTTCACGGGATCTTCAATCACATAGGATGGGTTACTACTATGGTATAACTTACATCGGTCTCAAACCCATATCTCCCTTGATGCATTGTCTATCATATTATGTGATAAACCCTTTGTGAAAGGATCTGCCAGATTCTTAGCTATTTGGATATAATTCAAAGCTATTACTCTAGAGTTTCTCATTTTCCTGACAGACTTCAGTCTTCTCTTCACATGTCTTGATGCATTCATATTATCCTTAGAACTGTTCACTTTGACGATCACGGTCTGATTGTCACAGTTCATCAGAATAGTCTGTACAGGTTTTTCAACCACCAGCAAATCCATCAAGAGCTCACGAAGCCATTCAGCTTCAACAGTGGCAATATCTAATGCTATGAATTCTGCATCCATTGTTGACCTCGTTAAGATGGTCTGCTTGCAAGACTTCCATGAAACAGCGTCACCTCCAAGTATGAAGACATATCCACTTGTGGCCTTAATCTCATCAGCATCAGATATCCAGTTTGAATCGCTATAACCCTCCAGTACCCTAGGGTACCAGGTATAGTGAATGTCATAGCGCATAGTACCCTTTAGATAACACATTACCCTCTCAAGAGCATGCCAATGATCATCTCTCGAATTGGAAACAAAACAGTTTAGTTTGCTCACAACAAACGAGATATCAGGCCTGGTAGCGCTAGCTAAATACATGAGTGAACCAATTATCTGAGAATATCACAATTGATCTCTGGCTATTCTCCGATTCTTCCTAAGCAACACGCTAGGATCATATGGTGTTGGAGAGGATTTGCAGTCGCTATAACCAAAATGACTCAAAACTTTTTCCACATAATGGGATCGCAACAATGTAATCCCACCATCATCACCTCTTAACAGCTTGATGTTCAAGATAACATCAGCTACTCCCGGATCTTTCATCTCAAAATTCTGAGATAAGAAATCATTGACTTCCTTAATCACATTAAGGTTAGTCCCAAAGATCAGTATGTCATCAACATACATATATAGAATGACTCCCTCGCCCCCACCATGGCGATAATACACACATCTGTCAGCTTCATTCACAATAAAGCCTGCAGATGTTAAAGTTATGTCGCACTTTTCATGCCACTGCTTAGGTGCCTGTTTAAGACCATACAAAGATTTCAGCAACTTGCACACATTTCCTTCTTGACCTTCTACTACAGATCCATCTGGCTGTTCTATGTAAATTTTCTCGTCCAACTCTCTATTTAGGAAAGTTGTCTTAACATCCATATGATGAACGAGAAGACCGTGTGAGACAGCCAGAGATAGTAGTACTCGAATAGTGGTCAATCTAGCCATAGGTGAATAAGTATCAAAGAAATTTTCGCCTTCCTTTTGGGTATAACCCTTGGCCACAAGCCGTGCCTTGTACTTCTCGATAGTACCATCATGCCTAAGTTTTTTTTTTGAATACCCACTTACATCCTACAGGTTTACAACCATAAGAACGCTCAATGATCTCCCAAGTTCCATTAGAGATAATAGAATCCATTTCACTACGGACTGCTTCCATCCAATATTTCGCATTTGGAGAAGCATATGCTTCAGAAATGGTACTTGGAGTATCATCCACAAGGCACACAATAAAATCAGGACCAAAAGACTTTGCAGTCCTTTGTCTTTTACTCTTCTTCAGAGTTTCATTGTCTTCCTCCTCAGGAATTTGCTCAGGGGTTTGCTCAAAATATTCCATTGGAATGGCAGGTTCAGGAGTTGTATCAGGCTCCGGACTCAATGAACTAGGCATATCTTTCATCGAAAAAATATCCTTAAAGAATGTAGCATCTCTGGACTCCATAATTGTACCAACATGCACATCAGGTACTCCAGATTTCACCACTAGAAATCTATATCCAACGCTATGGTGAGCATAGCCTAAAAAGACACAATCCACAGTTTTTGGTTTAAGCTTACGCGTTTTAGAAATTACCATATTGACTTTCGCCAAACAACCCTAAGTGCGCAAGTATGAAAGGTCTTTTCTTCTCCCATTGTTCATATGGGGTTATCTCTTTATTCTTTGTGCGAATCCTGTTTAGGACATGACATGAAATCAATATAGCCTCCCCCACCATACTTTGGAAAGACCCGCTGTGTCTAACATGGCGTTAACCAAATAAGTTAGAGTGTGGTTCTTTCTTTCAGCAACCCCGTTTGACTAGGGTGAATAGGGAGGCGTCCTCTCATGGATTATACCATGTTCCTCACAGAATAAATTGAACTCATTAGAAAAGTACTTACCGCCACGATCAGACTTAACCCTTTTAACTTTCCTTTCATGTTGGTTCTCAGTTTCTGCCTTATAGATTTTAAAGTAGTGAAGAACTCCATCTTTAGTTTTCAAAAGATACACATAGCAAAACCTAGTGGAGTCATCAATCAAAGTCATGAAATATCTCTTACCACCTTTTGTCAACACACCATTCATCTCACACAGATCTGAATGTATGAGTTATAATGGTGCCAAATTTCTTACCTCCGCGGCCTCATGAGGCTTACGAGGCTGCTTTGATTGCACACAAACTCGACACTTAGAACCTTTGGCAATGATGAATTTCGGGATTAACTCTAAATTGGCTGACCGCGTCATGCAACCAAAATTATGTGACAAAGTCTTGAATGCCAAATAGTAGTCTCATTACCACTATAAATATGATTCAGAATATTATTACACAAATCTGAAAGAGATAGGCGGAACAAGCCTCCGCACACATAGCCTTTATCAACAAATTATCCACACTTGGACACTACAAATTTATTGGACTCAAATACCAGTCTAAAGCCATCTCTGCACAGAAGAGATCCGCTGACAAGATTCTTATTGATAGATGACACATGATGCACGTTCTTCAATCACACGATCTTCCCCGAAGTAAACTTCAGATCCACCGTGCCAACACCATGAACAGTGACATGTGACCCGTTTCCCATTAGAACGGCTGAATCCCATGTAACCTAGCTTCCATGCAACTTCGTATATTGGCTTGTGTCGACTAGACCGACCATAATACCGCTTCAAAATCCCAATTTATCAAGTATTTCATTCATATTCGCAATTTCAGATTGCTTATTTATCTTGTTCTTGTGTGCTTCTTCGATGTATGAAGGAATCGACCTTCGTGGTCAGGTCATCCGGGTATTCGTGCACGGTTGATAACGACTTGTCGAGCAATTCAGCGATTGCGTGGTTTCGAGCCTTGCGTGTTCGTAGCCAGGATCGTGAGAGTTGAGCGACGCCTACCGAACTTATCGTTCTCATCGAAAGATCGGGCCAACAATCGGACCTTCGGGTTCATCAAGTGGTATCAGAGCTACAGTTCATCGGTGAGATTTTTTTTCCCCTACAGTACACAGACAAAAAAATATAGGTTTAGTTCATCGTCCAAACCAATTTGAGCCTCGCATTGTTCTTTTCAGTTTTTGTATCTTTGAATTGTAGATTGCATCGTCGTGTCTTGTGCTGGTTTCTGTCTAGATTAGTTTTAGTTTAGAGTCTCTTGCAAGTTGTCTAGTGTTGTTCTTCCACCCCCTGCTGCAGCCCCAACATCCAGTGCTTCTGCCGCCGCTTCCTCTTGCTTGTCGCGGCGACCACCAAGCCCTACCGCCGCCACCAGTTCGCTGCCACTGCTCCTGGGCACTTCCACCACAACCAGCCTTGCTGTTGTAGCATCCACCAAGTCCAGCAACGACCGAGACCACCGAGTCCAGCGTGGGATCAGCAAGCGACAGTTTTTTGGTAATCGGGGGTACTATAGCGACGTTCAGTTACTGTAGCACGCGGTTTTGGTTACTGTAGTAGCCCGAGAAAAATAAGGTTTCCAATTCCCAGTCGCTTTCTGAGGTAAAAAAAAAAAGGAAAGGAAGGGAAAAAAGGAAAGAATCAGGGGAAAACTTTCTTCGCGGTGCTACAAAGAAAATTTCTGATTCTTGTAGCATCCCGATAAAACCCTACTCATCGCGGTCTTGCGCGGTTTTGGTTCTTGAGATCGAAAAAGTTTTCGATTCCTAGCAACTTTCTGAGGTAAAAAAAGAAAGAGAAGAAAGAAGAAAAAAAGAGAAGAAAAAAAAACAAGAGAAGAAGAAAAAAAAACAAAATTCAAAGCGGCCTCCTTTCTTGACATTTATTTTCTTGTTCCGATTGGCATAGTCATCCATTGCTCGCTTGCTTTGATAGTTCTTGTGCTGGCCTTTCATTGTTGCTACTAGTCGTGCTTGTGAGTTGCTCTAACTAGGCTTGGTTTAGACTAGGACCAGCACTTGTGACTAGAACGTTGAACTACTTTTCAACTTTGCATACTAATTTGAACAATTGCTACTCCTTTGCTACATACTAGCCTTCCAAGCTCCACTTCTGTAACATCCTTAATTCGCGAGGTTTTTGAATGTTCAAAAAGTTTTAAAAGCAAGCATTTGGTTTAAGTTGCAAACAGCTTAAATTGAAATTTAGAAATCAAAAACCCTTTAAATTGAAATAATCCAACTTCAATTAAAATAATAAGTTAGTTTATTGGAGCTTCTTGGATTTTATTTGGATTTTGAGCTTTTATTGCATTTTCTGGATTTTAAATTTGGCTTTTCCCTTTTTGTTTGAAGCCAAAATCTATTTTGTTTGCAAAATTAAAAACTAAAGTATAGCTAAAAGTATTTTTTATTAAGTTCCATATAATTCAAGGATCTTCTGTGAATTTTTCTAGAATTTTTGGACTGCTGTAGCTATTTTCTAAAAAGTCTTTTTGCTTTTCGGGATTTCTTTAATCGGAAATCTTTTAAAAATCCTTTTTCGGCTCGTGGGCCGAATTTCCTCCCTCGGCCCAGTTCCCCGTCCCGCTTCCCGCGTGTGCGCCGCGGCTCCCCTCCCCGCACCGTCCGATCAAAATCGGACGGCTCCGCCTCCACCACGCCTCCCTCCACCCCGACCGTCCGATCTGGATCGGACGGCCGAAGCCCTTCGTCCCCGTCGCCTTCGTCCTCCTCCGGACCCCCCCTCTCTGCCGCACCGTGCGTGCGTTTTGCGCCGGCGCCTCCGTCCCTCCTGGCCCCTTTTCTGACGAGCATCGAGTGCGGCGTGCGCCACCGCACTCATTGCCGCCGCACCTTGTCCCGTCCCATCCCCTTTTCCCCGCTCCTTTCGTCGACACCGTCGCCGCCATTGATGGCCGAAGCAAGCCCTCGCCGCTCTCCACCGTCCGGGCCCCCCGAGGCCTATAAAGGCGAGCCCCGGGACCGCCTCCTTCCCCTCTTCTGTTTCCCCCATCCCTCTCCTCCTCTCTCGCCCTCCTTCGCCCCCTTTTCGAGCTCCCTCACCGTCGGCCGTGAAGCTCGCCGCCGCCGATTGCGCCGCCTCCGATCTCCCTCCGCCGCCTCCGATCTCCCTCCGCCACCTCCGACCCCGCCTCCGGCTTCGCAAGGACGCCGCCATTCCCGTGCGCGCACCTACTCCTTCCGCAGGCCACCGGAACGTCGCCGCCGCCTACGACCGCCGCCACCGCCGCTTCCTCCTCGTCGCTGACAGCCTTCCGGCGACGTCGTGTCCTCAGGGCTACGCGCACCAGCATCGCCGTGAGCTCCCCTCCCTCTGGACACCCTCGCCGCCGGCCAACTCCCGGCCAATCACCGGCGAGCCATCGGGCCCCGACATGGTTGCCGACGTGGCCGCCACCTGGCGCCATGTACGCGCCACCTCGGCACCGTGAGCCCACGTGGCTGCCACCTCCGCAGCCGCGTGTGCGCACGCGTGGGCGCTGGCGTGGCCGAGCCACGTGACGCCCAGTCAGCGCCACCGAGGCGCCCCGTCAGCTGTTTTGTCTACGTGGCAGACACGTGGCGACTGACGTGGCATTTCCTTTGATTTCCCGTTGAGAATTAATTCGGCCGGAAATTAAAATCCCCTCACTGACGTCAGCTGGCGCAATAATTCGAATTTCCTTTAGAAAAATATTTCCAGAAAATCCCCAAATCCTTCATTTTATGTGTTTTCCAAACTTCGGAAGGCCATAACTTCTTCGTTCGAACTCCGATTCGAGTGATTCAAATTTCTAAATTCATCTAAAATCCCCCTCTTGCTATTAGTGCTAATTTGGTATTTATTTGGAGTTGTTTTATTTACTTTGCTCTTTTCACACGTGTAGAAACCGGCTTTTCGGAAGATTTCTCGGATCCGACGACCGAAGCACCTCAACTCTTCAACGAAGGCAAGTCATAGACCTTTGATCATATTGGACCCATTTTATAAAACTATATTGTTTGTTATAAACATGCATCGCTAGTTTTATATTAAATTGTTTCGGGAGTAGATAAATGCCTAATTGATGTATACCTCCTTGATAAATTGCAAACGACATGTACCCTTGAATGACATGAACCCTTGGACACCTTAGAAGGGTTTATATTAGTTGGACATTGATAGATTACCAACGCGGATATCGTATTATGCTTAGCCATGCTATAGTTGTACGTTGGGACTCTTGATCACATGCTTATATGAATAAAAGTGACTAAAGGAATTATGGAATCGTGGCGCAGCCACTTTTATTAAAAGATGTTGTGCCGAGGCTAGGGTGATCTTTGGCCGGGTTGAACTGAAAATGTTTTATGCTCGGGTGAGTGGATGGTGGTAAGTGTGGGTGCCATAACGCACATCGGGACGTGGATTAGTCTCGCCTGAGCAACCAACTAAGGACTTAACCTTGAACCATTGATCTGAGTCACATCGTGCAACCACATGTCCAGGATGGGGTGGACTTGGCCAGTTAATTAGCAATATTTTGATTTGGCTCTGTTTGGGTTGAAAAGCGGCGCAAGAGGGGGCATGAATCTGGCGGGGGATAGACCCGTTAGAAGAGAATCCTTAGCGAGCAGAACCGAGTCAAAACAGAGCTTTGTAAAGGCCTCGTGATAATGACTTAGTCGCACACCTTCGGTAGTGTGTCAGACGGACATTATAAGTCAATTATCTCTTGTGGGTAAAGCTGTACAACCTCTGCAGAGTGTATAAAACTATTCGAATAGCCGTGTCCCCGGTTATGGACATGCCCGGAGATTTCACGCAAGGGGTAGATGTTTTTCTTAAAACTGGTGGAATTTATGGTTTGGATGGAAAGGTTGGGTTGATCTCTAGTTGTTTCAAAGAACTGAATTACTTATGTACTAATCTTTTAAATTGTGCTTTCAAATCTACTTATTGTATTTACTGTCAACATTGCTTTCCGCAAAATAGCCATAAAGCTATCCTTGTCTAGCCTCGCATGAATATTGACTACATACATTTCCCTATGACTTGCTGAGTACATTCAAAGTACTCACGGCTTGTGCCCTGTGTGTTAAACCCCCACAGAAGAACCAGGAAATTCAGAGTTTTACGAAGAGGAGTATCCCGAAGACTTTGCGAACTAGGTCGTGTCCTCCACTCGATTGCCTGTGGGCATATCGCGTGGCCACCACGAGATGTTATGTTTCCACTGCAAGTTGTATTTTGTTGCTAAGCCCTGTGTGGCGCACTCTGTAAGACTTGACCATAAGGTCCCTTTTGCTACCTTTAATATTAATTTGTCTGCTTCATCGTCATTTTGTTGTATGGTTGTGACTACACCGATGTTGTAACTGTGCGAGCTAGCTACTGATCTGGGACTAGTTCAGAATGCACAGAGGGCTCTGGGGTTGCATACCCGGGGTCCCGACAACTTCCTACTAACTCAGCAGGTACCGTTCCTCGCAATCGTTGGGCTAATCGCAAGTGAGAGTATTACGAACCAGCCACTGGTTGTACCACTTTCTTGCTGCATTGGTAAGAGCTTGTAAGAACTTGGTAAAAGGCTTGAGTGAGAGTGACTTGTGAAACTCCAGATCCTAGTAGTTGATATAAACATATACACTATGTTATGTTTCCTTATTTTCTATTAACTATAGCAGGTTCACGGGATGATTTCTAGCTAGATCCACGTCTTCTTCGAGCCATTGAACGAGAACGCCAGAAAGTCCACGAGGAAGATGAACATTTGAGACAAGATCGTCCACCACAGAAGGTATATGATCATGACAGTACTTCTACTAAAACTAAACTCACTGTGCCATCCTTTGCTGGTAAATTTGATCCTAATGCCTATGTTGACTGGGAGATAGCTTTAGACAAAGAATTTGAATATTATGAATTGTCTGATAGGCAAAAGATTAAAGCTGTCACTAGTGTTTTTATTGAAGATGCAATACTTTGGTGGAAGTATTTGCGTAGACATGGCAGAGTGCCTCAAACTTGGAATGCTTTAAAGAAACTTTTGAGAGATGAATTCGTTCCTAAATATTATGCTGATTATTTGCTAGCCAAATTGCAACGTTTAAAACAACATAGTAGAACTGTCAGGGAATACTATTATGAATTGAAAACTCGTTTGTTGCGTTGTGGCTTAGAGGAACATGCTGAAGCTACAGAGAATAGAGTCTTAAGTAGGCTTAATCAATAAATTCAGGACATTGTTGTTCACAAAGAATATAATTCTCTCTCTCATTTGTTTATACTTGCCTGTAAGATTGAATGTCAGATTAAGGAGAAATTGCGGATGCTTGATGATAGGGAACATAAGAACAAACATGTGTTTGTTTCTTTTTCTGTGAACAACTTGCAGGAAATTGAGAGCCATGCCGAAGAGGAGAATAAGATGATTGAACCACAAACTCCATTGTTTGATAAGGAAGACGAGGAGATGGATGCACCTACATCATATGAGGAGAGCCAAAAAGGTAAAAACCAAGGTGCTATCATCACTCAAGATGACTATGCTTGTGAAGAACTACAATGGTCCACTGTTCATGCTATTTTAGAGCAAAATTTAGTGGAAAACAATTCTGATATGCACATGTTTCAAGTAGAGAATTCAAACTGCATTTATTTTAGTGCACCATGTGATAACATTGCTGATTTACCTGCTGACTTGAGTGCACCATGTGATAAAATAATTGAATTGCTTGCTGTTGTGAGTACTTCATGTGATGAGTTAATAGCATATAATGATCATGTGGAATTGGTTAGACATAAAGAAGTTTTGACTAGAATTTCTCTTGCTAATTCTTTATGTTACATTATGTTGGATCTACCTATGAAATTGTCACATGCTATGAAGAAAGTTTCTGCAACCGCATGTTCGAAATCCTTGTTTAGTGCCTACATCTCTGGTTATAAGTTTCATTTGATTGGAGATTATGGTGTATACAATCAATTTCTTGTATATCGAATATGCATAACTTGTGATCAAATGGATGAATTAAAGCATGTTGTTTCGAACAACAATTCTTGTGTGGTGAATTTTGTGGATTATCCTATACCTATATATTCATCTCTTATTGCACCATCTAGCATTGATAATCTGAATAATGATGTTGAAGTATGGAAGAACTTACAAATCTTTTCACCCTTGCTAGATGAATTTGCCATTACTCAATTGAACTCTGATTATATGAATGACTTGTGCACTTTGAACTCAATTGTTGTGCTGCCCATTAACTTACAAAAGTTGAGGATAATTTTCTTTCATAACCGGGCAATGCATAATTCTATTGTTTACTTCATTTATACTTGCAAATTGAGTTGCACACTGAATGCTATGAGAAAATGTACATGTGTTAATTTGATGCATACACAATCACCCTTCTCTATTTCTTTGCCACCTGCTGTTGCTAACATTTTGCAGAAAGTTGAGAATGCGTTGGTACAAGATTTAAAGCTTTTCTTGTCGCCGGAGGATGAGCGTGAGTCGAGGACGACTCAAATGCAAGAAGGGGAGGATGATGAGGACATCAACCCTTCGGATACGGCCGCTACTACACCTCCAACCGAGCTACTCTGCTGCCATCGATTTGGCTGCGTCAAACGCTACTCCAACATGTCGATGAATTCGCTTCACTTATATCTGGTGTTGCGCCACCTTACATTGGGCCGAGGGCCTCGTATCAATTATTGGGTCCAAAGGACAGTCACCACTTTAAGATATTTAGGCCGGTCACCTCCCTAGCCCATATGGCAACCTAGGGTTACTGTTCACGCGATATTGTTCACGCGTGAACAGTACCCACGCCGCCTCTCCCTCCTCCTATAGATAGTGGCCGCCTCCCCTCTAATTCCTGGGATTTTGTTTAGTTAAAAGTTAGCTTCCATGCAACTTCATGTATTGGCTTGTGTCGACTAGACCAACCATAATACCGCTTTGGAATCCCAATTTATCAAGTATTTCATTCATATTCACAATTTCAGATTGCTTATTTATCTTGTTCTTGCGTGCTCTTCAGTGTATGCAGGAATCGACCTTCGTGGTCAGGTCATCCGGGTATTCGTGCACGGTTGATAACGACTTGTTGAGCAGTTCAGCGATTGTGTGGTTTCGAGCCTTGCGTGTTCGTAGCCAGGATCGTGAGAGTTGAGCGACATCTACCGAACTTATCGTTCTCATCGAAAGATCGGACCAACAATCGGACCTTCGGGTTCATCAAAATCCGGCAAAAATCCAATGAGACTCTCCAACAATATATGAAAAGATTTAGTCAGGTTCGTAACTCAATACCAGAGGTCGTAGAATCTTCTGTCATCCAAGCCATCAAAGCGGGGCTAAGGAATCGACGATTTACGAAGGATTTAGCAATAAACCCTCCACGAACGACCATCGAGCTTTTCGACATGGCCGACAAATACGTGACCGCTAGTGAAGCGGTTGAGTGGAATGAGGCCATTGATCGGAAAGACAAAATACCTCAACCTGACTTGGATAAGTCAGAAAAGAAGCAAAGGAAGGCTCTCAAGAAAAAGAGAAACCGCAAACCCGACGACAAGGAACTTCTTGCGGTTCCTAAAGAGTTTATCAAGGTTAAGAAAGATTACACCGATCGTGGCAAAGAAAAACAAAAGGTTGTGTCCACTTCACCAACAAGCAGGGCATGACTTGCGCACCTGCCGAGCCTGGCAAAAGAAGCTGAAAGATTACTATGTAGGTAAAAGGCCACTCTCCTCGATACAGGAACTTGGAGACACGAGCTCCAAGAAGGACAAAGACAGTGACGAAGAAATGGAGTACCCGGAGCCTCAACATACTGTCGATGTGATCTTCAGGGGATCCTCTTCGTACGAGTCAAGATGTCATCTGAAGGCCATGGAGCGGGAGGTCAACCTTGACGAATCTCTGATCACCGTCAAGCCATCCAGATGGTCGGAGGCTATAATCTCCTTCGGCAAAGAAGATTGCCCCATCCCTTCGACTCGACAAGGTAGGTTCCCTATTGTCGTTGAGCCTACTATTAATAACTGTAAGGTTAATCAGATATTAATAGATGTGGGTAGTTCTTTAAATATCTTATTTGCCGGAGCATTGGAAGATATGCAAATTCCCAAATCCAAGGTGAAATTTGTGAAGTATGCCTTCCATGGCATAGTTCCTGGTTCTATCGCTAAATCGATAGGACAGCTTTCCCTGCTGGTTACAGTCGGAAGACCCGACAACTTCTGAACAGAAAAGATTTCGTTTGATGTGGTAGATTTTGAAACCGCATACAATGGAATCCTCGGTCGTTCGGCCTTAGCAAAATTCCTAATAGCCATGCACTACGGTTATCAGACTTTAAAAATGCCAGGACCGAAAGGAGTCATCACGGTTCGAGGAGATCGAAAAATAGCTTACACATGTGATCGGAAATCCTTAAAACTGGTTGATGAACTACCGACTAGGGAAACTAATCCACCTACCATGCAGGTCAAGTACTCAAGGCCAAAGATGGCACCAAAACCTTTCGACCAGACAAAAGAGGTACATCTCGCCAAAAGCGCTTTCTAGAACGCGCTAAAATACTGGTCGGAGCAGGACTCAACCTCAAATAGGAAGAGTCGCTCGTCTCCTTCCTCCGAGCAAACCAGGATGTATTCGCATGGCAGGCGTCCGACATACCCGGAGTGCCCAGGGAGGTGATCGAGCATAGGCTAGCTCTCCAGCCTGACAAGAAACTGGTCAAGTAGAAGCTGATGCATTTTGCACTAGATCGGAAGGAGGCAATCAAGTCAGAGATTGACAAGCTCCTTATGGCTGGGTTTATTCGTGAAGTCGATCACCTAGAATGGCTCGCCAATCCTGTAATGGTTAGAAAAGCAAATGGGAAGTGGCGAATGTGTATTGACTTTACAGATCTTAATAAAACTTGTTCGAAGAATGACTTTCCCCTTCCACACATTAATCAACTCGTAGACTCTACTTCCGGGTGTGAGATGTTAAGTTTTTTAGATGCGTACACAAGGTACCACCAGATTAATATGAGTAAAGACGATGAAGAGAAAACTTCCTTCATTACTAAATACGGTACTTACTGTTATGTGAAGATGTCATTTGGTCTCAAAAACGTTGGTGCAACTTTTCAAAGACTGATGCAAAAAAAACTTTAATCCGCAGATAGGTCGAAATCTAGAGGCCTACGTTGATGATCTGGCCGTAAAGAGCATCAACGTTGGCGATCACATTACAGACCTACACGAGACTTTCAATAACTTAAGAAGGCATAACCTTAAGTTAAATCAGAAAAAGTGTGTGTTCGGAGTTTCTTCTAGTAAGCTTCTTAGATTTCTAGTTTCGGCTAGAGGTATTAAAGCAAATCCAGTAAAAATTTCGGCCATCGACTAGATGCGCCCTCCGACCACAAAGAAGGAAGTCTAGAAACTAACCGACTGTATGGCAACAGTAAGTCGTTTTATAGCGTGGTTAGGTGAAAAAGGATTACCTTTCTTTAAGCTTCTTCGGAAGCACGGAAGTTTCGAGTGAACTAAATAGGCAAACTATGCCTTTGAAGAACTTAAGAAATACCTTATGAGTCCCCCGATCTTAGTCTCTCCAAGATTGGGAGAGACATTGCTGATTTACATGGCTGCAACACCACAAACAGTCAGTGGTGTACTAGTTGTAGAGCGTGACAATATCCAACGACCATTATATTATGTAAGCGAAGTCTTACATAGACCAAAGGAACGGTATCCACAGGTACAAAAGTTGCTCTATGGTCTCTTTATGGCTTCAAGGAAACTAAGGTATTACTTTCAGGCCCACAAAGTGGTCATACCAACCGGATATCCCCTTGGTCAGGTTCTCAAAAATAGGGAATCATCAGGACGAATAACAAAATGGGCAGTCGAGCTTGGGACGTTCGACCTCCATTTCATCTCACGAACATCAATCAAGTATCAGGCAATAGATGAATTCATTGCAAAATGGACTAACCCTGAACCCACCCAAGGGCCCAAGTACGAACACCACGACGAGTGGACAATGTACTTTGGCGATTCCTTGATGCTAAAAGGTTCAGGGCTGGAGTTGTCCTAATATCCCCTACTAGAGAACACATCAAATACGCTATTCGGTTAAACTTTCCTGCTACAAACAATGTGACAGAATACGAGGGTTTACTAGCAGGACTCTGAGCAGCTAGAGTACTCGGGATTTGAGGATTACTAGTGAAAAGCGATTCTCAACTGGTAGCAAATCAAATAGGGAAAGAGTATCAATGCTCTAGTACCAAGATATCATCTGATTTTGCGGAAGTACGAAAACTCGAAAAGCACTTCTTCGGTTTTCAGATCCAACACATTCCTAGAAAGGAAAACTTTCTGGCAGATCAGTTGGCACGGATGGCCTCAACCAGGTCAACCATCCCGCCTGGAGTTTTTCTCGAGCAAATCGATTCACTCTCGGTGGTCGAACATTCCAAGGATGTAGATATTCACAAGGAGGTCGTACACCTCGATTATGTGAACATGGATGCTCCACAGGTTATTGATGGTTGGCGCTATCACGATCAAGGTAGAGATTGGATGACGTCGATCTACAATTATCTTCAGCATGACCTAATTCCAGAAGATGATGTAGAGGCTGGTCGTCTAGTACGAAAAGCCAAATCATACACTCTTATTGAAAGTATCTTGTATAAACGAGGATCTCACGGGGTTTTGATGAGATGCATACCTCAATCGGATGGTATTAAGTTGCTGACCGAAATTCATGGAGGAGTCTATGGAGGACATCATTTCTATATAACACTGGTCGGTAAAGCCTTCAAGCAAGGATACTACTAACCAACTGCCCATCATGATGCAAAAGAGCTCGTCATGAAGTGTGTATAATGTCAGTTTTATAGCCGACAAGTACATCAGCCGGCACAAGCTTTGCAAACAATACATTTTTCTTGGCCTTTTACAACATAGGGACTAGACATTCTGGGACCTTTCCCAAGAGCACCCGGGGGCTTCAAATTTCTTTTTGTCATGATTGACACGTTTACAAAATGGATAGAAGCCGAGCTAGTTGTTAAAACAACAACTGAAGCCGCTAAGAGGTTTCTCACAAAAAATATGATTACACGATTTGGTGTACCCACCCAATTCTCTTGCGAAATTTTTTAGGAATTCTGCGAGGATTTAGGTACCAAGATACATTTTGCTTCTATCTCTCACCCACAGAGCAACGGGGTAGTTGAGCGAGCCAATGGTATCATAATACAAGGAATCAAACGACGAGTGTTCGACCAGATAATAAAACGGTCAGGAGCTTGGGTTTAAGAACTTCCTTCTGTATTATGGGTCGTTCGCACCACGACAAGTCGTGCGACTAATGAAGCACTATTCTTTTTGGTTTATGGTGCTGAAGCCATGCTTCCTCTAGAACTAAAACTTGGTTCTGCTTGAACTGATTGTTTCAACGATAATGATCAGAATGAACGATGACTTGACGACATCAGTTTCCTTGAAGAACGACGAAATCAAGCCCTAATACGATCAGCAGTCTACCAACAAGTCATGAGAAAGTACCGTAGCCATAAGGTGCAACCTCCCAACCTCGATGTAGGTGATCTGGTTCTCAAGAAAATTCAGAACTAAGCAAATTGCAATAAACTTTCTCCCAAGTGGGAAGGTCCATACACTATGGTCGAAGTCACCCGACCAGGTTCGGTATGATTAGCAATGTGAGACGAACAAGTTTGTCTAATTCTTGGAACATTGATTAATTGTGTAAATTATTTGTATAATTAATTTCTTATATACATTTTTCATTCGTATAAAGATGATTTTCCTTTATTTTCAATGAGTGTTACTGTTTATATATTTGTTATCTGCTACTTTGGTCCAAGATCATTATTGTTTAGACTGGTCGGAGAAGACTCTCATTCTCTTCGATTTCCTTCTAAAGGGTCTCTATTACTCGTTGGCTTAGACTTGATTGTCGTACGCGAGAACGTTCCTAGTCGTGATCATTGCTTCAATGATTCCCACACACGACCACACTCGTTTCTCAAAGAAACATACGAGTAATAGGAGCATCACACAAACAATTTCATATGATTCCTTATTTGATTAAGAGTTTGAAGATTCACTTTCTTTATTTCAACACTTTGTTCTCCTCTTATTTGGCTACTGGTCGGGACACGAAAAACCTCCTAGTCGAAGTCTCTCCTCTCTGCACGTGGTCCTGCCCACTAGAAGGAGCTTCCTAGCGACGGTCCTTTTCTTACAATCCTCGCTGCCAGTCAGACCTGAGCATGAGCACGTCTCGAGAAATGTTTTTCATGTCTTCAGTTCTTAGCAACCCTTACGACCAGTTTTTGATGATATATATAAACAAAGACACTTATTGTTTTTTTCATACTTTCTTATCATCAAAGCAAGTCTTATGTTATCTTTCGACCATATGTGGTATTTCACAGTATTTTGATTATGAAAAAGATCTAAGCTAGTCGAAATCATACATTGGTTTTGACCAAATTGATTTCCTAGTGTTAATTATATCATTTTTTACAACATAATCAGCATATGCTTTATACCATGGTCCTAGTTATTGCTCATTTTCTTAGTTTACTGCTTCTTTAGTAACGTTCATCTACTAATAAAAGCAGTCGGGGTTAGGGGATATATGAGTATTTAGCGAATTTTGCAAAGATATAAAGACTTCATTGATGTTAAAAGGTAAGTTTTATTTATGAAGTCTAAACATTACAATCGTTTACTCGTTAGAACCACCAGATTGGTTGCTGCGTGTTGGAGATCCGACTTCCATTTCCTCCGCAACCTTGTCTCCGAGAGGCTTTACTTCCTCAAGAAACTTGGTCGCTTCTTCGCCGAGCAGTCGAAGTCTTCTTCAATAGCTCCAAGGTGAATAGAGGGGTCGGAAGCCTTCAGTTTTGCCAAGGCAAAACTAACTCCATTCGCAATAGCTTTTTTTTATTGACTGGACATTGTTCTCTCTAAAGGTCTTCATCAGACTCTTGAGATCTTCAAGCTGATGGCCAAGAAAGTTGATCTTCTCTACAGGATCTCTTAAGGTGGGCAATTACGTTCCTGACCCTAAGTCGAAGAGCATCTTTTTCACAGCCTTAACCTTTTCTTTAAGGCTCCGATCAAGTTCAGCCCTCTGGCCATGCTCAAACTCAAGAGCCTTATCTGCTTTTTCTAGTGCTTGAGTTTTCTCTGCACGAGTAAACTAATAGATAAACACACATAAATTGGCCAAAATGGTGTACTAGTCAAGTCTACGACCAGTTACCTCTGATCTTCTTTTCGCAAGAATCAAACACCTCCTTTTGCCTGGTCATAACATATGCGATCTACTGTTCTTTGACTTGGCACTCCTCCTTAAGCTTTACTATCATGGCTTCTTTAGTCACGATCTCTTCTTTAAGTTTCTCCAAATCTATCAAATATGATAAAGGGAGGAATATTAACTGAGAGAGAAGGGTTAAGGTAGCAAAAAAAGGGAAGCAAAGTTAAGAAGAAAGTTCTTACTTTCTTACTCGGAGTGCTTCTGCTCCAAGAGCTTTATTCGCTGGATCAGTCCTCCGATCACAGCGTAATTCTCGACCGTGTGCTACACAAATAGCGCCCTTCTTTGAGTTTTCCGTAAACTTTAAAGAAAAACTTTGAAACTGGTCGTGAATACTTACCCGAATTGCCATGCCATTATATTCGGTAAAGAGAGTATCAAGATCTGTCTTAGCTTGATAGTTCGATATATCCCCCCAAATCTCATCAAGTTCCTTATCATCGATAAATCGAGGGGAGAAAGGGAATTTGTTAACTTGGGGAGAATTACCGTCAGGGGCCTTAGCCTGCTAAGGATCTTCAGCAACCTCCGCCTCTGTAGACGAAGGTGGGATCACAAAAGGATCCTGAACAAGCGCTAGCACTGACGCTTGCTCGGGGGCTTCCTCGACCATTTTCTCTTCAGGAACTTTTTCTTGAAGAATGCTTTGATCGGAAGTCTCCTTGACCACTTTGTCCCCAGGAGCTTTTCCCTGAGGAGTATCCTGGTCGAAATCAACTGGAATACCAGAAGATCTAGATAAGAAGAAGAAAGGAAATTCATGATTTCGACATATCAGAAATATCCAAGGTACATATTTATATAACTTTTTCAGTTTTGTACATAGTTGGTCAATTTTCAGATCCTAACCTTAAAATGTGCTGAAGTAAAACCCCTAGCACTCGTTTTTCTCTTATTATCAACCGATTTTTTCCCGGTTCTAAACTGACAGGGCTGGTTGTACCCTTCACATTCTCCAACAAGTGATTGGAGGCGATATTCTCGACCAACTGGTCGGAGACATCATACCTGATCATCAAGTCGGAGGGTGTAGATTTGTCGACCTCCAAAGTAGTTGCTTCAGTAGCAACTGGCAGGTCCTTAGCAACCAAACTGGAGTCCACGACAACCGCCTAAATTAACAATCAAAGTTAGTTAGGTGATGAAAAACCTTCATCTAGAATATACATTCATGTTCGGTTACCTACCTCCATAAGGCCAACACCCTGTGTGGTCGTAGGAATGGTCGGATCATCAATCGACTCACAACTTTCGGTGGCCTTATTGATCCTCAGCCTGACCAACTACACATCAAAGAGGATTTACGGTAAACCAATCGAAAAAAAAGAGATGAAGAATCGTTGATATTCTTACCCTAAGTCTCTCAGCCCTCTCTTCTGCGGAAACAATCGCTAAGATTCGAGGGAAACTAGCCTTTTCGCCAGTCTCTCCGGCGCAGATCATTTTGATCTGGTTTCTGGTCTCATCAGGAAACAAAGCTGTAAAGGTAAACAAGAGACTTGAGATTACAGGAATAATCGACCAACGAAAGCAAAATGGTCGAAATCCTTCAGGACTTACCCTCCTTGGAGCCTTTGGTCGCATCCTCACGACCAATATACCAGAGCATTGGGTATGCTCGGTCCTTCAAAGGGCTAATCCGACGCATGAAAAAATTCCTTACTACGTGCTAGTAGGTTAAACCCTCAGCACTAAGGAGTTGGATGGCTTCAACCCATCTCCCTATTTTTCTCTCCTTCTCCACAGAGGAGCACCATTTTGGATTCTCGATCACCTTCTTACCAGTGTAGTAGAGGCTATCCTTCTGCGTGACAGCCATGTAGAATCAGCTTTTCATCCATGATGACCACGAAGACTTTGAGTACGTGGGAATGTACTCATTAGCTTTCCCATGGTGAAGAAGCAAGGTGCACTCTCCAGGCATTCCTGTCGTCCTCCTAGATTTCGCCATCCTGTAGTAGTACTTGAAGAAATCCAGATTTGTGGGAATTCCCAAGTACGCTTCGCAGAGGTAGACGAAGATGCTGAGGTTGGCAATGGCATTGGGAGCAAGATTTACCAGTTCGACTCCGTAATGCTCCAAAACTGTAGGAAGAAAGGGGTGAATTGGCAGCCTGAATCCACATTCGATATATGCGAGGAAAATAGGAATTTCCCCATCTTCGTTGCTCGGAGAATGCTCTCCGGCCGCTGATCTCCAAGAAATCAGATTCTTGTCGGGAAGCAACCCGATCTTCTCTAGATTATCAAGTTTCCTCTCGCGCAGATCAGAAACCGGCCAGTTGGTGATATAATCCGACATGGTCGGGTTTTTGGATAGGGAAGAAAGGGGGTCGTAGAAGGTTGAAGACAATAGGAGGTCGGAAGCATTTTTTTCTACTCAGGGGATGAAGAAGGGAATCTAAAAGTGTAAAACCTCAGGGCTCGACGCAAAGGGGATTTTATAGCTTCAGATCTATTAACCGCAATTGAGAGTTATCTGAAGTCCAATGGATATGACCTTTTGCCTCCAACGGACAGAAAGACTCTTTGGTTCCCAAGGCAGGTTCTCAACTTTAAAATGAATACATGCCACCTCGAATGTCACGACATTAAATGAGGGTTGCCCGATACGACTTCATCAGAAGAAGGTATTCACATGACCTATTCATTTAAAGTTCGGGGGCTAGCTGACAAAGATTAAAATCTCTATGTATTTCTTTAATACATAATAAAAAACCCGTATTACTTCATGGTTGTAACCCCTAAGGCTCACAACCTCAATGGTCGTAAGAATTTCAGAGGTTACATGAGGGATAACTTGGTCAAACAGGGTCCTGTACCTAGCCTCCGACCAAGTAGTTGCTCGTATAAGCTATGAACTGGCATCTGGATCTAACTCTAGGTATGTTCTCTATCGTGTGATGAATGAAATACATGATATATATTCCATGCCACACGACGTTACGTGATCCTAAGTCACTGACAAATAACCGTCGTACAGTTGAGTGTCTCACAGACACTTAACCGCAAAGCGGTTGATACATCATAAACCACCGCCTCGCTCTGACCAGTCGCGACGCTTCTCAATGGGCGTATTCTCCAGGAATAACTGCCATCGCTTCATCAACTATTTAAAGGAGGACGCACACGGCAGAAGGCAATCGGGAATTCAGAGGCTCGAGCGCTATTAGATTGAAGCATAGCAATTAGAACAGCAAGCATTACACTCAGTGTACTTAGGAATTAGTCCATCGCCTGATCACAGGCACCCCCTGTAATAGCCAGTTCATATCAATAAAGAGCAGTCTCATTCTCTCCCGGGAAATCTCGTCCATTTTCCTTTATTTATTTTTAAGATCGGCGACTCGATCATCGACAACTACTTTATAAATGTTCGTTTTACCTCTTCCTGTATGCATTTTTACTGTCACACTGACTTGCGTTGTACTGCCTGCTTGACATTTACTATAAAATGATATGTGATAGCTCATTTACTGTAAATGCGAAAGCAATTACTGAACTTCTAATTTGTTTGAAATTATTGCGTGTGAAACGTGTTTTACTATATTGGGGCATGTATTTTACTATACTACCTTTTCTCTTCTTTGTTCGGTATATTTGCGTGTGCATAGCTGAAAACACGGGTACCAATGCGTCTCTTCATCTCCAAACACAAAAACGTGTGATGCTGCTCCGGCTGCCCAATGCGTCTCTTCGTCTCCCCCCACTGCGACTTATAAGGATGGACATCCACTAACCAAGTAACACACAAGAAATCTCGTATTATTTTCCACACAAACTGGTAAAACAAAAAATGCCTTCAAGCTCTTCTTCCTCTCAACTGCCCACGGTAGTTCTGGCCTACCTCACCCTTGTATATGATCACCTCTCTAATCGGACCCTTAGTAATGCTGCTAAGCATTATGCAGTCTGCAACCTCCTCCAATCTCCACCCCTATGTCTCCAGAATATCGTGTTTTCGATCATCCGCGGACTGCACCTCCTCCTCTACCGAACCAATGGCTTGGTCTCTGACGTCCGGTGGGCAAACCTCATGCTCGAGGTCACGCTCACCAACTGCATGCATCATGTCGAAGAGTCGATTCAGATGTACAATGGATACATCGATGAGCTGGGCGTGAGGGTCGACGATACCGATGGTGTGGAAGAGGCTGAAGATATCCTCTAGCACATGGTCAACGTGTACCCTCAATAACAACAGCTCCAAGCTCGACTCGCCGCCGCGAAGGACCAAGTGGAGTCATTCCTCCACGTATTCCCTGATCTCGTTCCCACCGAAGCCCGCAAGCAAGCTTACGAATGCCTGAGGACTGCCTTAGGGTCCTACGTTGGCCACTAGCGCCTTCCTTCTTTTCGTATTAGATCAAGCAATGTAAATAAAAACAAAAAGTGACTAGCCACGCTATTTGGCCGAATCACTCGTAATATATGTAAAAAAAAAAGATGTCATCTTTATATGTTACTGCTTTGTACGTATAATTTTACTGCACTGTGTTGCTAACTTTACTGTTTGAGCGTGAAAACAAAATCCTGATCACCATGATTTGACAGTAAACACATTACAACTTTATTGTCTTACCGGTGGTGTTTTACTATCAAATGTATGAGCACGAAAAAGTCACATGCCACAATAAAAGCAATAAAACGCATAACAACTTTATTATCTTACCGTTATGTTTTACTATCAAACATACGGGCTCGAAAAAGGTCACGTGCGGCCAAAAAAGGCAGTAAAATAATTCACGAATGAGTGTCACGTATCATATTATTTACCGTGAAAATCGATTGCCGCGTGAGGTGCAAACATTTCTGACCCACCGGCTGTAGTTGGTGGGCCGGCCGTATGGGGGTTGTACGCACGCATCATCACACCTGGTCTGGTCACACGCGGTGGGTTGGTTAGGCGTAGAATAACTATTCTATGTTTGGCTACAGAATACTCTCTCTCTATATATAAGGTCATGTGGTTGTCCAAAAAGGGTTTTTAAGTGGGGAGCTTATGCTCCCACGGGATATTGGAAATCTTCAAATGTACTCTTTCTCTACTCCCCACAACACTCAAAGCTGAAAGGTCCTTTATATTTCTGGCATGTTTTTGTCAAAAGCAATCATGATATTTAATCGCTGAAAATGGATTCAATATTACAATCTAAAACATTTCACATTTCATAATATATATATATATATATATATATATATATATATATATATATATATATATATATATATATATATATATATATATATATATATATCTTCTACTTCCTGGTGTAGTTACTCTCACTTTTGATATACCACCTAAAAGAATTTGACATACTTTTTTATCACTTTGAGTATACTTATATAGTAATTATAAGATACTCCAATGTGAACGCACGAAAAATTTGCACGAGAGTCCATAGTTTTAACACATTTTATAAACATCTTCATATTCGCACATAAAAAGAAGTATGTCTAAAAAATTGTACATACCACCCTTAAAAAGGTGTAAATACCACTCATATGGTCTTATATACTCGTATACTACACATACATAATCTTGGTTACCGAGAGTACAAAAAAGACTTCCTAACCTTAAATATATATGTGTGCGCGCGCGCCCCGTTTCTGTCATTTTCTAATAATAGAAAAAGGCTATCAGCAAAAGAAAAGCAGGGAACAGACCTAACCTTAAATATTGCCATGATACACTGGATTCCATTTTCCCCCGGAGATTTTAGACCAAGGAATTTGCTGCCAGGAAGTCAACTTTTTTGGCTTGTCTTCAGTCGTTTTTACAGGGGCTAAAAGTTGAATTTGTGGCAAGTACAGTGAATTTGAAACAAGTGGTGGGGAAAATCGAGCTACGTGCTGCTAGAGTTGTATTTGCACAATGCATGAATCCATTTTAACCGTCGGAATCCTTCGGATGTTCATTGCTCAGTAGTTCAGTAACAACAAACAAGCATGTCATTTTCTGAGCATAGGAGGATGCAATCAGGCGTGATAGGAAAAGCAGCAAGCAGACCTACCATAGCACATATACATGGATCGCTCGCTCACCACTTGTCTGGAGAAGGCTTATCTCATTCGCTGAAACGCATGGCAGCCACTGAAGCCCTCCAAAAATCAAGGCCATAGGACAGGGCAGTGAGTTAGTTGGCTGTAGCCAACTAGCCATCAGAGTTCAGAAGTATGCATGCCACTTTAGCTGCCTTTAAGACGTACACTTTTCGGCAAGCTACCATACTGTTGCAGCGCTGAAACCACGACGGCTCAGCTCATCGTACTCGTACTACTGCAACTCCTCCTCCTCGTCTGGACTGCACTTCTTCGTCGGACTCACTGCAGTGACAGCTCACGCAGCTGCCACACAGTTCCCTGCACCCGGCCGTCCGTTTTGTCGTTGTCGTCCTCGCGCGCGCGCGAACGCATGGTGGATAAAGGCAGGGGACGCGAGGTGGTAGCTAGTGAGGCGCAATCGGAGCGCGACAGGCTTTGCAAATGCAATGATAGGAACGTCACGTTGGTTTCAGGTGAGACCCTGAGAGGTAAGTCTTGTAATGTAACCAGCCACGTAAAGTGCCTGAGGTATGAGGAGAGTTAGGTATTCAGTGTCAGTTTACATCAAGAAACCAGTATGCCTAGCTAGCCAGCTAGCTAGCTAGCTATCTGTGGCAAATTAGCAGCAGGTGATCTCTTGGTGAGTTGCTGTGACATATTGGAGGTCTAGAAGATTTAAGTGTTATATATTTCATTCGTCACGAAAAGAAGATAAAGTGAAAGCCTAATTAAAATCAAACGTTGTTTCGCCTTGTAAACTGTAAAGTAAACTGCAGCCGCTGCCAGACAATCTAGAATGCACTTAACCAGAATACCATTGGTTACCTGAAAACGTAGCTGCGTGTCACAGATGCCTTTATGCTAAAAATAAGAGGCGTGCATGGAGTGCAATTCATCGGAGAAAGGGAATCCGGAGGAAAGCAATGATTGGTAAGTCCTAATCCACATTAGTTAAATCGATCTGTAATCACTGTCGAGCAATTTAAATTCAGTCATCACTAATGACTCATCTGAACGCACTGAAACAGACAAAACTTGGTTTACCTGAAAAACTTGCATGCCTGGCAAATGCAGACATGCCTGGTAATACTTCTCTTTATACCAAATCAGTGCAGTCCTGTGAGTGCATTTGGGCATGAGAGAAGGAACGGAGGACAGTAATGATATGAATCGCCTAATTCACAGGCTATTTAATTTTAAAAATGTGGATAACTAGGAGTAACTTAGATATCAATTTAATTAATAAAAAATAGACACCCAAATTCGAGTTAAAGAAAACTTAAACTTGGGTGGTACACCCACACCTCCCACCAACTAAGATAGACCCAGTTCTTACAAGCTATTTAGGCCCTGTTTGTTTGGGGTTAGGACTTTAGGCTTAAAGCTAACTTTTTGGCTTAAGCGGCAGTCACTTTTAAGCCAAGTCAACATGTTTGGTAGTCAAGCTTTTTCTTGGGTTGATTTATTAGCTTCAATGATGAATGTCTAAAATACCATTTTACAAATGAGCTAAGAATAGTTTTTATATCATTGGTTTTGAATTTTTCTTATACAAAAATACACACACTTTCCATGAACACACAACAATCAACAATAATTTACAGAATTTTGAGTACTAGTTTGAACTTGAATCCGTGACCATTTCCATGAAGACAACAATTTGTTACCATTTCTATAAACACAACAATCAGTGATAATGACGGTTCAATTCAGGAAAAAAAAAGATAAAAAAAAGATAAAATCCTCGTCTTCACATCGGTCGTTGTCATGGTGTCGCCGCTGCCGCCCTCGCCATCATCGGCGAGCATCCACTGCCACTGGGACGTCGTCACCCTCACCGTCGAGATCTATAGATGATCCGCCGCCACCTAGCCTCCCTTCTTCCAGATCTGACCAGAGGGGAGCAAATCCGTTGAGGGCTATGGAAGAGGCCGGCGGAGGGAGGGGCAGACGAGGCCGGTGGGAGAAAGGGTCAGAGGAGGTCGATGGTGGCGGAGATCGGAGGGAGTAGATCTACCCCCGACGGAGGAGGTTGGAGGCAACGGGAGGAAGGGGCAGAGGAGGCCGATGGTAACAGAGGAAGGAGGTCAGCGCACTGCCCACATGTGGCAGCGAGAGGGAGGGGTGGAGGTCGGCGACAGCGGCCACACATGTCGCACGGGAGGGAGAGAGAGAGGAGGAGGAGGAGGAGGGGATAAATGAGGAGAGGTGGAGGGATTTTGGAGTTTACATAAGATGACATTTGGTAGGTAATTTCGGAGACTTTCAGTGGCAAATTGATATTTCTATCTCGCAAAAGCCAAAAAAGTTCCCCTCAGCTGGCTTTTGGCTTATAGTTATATGGGGGGCTTAGATTTTTCCAAAAACCCAGTAGAAAAACCACCCCTTTGGCTTTTGTTTATTTGCTTTTAAGCCGAAGAAAAAGACTAAATAAATATGGCCTTAAATTGATCTTTATTCATTGGAAAAGCACGACGCAATTACTTGCTTTATCAAATATATGAGTCACACGTTTTTATGAGGATATATTAGACCTGGTCATAGGTCATGCAACACACTTATATGTCACAGTGTTGATAAAGTGATAATGATACATGTTGGAATTAATACGGGCTGGGCCCATTTTTAATTCTAATTAATTCCTGGAAAAACTCAAAAGCCCATGTGCACGTGCTAAAACTGTTTAGTCCCATATAGAGAGTTGAATGGGAGTTACACCACTTTAAAAGGTGGAACGTGGTAGCCCCCTTGTGGAATTGGAGAGAGCCAATACACGCGTGCGCTCGCTCGCCGAGCGGTGCGGTGCGGTGCGGTGCGGTGCGTGTGCGTGTGCACGCGTACGCAGGCGTGTCGGGTGCGTGCGCGTTTTTCTTTATCTATTCGAAAATTGAAACGCACCGACTCGCAGTAAATGGTATTAACGAATGGCTGACAGTAACGATGCAGTTACTAGTGAATAACGGCTGCGGTTACTTTTGAGTAATAGCATGACTGTAGGTTACTAGTGACTAATGGCTGCGGTTACTATTGAGTAATGGCTGTAGGTTACTAGTGACTAATGGTTGCGGTTACTAGTGAGTAATGGCTACAGTTAACACCATTCTGGCCTCTTCGTTTTTGCTATTTAGAAGAACAGAGCACTGGTTCTCAGACTGATCTCCATACGAAAGATTCTCTACAATAGACAAACTCCACAGTTTTGTTGCTGTCTCTGGCGATCTCCATCTCGGCGAGACGCGTGTACGGCTGCACCGGGAGACCAGGCCTCCGGAACCCTCGTCCTTGAAGGCTTGCACGAGCGAGGACGAATAAGGTTTTTGGGGAGCATTCGCGCGACTGCTCACTTCATCTAATTTTCTGCTACGACTACATCTGTGCGACTACTACCACGACATCCACGAAGGTCTCTGCTACATCCACTACGCCATGACTAACGACGACTTCACCAAGACTCCTGCTTCTACTTCTGCTGCTCCTTCCGTTGGTTCTGGGTACGTTTATCTTGCACTTGTTGTTTTATTATCTGTTGTTTACTTGAATACTGAGATAGATATGCTAGTTTCTGTCCTTTTAGAAATTCGTATATCTATAGTGTTCTTGTATACCTGTTTTGTAAAAATGGCAATAGTATTCTCCATGATTTATCTAGTACATTTCTGGATTAATGTAATTAGAAAAATACTCATATATTCAACAATACATACATACACATCTGACATCTGTTGTTGTATGGCGTATATTCCCCATCATCATATCCGGTTTACCGACAAGAACATTTGGGCACATTCAACGGTACCCCCCACAAAAAAGTTCAGACGAATGACAAGGGACACTGTCACACACTAAACTACTAAAGGGACTTGTCGCAGAGGAACGGTAGGTCAGAATCCCTCGAACTATGCAAGTGTCTACCCGAGCAGGACCAGCAAGAAAAAAGGGGGAAAAAGAGCGAGGGGCTCGATCGGTCGGTCAGTGAGCAAGCTGCTCCGCACAGACATAGCACCGACTGTTGAGTGTCTCCTGGTATGGTACTATCCCGTAACAGTCCAGATAGAGTCGAGACACGAGCTGGGTACCTGTACGCGCACGCGGCGTACACTGCATGATTCGGTGATAAGATGACCAGAACCTGAAATAGCCTGCCCAACGTTTACGTGTCGGGCCCGCCCCGGTCGGCGGCTTTAACCTTGCTGCATGCCGTTGTCACAGCCGCGGAAAGATGATCAGCAGAATCGCGGCTCTGTGCGCTGTCCGCAACTGCCCCTAGAGTAGGGGTGGATGCACGACCGGTCGTGGGCATTGGGTGGTCGACGGCGATGTCCTCGTCGGAACGGTCACGATCGACGGGGCCGGCCGCGCGCGCGAGTGAGTGGATCGTGACAGTGCGGATGGCGACCGGCCACGCGTGCGAGCGATAAGCCAACCACAGCACGGGGCGCGCGCGGGAGAGAGGGAGACGTACGTACGCGATGATATTCCCCTCCACTTATACGCGCGCGCTGCTGCAAAAAAGGGGGAGAAAATCCTAAATTCCCCGTCCCGACCGGGAGATCGCGGGGGATTCGGGTGCGTCGACGTGGGCCGCCGGTACTTGCTAGGTGTTGGCGTCTTACTGTGTTTGGCGTTTTAGCGTGGAAAGAACGATCGGAGCGTGTGCCTCTTTTGGCCTAACGGCATGTCGCAAAAGGCAGGCGTTTTGCAGCCTTAGTTGATGTTTTATCATCGGCAATATTGCGGGATGCATATATGCATGTGATGATTAGTTAGTAACGTACGTACGTTGCATTGGATGGTCGTTCTTAGAAATAGCTACATATTTGGGTTTTAAATGCGCTAAAGGTGGTGACGGATTGGAGTGCTCGCGTGATGATCTTTGCTTGATGTATACTCCGTCAATCGATGCATGCCCTTTAGGATTCCAAATGGTCACTACTTTCGTTTGTCCTTTGCCAATGTGATGCGATCGGATGTTTGGATCGAAACGTGCAATTCGTCAGAGTCGCCCGGCAAAAGCATATGTAGTTCGATCCTAGTGGCGAAAGCGTAGCTACCTTTTTTATGTGGGGGTAAAAAGAGGAAGCACAAAAAACACACTAATTACATGTTGCAGATTTGCAACGTGGGAAGTTAAGAATTTTTTTAGGATGAGAAATAACATCGTAGGTCATGCATTTTGTTAGTGATATGTCCTATAGTCAGTCATAGAGATGTTTATGAATTTTTAAATAATATATTATTTCGTCACTCGAATGAAATATCATTTATATTGATTGGCAAATATACGACTTGTTCGTGAAACTCTCTATTTTTGTTTATAATGCCATTCTCAACATCCCTAATCTTATATCATTATGTGGATCACTTATGATTTATGGATCAACAATGTATTGATTGATGATCACATTTTACGGATCATGAATATAAGATATTAAATCAATAATATGTACATATGTTGGAAAACATAGTGTTGGATTGACCCGCCTTGAAACACTGTGAAAATTGTTATATTCTTAAGTATCACCAGTTGGTCTCATACATAAGTGTATGTGGGATTTTTAGACTTAGGGTCGTCATGGTTTCCTACATGTGTAATAGTTTACTCAGGGGTTGTCAAACTTTACTCTGTAAATGAGTAGTCATCAAGGTAGCTTTCGGGTTTACTATAAAATATGTGGATGAATGTGAGTGATCAAGATGGAATTTGTCCATCCTCTTTAACGGGGGAGATATCTCTGGACCTCTCGATGTGGTTGGATTAAGTAAGTGCATGATCATACCGAATACGATTGAGGAATCAACTACAACTAAGTAATCCAATACAAGATCGAATTAATGATCGAGCTATATATCATAGGATGACACGTATCTCGCCTTGAGTTCAATCTGGTATCGTGAGGCAAATGGATCAACACATTAGCTAGCTTTTATAAATATTCGTCCGATATGATCTTTATGTGTCTTCGGGGGTCGTTATGTTATGCTAGGAACCGCTACCAACTTATAGATCGGAAAGAAGTTTTCGGGTCACGGCTGATTACATATGAACCTACATGGTCATACACTTAATGAGTTGAAACAAATTAGTTCAAATTAGATCCGTTAGAGGATTAAATCGAATTATAATTCGTGCATGGTTAAGAGTCCTAACGAGTTTCTAACATAAGGATCCGTTAGGGGTTCTTAATAGGGAAGGCGTGGGGACTTTTGGGATGATGTTGCACCACCCGCCGAAACCCTAGCCACCTCCTCCTTGAAGCCCTTAACGTGCATGTTGGTGCTAGCACACCGGTGCACGACGTTTCACCCCTGGACTTGTGGATACCGTAGTAACGCTGCTGCGATCACTGTTGCGCTGATCGAAGACGATCCGCGACGCACGTAAGGAACGCGAGGGGCTGCTGGAGGAGACGATTGGTGGTCAAAGACATTGGACAATCGACTACTTCCACTACATCGCCGTGCGCGACGTTGAACCGGACTGCTTCAACTCTTTTTTCACTGCACTACTGCGTGTTTAGTGGTAACCATTTATAATCTCTTACTTGCATAACTTCCTAATTTACGCAGTATAAATGTTTAATTGTGTGCTAGTATAGCTTACCCGTATCCCAACACATGCCCCATATAGTTTTCAATTTACACCTCTTTACGACCTTTTTGGGCAGCCAAGCTAGTCCCAGGACTTCAACCTCTGGGTGAGTGGGAGGTTAAACAACCTACCCACCACGACCACTAGGTCATTTGGTTTGTTCCTGATTTTTCTCTTTTTTTTAAAACGACTGTTCTAAAGTAATGTTTATCAAATTTACAACTAGAGGTTCATGATTTGAATTCCAAAGCAAACCTTTCCATATGGGAGAGAAGACCACATAGCATTACTGACAAAGGACGTGGTGGCTCAGGCAACTATGCAATGCAAGCGACAGAATACTAGTACCCGTGAGCCCGACTGGCTTGACCTTGCCGGAAACTAATTTAGGCTCGGGCTTGGGCAAGAGGTTCACAGTTCACAAACCTGATTACCCAGTCAGCCCGGGCCAGAAACATGCCCCAGAACATTTTACATTGTAGCTCCATATATATAGCTCCAGTTGTGTACAACGGATTATGGAATAGTGTGGATTAATTTAGTTAAGTAGCACATGCAACTGTTGCTACGTTGGCTCGCTAACGAGGAATTTTCTTTCTTGGCCTCTGCTTTCTTTGCAACCAGATGCCTAGAGAAGTGGACACCGCAGGTCCACGAGAAGACGGGAGCAAGATTTGACAACGCACGACGATTAAAATTCAGAACAGGAAGGACACAACATCAAGCTGACGCGCGCGCGCGCGCGCATGCTCCGATGGCAACCTGGTATCGCATCCGCCAGTGGAAGAGACCGCGATGAGCTGTAAAACACGTACGCACCACTGTGAAGAACCTGGACGTCAATTTCCTGCACCGTTTGACTGTTCTATTGAGAAGGCCAAGCACAGGGCGAACACCGGCCGGCCAGGCCAATCGCTGGTGGCTGGAGCACCGCGAAAATGACAAATGCATGCGAGATAAGATCAGGTGGTAACTGGTGGCGCTGGCGCATCGGCAGCCACTGCCGCCAGTCCACGGCTGTCGACGCAACCTCCGACACCGAGCGGCCGAGCAGCGACGCTCACGCTCCCGTCCACTGAGTGTAACTCATGGATGGCAGTAAATATGCTCTCCACATCTCGAAGACACTAATTACGCACATGCATTTTGGAAGCCTCTGCCCATGCAACATCTGGTTTTGTTCCCCTTGCACTTTGATCGTCTCTGATATATATACCCTCGTGCACCATCTGAGTGTGATCCAGATGTCCAATGCATAAGGGCACCATTGCAGGTAATAATTCCTAAATCAGTATCAGGTACTTACATAATTGTTATCCAAAAGAAAGGTACTTAAATAATTGCAGGAATATTGAGTGTGGTTAACTGTAGAGACAACATATTGAGATCGGAGGGATAACATGGAGAATTGAGGATGATCTTATTCCCAGTAGGAGAATGACTTTGGAACCATTTTTGTTCACGACCCAGTTAGCTGGTAGCTTGGCTCATGTTGCGTCACTACAGGCGTCTGAGTTCACACCGGCGACACATTTAGGAGCAAGCAACCAAGAGTCTCAGCCTTGGCTAGCCCTGGCCATTGGGCGGGCTTGTTCAGTCCGGCCCTCGGGCCGGGCAGCCCAGCACAGTCCGAAGCATGACGACACGAAAGGGGAGGGCCGGGCCAGCACGGCATCGAAGACAGGGTCGTGCTAGGCCTGCCGATCAGACACGATGGGCGGCACAACACAACACGTACTAGGCCTGCCGATTAGGCACGATGGACGGCACAACATGACACGTCTATCTGTGTTGTGTTTGGGTTGGCATAGCACGAAACAGACACGTTCGGCCCAAAGATGACACAGCCCACGTCGGGGGCATAGGGCACGCAACACAAGGGAGGCTGCCGTCACCACCGCTGTTGTCGTTGGCTCATCGCCACCCATGCCAGTGCCGACGTGGTCCTCGCAGAGAGAGAAAGCGAAGGCAATAAAGAGTACATGAGTCAGTGCGATCATGGCGTCACATGTCGCGTTGATGCCGTGGGAAACCGAGGCCACTGCACGGGCGCTGTCCCATGCCGCAACGAGGCCACCACAGCTACCAACGCTACGTGCGCGGCGACCACGCCACTGACACGTCAGTAGGAGAACAGCTAAGCTTCAAAATAGTATAACTCTACCGACGTAAACTATCAAGTTTGAAAGAGAACTTACTAAAAGTTACGTTTTCTTTTGCTTTAACCTCATATATATGCACTTCATCTCACTAAAGGGCAGGCTATCTTAGTATTGTTGCATATTACTTGGATGACGATTACAACTTCAACAAGCGAGTCATAGGGTTTATGCCAATCGATGAGGCACACACCGAAGAGGCCATCGCACAACGCGTGACAAACGTCATTCAGGATTTTAAAATAGAGAATGAAAGTATTGCCATCAGTCTTGACAATGTCTCAGCTAACACGACAACCATGGAGGTTCTCACACCACATCTGTAGTCCTACACTGGCGATTTCGTCCTCTACCAGAGATCCATATGCCACATCCTTAATCTCATCATGCACGCAAGTTTGAATGTAATGAAATCTAGTTTAGACAACATACACAATACTATCCAACTCATTACATCTCTGGGCCCAAGATACGTTCAGTTCGCGGACTACTGTAGGGCCAATAATAAGAGGTTAAGAAGATCCAACTTATACATGAAGGTGAGGTGGAACTCCACATATACTATGTTGGAGCGATGCATGAAGTATGAGTACATCGTCACTCTCATCGTCAATACTAATTATGGTAAAAAGTTGATTACTGAAGGGATTGTGCCGATGGTATAGTATCGATCTTACGAATGAATGCTGAAAACTCTCTTTGAGTTAAACCATATAGAAAAAGACACAGGGGTTTTATACAGGTTCGTGTCTTCTTCTGAGAGAATAATAACCTTACTCCTGTGTTGCTGTATTGACTATACTTTACAACAAGGAAGAAATCACTAGAACTAGGGCTTATTGACTTCTGTCTGTTGATCTTGTCTCTGTTGTTGCTGTTTTTGTCCTCCTTCTTATCTAGCGTGTGAAGAGGTGACAGTTGTCCCGTATCAAGAGACGTCTTACCGTTAATACGCACATTCTGTGACGGTTATTGCCAGAGACTAATCCTCCTACGCTGCCTTGCAGTTATGCTGGAGACAGAATCTTAATATGTGTTGTTATCCTAGAGAATAACAGCTCATATTAACTATTATACGTATCAAACACAACGTATAAATATCTCTATTCGATCGGGCACACATATCTGTACACTACCATAAAAAAAGGTCTTCATAGACGGTTCAAAAACGTCACCACAGACGGTTTCGTGAGCCGTCTGAGTTTATGGGTCAGTAATGACATGAGGTCATCACAGACGGTTTTTGAACCGTCTGTGATAATTATAGAGTTAGACATTTTAAGTCATGGTAAAATCACAGAGTTGGACATTTCAAGCCACAGAGTTAGGTAAAATCGGGAGATACTTATAACAGACTCTCTGATTTCAAGTTATGGTAAAATAAAACTTCACAGACGGTTTTCAACACGAACCGTCTGTGATATTACTTCTTCAACAAACATTTTTTTAGCGCAACTAGTAACACAGATGGTCGCTAAACTAAAACCGTCTGTGATTGTATTTAATACATATGATTTTTATTAACCGTCTATGATGAGGCGTCCAGTATTAACCTTTTTATGGTAGTGGTAGGCTTTGTTGACTATAGGGTGGTCGTAGTAAAGCTTACGACAATGAAGTGATCGTAGTAATGCTTATGATCATAAGGTGGTCGTAGAAAATCTTATGACCACTAGGTAGTCGTACAAGTACTTACAACTACATAGGGTGGTCATAAGATGGTTTGCGACCATTCGGCTAAGTTTCTCTATTATTAATGATAGGTCTTACGACTACTCAGATAAGCTTCTCTGAAGCGGTTCCCGAAGGGGTATGACTATTGAGTTCCTACGATCTTTAACTCGGGCCCACAGTTATAAATATCTACCAAGGGTGTGACTTAGGGTTTTTACTTTTTCTATTTGTTTCAATTGTTCTCGAGCTCTCGTTCTCTCCGCCGCCAACCAGGTCTTTAATCCTTCCCCCAAATTCTTCCAAATCCAAATTAAACTCACTCAGAAGAAATAGCCAGGACCATTTCTAAGTAGGAGAAATCTGATATGGATGTAGAGAAGATGACTGCTTTGGTCGTAGTAGAGAAGATTCTGAGGGGCGCTTTGGTGAAGTGGACCAACGCTGAGAAGATTCCAAGGGCATTGGGCCTCGGGTGAGAAGGACACTATTCCAGTATTCGAAGCGTACTGTGAATGCGGTTTTCGATTGCCCATTCACCCTTTTCTGATGGTCGTACTCCAGTATTTTGGGGTGGAATTGATGAACTTGGTTTCCAACTCCATTACAATGCTTGGTGTATTTATTTATCTGTGCAAAGCCTATCTGGGAATTCTTCCAGATTTGGATCTCTTTCTGTATTACTAGGTAAGCATAGCGGAATCGTAGGCAGCTGCGGACTGAAACTTCACGACGAGAAGTCGAGAGAGTACATTCAGATGTTCACCCGGTCATCGTGGCCAGAGTGGAAAAAGAGGTAGTTAGTTCTATTGGACCTTGTCCAAAGACGATAACCTTTTCTTCACAGTGAAGCCCGTATAGAAGAGTTCATCTTGGGATTCGGCTCCAACCGACCTCAACCGGATCACCCCCTATGTCTAAGCCATCAAAGATTTAAGGGAAGAGAGGCTAACCGGATGACACGTGGTGAGAGACTTCATCACGCACCGTATTAGTCCCCTAAAGGATCGAGTACACCTTATGTGGAAGTACTCTGGGACTACTGACCCAACCAGAGATTATGAAGGAGGTAAAGTAATAACCAACTTAGCTCTTTTTGTTAATTTTGAGCATGATTGTTGATTATATCCTCGTAATTGTAGATCTTTCACAAAAAGAAATTGACGCTCGAGTCAAGTTCATTTGTGAGAAGGCTCCTACGAACACGGCAGGAGCTACTCAAATCCTGATGGTCGTAACCAAAGAAGAAAGGAAAGAATGCTTAAAGGTAATCAAAAGCTGATTTCATCTTTAGAGTTCATTAGTCGTAAAATTCGACCACTTGACAATATTTATTTTCTGACTTTTACAGAAAGTAGGCATGCCCGACCATCTAGGCGACCAAGTGGTCGAATTAAAGGCTGTCGAAGATGAGTCAGAGGAAGACAGAATTCCCCTGACCAAAAGGTGCTGCCTTGTGAAAGCTGTCTAGAAGAAGAAGGATGAAAGTTCGAGTTTCACCTTTCCTCCGACCACCCCCATCAGGTAGTTCTTTGCAGACGTGACCGTCGCAGAAAAAAGGGGTGTGGTCAAAGAATTTAAGCATAAAGCCCACAAGACTAAGGTGCCCCCATCAAGCAGTTCTTGGGGAAGATTTCTTCTAGGTTCAAGATCTTATCCAGGAAGCCAAGGTATGTAAAATTAAAAGTTCTAGAAATTGTATTTACCTTTTAATTCCACAGTTTGATATGTTTTCCCATTTTCTCGTTATTTTAGTCCTACTTCTCCAGCCCCCCCCCCCATGCTTCTGTTAAGAGGTCCGTCGCTGTTTTGTCTACGACCGTGGGAGTATTGGTTTCTCCTGCGGTCGTAGAGACAACAATGGAAGTGGTCAAAAATTCGACCACTATCCCTGATGTGGCGATGGAGGAGGTTACTGCCACCGAGCCAGTCACTACCACTGAGGTGGTCGTAGAGGAGGAGGCTACTGTCGTCGAACCAACCACGACTACTGAGGTGGTTGTAGAGGAGGAGGCGAAGACGGTGGAGACCAGGACGCTTTGGCCATCGAGTCGATTGTTGAGAATCTCAGTAATTAGACAAGGGACTTGGTTCTACAATCACCAGGAGTAGCCGATCAAGCAGAAGCAGGAAGCTCTGACTATCATGCCGGGAAGAAGGTCGTGGAGGATGTTCCTCCAGGTCCTCTTTTTTCCACTCCCTCCAATTATTTTCTTTCTCCCTCTACTTTTTCACTCCTTAGCCGAGTTCCATTTTCTTCTTTTCCTTTTCCCCTCTTCTTTTCCCTTTATGTCTCGTCCTTGTGGCCATGGATCTGGTCATCTGGAGGTGGAGGTCTCCTCTATGACCGCCATGGACCCCCACTTCCCCGTTGCCATCCACCTCCGTCACAACGGCCGCCCTCAACCTCCTGCCACTGCCGACCTCTGCGCCTCCCGGGTGGCCATGGATCTAGAGGTAGAGGTCTCCTTTATGGCCGCCACGGACCCCCACCTCCCCGTTGTCGTCTACCTTTGTCGCAAAGGCCGCCCTCAACCCCTTGCCGCCGCCGACCTCTACGCCTCCACGGTTCCACCTCAGTGAATGGCAGCAGCGCCCGTCAACCGTGTTGTCCATAGCAACGACAATGTCCTCCAGTCTCCAGGCGGTGGCGGTGGCGGTGGCGGCGACCGGCGATGACCACCCTCCCCTGTTCCCTGACCCACTCCTCACCATCGCCACCCCTACCACTGTTCGGCCAGCGTGTGCTCCTCGTCCGTGGCCGATGCCCCTGCCCCTGCCTCACCATCGCCACCTCCTCTATGCCACTGCCCTCCTCCACCGCAGCCCACCTCCACACCGCCACTGACATGACGTCACGAACCCGCCCACCTGGGTGCCCATGGATTCAGAGGCCGTCCTCGGTGACAGACTAACTGCCCTGGTGCCGGCCACAGCATAACTGTAGTTCCTCGTCCCACGGTGATGCCCTCTCCACGCGACCACGTAGCTGGGCGACACCGTGCTCCTCGCCCCCACCTTTCTTCCTCTGCCACAGTGCAAATGGGCCGTGCCTAGGCAGGCACAACACGACATGGCAGCGGCACGCCGTGCCAATGTGTCGTGCTTGGGCTCGCCGGGGGCAAGTCGGGTCATGCCAGCACGGCCTGGCAGGTTGACCGTGCTGGGTTGTCATGGCACTATCCTGTCCCATGGCCCACCGGCCTGTGCTGTGCCAGTCCAGCATGACCCAAGTTCCAGGTCTAGCCTTTGCCTTCGTTTACTCAAGCAGATGAATATATAGACATAGGCCTTCATTTAGTCAAGCAGATGAATATATAGGCGTGATTATACGAAGGAATGCCTATTTGACCACGACTAAGCATTTAGTCAAGCAGATGAATATATAGGCGTGATTATACGAAGGAATGCCTATTTGACCACGACTAAGCATGGCCTCCTAATGTATATGCCATTCCCGTTGTGGATTGCCAGAGAAAGCATGAGGCGCATCTTTGCCTCCTAATGTATATGCCATTCCCGTTGTGGATTGCCAGAGAAAGCATGAGGCGCATCTTTGCCGTGCACCTCCTGCCACGTTTCGCGAACGAGATGGATCGGCTCGCAGAAGGGAACCGACGAGTGCAAAAGAAACGCTGCGCTTTGCCGTGCTGTGTGGCTAAATTCGTATTAATACCAAACAAATCAGTGCTTGTCGCATGCCAATAATCTAACCAGCAACGCCACTAGGAGTTACTGAAACAGAACCGTTCAACCGCATCATCCAGCTGCAAAAGTTGAGTAAAGCGTACAGGAAACCACCAAGAACGAGCTGATTTTCTTCCGTGCTATATATAATGGGCTTTGCAAACGGGAAAAGAAAAACAAAACAAAACAAAAAGAGATGAAGAAAACCGAAGAGAGACATCGTCGACGGTGACGTCTCTCTGTAATGCATCTACCTAAGATACCTGCACTAGTGACATCACGTGAGCAAGACGCGCACTCCTCCCTTCCTTTTGTTCTGCACATCAGCAGCCATCGCCCTACCCGGGCACTCCCTGAACTCTATAAATCGCACCAAACTCCTCCCCTCGGATACAGACACCTCCCATTCCCTTCCTCTTGCTCGGCCTCCTCACGGTAGCCTCGGCCTCTCGTTGCATTGAAAATCGACAGAGAGGCGACTGGTGAGGAGTGCGAGGAAGGAAGAAATGGTTAGTACCTACTCTCTAGCCAGCTCGTCCGTCTTGACATTAGCACACTACATACTTTCAGTTGTTTCATGCAGTTGTAGCCAAGATTCAGTTTTGTCTAGCTTTCGTCCTTAAGAATCTTTTGCTTTTGCATCAGTGAACTAGCAAATTCAGTTATGAACATATATAAGAACATATACAGTGACATTAATTGGTAACTAAAAATGTATAGCTCGATGCTTGCAGTCTGCGAACCACGGAGACATGAAGATGAGGGTGATCGACATGGAACGCGAGGAGAGGAATACCCGGAAGGAGGAGAAGTGCTGCGAGTACACCCTCGACGGCTCCGTCGACATCAAGGGCCAGCCGGCGGCGAAGGGCAAGTCCGGAGGATGGCTGGCCGGAGGCCTTATTCTTGGTAACTAATCTGCTGATCATCGTCTCCTCCCACGCAAAAGCTAGCCTTTGTTTTTATGACTGGGCTTTCCAGTAGTTAACTTTACAGTGTCATGTAGTATTCGCAAGTCGATCTGAACTCTGAAGTGACGTCGTGCCTTAAAGTGGCCGGTAGGCACCCGGTCTTTATGCGGAACTCTGCATGCTGAGGTGACATCGGCCATTCAACGCCCAGAACTGGGGGTTCCTCGTCACGGGGAGGCTCCTTGCACGCATTACCGATGCCATGTTAGGATCACATTAGGAGACATCAGACATGGCATCCATGATCTAGCAACACTGGCGACCGATCTGTAGGTGTACGTGGACGGTATTGCGCTGCCACAATTAAACGTTATTGTTGGAATTAAAGCGATGCGCTTTGGCTGATCAGTCGGTTCCAACATTGCTTTCAGGGGAAGTGTCAAAAGGCAATTTTCCCCTTGCACTGTTTGCATGCTTCTCGCTTTTGTTAGTACTGTATGCGTGTTGATGTGTCATTATTGATTAGCCATTAGAATTGAACTGACGTGCCGGCCGGTGGTCGTGTTTTTTTCTTCTTCAGTGAACCAGGGCCTGGCGACGCTGGCCTTCTTCGGCGTGAACGTGAACCTGGTGCTGTTCCTGACGAGGGTGCTGCAGCAGAGCAACGGCGACGCCGCCAACAACGTCAGCAAGTGGACCGGCACGG
The DNA here is from genome assembly GCA_036346255.1 of Ampelocalamus luodianensis. NCBI lineage: Eukaryota > Viridiplantae > Streptophyta > Magnoliopsida > Poales > Poaceae > Ampelocalamus > Ampelocalamus luodianensis. Next base: position 11,683,753 of record CM070620.1, read on the forward strand.
TGTACATGTTCTCCCTCATCGGAGCCTTCCTCAGCGACTCCTACTGGGGCCGCTACAAGACCTGCGCCATATTCCAGGCCATCTTTGTCCTCGTAAGCACAACTGCACCCCTACATCTATCTCCACCGTCTCGGCGCCATGCGTCGAGTGAGTAGGCTTGCCTCAAATTAAACGGCACGGGCACGGCGGATCGGACCGGTTTCTACTTCACTCCGACTCCGAACTGTTGGTGGAGCAATCAATGGTTACACATGCACGTACGTGTAACGAAAAAACACGCTGGTTCTACTTGCAGTCCCCGTGCTAACGGTAGCTCTTATCATCTCACGAGACGCTATGCCTATGCATACGAACGGGAACGAGTACGAACCATGTATAGTGACTGATATGTGACAGTGTCCAGAGACCAGAGTACTGAAGTAGGAAGTAGAGTATAGAGGATCCTACCCACCACCCATTTCGTCGGCGTATGCAGAGTTGTACATATATAACGGCGGCGATCGATCGACCCAAAAGCAGATCAGTGCCGTCGCAGGGCACATCAAAGGTTTCACGGCTGACTTGTACACCTCTCGCGCGCTATCGCAGGGCCTCGCGCTGCTGTCACTTTCCTCGCGGCTGTACCTGCTCAGGGAGGCCGGGTGCGGTACGGAGCACATGCCCTGCGAGCCGCACTCCGGCAAGGAGCTGGGCATCTTCTACATCGCGCTGTACATGATCGCGTTCGGCAACGGCGGGTACCAGCCCAACATCGCCACCTTCGGCGCCGACCAGTTCGACGAGGAGGACCCGGCCGAGGCGCACTCCAAGGTCTCCTTCTTCAGCTACTTCTACCTGGCGCTCAACCTGGGATCGCTCTTCTCCAACACCTTCCTGAGCTACCTCGAGGATAAGGGCAACTGGGCATTGGGGTTCTGGGTCTCCACCGCGGCCGCGGCCACCGCGCTGCTGCTGTTCCTGAGTGGGACGCTCTGGTACCGGTACTTCCAGCCCAGCGGCAACCCGATCGGCAGGGTTGGCCAGGTCGCGTTCGCCGCGTGCAGGAACTGGAAGGCCGGCGTGTCGCACGGCGTGGAGATCCTCTACGAGGGCGACGAGAAGGCGGATTCCGGTGGCAGGAAGCTTCTGCACACAGAAGGATTCAGGTACATTTTTCACTGGATACAAGTCACCACGTGCTTAAATTTACGAAAAGAACTGTGCATTCTCGTGACTCGTGAACTGATCGAATTAAGCATGCGCCAAACTTTGTCATATACGCAGATTCTTGGACCGCGCGGCACTGGCGAGCACCAACTCCATGCTCGGCGCGCGCGCGCAGCCGCGCGAGCGCGACCCGTGGAAGCTGTGCACGGTGTCGCAGGTGGAGGAAGTGAAGAGCATCCTGCGGCTCCTCCCCATCTGGCTCTGCACCATCCTCTACTCCGTGGTCTTCACCCAGATGGCCTCGCTCTTCGTCGTGCAGGGCGCCGCGATGCGCCGCACCACCTCGTTCGCCGGCTTCTCCGTCCCGCCCTCCAGCATGTCGGCCTTCGACATTCTCACCGTCGCGGCCACCATATTCCTGTACCGCCGGGCCGTCTGCCCCTTCGTGTCACGGCTCACCGGGCGCCGGACCGGCCCCACCGAGCTGCAGAGGATGGGCGTCGGTCTGGTCCTCGGCGCGATGGCCATGGCCACAGCAGGCACGGTCGAGCATTTCAGGAAGGCCAGCGCCACCGCCGCGATGAGCAGCGACCTGCACATCATGTGGCAGGTACCGCAGTACGCGCTGATCGGCGTTTCTGAGGTGATGATGTACGTCGGCCAGCTCGAGTTCTTCAACGGGGAGATGCCCGACGCGCTCAAGAGCTTCGGGAGCGCGCTCTGCATGATGTCCATGTCGCTCGGCAACTACTTCAGCGACGTCATTGTGAGCGCGGTGACCAGGCTCACCGCGGTGCACGGGCGGCCCGGGTGGATCCCCGCGGACCTGAACGAGGGCCACCTCGACAAGTTCTACTTCCTGCTCGCCATGCTGGCCGTCGCGGACTTCGCGGTGTACCTCGTGTGCGCGAGCGGCTACAGGAGCGGCAAGGTGGACGGAAGGAGCGACGAGGAGGAGGAGGGGACGGCCGGGCGTGTGGCGGCGGCGGTGTACGCATGACTCGGCCCGTCTCGATGCCCGGGGTGCCGTGGTTCTTGAGATGGAGACTGCAACGACTCTTGGCGAGCATTGTTTCAGCGCGACGGGTCTTTCATTGATGATAGGACATGCATGGGGATGGTGATATGACTAAAGAATAAGAGCCTGCTACAGATGTATTATTCCGTCACGTACGACGTACGTCGACATGTTGTTGTTCACATTTTTGGCCAATGTAACAAGATCAGAGCACGACTGTTACTGACCACTTTTATGTTCTGTGTATTGTTGACTGTTTATTGATACGCAATTTTTTAATAATCTATTTTTTATTTTGAAATACAATAATATACTTGTTTTTTTACATAAATAATCCTATGTCGCTCCACATTGAACGACGTGTGCTAGTCGCCCAACGGTAGAGCGACTAGATCCATATCGCCCAACAGTTACACGACAAGTAGACAAGTCGCTCAACACTTTAGCGGGTAGTCTCTTCGTCTACTAGTCACTCAATAGTTGAGCGACTAACCGCTAGTCACTCAACCATTAGGCGACTAGGGCGCTATATCCTCCGCGCGCACGCCAGCCGTCGCCGTTTGCTCTCTCGCTCACCATTTGTGCTTGGGACAGAAGCTCCGTGAAAAGGACCATTTGCTCTCTCGCTCGCCATTTGCGCTCGGGATAGAAGCTCTGTGAAAGAAAAGGAGGAAGGGAAAGAGAAGAGAGAGGAAGGGAGAGGGAGTGGGGAGGAGAGGACCGCGCATCGACGATGGTGAGTTTCCTGCTTTCTTTGTAGATTTACATTCGAAGCCATGGTCGGTTACCAACTAAAATCTTTAGATGTGTAGTTGGGTCTACTAGGTCGTATATTGTTAATTGCTGTAATTTAGTTGAGGTTAACTAGAAATTGTTGATATGTATTTGATCCATAGAACCCACACATTAACATGTAAAATTAATATTCAGTTAACACAACTAATATGGATTGTGTACCCATAAGTAACTTAGGAATAAAATTTAATTAGAGAATGGGATGGACACTTACTTGCGGGCCATGCTAGTAACTGATTAAGTAATACAATAAATTTAGTTAGTGTCCCATTCAACAGTCTACCCTAGGTCATTAATACACTAGACTCAATTAATCCTCAATTACGGTTAATGGTAATTAGTGGTCTAGTTAAAATTAGCTATTAATTACCGTAATCTTAATATGACTTGTCAAACACTTAGATACATATAAAGTATAGGAATAATTAAGTAATTAGTGGCTATACCCTAAGGAAACTGCTACACATCTTGCGACTGATGCACTCTATGATTGGTGAGAGAGAGGGAGAGAGGGTGGGAAGTGAGATTGGGTTGGGGATATAGGGGGAGGGATGATATCTGGGGCATTGGATCTCCATCTGATGGCTCAAAAAGTGACTGATTTCCAAGAAAAAATCAGTTTGTGCACGTGCAGGTCACACGTGCGTACGAGCACTTCATCGAGCTGCTGGACTGCCTCACTACTGACGACGTGTGTTGGGAGCCATACTCTACTTAGGAGATGGGGGAACACACTCTCGCCGAGCTGTCCTCCTGTGCTGGCGCGACCAGACGTACTGGATGATGTGGAAGAAGCTCGTCTTCGATGTGTTCGTCGAGGACTACGCGGTACACAAGGTGATGCGTCGGTTCGACCTCTGCCAGGTTGTTCCAGTCCCCATCGGGCGTCGGGTCCGCAACTCAGTCCATGTGTGAGTTACACACAACACATGTCCCTATATTTTTTTTTCCAGTTCTGTTGCGATGGCTTCTAATTGTAGTGGTATGTTTCGCAAGCAGACTAGGAGGGGTGGAAGCAGGTCGAGCTGGGCAGCGAAGATGGAGCCGTGGCTGGCGGAGTGGGCGGAGGCCGTTGAGGACTACGTGCAGGAGGCTGCCCCATACAACCCCGGCGCGTACGACAAGTACCTACGCTGGTACGCTCCGCAGATATGCAGCAGACTGGTGCTTGTCGTGGAACCTCCCCCCGCTCACGTACCAGCACGAACCGACGCGTACCCTGTACACTTCGCGCGGAACGTGCACCTCGCGGTAAGTACTCTTGTGTTTTGAAATGTCTAAGTACGGTTACCACAATTATAAATTTGATGCTTTCATGTACTCCTTGCGGACAGACATCAACGCTAGCATTGCGAGGGACTCCGGGTTGATCCTTGACAAGTTCACCCACAGTGCGGAGGTGACACGCGACGAGATGGTGCGGTTTGCACGTTGGGCCTACAGGGTGGCGAGGTGTGTCGTGACCCTGACGTCGTGAAGGACAGTCCCGGAGGTGGCCACGTTGACATGCCTGCCGAGGCCAGCACATCCTACAGCCCAGCCAGGAGGCCCCGGAGGGCCACATGCACGTGCCCCGCTGGCGACTAATCAGCTTGAAGGGTCAAGCTGAGCATGTCCCCCACCCCTGCCACCGTCGGGCTAGGCCGGAGGGTCAGGGTGGGTACGTGGCTACCCACCATCACCGTTGTCGTTCCTGGACCCATACCAGGCGTCAGGGCAGTATCTGTTATTCATCGACCTGTTCGGGTAGGGCGGGTACAATGGGTATAACACTTGGGCGCGCGCCATGGCCCATGTCGACGGTACGTTTCCTCCATTCAATTTTGTTTGCATCAATATATTATACGAGTAAACAATATTTGACCTGCAGGTTTCCCAGCCCAGCTTGGAGTTGAGCACTCCCAGCAGGAGGAGCCCGTAGGATGTGGATGGCTTCTTCGTGGACATCTCGGGGGAGGTCACGGGAGCACCTCAACCCGCACCCGTCAAGGTTCTTTCCGGATCGCAGCTTAGTGATACCCTAGTGGCCACGCAGGTACTGCTTGAGTCGACCCCCAAGGCCTTGGGAGCATGAGTCGGCAAGGCTCCTAACCACCTCAGCCTGTCGGGGCGCAGACACCCTGCGCTGAGGAGGGCCAAGCAGGGCCGTACGGGCGGGCACCGACCGGGGGTGGGACGTGGCGACGATAGAGGAGGTGGTGCGGGTGGTGTAGTGGGCGGCTAGTAGGGGGTCTTCATTCATTGTGCTTTATGTACTTATATTCGTATTTTACTTCATAGTTACTATGACATGGTTGTGTATGAATTCTCTAGCACATCATAATATCACTTACATTCCTACTTACGAATCATTGCTATCTCAAACGTCCTCACAAAATTCTTCAGAAATTTACCGCACTACAACAACATACGACGATCACAAAATGTTATTGCGAGTCTAACGGATTTCGTACTCTTGAGAATCTACGAAAATCACAAACGGACCAACCAACCTTGCCACAATCCTTATATTTCCAAAAAAAAAATAACAACCTATAAACAAGATTTGCCATTTATTCCTCCATAATTATTTCCATCGGATTAATAAATAATATTATTATAATATCAAATCGCTCAACCAGTGCGCGACTTGTATTTGTGTCGCTGAACGGTTGCGCGACTAGCCTAAGTCGCTCAACCGATGGGCAACTTATACACTTGTCGCTGAACCATTGGTCTACTTATACACTAGTTGCTCAACCGTTGGGCGACTAGCACAAGTCGCTCAACGGAGGAGCGACAGAGGATTATTTCTGTAAAAAAAAAGGTAGGTATATTACCGTATTTCAGAATAAAAAATATATTATTAAAAAAAATCAAATGCAGACTAGTCTGTTACCACTTCATCTGTATGCAGAGCTTCTTTCATTCTTGTTGACTTGTTTGATTGTGTTTAGAAATTTTGTGGTGTTGTTGTTTACAACAGGTTGTTGAAATGAAGCCGCAAACTGGTAGAGAATACAAAATCACGGTCCTGTACCATGAGAAGAACATTACTGTAGGAATGCTACATTGGCTTGTAATCCAGTACACTATCAAGAACACAACACCAGAAAAAGGATTTCTTAATTATCAAGCATCACCTAGTAATTCTGGCTACAAAAACTAAACATATGGAAAAGGCCAAATACTATGGATGTAAATCACACTTGAAATCTAGAAAGAGTGAAGCGCAACACTAACACTAATTGAAATTTTTGATGTTATCAGAAATTAAGGAGCACAATAAATAAGAAAACATGATACTGGCTCAGTAGATAGATAAGAAGCTCACCGATCTTCTGATGGCTGAGTTCTTTGCACCTACTAACAACAACTTGGAAATCAATGCCCCAATAGTCAATGTCCATGCGCTGTTGTACACAAAGAATACAGGCTATGTTCTCTTCATCATTCAAGTGATCAATATCTTCAGGATTCTGAGGTTGCAAGCCAACAATAAAGCTATCACTTATGAGAGCATAATTCATACCTAATTCCAGGTTAGAATTAATTCTTGAATGCCAAAAAGGCCTATTTTCTTTGGCTCTAATTAATTATTATGTCTAGGTCAACAAAAAAAATTAAAGCGACAGAAGAACATCTAATTGACCTCATGGCAGAAGAGGACCAAAATGTTTACTTCTACATAACGATGCTATCACTAAATTGCTTCTTTTTTCAGTAAAAAGTTGAAGAACTTATGTATGACATGAATATTTCGCAAACACCATGAAACTGCTATCTGAAGGTACAACATGAATATTTCATCAATCACTGACATGCTTACTTGTCGGGCCTGGGAGCGAAGGATCCCGGGTCCTCCGTGTATTCCACACTAGTCCCAGATCAGTAGCTAGTGTACAGAGTCAAACAAGAAATGATAACACAACCATACAACGTCTTTCGTTGAAATAATTAGAGTTGATACAAAAGGAACATAAAACCAACAAGCAGATTACATCGTAAGCAAAAACAGCAAGATAGACCACACGATTCACCACAAGCAATCGTCCGGAGGGCGTAATCTGGTCGTCCAAGGTCTCCGACTCCTTGTAGCATTCCTCTCCTGCTCAATAATTAAATTAAGCAAGAGTGAACACAACAACCGTGCTCGCAAGTCACACCCGTCAAGTAACAGATTATAATGCATGCAAGGATATCTCAACGGAAGGCTTATAGAGTTGATTTGCATAAAGCCATGATTCTTTCCAAATACTTGTACTAAGTTCCAAAGTAGTTATTCTATACTAAAATCCTTTTTCCATAACTCAAGTTTTATAGTCAGATAACATTCATCAATAAGTGGTGAAGGATACCCTCCTATTACAAGGCTACCCGCCCAAAACCCATTTGGATAGAGATCCAAAACCATTTAATAAAATCTTTCGAAAATAAAATGAGAAATCTTACTTGGAGTGGCTTTGCCAGCATGTCTATGACTGTGGACACGGCTATTCGAATAGGTTTACACTCTGCAGAGGTGTACAGCTTTACCCACACGACACGACTTCTCTAGTTTGTTTGGTATCCATCGATACCACCGCTCACTACCTTAGGTGAGCAGTCTAGAGCACGTGACAAGGCCTTTACAAAACACCATTCCACTGCAGTCCCCCCTCGCTAAGGTTTCGCCTATTTTGGATAGAAACCCGCAGGGTTCAAGCCCCCTCTTGCGCCAGGTGGGAATACATAAAAGTAGGTCGTAAACCACACCCACGCAACTGGATGGAACGACCACGGTGAAATTATGCAAATTAGTTAGCCAGGTCTCGCCAATTCGAGGCATGTGGTAGTACGATAAGGCGTAGCAAAATACGCTCGAAGACCAGTCCTTAACTGACGTGTGTGACTTTCACAAAACCCTGGGCCCCGAACATAGAAATGAGTCGATCCCGTGCATAGGCACACACCATCCAAGCATCCATTTCGTCCAAGTCCAAACAAATTTTTATTTTGTTTAACAAGTCAAACCATTTTATAAATCTCTATGGTAAAGACGATACCATAGTATCATTTTAAACCATAGTTAAATTTATGGCTAAATTCTTCAAAGTAAATATTTTTGAGCCAAGCTTCGACTAAGCACATAGTTTTTGCAACATGTTCTAGTTCATACTAATGTACCAACTAACTTTTAACTAAGGCATCAAGGGAGATTCAAACTACACTCAAGTGTGGATGTACAAAGGAATTAGGAATAACTATATAAAGTTAATTGGGGATTTAAATTAGTTGAATTTAAATATGCATGCAATGATAGTTTAAAATAGAATTTAAATACTTTCAAATACTAGGATTCAATATGAACAACGGTATGACTTGCCTTGATCGAATGCTTAAGGATCTACTTCTTCGAAGTGTTTGGGTTCCTCGGAGTCGTCAAAATCTACACGCGAAAACTAGCCGACTTCAAATAAACTTCCAATAAATACAAATGAAATCAAATGAACTCCAAATTAAAAAACAATTAGCGTAGATAGGTAGATCTAGAAGTTAGATGGATTTAGAAATTTGAATTGCTCGAATCAGATTTCGAACGGAGGAGAACAAGCTCTCGGAAGTTTGAGAATTACATGGTCGGAAGAAGGTTCGACTGGTCAGAGGGAGGTGCGACTACAGGTGGTTGAAAGGGGGTTCAACCAACTGGTCGGAAGGCTTGGACTACCTGGTCGAAAGGAAGTTTTGACTAGTCAGAAGGTTGATTCGACCACTGGTGGTCGGAAGGTGGTCGAATGAAGGCTTTGACTACCAGGTTGGAAGACGGATACGACTACTCGACGCAGTCGTAGGAAGGATACAACTACATGACACGGTCATAGGAAGAATACGAGAAGGATACGACTACTCAACGTAGTCATAGAAAGAATACAGGAAGGATACGACTACTCAACAGCGGTCGAAAGAGAAGAAAGAACTCGATTGCTCGACGCGGTCAAAAGAACAAAACAGTAGAATAGGGCATAGGAAGTTGGCCAAAAGAATAAGAGAAAGCAGGGTACAGGGAACTCACCAGAACAAAGAGAGAGAGAGACTAGAGGAGGCTAGTGGACTGCGAACGGTGGTGGGGAAACTCGCAACTGAAGGCAAAGTAGGACGGCGGCGAAGGGGTCAGCCAGGACTGACGGGGAAGAGGAAACACGGCGGCTCCTACGAAACAAAACTGAAATAGAGAGAGAAGATTGCTTCAAGGAGCTCTGGGACAAGAATTGATGCGGGGTTTAAACTTGGAGCGCGGTGCTTCGGGCAAACCACAACAACAAGAGCAAGGGAGGGAGAGTTGGGTGCACGCGGTGCTCACCTAAATAGGTGAAGGTGGCGCACGGTTCGATGAGGAGGAAGGTGGTTTGACCGTTAGCAAGAGAAGATTGACAGCGGCCCTAGAGGCGGTGGTGCGAGCTCCAGCTAGTGGCGGTGAAACTCGAAGCGCGACGAAATGGGGTGAGAGAGAGGGAGAGTTGAAAGCTGAGGGGAAAAATAAGAGGACAAAGGCTTCCTGGTGCTCTATTTATAGAGGAAGAAAGGAGAACCGGGCAACAAGATGGAGCGGTGTGAAAAGAAAAAGAAAAATACGGTGGGGGCGAAGACAACAGCAAGATGAAGCGGTGAAAAGGGAAAAAATACGACGGAGCGGAGACAACAGTATTTAATGCGCAGGTTAGAGGGACGGGATGGGGGTAGGCGCGACAGGGGTGACCGCATTTAATGCGCATGTCACTCAGCAAACAGAGGGAGGAAAGAGAAGGTGTGCAGGGGCGGACAGGTGTGGCCGGTCAAACTGAAAGGCTGATCAAAACTAAGAGGCGGCCGACACCAACAGACTGGTCGAAACCAACAGACTGATTGAAACCAACAGATTGGTCGACACGAGAGGGTGATCGAAACCAGAGAGTGTTTGAAAAGGAAGGGTGATTGAAACCAAAGAGGTGGTTGTAACCACAAGGGTTGTCATGACAGAAGGGTAGTCATGACCAAGAGGGTGGTCATAGGAGGTCCTAAGGAGGTCGAGGGGAGAACGGAACGAACAGAGAAAGGGAATTTTAAACACTAGAGAACAACAGCAAACTCCAAACCAAAATTTTGAATTAGTTGAAGTTAGATTTAGTCATTTAAATTGTTTTAAATTTCTAAAATCTCAAGTTAAGCTTTAGAACTACAACAAAACCAAACGGTTATTTTTATTTTGAAGATTTTCAAAAAGCTTAGAAAAACAGGGCGTTACAAACCTACCCCCCTTAAGGGAATCTCGACCCTAAGATTCGGACTTGGTCAGTAAAAAGGTGGGGATACTCAGCCTTCGGATCTTTTTCTCGTTCCTAGTTGGTTTCTTCTTCTGAGTGGTTACTCCACTGGACTTTGCATGAACGGAGGATCTTGCTTATGGTAATGCGCTCTGCGACATCAAGAATCTTGATCGGGTGCTCCACATAGGTGAGGTCTTCCTAAAGATCAATGCGCTCCAGCAATGTTTGGTCTGTTGGAACTCTAAGACACTTCTTTAGTTGTGATACGTGAAAGACGTCATGGACTACAGACAAAGATGCCAGTAGCTCTAACTGATAGGCGGCTTCGCCTCATCTTCTCAAGATCTTGTATGGCCCAACAAATTTTGGTGCGAGCTTCCCTTTGGTATGAAATCTCCGTACTCCTCTGAGTGGAGTTACTCTGAGATAGACGAAATCTCCTGTTTCAAAGGATAATTCTTTGCGACGATTGTCAGCATAACTCTTCTGTCAGGATTGAGTCACTCGCAATCATTCCCTTATCATTCTTACTTTTCTTTCGGCATCCTTAATCAATTCTGGTCCAAAGAAATGATGTTCTCCCACTTGATCCCAAAGGAGAGGGGTTCTACACTGTCTGATGTACAATGCTTCAAATGGATACATCTGCAAGCTGGCTTGGTAGCTGTTGTTGTACGAGAATTCTACATAAGGATGGTTCTGATCCCAACTCTTCCCATAGTCTATAGCATAGGCTCGAAGCATGTATTCCAAAATCTGGTTTACACGTTTAGTCTGTCTATCTGTTTGGAGATGATATGCTATACTGAAGTTGAGTCTAGTCCCCAAGGCTTCATGTAGTCTCTTCCAAAACCTATAGGTCAACTGGGAACCTCTGTCAGACATTATCCTTTTGGGTACTCCATGTAGACAAACGATTCTGGCCATGTACAACTCTGCCAATTTACTGCTTTGGTAGGTGGTTTTGATGGAAATGAAATGTGCCACTTTAGTCAAACGATCGATCACGACCCAGATGGAATCATATCCCGATTGGGTCCTAGGTAAACCGGTAATAAAGTCCATGTCGACTTGTTCCCATTTCCACTCAGGAATTGGCAAAGGTTGTAATAGTTTAGCGGGTTCCACTCGGGAATTGGCGAAGGTTGTAACAGTCCAACGGATCTCTGATGCTCCGCCTTAACTGTTTGGCATACATCACAGCATGCAACAAATTCAGCAATCTCTCGCTTCATACTGACCCACCAACACTTTTCTTTCAGATCCTGGTATATCTTGGTACTTCCCGGGTGAATGGAGTAAGGTGATTCATGAGCTTCCCTCATAATCAACTGTTTTATTTCCTGATGATTAGGTACACAGATACGGTTACCGAACCAAACTGAATCTTGTTCATCTTCAGAGAATCATAGAGTTTTGCCTCTTCTCATGTTCTTCTTGATTTCCTTAATGTCTCAATCTCCTTCCTGATTTTGTCTAATCTAACTCTGAACAGTCGGTTGAACTTCTAAGGTGTTTACAAAACCCTGGTTAACGATCTCCAAATTCAGATGCGTTAAATGTTCATACAACCTTGGCTGACTCTCCTGAACTAATATAGTGTTGCAATACCCTTTTCGACTTAGGGCATCTGCCACCATATTCTGAGGTCATAATACTTTATCAGCTCTAACCATCTCCTTTGCCTGAGATTGAGCTCTGTCTGAGTAAAGATGTACTTCAAGCTTTTGTGATCCATGAAAATCTAACAGCGATTACCAATGAGGTAATGCTGCCAAATTCTCAAGGCATGCACAATTGCGGCTAGCTCCAAATCATGCGTAGATTAATTTCCTTCATAAGGCTTCAGCTATCGAGATGTATAAGCTACAACTTCACCTTCCTACATCAGCACACATTCAAGGTCCTTACGAGAGGCGTCACAGAAAATCTCAAAATCCTTATGGATGTCAGGTAAGACTAACACAGGTGTAGAAACTAGTCTTTTCTTCAACTCCTGGAAACTTTGCTCACAAGCATCTCTCCATTCAAACTTCTTCTCTTTCTTCAAAAGTTGAGTCATAGGCTGACGGTTTTGGAGAACCTTCGATGAATCTTCGGTAATACCCAACTAAACCGAGGAAACTTCTCACTTTGGTGACGGACTTGGGTTGCTTCTAATCCATCATGGCTTAAACCTTGGCGGGGTCTACTGCAACTCCTCCTGCTGACATGATATGTCCGAGAAAAGCCACTTGGCTTAGCCAAAATACACTTTTACTGAATTTGGCATAGAGCTGCTGCTCTCTGAGTCTTTCCAAAACTGTCCAGAGATGCTTCTCATGCTCTTCTTCATCCTTTGAGTAGATGAGAATGTCGTCAATGAATACGACCACAAACTGATCAAAGGATTCCATGAATACTTTATTCATTATGTTCATGAAATAAGCCGGTGCATTCGTCAACCCGAATGATATTACTGTGAACTCGTACAATCCATATCTTGTGGTGAAAGCAGTCTTGGGGATGTCTTCTGGTCTGATCTTCAACTGATGGTAATCAGATCTTAAATCAATCTTGGAGAAAACACTTGCTCCTTTCAACTGGTCAAAGAGGTCATCGATCCTGGGCAAATGATACTTGTTCTTGATTGTGACTTCATTGAGTGATCTGTAATCCACGCACATCCTCATATTGTTATCTTTCTTTCTGATAAACAGTACTGGTGCTCCCCAAGGCGATGAACTTGGTTGGATATAACCCTTATCCTGTAACCCTTTGATTTTTTTTCTTCAATTTGCTAACTCATTGGCGGGTATTCTGTAGGGTCTCTTTGAAATTGGAGCAGTCCCTGAGATTAAGTCAATTAAGAACATAATTTCCCTATCTGGTGGCATACCGGGTAATTCTTTAGGAAATACATCCGGGTATTCATTTACCACTGGGACGTCTTCCAACTTCACTTCCTTCAGACTGGTCAGGATAGGACTTTCTCTAACAGAGATATCGGGTCTGAACTCCACTTCAATTCCTTGTTCATTGGTGAGAGTGATAGATCTATTGGCACAGTCTATCTGGCCTTGATTATTGGCTATCCAATGCATTCCGAGAATCACATCTAGCTCTTGGGATTGCAAGATTATTAAGTCTGCTAGGAAAGGTACTCATGATATTTCCAATGTAAGGTTTGGGCATAGGAAACTAGTCCTCATTTCCAAGCCCGGAGAATAGATTAACATAGGGTTAATTAAATGAGATATAGATAACCCATATTTTCTCACAAACTTAGTTGAAACAAAAAAATACAAAGCTCCTGAATCAAATAAAACTAATGCTGGCATTGAATTGACAAGGAACGTACCAAGAACCACATCTGGTGCAGTTTGAGCTTCTTCTGCTGTGACATGATTCACACGTCCCTTTATATACTGGACTGACGGTTTCACCACTAGAGTGCAGCCAGGTGCTGGGATTCCCTGATTTGGTTGTGTTGGAGTTGCTGGTTGCTGCTTCTTCGGACACTTATTGGCGTAGTGCCCCAATTTATTGCAATGGAAATAGGTAACTCCTGCAGTTGAGGTAGCGGGTGCCTTCTTCTAGTACTGACCTCCTGGAGAGGTGACACGAATGGGGTTGCCTAGACGTCGAGCTGGCATTCCCCTCCCGCTCAATAATTAAATTAAGCAAGAGTGAGCACAACAACTGTGCTCGCTAGTCACACCCGTCAAGTAACAAATTATAATGCATGCAAGGATATCTCAACAGAAAGCTTATAGAGTTTATTTGCATAAAGCTATGTTTCTTTCCAAATATTTGTACTAAGATTCAAAGCAGTTATTCTATACTAAAATTCTTTTTCCATAACTCAAGTTTTATAGTCAGATAACATTCATCAACAAGTGGTGAATGATACCCTCCTATCACAAGGCTACCCGCCAAAAACCCATTTGGATAGAGATCCAAAAATCATTTAATAAAGTCTTTCGAAAACAAAACCAGAAATCTAACTTGGAGTGGCTTTGTCAGCATATCCATGACCGTGGACACAACTATTCGAATAGGTTTACACTCTGCAGAGGTGTACAACTTTACCCACACGACACAACTTCTCTAGTTTATTTGGCATCCGTCGATACCACTGCTCACTATCTTATGTGAGCAGTCTAGAGCACGTGATAAGGCCTTTACAAAGCGTCATTCCACTGCAGTCCCCCCTCTCTAAGGTTTCGCCCATTTTGGATAGAAACCCGCAGGGTTCAGGCCCCCTCTTGCGCCACGTGGGATTACATAAAAGTAGGTCGTAAACGACACCCACGCAACCGGATGGAACGACCACGGTGAAACAATGCAAATTAGTTAGCCTGGTCCCGCCCATTTGAGACATGTGGTAGTACGATAAGGCGTAGCAAAATACGCTTGAAGACCGGTCCTTAACTGACTTGGGCAACTTTCACAAAACCCTAGGCCTCGACTATATAAATGAGTCGATCTCATGCATAGAACATGCACCATATAAGCATCCATTTCACCCAAGTCCAAACTAATTTTTACTTTGTTTAACATGTCAAGCCATTTTATAAATCTCTATGGTAAAGACGATACCATAGTATCATTTTAAACCATAGTTAAATTTGTGATTAAATTCCCAAAGTAAATATTTTTAAGCTAAGCTTCGACTAAGCACTAAGTTTTTGCAACATATTCTGGTTCATACTGATGCACCAACTAGCTTTTAACTAAGGCATCAAGGGTGATTCAAACAACATTCAAGTGTGGATGTACAAAGGAATTAGGAATAACTATAAAGTTAAAACATGGATTTAAATTACTTGAATTTAAATACGCATGCAATAATAGTTTAAAACAGAATTTAAATACTTTGAAATACTAGGATTCAATATGATCAAATGTATGACTTGCCTTGCTCGAATGCTTGAGGATCTACTTTTTCGAAGTGTTCGGGTTCCCCAGAGTCGTCGAAATCTACATGTGAAAACGAGCCAACTTCAAATAAACTTCCAATAAATACAAATAAAATCAAATGAACTCTAAATTAAAAAAATTTAGCGTAAATAGCTAGATTTGGAAGTTAGATGGATTTAAAAATTTGAATCGCTCGAATCGAATTTCGAATGGAGGAGAATGGGCTCTCGAAAGTTTGAGAATTATATGATCGGAAGAAGGTTCGACTGGTCGGAGGGAGGTTCGACTACAGGTGGTCGAAAGGGTGTTCAACCAAACTGGTCGGAAGGCTTGGACTACCTGGTCAAAAGGAAGTTTCGACTGGTCAAAAGGTTGATTCGACCACTGGTGGTCGGAAGGTGGTCGAATGAAGGCTTCGACTATCAGGTCGGAAGAGTGATACAACTACTCGACGCAGTCGTAGGAAGGATACGACTACACGACATGGTCGTAGGAAGAATACGAGAAGGATAAGACTACTCAACGTGGTCGTACGAAGAATACAGGAAGGATACGACTACTCAACAACGGTCGAAAGAGAAGAAAGAACTCAACTGCTCGACGCGGTCAAAAGGACAAAACAGCATAACAGGGTATGAGAAGTTGGCCAAAAGAATAAGAGAAAGCAGGGTACGGAGAACTCACCAGAATAGAGAGAGATACTGGAGGAGGCTGGTGGACTACGAACTGTGGCGGGGAAACAAATAGCCAAAGGCGAAGGAGGACGGATCCGAAGGGATCAGCCGGGATTAACGGGGAAGAGGAAACGCGGTGCCTCCTGCGAAACAAAACTGAAATAGAGAGAGAAGATTGCTTCAAGGAGATCTGAGACAAGAATTGATGTAGGGCTTAAACTCGGAGCACGATACTTCGGGCAAACCACAGTAACAAGAGCGAGGGATGGAGAGTTGGGTGCATGCGGTGCTCACCTAAATAGGCAAAGGCTACTCATGGTTCGACGAGGAGGAAGGTGGTTTGGCCGTCGGTAGGAGAAGCTTGACGGTGGCCCTAGAGGAGGTGGCACGAGCTCCAGCAGGTAGCGGTGAAACTCGAAGCGCGGCAAAACGGGGCGCAAGAGAGAGAGAGAGAGTTAAAAGCTAAGGGAAAAAACAAGATGGCAAAGGCTCACTAGTGCTCTATTTATAGAGGAAGAATAGAGAACCGGGTAACAAGATGAAGCGGTGTGAAAAGAGAAACAAAAATGCGGTGGGGGCGGAGACAACAGCAAGATGAAGCGGGGTGAAAAGAAAAAGAAAAATATGGTAGGGCAGAGACAACAATATTTAATGCACACGTCAAAGGGACGGGATGGGGGCAGGCGCGACAAAGGTGACCACATTTAATGCGCACGTCGTTGAGGAAACAAAGGGAGGAAAGAGAAGGTGTGTAGGGGCTGACAGGCGGGGCCGATCAAACCGAATGGTTGGTCAAAACTAAGAGGCGACCGACACTAACAGACTGGTCAAAACCAACAAACTGGTCAACAGCAGAGGGTGGTCGAAACCAAAGAGTGGTCGAAAAGGATGTGTGGTCGAAACCAAAGAGGTGGTTGTAACCACAGGGGTGGTCGTGACTGAAGGGTGATATGACCAAAAGGGTGGTCGTAGGAGGTCCTCAAGGGAGGTCCTGACGAGGTCGAGGGGAGAACAAAACGAACAGAAAAAGCGGATTTTAAACACTAGAGAACTCCAACAAACTCCAAACCAAAATTTTGAATTAGTTGAAGTTAGATTTAGTCATTTAAATTATTTTTAATTTCTAAAATCTCAAGTTAAGCTTTAGAACTACAACAAAACCAAACAATTATTTTTATTTTGAAAATTTTCAAAAAGCTCAGGAAAACAGGGCGTTACATTACTGGCTTATAAGAACTCACTAGATTAGTTAAGCTTATGTGCGCAAAAGAACAATATCATGTACACTTGGTTGATCATTCAACAAAGTGGTGTGCTTCTGCATTGATCATTCAATCGAGTACCAAGATTGATTGATCCAAAGGACTATAATGTTATATACATAGGGAGAAATGTGATTTCAAACCCGAACTTCCAATTGCAGCGACTTCAAGTACTCGATTGCTTCGTCTAGTATCGATGCTTTGTCGGTTTGAAAAAATGACTAGAATGACTACTTGTGCATAAAAATATCAAATTGGACAATAACATACTGTGAAATGTTTCTTTACCTTGTTGCAATGGGGCACAAGTTCTTGCAATGCTCACATCTTTTCATTAATCTGATCCCTTCTTCTCTACGGCAAGAAACAATCACAACAAATCAAGAACATTCATTTTACTGCAAATAGCACCTACGGCTATGGTTGATTCTTCAGGCCTTACCCGCCCCAACAGGTTATGAACCTCAGCGGCGTGAGTCCCGCACTTCGCCGCCGACTTCCTCGACAGCCGGGTCTCGTTGACAACCTCATAGTCGGCATCCTGTGAATTCGTGTTCCCCACCAATTCAGCTGAGTTGATGCAAGTTTATCCCATTTCCACCAACAAAGGAAACAAGAACACAACCTCACTGTAGCTATCCATGGATGTGAGCAAAGCGGCGATGTGTGCAAGTGAGGAGAGCGAATCCACTACCGCGTGGGAGAGATGTGAAGGAGAATGATAGGGAGGGAAATAGAGGGAGGGAGGAGGGCATGGCGCGTGAGGGGAAGGAGGGAGCGATGTACAGGAGGAGGAGATCTAGATCTAGGCGGCGCCGATGCTGGGGAGGAGGGAGGAGGAGGAGGAGGAGGGTGGCCACGGGCGAAGGAGAGAGGTAGAGGAGGGAGGCAGATCCAGATCTAGATCTGGACCTAGGCCAGGGCAACGCCGGGGAGGAGGGAGGAGGTAGGCGGGAAGAGGAGGGTGGGCAGCGGAGCCGACGAGGGAGGGAGGAGCGTGCGAGGGATGAGGGAGCCGAGCGGGCATGCGGGGGTTTTATGGAGTGGCATTCGGCGGGTAATTACTGTTGGTGATATACCCTAAAGGCAATCATAGAAATGATTGTATCATGTCTATACTGTTGGTGCTAGCATACAGACGTACGGTGTTCCATCTCTGGACGTGTGGATACCGTAGATGCGCTACTGCGATTGCTGTTGCGCTCAAGGACGATCCACCACCTTCGCAAGGAATGTTAGAGGTTGCTGGAGGAGACGATCGGCATCGAGAACGCTGGACGATCGACTACGACCACTACATCGACGTGCTTAATGTTGGATCGGGCTGCTCCAACTCTTTTTTCGTTGCACTGCGTGTTTGGTGGTAATAATCTATGATCTCTTGATTGCATGGCTTCCTGGTTTACATGTTACAATTTTTAAATTACCAGCTAGCGTAGCCTACACGTATCCCTTCAATTACCCCTGAACTTCGGGGGTAATTTCGGAACGAAGGCTGCGGGAAGCCGCGAAAGCTCCTCGTGGATGGCTTCCGCTTTTCGCATGTTGTAACACGAATTCGATTTGGAGAAAAACGACTGTGAAAAGCTTCCCATTTAAAACGGCTTTCGGTTTTTTCGGACGAAAGCCAGAAGCTGAAGCCATCCTAAATAGGCCTGAAGTCATGTTGGCTGTTCCCCGAGAGACCGAACCAATTATTGCAAAGCTAAAGGGCCTGTTTGTTTGGGCTATACTTTTCTGAAAAGCGGCTTCTGGCTGTGTTGCTGAGCTTTTTCTGATTTGGTATTTGGCTATCTAGCTTTTAAGTATGCTGTCTGCAGCTTCTGAGATGGAAAATGTCTGAAATGCCCCTGAGGACAATAACGGCTTTTTTATGTCGTTTAACGCAGTTAACAACGTTTAACGAGAACTAACGACAATTGACAATAATTAACTATATTTAAAAACAATGAACAACTAATACAATTAACGATAACTACAACATTTGATGACATTTAACGATAATTAGGGCAATTAGTCGCATTTGATGACGATTATCGCAATATACTGTAATTTAGCACAATTATCGCCATAAACCACAATTAACCTCTATGACTACCGCAATTTACGATAACTAACGCGATTAACAACTATTAACGCAATTAAAGATAATTATTACAATATAGAATTATTACAATTAACAATGGCTTGTTTGATGTCGTTTAACACAATTAACATCATTAAATGACAATTAACAACATTTGATGACATTTAACGATAATTGCCGACTATTAACGACGACTAACAGAATTGATGACAACTATCGCAATTGACAGTAAATAATTATTAAGATAAACAATTATTACATAAATAATTATTACAAACAATTATTACGTAAATAATTCATGCCCCTCCATTTTTTCCAGGCTTAGGACCGACATCGGCAATGTTAGACACCACAACCCTCACACGTACCCCCCAAAATAAAGAAGTAACAAAGAAAAATGTAAATGCCATAAATTACAAGTAATTGAATGCGATAGTTAATGCAGGTATCATTCAGAAACATATCAGCAATATCTATGCATGTATCATTCGAACAGTGACATGTATACACTAAATGATAAGCAAAGATGACAACTTTGTTGCCATTCCCTAGTTTCTACAGATCATTTCAGTGCTCGAATTACCAAAGATCTTGTTGTCATTCGACTGTACATCTATACACCAGAAGTCTTAATCTGAACACTGAACTGAACAATCATACATCCATACATAGCTAATACCTACACATATGAAAAAAAAAGAGAGATTTGTACATAATTCTGGCTCCTGAATAGGATCATTTGATAACATATATTGTAAGTCATCCACATATCAATATAGTCCTATAAGATTATGGTGGCTGATGGATTACTGGCAAGAATGCAAATTACAAGTAGTTCAACTACAACACTTCTGATTAGTCACAAGTGGCCCTAGAAAAATAGTAGTTCAAATGCAACACTTCTATTTAGGCACTAGTGGCCCTAGGCAACACTTGATGCAAATTGACATAGGAGAAATTGTGTAATATTTATTTTCTGATGAGAGTTTCTTCTTCTTGGGCTCCATGGAAATGAATCTTAGAATAAAGCTCTTTTTATGCACACAACATCAGTAAGGAAGCCACATTACATACTACTGCTCCTAACCCACATGACAACATTAATGAATTACATTTCAAGTAAGGGAGCCTCATTACGTATATAAATGAACACAAATTCAAGCAACATCAACCAAACCAATTGTAAGACTCACATTTCAAGAAGAGGAAATATGAAATAATAGCTTGACTTTATCCCTTCTATTACTCATTCCTTTGATTAATCAAGTATATTGCAAACTTTATAAGATGCCAGACAAACTATTGGTGCCCTTTCAAGTATAATTGCAATCAAACCTACAGATACAAAGCATGGGTGCTCTTTAATGTGTCAAAGTAGACATCTAAAGATCCTTAACCCAAGTTTGTTGATATCAATAAATTGTTCCATGCACACAAGTCAACAAAGTAACAAACTAGCCTTCTCAGATCATGAAACAAAACTCAGATGAAATAATCACAATGAGAATAGCACTATTATCCATGATTCACAATCACAAAACAATGACAAGAAATGAACAATTGAACAATGAACAATTGGACAACGAATAATTGAAAGAATTCAACCATAGAGAGGAGGTAGCCCCCGCGAGGTAGAGGGAGAAGGAGGTGGCCGGGGAGGAGGTGGCTGGGGAGGAGCGGGGTAGAGGGAGGAAGCGGCGGGGGAGGCAGAGCGGTGACGAGAACAGTAGCGTAGCCACCGCCATGGCTCCCGCCCTGACGCTGCGAAGAAGCAAGCAAGCACATCTCTGGATCCAGATCTAGATCCTCTGCGAGCACGAGGGAGGAGGACGTGGTGGCACGGCGGCGGGGGAGGAGGGCCGCGGGAGGAGGGACGAGCGCGGGGGAGGAGGCCGTCGCTGGGAGGAGCACCGAGGGAGAAGGGCCGCGGGAGGAGCGCGGGGGAGGAGGGTGCTGGGGGAGGAGGCTGGCGCTGGGGATGAGGGCCGCGGGAGGAGAGAGGAGCGCCGAGGGAGGAGGGCCGCGGGAGGAGAGAGGAACACCGAGGGAGGAGGGCTGCGGGAGGAGGGAGGAGCGCGGGAGAGGAGGGTGCTGGGGGAGGAGGCCGGCGCTGGGGAGGAGGGCCGTGGGAGGAGAGAGGAGGGCGGGGGAGGAGGGCACTGGGGGAGGAGGCCGACGCCGGGGAAGGAGGGCCGCGGAGGAGGGAGGAGGAGGAGCAGGGCTCAGGGGCGGGTGGGGGGAGGGGCGAGCAATGGAGTTGGGTTATGGGTTATTTATGTGATGACAAAAGCGGATAATAATATCTGAAGTTGAGGGGCAAATTTGGAAGGGGGTGGGAAGCCGCACGAAGGTGCCGAAGGCAGCTTCCGGTTTTTGGTTTTCTCCCATTGATGCGGTTTACAGAAGTTTGGACAGTATTGGCCCCCTCTGTATCCAAATTTCTGAAAGTAGCCTTTTTACTATCGAAATTCCAAAAGTAGCCCTGCGTCCGCGTCTTTGCGTCCTGTCCCGCGAAGCAAAGCTCTGCGCCATGAGCACAAACGCGTCGTTCTTGCGGCACGACAGACGCGCATAGGCACATCTTTGCGCCTCCGGCGCGGCGAGTGCTGCTGAGGCACATCTTTGCGCCTCCCGCGCGCACGTCCCGCGATTCCGCGCGGCGCCCGATCTCGCTCGGCCCGCCTGTGAGACCGCGCGGTCTTGCACCAGCGCTTCGCGAAGCTTCGGCCGCGCCGCAAGCGCTGCGCGCGCAGCTGCGGCAATTCTTTGCGCCACGCGTTGCCGCTGGCCGCCTCGCGCGCTTGCACTAAATTCCAGCCCGTGACGACGACAGAGCAAACAACGCAACAATAAAATGAGGAAAGCCCTCGTTCTTCGTGATTCTCTTCCTCCTCTCCACTCCATTCGGTGCGGTAGTTTTCTCATTGAGACAGAGAAGCGGAGAGGAAGCGAAGCAGAGAGGAAGAGAAGGTAGCAGCGAAGCAGTCCGTAGTTGCAACTCTCGCAGTTGCAGAAGTTATTCATCGTGTTTGCACTCCAAGAAAAGGTAATTATGATCAACACGCAGCATTCCTATAGATTTAGCAATGTGATTACGTAGTTTGATATTGTAGCAAAACAGTAGTTTTGGTTGGTAGTCAGTGTATGCCCTTAGTTGACTTAGAAAAATTAGTATTGTTAGTGTTGTAAATTTGTACTAAGTGTGGAACCTGTTGTAGCAAAGCTGAATGGTAGATTCGAAATATTGAACAATTTCTTACCTGACGTCATAACGATTTTAATGGAAACAATGGCTAGTACAATGATAGCTTCAAAATATTGAACAATTTCTTACCTGACATCATAACGATTTTAATGAAAACAATGGCTAGTACAATGGTTGCTTCAAAATGTTCATGATACGCGATAGAAATACAATTGAAAAGATATTGTACAATGGGATTTACAAAATACAGATTTCCTATTTTTTAAAGAAAAATGTAGAGTACCTTAAATTACGAAGAAATTACATGGTGGCTTGCACTGTGTCATGAAACCTAAAATTTAAAAAATATTCTGAGGCTGTAAAACGTGTGATTGAAATGCGCATGATACGTGGTTGCAAGATAGTACAAGCATTGCATATAAGTTGTTTCATTCTCCATATGCACATGTGTTAGGTACTTCATGGCGGAGATTCAAGATCTGTTTGTGTTCCACGGGAACGCTCTCGTACGCAACGGACTGTACGGGGCGGACCTGTCGAATTGCGACCGAACAGTGATCCGGGCACCAGGTTTGAAGGACATGAGCCTCTTGGAGCTAAGGCGGTGCGTGCGGTCCGCGTTCGATCGCGCCACTGCAAGGATGAAGCTGCGCATCGAGGTGTTGTATCTCTCGGTGGTGGGTGATGGAGGGGAAACCGTTTGGCAACTTATGAAGGTGATAAGTGACGCTTCATGGACCAATTACATGGAGGTTGTTTGCAACCATGCTGTTGCGATATATGCGCGGCCGATGGTCTACGTTCAGTTCGTGGAGAGGACGGGGACATCCGGCGTGGGTGGTTCCGGTGAGGCTGCTGATGAGGAGGAGCCTGCGTTGGTCTCCGGTGTTGGAGGATACGCGGGCGAGGAAGTGGGAGATGCAGACCTGAGGAGGCGTGCTGAAAATTTTGAGCCCAACGAAGGAGTGGAGAAATGGTGGGCAGCCCGTATTGATTGCCAAGAGTACCTAGCGGACCAGCCGGAAGGGGTGCAAAGCGAGGAGGAGGAGGAGGACGTGGAAACATCAAGTTCCGAAGACGAGGAAGACGAAGAAGATGGTACGGGAGGTGTAGTTGGTGGTCTTGTGACCACGGACAATGCTTACGTCCCCTCAAGATTAGACGACGTCGCAGCGGCATCGCTGGTTCTACCACAGCCGGAAGGGGGCGAGTGGGGGTTCAATGAAGACACCATGCTCCTTGGGCAGCGCTTTCCTAACAAGAGCGCCGCCCAGCATGCTATAGCCAGATACGCCGTTAACATTGGGCGGACGTATCGGTGCGAAGGTCCAACCCGACACCTACATCGTTAGGTGTGTTGATGAATCTGTCTTTGAAAGGTGCGTGCGCGCAGCGGTTCACGGCACGCGCGGGCTTTGGATAACCGTCTGGAAGGACCACACATGCGAGCTAGTGAGCGCTTTATAGGCACCGCAACATGACATCCTTGTATGTTGCTAGCCTGATAAGCACCTCGTCACTGCAGATGTTTCCATTGTGCCAAAGCTTCTAATGGCGGATGTTGCCAACATAGTGGGGTTCGAGGTCAGCTACAAGAAGGTATGGCGGACGAAACGGAAGGTCGTGGAGCGAATGTTCGGGACATTCGAAGAGGGTTACAACCTAGTTCCAAGAATCTTGCATCAAATCGCGAGATCAAATCCGGACTTACATAAGCAAGTTTGACCAGTGCATCCGCGAAGGGGCCCAATTGTTTTATTCTTGACGAGGTCTTCGGGCCTTGATCGGGCAATAGAAGGTTTCAAGCACTGTCGTCCCGTGCTAACGATGGACGGCACCTTCCTATCTGGGAAGTACAAGGGTACCATCCTCGCCGCGGTCGCAGCCGATGCGAACGACCAGTTACTCCCTGTGTCCTTCGCAATTGTTAAGAGCGAGAACACCGGCGATTGGCGTGGTTCTGTCCAAAGTGAAGCGGCGGTGGTCCAAGACCGCCGGATGTGTGTGTCATCTCCGACCGCAATCTTTGGGTTCTTTGTCGCGTTGAGCACGATGCAAAGCGGACGCGACGCCGTTCGATGGAGCGATGTCAAGAGCCGTTGGTGCATGAGGTATCTCGCGGTGAACTTCCACACAAGGTTTGAAGCAAGGACACGATGAAGATGTTCAAGAAGCTCTGCATGCAGAACCAAAGGCGGAAATTCGATGCGGTGTGGAGACGGCTCGGCGAGGAGATCGGGAAGCATTTAAGGAACTCGGCGGGCGCCGAGGCAAGGGCGCGGCGGGAGGGTCCGCGAGTTGGGAGTTCACGCGAGGTTAACTCGCACGCACGACTTGGAGAAATGGTCCTCGCTACGACACCGGTGGTGCAAGGTATGAGATCATGGCGACCAACATGTTCGAGGTATACAACGGTGTACTCAAGGGTGTCCGATCGCCGCGATCGCGATCGTGGAGGAGAGCCGAACCGCATCGCCGGTGCCGTTATGAGCCATGATGGCCAAGAAGCATCCGGAGGATGGCAAGCAATTCTCGGAAGTAATGCACGCGTACATGGAGAAGAAGATCGACAAGGCTCGTTCGCACGTTGCTCGTACCATGGATGGCATCAGGCAGAAGTTCGAGATCCGGCTCAGGGAGAAGTACGTGATGGGCCACGCTAGAGGGGATCGGAAGCAGGTCTGCACAATTGGTGATGAAGCGTTGTGCACCTGCAACAAGCCGCGGCTTCTGCACAAACCATGCTCCCATGTGTATGCGGCGTGCGCGGCGTGGCGCCAAGCCTCAAAGCGTTACATCCCCAAGTACTACGATATCCACCACCTGTATGGCACTTGGAGTGCTGAGTTCCATTCGTACGGCCTGGACATGCACTACAGGGACCTCTGGGCGGGGCAGGTGAAGTGGGTGCCGAACGACACACTAAAACAGCTCGACCGTGGAAGACGCTAGTCACGACGCATCCGGAACGATATGGACGACAGCCAGCGCGGCCAACGGGTTCGCCGCTCCAGATGTAGACTTTGCAAGACGGTTGGGCACTCCATCAGGCGCTGCCCAAATAGACCTAGCACAAGCAATGCACCGTAGCGACTGAGTTATAATTACGTTGTCGTGATGTTGCATGCTTATTTTAATATCTTCTGTGAGTTCTATTGTTGTATGAGTTGCATTGTGTATGGCCCTAATGTTATGTTGTATGGGTCATATGTAAACGCATTATGGTCATATGTACTATTATGTTGTACGGGTGTGTGTATGGTGTTAATCACGACCGTACTACTAGTTGTATTGTTGCATTGTGTACGACTGTACTGTTATGTTGTCTGGGGCATGTGTTAAGGCATTATGGTTATATGACGACCCTACTTTGTTTACATTTCAATTAAAATCGAGAATGGTCATGTTTTTCTTGCAGACTAACATGTTGTTTCACTCTCAGCAGGAGATGGCGCAGCCTCCAATTGATGACGCGTACGAGCTACTCGACACACGCTGGGATGGGCGACACCGATGCCGGGCATGGTCGTCCGCGTCGAACCTCGAAGTCGCCTCGAGCCGCCCGAGCGCGCCTCGGATGAGCGGTATGTCCCGAGATCTGCGAGACCGGTCTCCCGCCCATTGCCCGCATGTTGGACATACCGCCGCTGCGTTCGGTTGACGCGGCACTCCTATCTGCGCTCGTGGACCGTTGGAGACGGAGACTCACACCTTCCACTTCGGTGGGAGATGACCGTGACTCGGAGGACGTGGATATGCTTACAGTGTGCGCTGCACGGTCTTGCGAGTGCCGCCTCCTAGGAGAGTAGACGGAAGGTGCGTATGGCGGCAATTTGGTCACCGATCCTCGATAACATTTACGGTGTGCCACATTCGTGGCTATGTGAGTACATGACCGCCCGCCAATGCGATCGAGAGGCGGTGAGGACACACTTAGTCGCGTACCTTATGTTCCTGTTCGGATGGATATTATTTCCTACGACTCAGGGAGATTGTGTGTACCCTAGCTACATCCATCTCGCAGAGTCTTTGGTAGACGCCTGGCCCGACGAGGTGCCACAAGATGCGGGTCCGCGGTGCTTTGTGCCACTTATCGAGGTTGTGCGATGCCTCTCGGCATGCGATCGAGCGTGGAGCGATCCTCGCGGTATGCAACACCTGCTGCGATTATGGTCGTGGAGCACTTCCGGTTGGCGGCCATATTTCCGGAGCACCGTGCACCCTTTCGAGTTGTGCGCCGAGCTTTACGGTCCTAGTGGAGGAGACGACCCCGTCGACGGGCCTACGATGGGTACGCGTTGGACACGTGGTACACTAAGGTGGGCGAGGAGAGACCGAGGCGTGTGTACCACGAGTTTCATAACCTGTTCGAGACTCTACGAGGACGAGGTCATCGGTGGCCATGGATCGCATAGTTCCTTGCGGACACAACCCGTGACGGATTGTCCTCGCGATGCGAGGATGAGGCGTCTTGGTTGACGACCTTCCACTGGTCTTCTCCCACATGGTCGAGCCGCACAACCCCGTGGGTCATGAGACGATTTGGCCTTTACCGCAGGTGCCACCGCGCTAGGGCGACCGCTTCAGTGAGGCCCATGGGTATGCCGTTTCTGGATCATCGTTGTACCTATTAGCCACATGTATGACTTTGATTTTCGACATCCAAATTAATTGCGAGCAAACAAGGAAAGGCCGAAGAGCGGCGATCGAGGCGAGCTGCATGGCCGTGGGCGTCGGCTGTGGGCATCGGCTGCGGCGGCGGATGTGGTGCACGAGTTACGAGGCTACGACATGGAGACATATGCTACATACTTGGGGTGGTGCGTTCGCGCGAGGTGCGAGCTTCTTGGGCCAATGCCACGGCGTCGTGGAGGTCATGCGGTGACGTTGTACTAGCGGTCGGACCGTCACCGTGCGGCACGCACGGCGAGACGGTAAAACATTCATCGTAAGGCTTTCGTCCCGCAACACATTTGTATGGCGACTATCATTTCGTTGCGGTACTACCGCCTTGATCGTATCCAGGAGAGGGTGCTGACGCCCTACGCCGTGGGAACAATAGCACCTTTGATCGCATACTACGTGCAGTGCAGGCCATGACTGACGACGCGAGGGCTGCAATCAGGACCATAACTTGTGGTCGCCACAGCGACGTTCACGCACAGCATCGCGGACACCGTGGGCACCCTCCACCCGTGCCACCACCTTCGGCACCTCCCTCTGCACCTCCCTCCGCACGCCCGTCGCACTCCGGGAGTCGTCGCAGCTACCGTCGCTCAACCTCGACGCGCCTGGGGCAACAGGTATGTCAGCTGCGAGTTGTTGTCGTCATTATTTATCCATGCACTCCTTTCGAGCATATCGGACATTACCGTTTGTTCATGCAGCACATGCGAGGGGACAACACTCGCTCACCGCCGTCATCACGGAGGCGCCGCACGACGGACCGTTGCCGCCGGGGCCACGCTGCTCCACCGCAAACGGTGACTCACGACTTCGCGCGGCGCGCGGGGCGATGGATCGGCTCGTTGCCACCGCGGCGTTGATCTCACGTGCGTCCAACGCGACCACTAGTTCGGCGAGGCGTACCAAGGGTACACGATGCGGCATTACGTGCAGGCGGCGGGAGGATCCTCGGCCTGCAACCACATACCCACGCACGCTTTAACGTAGTTACAATAATTTTTCCGTTGCACCAAACCAGGACTAACTCACCCACTACCTTTCTGCGGGATGAGCACCGATGGGTCGACGATATGCTCGGTGTCCACCGGACACGTGCGAGAGATCACCGTAGCGGCGCCTCCCACGCAGCGTCCTACTATAGCTTTCGAGATGTACGACACTCCACATGTGCTCACTTTCCACGAGGATCGACTACGCCGTCGAGGCAAGTGGCGGGGATGTACCATAAGTAATGTCATGTCCGTGTAATGCATGTTATGTAATGTCGGTGTGCATTATGACATTGTGATTTATGTAATGTCCGTGTGCATTATGATTTGTGTCCACACCAAAAGTTCTACCTCCTATTTTGAATGTAATAAACCTCCTCGTGCGCTTCAAGCGGATAGTGCTTCAAATGGTTCGACTTTGCGCGGCGGCGTCACCCGCGAGTGCGCTTTGGCAATGACATGACCCGACGAGTCGGGAACTTTTCGAGAGACAAGACAACACTCGCCACGTCGAAACTTTTGAAAGATTAGACAACACTCGCCTCGCGAAACTTTTCGAAAGAAAGACAAAGACACCTTGCCTCGCGGAAACTTTTGAAAGATAAGACAATACACGCCTCGTGAAACTTTTCGAAAGATTAAACAACACACTTGCCTCTTGAAACTTTTGAGAAAGACAACACAATACACTACCTCGCCAGAAACTTTTCAGAAAACAAGAACAATACTCTGCCTCGCCAGAAACTTTTCACAAAGAGAAGACAACACACTGCCTCGCCAGAAACTTTTCACAAAGACATGACAATACACGCCTCACTGAATTTAACCATACCGTGACTCACTGGGGCTTATAAAAGGAGGTGACACGCTGGGGAGAGAACACTACACAACCAAACCAAACACTACACCAGAGATTCCTTCACCACGTCGGGATGGACAAGAGACAGAAGAAGCAATGGGACAAGATGATGAAGCAATGGGATGAGATCCGCGGACTAGCAAGGGTGGCTGGGAGCGGACGACCAAGCAAGAGGCTGCTGCGGCCGGGTCCAAAGAAGAGGCGCTTGCTAGGATGACGACTCTCGCGGTGAGGCCCGATGCGACAACCCCATCCCGAGCGTTCCAATCGGCGTTCGCGCACCACCGCCAGAGGGAGACGCCGCCTCTGTGGTGCATGGACCCATGCAAGTTCTTCAAGTCCAAGCACCGCTAAGCACGGGATGCGTTCATCGGGGTTGTGTGAACTACTCTGTGACTATCCCGACCGCCGTTGGGACACGCGCGCACTATCGGCCGTGAAGGTCTAAATACGTATGTTCTTGTACCCTTTCTCTTCGGTATGCACTAACAACCTCTCCCATCTACTCGTAGTCCCGGATCCGCTATGTGGCTACAGTAAGTGGATCGACCACGAGATCCACCCACATGACCAGTGGACTCTCGACTTGAGTGGGATGTCAACGAGGCCCGCGAGATCCGGAGGACGAGCGCCGCAACGATGAGCAAAACGAGCGTATCGTCGGAGACAAAAGCTCATCTCGAGCGTCTGTCGCAGAGGGCAGCGCGAGGCTCGCGAGAGGAGCGCGAGAAAAGAAATAGCGGCCAAGGCCAAAGAGGCGGCGAGAGCTCAACGCCGAGCTCACAAGGAAGGGAAATGGCCCCGATCCTCGCGATGGGTCGGCCCATTCCGCACTACTCCTTCGTCCTACCCGCCATGTTTTTACTATCCCCAAAGGCATGTATACTTACATGGTGCGGATGCTTGTGTCCCAGTACCGTAGTAGTAGCAAGGATGACTTAAGCAATTAGTCGAACCAACATGCCATGTGACCACGTGTAATGTGCTTCTGTCTTCGGACTCTAATGTAGTTCTGGTTCCGTGCAAGCCTATATTGCAAGTAACCATTCACACCGACATTGAATCCTCCATGTTTTAGGGCATCTTCATAATCATAATCTCCTCTACACTAGAAAAATACCTTGCTATCAAGACATTATATCACCAAAATGTAACCCAACAAATCTCAAATACATTCCAAGTCACATCTTTGCTGCGCGACGTGACCCAACGAGTCGACTTTGCGCATGATGTGACCCGACGAATCGACTTTGCGCAGATGATGTGACGACGAGTCGACTTTTGTACTGATGATGTGACCCGATGAGTCGACTTTATGCGGTGATGTGACCGACAGTGGGATAAAATCTAAAAGACATCACGCAACACCGCCAAACGATTCCTCCTCGGGCCGCCTACCTCGCGACGCGAATATCCTTGAACCCAATTGCAATTTAGCCACGGGATATATATGGATGCTTTGGTCGCCATTCACCTCACTCTTCACTTCCTCTTCTCCTTTCTTTCATTCTATCACGGGATGTCTTGACCTCATCTAACTTTCGTGTGAGCGGACAATTAGAATCATTGCGACAAAGACCTCGTGTGCCCTCGTTGCGAGGATCCCAAGCAAATGTGTTCGCCTCGCATACGCCAAACGAATCCACCCCGAGTGTTCATGAAGTGTTCAAATCTTATGGTAAGTAGTGCCTAATCATCCCAAATGAATTCCATTCGAAATAGCACGTTCTTTTTTTCACTTGAAGCTGCAATTCTTTTTCAGAACACAACATGCCGGTTTTGGCAGTGGGCTGATGAAGCTGCCCCAGTAGTTCGAGATATTGCAATGCAAATTGCTGCCTTACAAGAAGACACCCGTGGAGTTGCTGCATTTCGTCCAGTGGCTTGACCCTCCGATCAACCAATGCAAAAATGAAGCTAATAGACTTAAAAGACTGGATGAAAGGATGGAAAGGGTTGAGAAATTACTTCATATAGTTAGTTTTGCGGTATTTCTTCTATTATTTCTTGTTCTTGCCAAGTAGAAGTCCAGTTGTAATAAGATTGTAATATCCACTCTTTATCTATGTATTGTAGTCCTTCATGAATAGATCAATTGTCGTGTTTGTCTGTATTACATGATGTATGCCTTTGCGACGTTGTTGTTCTCCGACGATACGACGTTCACAAAATGTTATTCCGAATCTAACATATAGTTTTCCAAAAGTAGGAAAAAATATAACATATTTGAAATATCCACAACCTCCTCTAAACCGCAAATATACCTTGCTATCAAGACATAGATATCACCAAAACGTAACTCAAAGAAATCTCAAATACATTTCAAGTCACATTGAATCATGAAATCCTAATTTTAGTAACATAAAATCCGCACAAACAGAACACGTTTATGAAATTGGGGAGAGAGTGCGTGGTGGTTCGGACGAATAAAATTATGGCAAATTTACACAAGCAAGTGCACTATGTCAGGGGTGCTTCACGTAAAATTTCATAATTTTTTGAAGTCACCTCTTTTTATTTTATGTATGCATACATAAGTACAATTTATATTTTAATGGATTGATTAAAAGCTTAATTGACAAATTTAGCAAAATAAAAAATAGTTTAAATGACCAAAACTAACTTCATTTAAATTCAAAATTATTTTATTAAATCTATTAGTGTTCCAATGATTTTATTGAATTTTCTATAAATTTCTTATTTTTTTATTTTTTCTCTTTTACGTGATTTATTAACTATGCCCTACGCAAAGATGTGAGCTCCTGTGGTTCCACTGCAAAGACGCAGGATTATGAGGCTAAAAACGAAATTGCGTATCTAGGAGACCACATTTAGAATTACATTGCAATGGAGGGTTAATAGTGTCCAAACTACCGGTTTACATCTTCGACGAAAGCGACTATGAAAAATGGGCCGTTTGTTTTGGCTTGTAAAGCTGAAATAACCATGCGCAAAGTTTTCCCTAGCTAGTGACTCTCACCCACTTTCCCAAAACCGACGTAACCCTCTCACTGCCATGTGGTCCCCACACAGGTGATCCCCCGCTGCGCCGCAGTCGCCCTCGAACAATTTGGCTCAACACAAGGCAGATTTTGTACTCGTCGTCCGCCTCAGTAGCTCGCCCCGGAATAAAAAAAAGGAGAAAACGATAAAGCGCCTCCTCGTCAAAGCCTGTATGACACAAACAGCTGCTAATAATCCCAAAAGCGCCCGAATCCACTAAGGTCCACGCGAAATCCCAAAACTGCCGCCACACACCGCGCACGCCTCGCTCACGACCCAGGGGCGTTCCCGTCCATTCGCAGGCACGCGAGTTTTAGCTCCCGAGGCGTCGAAGCGAAGGAGTCCCCAACGCCCAACCCCGTGCCCTAGCCCCCTCGATCTCGCCGTCTCCCCGCCGCCGGCGCCGCGCCGGAGACGCCCTCCTCATCCGCCGCTTTAGGCCCTCGCCTGAGATCCCATCCGCCGGCGCGCCTCGCCGGAGCCATTCGCCGCCGCTCGCCGCCGGCGGGGCGCTTGAAGCCCCCCCTCCGATTCGAACTCCTGGGTCACTCTCGGGCCCCGCTCCGGTTTCTAGGGTTTCCGCCAAGGTGAGGGAGCAAACAAGTAGATTCGACTGCATGTTGCTATAGTTTGGGGCTCCTGCTTGTGCTTTGGGTCTGTGCTGCTCTGACTGGGGGTTTTAGCATTTTAGGTCGGGTTTGCGTTGAGAGGTGGGCGGCTGCCTGTTGGTTTGCGTTGTTCGGGTTTTGAGATTTTGGTGCGTGAAATTGGTGATTTTTTTTTGGGTGAAGTAATGTGGAATGGGTTTGTAGCTGGGACGTTGAGAATGTGGCTATCCTGCGCGTTTGTGTGATGCCTGGATGTTAGTTTCTGCTATCGCGTCGTGAGTTTGACCATACAGTAGTAGGACTAACGTGTACTCAGTGTCTTTTGACTAGTGCTGCTCGGGTGGGGGGGGGGGGGTCTGAACTGCGGTTTGCGTTATGCTTCATATGTTTGAATTATGCAGTTCTTGTGGTGAAAACTGCTGCGGTTTGCTTCGAAATCAGCAGTGTGGTATGGTTTTTTTTTTGTAGTGATTGTGTGCTTATAGTCGGTAATTCCATGTGTACTATTAGGTATTTCGTGTCTTCACAAGCTGTATGAGCGCGGCGTATGGTCAACTAGCTCTCTGGATGGTACGAGGTGGGAATGCTGCGTTCTGACTGTGATTAGTGGTTTCGAGTGTTTGTTGAAATGCATACTGAATGGACAATGCAATGTTACAATTTGATTGAATAGCTGTGGAACAAATGTTCGGTATGACCAATGCAAATGTGGCTGTGACATGTGGCTCCAGGATGTCCATTAGTTGATTCCGTGGTTGAAGTATTAGCCTGGCAAAATTAGGCTTTACGAGCTTGTATATAATCGAGCAGTTGCAGGTTGGATTATGACTAGTGTTCAGTTGCAGTTTGTTGTGCCTGCTGTGACATTGGTGTACCAAGATGAACTTTTTTCCTTTCTTCCTTTCACTTTATTTGTTGGAGGACGGGGAGAGTGTGGTCTGGTTGCGATCCATCATCCTTGCCACTAGAAATTCGGGATGGCATGGGAGTTTAAACAGTCAAAATTCAGACGTGTTTTAAGAGCAAGATCCAGAGGTAGTTTAAAACAAGTATTATTATATGCTGGGATGTCTTGGAGACCCGCTTTTACCATTTGCTCTCTCTCTTCCTGGTACGCTTTTCTGAAATTTGGCAGACCTTTTGTCTCATATACTAATTCTGTGACAACATATGTACTGCACAGTTGGTATGCCGTTTGCTGCATATGCCTTAAGACATGAGATAGTCCTCTGCAAGGGATTGGAAAGATGGCATCAAAAGGTCCCCGGTCAAAGCTAGATCATGAGACAAGAGCTAGACGTCAGAAGGTTAGCTTGCAGCATTGGCATTTCATTTACTAGCAGTATTCACTGTTATACCATCTCTCTTTATCCTCCTCATTTGTTTATCTGACATTTCATACTTACATAATGCCAATTTCAATTGTTTCATGCCTCATAGTTGGAGGGAAAAAGAACAATAAATGTGCTGTTTTTGTGTGTGTAGGATTTCTGTTACTATTTAATATGTTGGGATAATATAAAATCCATTATCACTTTGCTTTTTATTACATTCACTGAAGCTTTTGCCATTTCTGTGTAGGCTCTTGAAGCTCCAAGGGAGCCTCGAAAGCCAAAAGTTCACTGGGACCATGTTCTTGGAGAAATGGTTTGGCTGGCAAAGGTCTGTTGCTTTCAGTACAATTGATAAATTGCAATCCTTCTTTCTCATTGAGCAAAGTTGCATAATTTTATCACAAAACTATTATTATTCTATTTCAAGTCCTACTATCACCGCCTCGTACCCAGCCTCATTATTAGTACATGGCTCTGTTAAAGCTAGAAAATGACGAATAATTCCTCCTCCTCTTGGCTTGCTTAATTTTAAATATCTTGTAGGAGTTTGATTCTGAGAGAAAATGGAAGTTGAACATGGCTAAAAAGATTGCTCAACGAGCCAATAAGGGTGTAGTTGACCAAGCAACAAAAGACGAGAAAAAAGAGAAGGTTTGTATTGTCTATGATATAACTAATTTATATATTTTTTATAGTAGATTTGATTGTTTCCAAAATGATACTGGATGAACTTGTAGTGTCCCAGTGATCCCTTAATTTGTACTATGCAGATAATGTATCAATATTCATGGATTTTTATCTTAGTTTGATGATTGTCCTTTTACAGGAGGAAGAACATCGGCTGAGAAAAGTTGCCCTAAACATTTCTAAGGATGTGAAGAAGTTCTGGACCAAAATAGAGAAGTTGGCAAGTTCATTTTACAGATTTAATTTTATGGCGTACTGTACCACTTACTCTAGGATCTCATGTTTCCCAAGCAATTGAACTATATTGTTTGTATGCCGGGGAATGTAGGTTCTCTATAAAAATCAACTAGAGGTTGAGGAAAGGAAGAAAAAGGCCCTCGATAAGCAGCTTGATTTCCTTTTAGGCCAGACTGAAAGGTATTGCCATCTATTCTTGGTTGATTTTGTTATGGCTATTTCAAACTTTAGCATTTTTATTTTAGTTCCTCAGCCCTCACTACATGCTAACCTTCTGTTATTTGATGTGAACTTTCCAGATATTCGACAATGTTGGCTGAAAACCTCGTGAATGTGCCCTATCTGCAAAAACAAGAAAATGGACCTTTGCAGACAAATCAACCATCCCAGGTGGAAGTGGCAGAAGAGAACATAAATGTGTCAACTCCTGATGATCTTGGTGTGTAGCTTTATGAAATATTCTGCATGCCTCGGAAATCTTATTTGTCCTTTTCTTCAGCATTTAACAATTTATATTTACAGATAATATGGATACTGATGATGATTACAATAGCTCCTCGGACGAAGAGCTGGTAAGCTATTATTTTAATTTTCCTTACTCATTTTTTTTTGTTCATACGAATACAACTATATGAATCCTATGGATCCCAGTACCAATTGTTATTGTTGTGAATATGATAAACATATTTATTTTGTATTGCCAATTTACCATTTATTTTATTTTCTGTTACTATTTTTTTGTACTGCTTTCTGTTGATTAATTGTTAGTTCAAAATAACAAAAGATATAATACAGTATGTCAAATAGTTAAAGTTTTTTTTGGTAAATTGCATAACAATACAAGGACTACATCTTTCTTTTCTCTCTGGAACCGTTCTTCATTTTTCTGTGATACTTGAAGCACGGACTACATCTTTCTTTTCTCTCTGGAACCGTTCTTCATTTTTCTGTGATACTTGAAGCACGCTGATATGTGTTGGTGCTGCAGGAAGATGATGAACGCACAATTGATGAAGATGAAGCTCAAATCACAGAGGCCGAGCGCAATGAAGAATTAGCTGCTTTGCAGGCAGAAGCTGATCTACCACTGGATGATATTCTCAAGATGTACACAAAAACCAAAGGTGATCTTCAAAAGCAGTTCTCTTTTGCCTTCTTTCACATATAGAAAGAGACAATCCTGTGCTCTACTTGGCACTCAATTGATAATTTGATCAGTTCAAGCATTCTCAGTTAGCAGGGAAAGCAGTCCAGATAGCAAAGACATTTTTAGTAACTCAGGTTCGAAGAAATTGATTAAAGGTGAGATATTCAGATACCTTCATGGCATTAGGAAGCTGAAATACTGCAGACTACTTGATGTCCTTTCTTAAGATTGATGCGGATTTTTTTTTTCAGATTCTTCAAACCAGGGTAATGGCTGTAATGATGAATCTGGTCATACTTCAAGTGATGAAGGCAATTCTTCTGAGGAAGTGGATGATAGCCACTCTTACACCGAGTTTGTGAAGAAGAATCATGTACAGTTGTTTTCTCTATGTCTTTTATTGTGTGCGTGTTGGTGAGAGAGAGGGGAGTACCAAGCTTTAGAGTGTTCTCTAAATTTGCCACCAAACTTTCTTAACTTTTCAGGGGAAAAGCAATGGCAATATTTCCTCTGTTAATGATCAGGTACATTTTAATCATCTGTGTTAGTGTTGTAGGATTTTTCTCCTTTATTCCAATATCATTTAATTTTTCCAACTCAATGTCTGAGGAAGGGATAACTGTCCAGTGTCCACTTCCAGTAACAAAATGTTAAGAATCTCAATAGGAAAGTTGAATAAGCAATTGATGTGAGGTCGAGTTTCCTGAGTGGTCATGGGGCAGGAAGGATGTTAATAATAACTTTACTGTACACTCTTGATTTACACAGGCCAACTAACCTTTGCACATAGACCAAGGAGGTATAGATTATGGAGTCAAGAAAACAATTAATAAGATTGCACCATACTTACCTATTGAATGGAATAATCCAACTGCTCAACCTTCTCCGCAGCTTCAAAAAACATAGACAAAGTGGGAAAAAATGCAATAACTACGCTCTTGATTTCCTGCCAAATTACAATTCCCAATAAAATGGAAATATAGTTATAAATTGTGAACCTGGGGAGTAATTGGCAAGCTCTAACAGGTGGCTTTTGAAAATTGTCAAAGTTGATGTTGAAGTAGGGCCGCGGAGGAGGGGGAGGAGGAGGAGCAGGGCTCTGGGCGGGTGGGGAGGCGAGCAATGGAGTTGGGTTATGGGTTATTTATGTGATGACAAAGCGGATAATAATATCTCGAAGTTGAGGGCAAATTTGGAAGGGGTGGGAAGCCTTGCAGAAGGTGCGAAGGCGCTTCGGTTTTGGTTTTCTCCCATTGATGCGGTTTACGAAGTTTGGGCGAGATGGCCCCTCTCGTATCAAATTTCGAAAGTAGCCTTTTACTATCGAAATTCCAAAAGTAGCCCCGCTGCCCGCGTCTTTGCGTCCCTGCACCGCGAAGCAAAGCTCTGCGCCATGAGCACAAAGACGTCGTTCGCGCGCGCGACCGCGCGAGAGGCACATCTTTGCGCCTCCGGCGCGGCGAGTGCTGCCGAGGGCACATCTTTGCGCCTCCGGCCGCGGCAGACGTCCCGCGATTCCGCGCGTGCGCCCGCCTCGCTCCGCCCCGCGTGAGACCGCGCGGTCTTGCACCAGCGCGGCGCTCGCGAAGCTTCGGCCCATGCCGGCTGCTTGCATGCCAGCAGCAGCTGCCGCGCTGCGCCACGCTTAACCGCTGGCGGCGCCTCGCGCTTGCACTAAATTCCAACCCGTGACGACGACAGAGCAAACAACGCAACAATAAAATGAGGAAAGCCCTCGTTCTTCGTGATTCTCTTCCTCCTCTCCACTCCATTCGGTGCGGTAGTTTTCTCATTGAGACAGAGAAGCGGAGAGGAAGCGAAGCAGAGAGGAAGAGAAGGTAGCAGCGAAGCAGTCCGTAGTTGCAACTCTCGCAGTTGCAGAAGTTATTCATCGTGTTTGCACTCCAAGAAAAGGTAATTATGATCAACACGCAGCATTCCTATAGATTTAGCAATGTGATTACGTAGTTTGATATTGTAGCAAAACAGTAGTTTTGGTTGGTAGTCAGTGTATGCCCTTAGTTGACTTAGAAAAATTAGTATTGTTAGTGTTGTAAATTTGTACTAAGTGTGGAACCCGTTGTAGCAAAGTCAATGGTAGATTCAAATATTGAACAATTTCTTACCCGACGTCATAACGATTTTAATGGAAACAATGGCTAGTACAATGATAGCTTCAAAATATTGAACAATTTCTTACGACATCATAACGATTTTAATGAAAACAATGGCTAGTACAATGGTTGCTTCAAAATGTTCATGATCTGCGATAGAAATACAATTGAAAAGATATTGTACAATGGGATTTACAAAATCTGATTTCCTATTTTTAAAGAAAATGTAGAGTACCTTAAATTACGAAGAAATTACATGGTGGCTTGCATTTGTGTCATGAAACCTAAAATTTAAAAAATATTCGAGGTCAGTAAACGTGTGATTGAAATGCGCATGATACGTGGTTGCAAGATAGTACAAGCATTGCATATAAGTTGTTTCATTCTCCATATGCACATGTGTTAGGTACTTCATGGCGGAGATTCAAGATCTGCTTGTGTTCCACGGAACGCTCGTGACGCAACGGATCGCACGGGCGGACTGTCAGTGCGACGAACGGTGATCCGGCACCGAGTTTGAAGGACATGAGCCTCTTGGAGCTAAGGCGGTGCGTGCGGTCCGCGTTCGATCGCGCCACTGCAAGGATGAAGCTGCGCATCGAGGTGTTGTATCTCTCGGTGGTGGGTGATGGAGGGGAAACCGTTTGGCAACTTATGAAGGTGATAAGTGACGCTTCATGGACCAATTACATGGAGGTTGTTTGCAACCATGCTGTTGCGATATATGCGCGGCCGATGGTCTACGTTCAGTTCGTGGAGAGGACGGGGACATCCGGCGTGGGTGGTTCCGGTGAGGCTGCTGATGAGGAGGAGCCTGCGTTGGTCTCCGGTGTTGGAGGATACGCGGGCGAGGAAGTGGGAGATGCAGACCTGAGGAGGCGTGCTGAAAATTTTGAGCCCAACGAAGGAGTGGAGAAATGGTGGGCAGCCCGTATTGATTGCCAAGAGTACCTAGCGGACCAGCCGGAAGGGGTGCAAAGCGAGGAGGAGGAGGAGGACGTGGAAACATCAAGTTCCGAAGACGAGGAAGACGAAGAAGATGGTACGGGAGGTGTAGTTGGTGGTCTTGTGACCACGGACAATGCTTACGTCCCCTCAAGATTAGACGACGTCGCAGCGGCATCGCTGGTTCTACCACAGCCGGAAGGGGGCGAGTGGGGGTTCAATGAAGACACCATGCTCCTTGGGCAGCGCTTTCCTAACAAGAGCGCCGCCCAGCATGCTATAGCCAGATACGCCGTTAACATTGGACGGACGTATCGGGTGCAGAGGTCCAACCCCGACACCTACATCGTTAGGTGTGTTGATGAATCCTGTGCTGGAAAGGTCCGTGCGCAGCGGTTCACGGCCGCGGCCGCGGGCTTTCGGATAACCGTCCTGAAGGACCACACATGCGAGCTAGCTGAGCCGCTTTATAGGCACCGCAACATGACATCCTTGTATGTTGCTAGCCTGATAAGCACCTCGTCACTGCAGATGTTTCCATTGTGCCAAAGCTTCTAATGGCGGATGTTGCCAACATAGTGGGGTTCGAGGTCAGCTACAAGAAGGTATGGCGGGCGAAACGGAAGGTCGTGGAGCGAATGTTCGGGACATTCGAAGAGGGTTACAACCTAGTTCCAAGAATGCTGCATCAAATCGCAGAATCAAATCCCGGGACTTACATAAGCAAGTTTGACCAGTGCATCCGCGAAGGGCCCAATTGTTTTATTCTTGACGGTCTTCGGGCCTTGATCGAGGCAATAGAAGGTTTCAAGCACCGTCGTCCGTGCTAACGATGGGCGGCACCTTCCTATCTGGAAGTACAAGGGTACCATCCTCGCGCGCGGCGCGGCCGATGCGAACGATTACTCCTCCTCGTGTCCTTCGCAATTGTTAAGAGCGAACACCACGATTGGTCGTGGTTCCCGTCCAAAGTGAAGCGGCGGTGGTCCAAGACCGCCGGATGTGTGTGTCATCTCCGACCGCAATCTTTGGGTTCTTTGTCCGCGTTGAGCACGATGCAAAACGGGGCGCAGACGCCGTTCGGTGGAGCGATGTCAAGAGCCGTTGGTGCATGAGGTATCTCGCGGTGAACTTCCACACAAGGTTTCGAAGCAAGGACCTGATGAAGATGTTCAAGAAGCTCTGCATGCAGAACCAAAGGCGGAAATTCGATGCGGTGTGGAGACAAATGGCGAGGAGATCGGGAAGCATTTAAGGAACTCGCGGACGCCGAGGCAAGGCGGCGCAGGAGGGTCCGCGAGTTGGGAGTTCACGCGCGGGTTAACTCGCACGCACCTGACTTGGAGAAATGGTCCCTGCTACACGACACCAGTGGTGCAAGGTATGAGATCATGACGACCAACATGTTCGAGGTATACAACGGTGTACTCAAGGGTGTCCGATCGCTGCCGATTACTGCGATCGTGGAGGAGAGCCGAACCGCATCGTCGGTGCCGTTAACGAGCCATGATGGCCAAGAAGCATCCGGAGGATGGCAAGCAATTCTCGGAAGTAATGCACGCGCATACGGAGAAGAAGATCGACAAGGCTCGTTCGCACGTTGCTCGTACCATGGATGGCATCAGGCAGAAGTTCGAGATCCGGCTCAGGGAGAAGTACGTGATGGGCCACGCTAGAGGATCGGCGCGTGTCGCACAATTGGTGATGAAGCGTTGTGCACCTGCAACAAGCCGCGGCTTCTGCACAAACCATGCTCCCATGTGTATGCGGCGTGCGCGGCGTGGCGCCAAGCCTCAAAGCGTTACATCCCCAAGTACTACGATATCCACCACCGTATGGCACTTGAGGCCGAGTTCCATTCGTGCGGCCCGACATGCACTACGGGGACCTCAGGCGGCGGTGAAGTGGGTGCCGAACGACACACTAAAGCGGCTCGGCCGTGGAAGACGCTAGTCACGACGCATCCGAACGATATGGACGACGGCGGCGCGCCAGCGGGTTCGCGCTCGGATGTAGACTTTGCAAGACGGTTGGGCACTCCATCGTGCGCCCAAATAGACCTAGCACAAGCAATGCAATCGTAGCGATCGAGTTATAATTACGTTGTCGTGATGTTGCATGCTTATTTTAATATCTTCGTGAGTTCTATTGTTGTATGAGTTGCATTGTGTATGGCCCTAATGTTATGTTGTATGGGTCATATGTAAACGCATTATGGTCATATGTACTATTATGTTGTGCGGTGTGTGTATGGTGTTAATCACGACCGTACTACTAGTTGTATTGTTGCATTGTGTACGCATCGCATCGTTATGTTGTCAGGGCATGTGTTAAGGCATTATGGTTATATGACGACCCTACTTTGTTTACATTTCAATTAAAATCGAGAATGGTCATGTTTTTCTTGCAGACTAACATGTTGTTTCACTCTCAGCAGGAGATGGCGCAGCCTCCAATTGATGACGCGTACGAGCTACTCGACACACGCTGGGATGGGCGACACCGATGCCGGGCATGGTCGTCCGGCGTCGGGCCTCCGAAGTCCGCCCGAGCCGCCCTGCAGAGCGCTGCTCTCGGATGAGCGGTATGTCCCGAGACTGCGAGACACTGGTCTCCTGCCCATTGCCCGCATGTTGGACATACCGCACGCGTTCCAGTTTGACGCGGCACTCCTATCTGCGCTCGTGGACCGTTGGAGACCGGAGACTCACACCTTCCACTTCAGGTGGGGGGAGATGACCGTGACTCTGGAGGACGTAGATATGCTTACAGGTCTGCCGTTGCACGGTCTTGCAGTAGTGCCGCCTCCTAGGAGAGTAGACTGGAAGGTGCGTATGGCCGACAGATTTGGTCACCCGATCCCTGATAACATTTCTGGTGTGCCACATTCGTGGCTATGTGAGTACATGACCTGCCCCGCCAATGCGACTGAGGAGGCAGTGAGGACACACTTAGTCGCGTACCTTATGTTCCTGTTCGGATGGATATTATTTCCTACGACTCAGGGAGATTGTGTGTACCCTAGCTACATCCATCTCGCAGAGTCTTTGGTAGACGCTTTGGCGACGAGGTGCCACAAGATAGATTAAGGTCGCGGTGCTTTGTGCCACTTATCGAGGGTTGTGCGATGCCTCTCAGCGCAGTACAGGCGTGGAGCCAGTCCTCGCGGTATGCAACACCCTGCTGCAGTTATGGTCGTGGGAGCACTTCCCGGTTGGCCGGCCATATTTCCGGAGCACCGTGCACCCTTTCCAGTTGTGCGCCGAGCTTTACGGTCCTAGTGGAGGAGACGACCCCGTCGACGGGCCTACGATGGGTACGCGTTGGACACGTGGTACACTAAGGTGGGCCAGGGAGAGACCGAGGCGTGTGTACCCTGAGTTTCATAACCTATTCGAGACTCTACACGAGGACGAGGTCATCTGGTGGCCATGGACTGCACAGTTCCTTGCGGACACAACCCCGTACGGATTGTCCTCGCAGTGCACTGAGGATGAGACGTACTGGTTGACGACCTTCCACCTGGTCTTCTCCCACATGGTCGAGCCGTACAACCCCCAGGGGGTCATGAGACAGTTTGGCCTTTACCAGTAGGTGCCACCCGCGCTAGGACGACCGCTTCCAGCGAAGGCCCATGGGTATGCCGTTTCCTGGATCATCGTTGTACCTATTAGCCACATGTATGACTTTGATTTTCTGACATCCAAATTAATTGCAGGCAAACAAGGAAAGGCCGAAAGAGCGACGACTGGAGGCAGGCACAACAGCCGTGGACGTCGCTGTGGGCATCGACTGCGGCGACGGATGTGGTGCACGAGTTACGAGGCTACGACATGGAGACATATGCTACATACTTGGGGTGGTACGTTCCGCGCACGAGGTGCAGGCTTACTGGGCCAATGCCACAGCGTCCAGGGGAGGTCATGCACGGTGACGTTGTACTAGCAGGTCCGGACCGTCACCGTGCGGCACGGCACGACGAGACGGTAAAACATTCATCGTAAGGCTTTCGTCCCGCAACACATTTGTAACTGACTATCATTTTCGTTGCAGTACTACCGCCTTGATCGTATCCAGGAGAGGGTGCTGACGCCCTACGCCGTGGGAACAATAGCACCTTTGATCGCATACTACGTGCAGTGCA
Source organism: Ampelocalamus luodianensis (assembly GCA_036346255.1). Classification (NCBI taxonomy): domain Eukaryota; kingdom Viridiplantae; phylum Streptophyta; class Magnoliopsida; order Poales; family Poaceae; genus Ampelocalamus; species Ampelocalamus luodianensis. Next base: position 11,726,856 of record CM070620.1, read on the forward strand.
GGCCATGACTGACGACGCGAGGGCTGCAATCAGGACCATAACTTGTGGTCGCCACAGCGACGTTCACGCACAGCATCGCGGACACCGTGGGCACCCTCCACCCGTGCCACCACCTTCGGCACCTCCCTCTGCACCTCCCTCCGCACGCCCGTCGCACTCCGGGAGTCGTCGCAGCTACCGTCGCTCAACCTCGACGCGCCTGGGGCAACAGGTATGTCAGCTGCGAGTTGTTGTCGTCATTATTTATCCATGCACTCCTTTCGAGCATATCGGACATTACCGTTTGTTCATGCAGCACATGCGAGGGGACAACACTCTGCTTCAGCCGTCGTCATCACGGAGGGAGGCGCACGACAGGACTTCGTTGCCATCGGGGCCACGCTGTTCCACTGCAAACAGTGACCCTGACTCGCCGCAGCGCCAGGACGATGGGATCGGCTCGTTGCCACACGGCGTTCAGTCTCACGTGCGTCAACGCGACCACTAGTTCGACGAGACGTACCAAGGGTACACAGTGCAGCATTACGGTACAGACTGGCCAGGAGGATCCTCGGCCTGCAACCACATACCCACGCACGCTTTAACGTAGTTACAATAATTTTTCCGTTGCACCAAACCAAGGACTAACTCACCCACTACCTTTCCTGCAGGATGAGCACCAGTGGGTCGACGATATGCTCAGGTGTCCACCGGACACGTACCCGGAGATCACCGTAGCGACGCCTCCCACGCAGCGTCCCTACTATAGCTTTCGAGATGTACGACACTCCCCTGACAGGCTCACTTTCCCTGAGGATCAGCTACGCCGTCGAGGCAAGTGGCGGGGGGATGTACCATAAGTAATGTCATGTCCGTGTAATGCATGTTATGTAATGTCAGTGTGCATTATGACATTGTGATTTATGTAATGTCCGTGTGCATTATGATTTGTGTCCACACCAAAAGTTCTACCTCCTATTTTGAATGTAATAAACCTCCTCGTGCGCTTCAAACGGATAGTGCTTCAAATGGTTCAGCTTTGCGCAGCGGCGACGTCACCCGACGAGTACGCTTTGGGCAGCGACATGACCCGACGAGTCAGGAACTTTTCAGAGAGACAAGACAACACTCTGCCACGTCAGAAACTTTTCAGAAAGATTAGACAACACTCTGCCTCGCCAGAAACTTTTCAGAAAGACAAGACAGCACACTGCCTCGCCGGAAACTTTTCAGAAAGATAAGACAATACACTGCCTCGGCAGAAACTTTTCAGAAAGATTAAACAACACACTGCCTCGCCAGAAACTTTTCAGAAAGACAACACAATACACTACCTCGCCAGAAACTTTTCAGAAAACAAGAACAATACTCTGCCTCGCCAGAAACTTTTCACAAAGAGAAGACAACACACTGCCTCGCCAGAAACTTTTCACAAAGACATGACAATACACTGCCTCACCTGAATTTAACCATACCGTGACCAGCCTGGGGGCTTATAAAAGGAGGTGACCTGCTCTGGGAGAGAACACTACACAACCAAACCAAACACTACACCAGAGATTCCTTCACCACGTCGGGATGGACAAGAGACAGAAGAAGCAATGGGACAAGATGATGAAGCAATGGGATGAGATCCGCGGACTAGCAAGGGCTGCTGGGGAGCGGAACGACCAAGCAAGGGCTGCTGCGGCCCGGGTCCAGCAAGAGGCGCTTGCTAGGATGACAGCTCTCCGCAGTGAGGCCCCCAGTAGCAGCAACCCCATCCTGAACGTTCCAATCGAGCGTTCGCCGCACCACCCGCCAGAGGGGGAGACGCCGCCCCTCTGCTGGTGCATGGACCCATGCAAGTTCTTCAAGTCCAAGCACCGCTAAGCACGGGATGCGTTCGGGTTGTGTGAACTACTCTGTGACTATCCCGACCGCCGTGGGACACGCGCAGTATCGGCAACGCCGTGAAGGTCTAAGTACAGTATGTTCTTGTACCCTTTCTCTTTCGAAGTATGCACTAACAACCTCTCCCATCTACTCGTAGTCCCCGGATCCGCTATGTGGCTACCGTAAGTGGATCGACCACGAGATCCACCCACATGACCAGTGGACTCTCGACTTCGAGGAGTGGGATGTCAACAGGGCCCGCGAGATCCGGGAGGACGAGCGCCGCAACGATGAGCAAAACGAGCGTATACGTCGGGAGACAAAAGCTCATCTCGAGGCGTGCAATCGCAGACAGCGCGAGGCTCGCGAGAGGGAGCGCGAGAAAAAGAGGGAAATAGCGGCCAAGGCCAAAGAGGCGGCCGAGAGCTCAACGCCGAGCTCACAAGGAAGGGAAAATGGCCCCGATCCTCGCAGTAGGTCGGCCCATTCCGTACTACTCCTTCGTCCTACCCGCCATGTTTTTTACTATCCCCTAAAGGCATGTATACTTACATGGTGCGGATGCTTGTGTCCCAGTGTACCGTAGTAGTAGCAAGGATGACTTAAGCAATTAGTCGAACCAACATGCCATGTGACCACGTGTAATGTGCTTCTGTCTTCGGACTCTAATGTAGTTCTGGTTCCGTGCAAGCCTATATTGCAAGTAACCATTCACACCGACATTGAATCCTCCATGTTTTAGGGCATCTTCATAATCATAATCTCCTCTACACTAGAAAAATACCTTGCTATCAAGACATTATATCACCAAAATGTAACCCAACAAATCTCAAATACATTCCAAGTCACATCTTTGCGCTGCGACGTGACCCAACGAGTCAGCTTTTGCGCAGTGATGTGACCCGACGAGTCAGCTTTTGCGCAGTGATGTGACCCGACGAGTCAGCTTTTGTACAGTGATGTGACCCGATGAGTCAGCTTTTGTACAGTGATGTGACCCGACGAGTCGGGATAAAATCTAAAAGACATCACGCAACACTGCCAAACGATTCCTCCTCAGGCCAGCTACCTCGCGGACGCGAATATCCTTGAACCCAATTGCAATTTAGCCACAGGATATATATGGATGCTTTGGCTGCCATTCACCTCACTCTTCACTTCCTCTTCTCCTTTCTTTCATTCTATCACAGGATGTCTTCGGCCTCATCTAACTTTCGTGTGAGCAGACAATTAGAATCGCTGCGACAGCACCTCGTGTGCCCTCGTTGCAGGGATCCGGCAAATGTGTTCGCCTCGCATACGCCAACGAATCCACCCCGAGTGTTCATGAAGTGTTCAAATCTTATGGTAAGTAGTGCCTAATCATCCCAAATGAATTCCATTCGAAATAGCACGTTCTTTTTTTCACTTGAAGCTGCAATTCTTTTTCAGAACACAACATGCGGTTTTGGCGGTGGTGATGAAGTCGCCCAATGAGTTCGAGATATTGCAATGCAAATTGCTGCCTTACAAGAAGACACCCGTGGAGTTGCTGCATTTCGTCCAGTGGCTTGACCCTCCGATCAACCAATGCAAAAATGAAGCTAATAGACTTAAAAGACTGGATGAAAGGATGGAAAGGGTTGAGAAATTACTTCATATAGTTAGTTTTGCGGTATTTCTTCTATTATTTCTTGTTCTTGCCAAGTAGAAGTCCAGTTGTAATAAGATTGTAATATCCACTCTTTATCTATGTATTGTAGTCCTTCATGAATAGATCAATTGTCGTGTTTGTCTGTATTACATGATGTATGCCTTTGCGACGTTGTTGTTCTCCGACGATACGACGTTCACAAAATGTTATTCCGAATCTAACATATAGTTTTCCAAAAGTAGGGAAAAAATATAACATATTTGAAATATCCCACAACCTCCTCTAAACCGCAAATATACCTTGCTATCAAGACATAGATATCACCAAAACGTAACTCAGCAAATCTCAAATACATTTCAAGTCACATTGAATCATGAAATCCTAATTTTCGTAACATAAAATCCGTACAAACAGAACACGTTTATGAAATTGGGGGAGAGAGTACGTGGTGGTTCAGGACGAATAAAATTATGGCAAATTTACACAAGCAAGTGCACTATGTCAGGGGTGCTTCACGTAAAATTTCATAATTTTTTGAAGTCACCTCTTTTTATTTTATGTATGCATACATAAGTACAATTTATATTTTAATGGATTGATTAAAAGCTTAATTGACAAATTTAGCAAAATAAAAAATAGTTTAAATGACCAAAACTAACTTCATTTAAATTCAAAATTATTTTATTAAATCTATTAGTGTTCCAATGATTTTATTGAATTTTCTATAAATTTCTTATTTTTTTTTTATTTTTTTCTCTTTTCTGTGATTTATTAACTATGCCCGGCCGCAGCATGTGAGCTCCTGTGGTTCCCGGCCGCAGCACGCAGGATTATGAGGCTAAAAACGAAATTGCGTATCTAGGGAGACCACATTTAGAATTACATTGCAATGGAGGGTTAATAGTGTCCAAACTACCGGTTTACATCTTCGACGAAAGCGACTATGAAAAATGGGCCGTTTGTTTTGGCTTGTAAAGCTGAAATAACCATGCGCAAAGTTTTCCCTAGCTAGTGACTCTCACCCACTTTCCCAAAACCGACGTAACCCTCTCACTGCCATGTGGTCCCCACACAGGTGATCCCCCGCTGCGCCGCAGTCGCCCTCGAACAATTTGGCTCAACACAAGGCAGATTTTGTACTCGTCGTCCGCCTCAGTAGCTCGCCCCGGAATAAAAAAAAGGAGAAAACGATAAAGCGCCTCCTCGTCAAAGCCTGTATGACACAAACAGCTGCTAATAATCCCAAAAGCGCCCGAATCCACTAAGGTCCACGCGAAATCCCAAAACTGCCGCCACACACCGCGCACGCCTCGCTCACGACCCAGGGGCGTTCCCGTCCATTCGCAGGCACGCGAGTTTTAGCTCCCGAGGCGTCGAAGCGAAGGAGTCCCCAACGCCCAACCCCGTGCCCTAGCCCCCCCCTCGATCTCGCCGTCTCCCCGCCGCCGGCGCCGCTTGCCGGAGACGCCCTCCTCATCCGCCGCTTTAGGCCCTCGCCTGAGATCCCATCCGCCGGCGCGCCTCGCCGGAGCCATTCGCCGCCGCTCGCCGCCGGCGGGGCGCTTGAAGCCCCCCCTCCGATTCGAACTCCTGGGTCACTCTCGGGCCCCGCTCCGGTTTCTAGGGTTTCCGCCAAGGTGAGGGAGCAAACAAGTAGATTCGACTGCATGTTGCTATAGTTTGGGGCTCCTGCTTGTGCTTTGGGTCTGTGCTGCTCTGACTGGGGGTTTTAGCATTTTAGGTCGGGTTTGCGTTGAGAGGGTGGGCGGCTGCCTGTTGGTTTGCGTTGTTCGGGTTTTGAGATTTTGGTGCGTGAAATTGGTGATTTTTTTTTTTTGGAGTGAAGTAATGTGGAATGGGTTTGTAGCTGGGACGTTGAGAATGTGGCTATCCTGCGCGTTTGTGTGATGCCTGGATGTTAGTTTCTGCTATCGCGTCGTGAGTTTGACCATACAGTAGTAGGACTAACGTGTACTCAGTGTCTTTTGACTAGTGCTGCTCGGGTGGGGTCTGAACTGCGGTTTGCGTTATGCTTCATATGTTTGAATTATGCAGTTCTTGTGGTGAAAACTGCTGCGGTTTGCTTCGAAATCAGCAGTGTGGTATGGTTTTTTTTTTGTAGTGATTGTGTGCTTATAGTCGGTAATTCCATGTGTACTATTAGGTATTTCGTGTCTTCACAAGCTGTATGAGCGCGGCGTATGGTCAACTAGCTCTCTGGATGGTACGAGGTGGGAATGCTGCGTTCTGACTGTGATTAGTGGTTTCGAGTGTTTGTTGAAATGCATACTGAATGGACAATGCAATGTTACAATTTGATTGAATAGCTGTGGAACAAATGTTCGGTATGACCAATGCAAATGTGGCTGTGACATGTGGCTCCAGGATGTCCATTAGTTGATTCCGTGGTTGAAGTATTAGCCTGGCAAAATTAGGCTTTACGAGCTTGTATATAATCGAGCAGTTGCAGGTTGGATTATGACTAGTGTTCAGTTGCAGTTTGTTGTGCCTGCTGTGACATTGGTGTACCAAGATGAACTTTTTTCCTTTCTTCCTTTCACTTTATTTGTTGGAGGACGGGGAGAGTGTGGTCTGGTTGCGATCCATCATCCTTGCCACTAGAAATTCGGGATGGCATGGGGAGTTTAAACAGTCAAAATTCAGACGTGTTTTAAGAGCAAGATCCAGAGGTAGTTTAAAACAAGTATTATTATATGCTGGGATGTCTTGGAGACCCGCTTTTACCATTTGCTCTCTCTCTTCCTGGTACGCTTTTCTGAAATTTGGCAGACCTTTTGTCTCATATACTAATTCTGTGACAACATATGTACTGCACAGTTGGTATGCCGTTTTGCTGCATATGCCTTAAGACATGAGATAGTCCTCTGCAAGGGATTGGAAAGATGGCATCAAAAGGTCCCCGGTCAAAGCTAGATCATGAGACAAGAGCTAGACGTCAGAAGGTTAGCTTGCAGCATTGGCATTTCATTTACTAGCAGTATTCACTGTTATACCATCTCTCTTTATCCTCCTCATTTGTTTATCTGACATTTCATACTTACATAATGCCAATTTCAATTGTTTCATGCCTCATAGTTGGAGGGAAAAAGAACAATAAATGTGCTGTTTTTGTGTGTGTAGGATTTCTGTTACTATTTAATATGTTGGGATAATATAAAATCCATTATCACTTTGCTTTTTATTACATTCACTGAAGCTTTTGCCATTTCTGTGTAGGCTCTTGAAGCTCCAAGGAGCCTCGAAAGCCAAAGTTCACTGGGACCATGTTCTTGGAGAAATGGTTTGGCTGGCAAAGGTCTGTTGCTTTCAGTACAATTGATAAATTGCAATCCTTCTTTCTCATTGAGCAAAGTTGCATAATTTTATCACAAAACTATTATTATTCTATTTCAAGTCCTACTATCACCGCCTCGCACCCAGCCTCATTATTAGTACATGGCTCTGTTAAAGCTAGAAAATGACGAATAATTCCTCCTCCTCTTGGCTTGCTTAATTTTAAATATCTTGTAGGAGTTTGATTCTGAGAGAAAATGGAAGTTGAACATGGCTAAAAAGATTGCTCAACGAGCCAATAAGGGTGTAGTTGACCAAGCAACAAAAGACGAGAAAAAAGAGAAGGTTTGTATTGTCTATGATATAACTAATTTATATATTTTTTATAGTAGATTTGATTGTTTCCAAAATGATACTGGATGAACTTGTAGTGTCCCAGTGATCCCTTAATTTGTACTATGCAGATAATGTATCAATATTCATGGATTTTTATCTTAGTTTGATGATTGTCCTTTTACAGGAGGAAGAACATCGGCTGAGAAAAGTTGCCCTAAACATTTCTAAGGATGTGAAGAAGTTCTGGACCAAAATAGAGAAGTTGGCAAGTTCATTTTACAGATTTAATTTTATGGCGTACTGTACCACTTACTCTAGGATCTCATGTTTCCCAAGCAATTGAACTATATTGTTTGTATGCCGGGGAATGTAGGTTCTCTATAAAAATCAACTAGAGGTTGAGGAAAGGAAGAAAAAGGCCCTCGATAAGCAGCTTGATTTCCTTTTAGGCCAGACTGAAAGGTATTGCCATCTATTCTTGGTTGATTTTGTTATGGCTATTTCAAACTTTAGCATTTTTATTTTAGTTCCTCAGCCCTCACTACATGCTAACCTTCTGTTATTTGATGTGAACTTTCCAGATATTCGACAATGTTGGCTGAAAACCTCGTGAATGTGCCCTATCTGCAAAAACAAGAAAATGGACCTTTGCAGACAAATCAACCATCCCAGGTGGAAGTGGCAGAAGAGAACATAAATGTGTCAACTCCTGATGATCTTGGTGTGTAGCTTTATGAAATATTCTGCATGCCTCGAAATCTTATTTGTCCTTTTCTTCAGCATTTAACAATTTATATTTACAGATAATATGGATACTGATGATGATTACAATAGCTCCTCGGACGAAGAGCTGGTAAGCTATTATTTTAATTTTCCTTACTCATTTTTTTTTGTTCATACGAATACAACTATATGAATCCTATGGATCCCAGTACCAATTGTTATTGTTGTGAATATGATAAACATATTTATTTTGTATTGCCAATTTACCATTTATTTTATTTTCTGTTACTATTTTTTTGTACTGCTTTCTGTTGATTAATTGTTAGTTCAAAATAACAAAAGATATAATACAGTATGTCAAATAGTTAAAGTTTTTTTTGGTAAATTGCATAACAATACAAGGACTACATCTTTCTTTTCTCTCTGGAACCGTTCTTCATTTTTCTGTGATACTTGAAGCACGGACTACATCTTTCTTTTCTCTCTGGAACCGTTCTTCATTTTTCTGTGATACTTGAAGCACGCTGATATGTGTTGGTGCTGCAGGAAGATGATGAACGCACAATTGATGAAGATGAAGCTCAAATCACAGAGGCCGAGCGCAATGAAGAATTAGCTGCTTTGCAGGCAGAAGCTGATCTACCACTGGATGATATTCTCAAGATGTACACAAAAACCAAAGGTGATCTTCAAAAGCAGTTCTCTTTTGCCTTCTTTCACATATAGAAAGAGACAATCCTGTGCTCTACTTGGCACTCAATTGATAATTTGATCAGTTCAAGCATTCTCAGTTAGCAGGGAAAGCAGTCCAGATAGCAAAGACATTTTTAGTAACTCAGGTTCGAAGAAATTGATTAAAGGTGAGATATTCAGATACCTTCATGGCATTAGGAAGCTGAAATACTGCAGACTACTTGATGTCCTTTCTTAAGATTGATGCGGATTTTTTTTTTCAGATTCTTCAAACCAGGGTAATGGCTGTAATGATGAATCTGGTCATACTTCAAGTGATGAAGGCAATTCTTCTGAGGAAGTGGATGATAGCCACTCTTACACCGAGTTTGTGAAGAAGAATCATGTACAGTTGTTTTCTCTATGTCTTTTATTGTGTGCGTGTTGGTGAGAGAGAGGGGAGTACCAAGCTTTAGAGTGTTCTCTAAATTTGCCACCAAACTTTCTTAACTTTTCAGGGGAAAAGCAATGGCAATATTTCCTCTGTTAATGATCAGGTACATTTTAATCATCTGTGTTAGTGTTGTAGGATTTTTCTCCTTTATTCCAATATCATTTAATTTTTCCAACTCAATGTCTGAGGAAGGGATAACTGTCCAGTGTCCACTTCCAGTAACAAAATGTTAAGAATCTCAATAGGAAAGTTGAATAAGCAATTGATGTGAGGTCGAGTTTCCTGAGTGGTCATGGGGCAGGAAGGATGTTAATAATAACTTTACTGTACACTCTTGATTTACACAGGCCAACTAACCTTTGCACATAGACCAAGGAGGTATAGATTATGGAGTCAAGAAAACAATTAATAAGATTGCACCATACTTACCCCTATTGAATGGAATAATCCAACTGCTCAACCTTCTCCGCAGCTTCAAAAAAACATAGACAAAGTGGGAAAAAAATGCAATAACTACGCTCTTGATTTCCTGCCAAATTACAATTCCCAATAAAATGGAAATATAGTTATAAATTGTGAACCTGGGGAGTAATTGGCAAGCTCTAACAGGTGGCTTTTTGAAAATTGTCAAAGTTGATGTTGATTGAAATGCTCAAAACATAATTCGAGTGATTCTGTTCGGATCTTGGCATGTTCTGCTTTGGTTCTCAATGCCAAGTATACCGAGGTCAAACAGTCTGTTTTTTTTGTAAGTACAATCTTGGGAATTTATGGTTATGAGCTTAACATACTAATGGTGGATAACTGATATGCATGTCCTATTTCCAGGATGATGAAGATTATGTTGCTACGGATGAAGGAAAGGTAGCACAGCCATCTACATCTGTTTTCGTCATCACTTTCTTATTTCCTACATATTTTGGATCCTACTAATTGCACGGAAGTTCCTCTTTGGAAACACCCATTCATGGGTCGTCATAAGCATTACATCCCCTCTCACCCTCCCTTTCTATGTGTGTGTGTGTGTGAATCTTCTTATTCGCTGATCTCTTTTACAGGACGACGAAGCAACTTTGTCTGAAGAGGAAGAGTTAGCAAAGAAAGAAGACCCTGGTTCTCTGGATGAGGTGATCTCAGACATCACTTACTAATAGTCTAATACTACTGAACTGTTCACATTCTCATGTTGAGCTTCTCTAGTTCCAGATTTTGTTGCAACAGGAATGGACTTATCAGTAAAAGCAACTCGTGCAATTGATTCGTTATCTTTGTTGTCTACTGTGACTACTTAAGGGTTAATTATTTTTTTCAGCAGTTTACCTGGTTACGCTTGGTTCCGAAGGGCATTCTCTTGGTACCATGACACAAACTTGTTTTTAGGATGGATAACACATATGAAGAATTGAAGATACCTTCTGTCACACAAACTTGTTTTAGGATGGATAACATGTACGTAGATAGGGGTTTTATTTAACAAAACATGACAAAAGTGCTCCCCAAAGTTTTAGAGGGGATTTAGTTATATCTGGTAGACGAGGCAGTGAGTAATATTATAGTAGGCAACTGTTAGGGATTTTTTTTTTTTGGAAAATTTCGTTAGATATTGTAAAGCAGTGAGCTTTATTATTTGCTTGTGAAGCCAGACAATTGAATGAGAGGCAACACCATTAACAGTAAAGGATTAAGTGTGAATTTTGCAAATCAGGAGTGGCATAAATAAGATATTTTAAGTTACGTAACCTTATTTAAAGGTCCAGTGTAAAATTAAAAAAACCAGAGGGGGCATTGCCCCATTCTAAGTTTTTTGTATCTAAGACCTGACACCCCGTTATGATTTGAGATTTCAGAGTTAGGATTATCGTATGTTCACAAAATAACGAATTGCATTTCTTTTTTAATTATTTTGTCAGTAATAGTGACATACTAAATTACTAATTTCATCCTTGCATATTTCCTACAACAGTTGTGCTAACTCTGGATCATTGGTCTTATTTCATTAAAACACAGATTAAGTTACTGCAGAAAGAGAGCGAGATCCCACTAGAAGAACTTCTTGCAAGGTACCATAAGGTAACGGATATATTTTCTATTTGCTTTCTTCAGTTACACTTTACTGCGGTCCATCTGTAATGCCTTTTTTTATATTTAGGATGGCTATGCAGACGATGGAACAACAGAATTGGAGAATTCATCTACACATTCTGATGGAGAGGTTAATACTGACATGTCTCTGGATGATCAATCTGCGGACATTTTGAAAGTGAACAATGACACGTTTGAAGATCACAAAACCACAGGGATGCTGGGAATTGAGCATGTGAGTGGTGATGCTCTTCAACTAGAAACAACATTGGAGCCTAGTGTACGAGAAAGTTCTGTTAAAGAGTATGAGCAAACTGATGTTAAGATGATGGCCGATGGGGATGCGAGTGACAATGTAATTGCTGATGCTGCTGCTGCTGCAAGATCAGCACAACCAACTGGCAACACCTTCTCAACAACAAAAGTGGGCACAAAATTCCCATTCCTTCTTAAGCATTCTCTTCGTGAATACCAGCACATCGGGTTGGATTGGTTAGTTGCTATGTATGAGAAGAGGCTGAATGGAATTCTAGCAGATGAAATGGGTTTAGGGAAGACGATCATGACCATCTCCTTGCTGGCACACCTTGCTTGTGAGAAGGGGATATGGGGTCCACATCTTATTGTCGTGCCAACCAGTGTTATGCTAAATTGGGAGACAGAATTTCTCAAGTGGTGTCCTGCATTTAAAATACTGACTTATTTTGGAAGCGCAAAGGAGAGAAAGCAGAAACGTCAGGGTTGGATGAAACTGAATTACTTCCATGTATGCATCACAACATACAGGCTTGTTATTCAGGACTCCAAAGTGTTTAAGCGAAAAAAGTGGAAGTATCTTATTCTTGATGAGGCTCATCTGATAAAGAACTGGAAATCACAAAGATGGCAAACTTTGCTAAATTTTAATTCGAAGCGACGTATTCTTTTAACTGGAACTCCTTTGCAAAATGACCTTATGGAACTTTGGTCTCTTATGCATTTTTTGATGCCCCATGTTTTTCAGTCTCATCAAGAATTCAAGGATTGGTTCTGCAATCCAATTTCAGGAATGGTGGAGGGCCAAGACAAGGTAAACAATGAAGTTATAGATCGGTTGCACAATGTCCTTCGTCCATTTATACTGCGCCGACTGAAACGGGATGTCGAGAAACAGTTGCCAGAGAAGCATGGGCATGTCATATATTGCCGACTTTCCAGACGACAAAGGAACCTGTATGAAGATTTTATTGCTAGCTCAGAGACACAAGCAAAACTGGCAAGTGGGAATTATTTTGGTATGATTAGTATCATTATGCAACTTAGAAAGGTTTGTAATCATCCAGATCTTTTCGAAGGCCGTCCAATTATCAGCTCATTTGACATGGCAGGGATTAATATGCAGACCAGCTCTTCTGTTTGCATGGTCCGTGATAAGGGGCCATTTTCTCAGTTTGACCTATCTGATATGAATTTTGTATTTACTCAAAATGAATTTAGTATGACTTCCTGGGAGGTGGATGAGGTTGCTGCTGCTTTTTCTGCAAGCATTACCTCCAGGGGCTCTGGTCCAGAGATTTCTTGCTCTAATAAGGATGATCAGAGAAGTAACGGAACAAATATATTTGAAGAAATTCAGAAAGCCCTGCAGGAGGAGAGAATTAAAGAATCCAAAGAAAGAGCAGCTTCCATTGCATGGTGGAATAGGGTAAGATGCCAGAAGAGGCCTGTTTATGGCACAAATCTTAGGGATGTTTTGACCATAAAGCATCCTGTATCAGATGTTCTTGAGGAGAAGAACAACCCTTTGTGCCACATGGATTTTTCATCGAGTCTAGCGGATCTTGTGCTTTCATCAGTGGAACGCTTTAAGACAATGGTTGATTTTATCGAATCATTTACTTTTGCAATTCCTGCTGCACGAGCTCCTACTCCTGTTTGCTGGTGCAACAAAGGGAAGTCTCCTGTTCTTATTGAACCAGCATACAGAGAAAAATGCATGAATGAGTTTTCTCCCATTCTCTCTCCTATAAGGCCTGCAATTGTACGCCGACAAGTGTACTTTCCTGACAGGCGTTTGATCCAATTTGACTGTGGGAAGTTGCAGGAACTTGCTAATTTGCTGAGGCGTTTGAAGTCAGAAGGACACAGGGCCTTGATATTTACTCAGATGACTAAGATGCTTGATATTTTGGAGGAGTTCATTAATTTGTATGGGTATACATATTTGCGGTTAGATGGTTCTACCCAGCCAGAAGAGAGGCAGACTCTAATGCAGAGGTTTAATACAAACCCGAAGTTTTTTCTTTTCATTTTATCCACTCGTAGTGGCGGTGTGGGAATCAACCTAGTTGGTGCAGACACTGTCATCTTCTATGACAGCGACTGGAACCCTGCAATGGACCAACAAGCCCAAGACAGATGTCACAGGATAGGACAAACTCGTGAAGTTCACATCTATAGACTCATTAGTGAAAGCACTATAGAGGAGAATATTCTCAAGAAAGCAAATCAGAAGCGAGCTCTTGATGATCTAGTGATACAGCGCGGTAGCTACAATACAGAGTTCTTCAAGAAACTTGATCCTATGGAATTCTTTTCTGGGCACACATCTCTTCACGCGGAAGATCAGCAGAAGGATTGCTCTACGACTGCTGGATCCTCAAACGAAACTGGTCTGGCGCTGTCAAATGCAGATGTTGAAGCAGCTATTAGACAGGCAGAAGATGAAGCTGACTATATGGCTCTCAAAAAGCTGGAGCAGGAAGAGGCTGTGGACAATCAAGAGTTCAGCGAGGAGGTTGCTGGAAGACTAGAGGATGATGAGCTTGTAAATGAGGAGGATGCGAAACCTGATGAGCACATTAATGAAGAGCATAAATATCACTCTTCTGATGTGGAAAAGGACAAACATGTTGCTTTACCTATGAATCAGTTAGATGAAGAAAAGGCTCTTACATTGGCTGGAGGTGACGGAGATATCGACATGCTTGCTGATGTTAAGCAGATGGCTGCTGCGGCTGCTGCAGCAGGACAAGCAAGTTCATCTTTTGAAAATCAGCTCCGGCCAATTGATAGATATGCAATGCAGTTTTTGGAACTCTGGGATCCAATAATCGACAAAGCTGCTGTAAATTATCAGGTAAATGTTGAAGAGGAAGAATGGGAACTTGAACGCATTGAAAAACTTAAAGAGGATTTAGAAGCAGAAATTGATGAAGATCAGGAACCACTTTCTTATGAAAGTAAGTGATTTTATGTTGATGTTAACTTATGCTAAATCTGTGCCACTTTGAAAAATTCGTTTAGTTGGAGCTAGTGCACTCCTCGACCCATGCCTTCTTTGTTTCTTATGATTCAGTGTATTGACATCATTTCAATTGCAGCATGGGATGTTGATTTTGCTACTACAGCGTATCGCCAACATGTTGAGGCTCTAGCTCAAAAGCAGGTCAGTTTATAACTTGTATTATTTATTTATTTTGTGTGCCTTTTGTGCATAGTGGCTAATGACGGACATGGTGTAATACCAGCAGTTGTTGGAAGAACAGGAAAGACAAGCCTGTGAAGCAGCCAAAGAGTTGGAGGAAAAGAATGATAATATGAGGTAGTGAACGAGCAATTATGCTCCCAACACATACAAAATTTAATTCTTAATAGATAGAAGCATCAAGCACGCATTTTTGTACTGCTTTGTATAGCATCCTCTGTTACACTTATCTTTTTTCGTGTCCACTTGCTAAGTTAGCATGTTATACATGCATATTTTCCAATTCCTATTGGATGTGTCTGTTTGTTGTTCAGCTTTTGACTTTTTTTTGTCCTTGTATGGGCTCTCTTACGGTACACCCTCTTGCCATTATTGAGGTAAGAGGATGTTTGAATCTCAATCGTTGATTGATCAAGGTTAGTTTTGGCTACTGCAAATGTGACTTATAAGGAAACATCAACAAAATTACACCTAAAATAGTAAAGCAGTAAATGGGCATATTCTTTCATACCATTGCATCGCAAAACTTGATTAAAGAGCCATTGCATCCAAATATTACTTGCGGTCTATGTTAGTATGATCAATCGTTGGCAGTAGATCTTGAGTGCTCACAAATTTTTTCTCATCCAAATATCGAAAAGTAAAGATCTGACTGCCATTCTTCTTGTTAAGTTTGAAATGTGTAGTATCATAATAATTGGAAATTTAAAGTAAAGCATCTTGTATCTGTGCTTCATTATTTATTTAACAGGATAAAAATTAAAATGTTATATTTGAGTTTTGAATACAGATGCTAGAAATATATAAATTGAAATTTCAAATTGAAAAGCAAGTTGAAATTTCTAGCATAGCAATGATTTGATCTCTATGCTAGATTATATTTGAAATGTATTTTGTTTCAAGCGAAAAACTTAAAATATACTCTCTTGTTGCAACATATATCCATCAACAGGCAATGCATACATGTAAAAATCAGTGTAGCTTGATTTATAGCATTAATGCTATTTTTCTGGAAGGACAGTATTAAGTATTAACTGTAATGAGTTCATTTCCAAATAAACATTGATTCATTCCATTTTTACTTCCAATTAGTGTGGGAAGATATGACGTGCAAAGACTATATTAGACTTTAGAAAGTCATTAGTGACTTATTACCCCTTGCTTGGTAAGAGAATTATTAGCCACTGGATCAAATAAAACCAATGGCCCTCATCGAAAGTGTTGTGCCATAAAAAGCCGTACTTGTATACATAAATGACCGCTTCGTTTTGTCATCCTTTTGCAGCAGTCACCACAAAAAGTCAAAAAAGAACAAAAAGAAGGCGACCAAGTTCAAGTCCTTGAAAAAAGGACGTTTGTCGCCCGAGTCGGAAGTCATGCCTGAGGAAACGTCTGTAGATACAATGAGTATTGATGACAATGCACCCTCACCGGAGCTTATGAGTGATGAATCACCACACCATTGTTCTAACAAGCGTAAGAAGATAATGTCTACAAATGAGCAAGAGAACAATAGCAGACGGCTGAAGAAATTCAAGAAAACCTCTAAATCAAATTATATTTCAGAGGCCTTATCACCTAAGCACATGTTCGAAGGCAAGCAGCTTAAGTTGAAGGGTGAAGCTAATGATTCTGATCCAAAATTGGCGAGAATTAAGAGTGATGGCAGAATTTCCATCCCTTGTATGCCAGTAAAACGTGTGATGGTAATCAAGCCTGAGAGGTTGAAGAAGAAGGGTCTTATATGGCCTCGAGATGGTGCTTCAGATTCATGGACAACTGAGGAAGATGCAGTTCTTTGTGCAACTGTACATGAGTATGGTCCTCTTTGGGCACTGGCTAGTGATTTTCTTCATTCCATACCAGGTGGTGCATCTTATAGGGGAAGACATCGTCATCCTGTGCATTGCTGTGAGAGATTCCGAGAACTATTCTGCAAACATGTCCTGTCAGCAACAGACAATTCAAATTCAAACAGTGAGAAGGTTCCTTCTGGGAGCGGGAAGGCTATCTTGAAAGTATCTGAGGTGAGCTGATTTCTTGTCTTCCTAGGTAGTGCAATAATTTTCAACATGAGGAAAATTTTACATGTCCACATTTTTACCATGGTTATCTTTGTTCTGATTTGTTACAATAAGTCTGAAACGGTGCATGTGCCAAACATATAACAGACACTGTAGATCATCCATAAAAGCCCTAAACTGAAGTATCTTGGAGTAAAATGTCCTGTTTAGCTCATAAACTGGCCGTTTTCAGAAACCCTACATGGCATTGAATTTCTTATTGCTAGCAATGGTAACTGCTAACCACCGACCAGCGGTCTATTGCTGGGATTCAAATCCTGTTTCTGACAAATAAGCAAGTCTGCATAGCCCTGTTGATCAGTAATCTTGTGCTTAATCTAGTTCATATACCAGTAGACAGGCAGAGGTATCTGTATATATGTATGCTAGGCTTAATACAGTATTGATGTAACATGGCTTCATGCATATGTGTCTCTTTTCCTTTGGTTACAATTTGAAATCATGTTATGCTCCAGGTGTTTATCGGTTATATTGTGCATCTTTCGGCGTGTTGTTAGCCACAATTACTGTTTACATCAAACTTATTTTTGTGCGCAAATTGACGATTTCTTTATGACTTCTTTCAGGATCAAACTCAGATGTTGCTGAATGTGATCAGCGAACTTCCTAACAATGAATTGCTTCTCCAAAAGCATTTCATGGCCATACTTTCTTCTGTTTGGAGATCAAAATGTGGTCGTGAGCCTCGCCATGTTACAAGTACTTACTCTAGTGCACTCCATAAGCCTGGTAGATTGAGTGAGAACTGGTCCAGGACAAACTTTAGACCAAGCTTTAATTTAGTTAGGACAGCCCTCGCAGATGCTCAGGTTCATTGTCTAAGAGTGGTAATTCCAACGAGCAATCAGGAATCGCGCCGGAACTATTTAGAATTAGTATTGGATTTCCTGACAGATCAGCATGCTTATGAGGCAGCCTTTCCGTCTGTAGTGAATGTGTCCATTCTAGAACCAGAACCTCTTAAACATGCTGTCGAGCCAGTGGAACAATCATTACTGTCGGGACTTTCTCGTAGACATGCCGAGAACAGATTCAGGTCAGTGTTGATAACAGTTCTAATTCTTTGTCGTTGTGGTGCTGGTGACCATCATTGTCCTTGTTTTGAAATTGAGATAACGCAATTATACTTTGAATTGCTCGAATCTTAATATTATTTAGCCAGCTTCTGGTACCTGAACTAATGTTAATGCATCATGTACATTCATCTATGCAGAATAGCATCAGAAGCTTGTTTTGAAGGGGAAGGTTCTCACTGGGCATCATCTGCTTTCCACATATATGATGCTTCTCGACATAAATCTGGTCCAAAGTCCATAGGAAAGCACAAAGCAGCATCAGAATCCGGAAGACCTCCCAAAGCCAAAATTCAGAGGACTACTGAACTGCAGGAATTGCCAATTGTTACGAATAATTTTCTCCGGACTCCGGGTCAACTTGTGCCAAGTCCAACTGAGTTCCACATTAACGAGTCCCTATCTGACTTTGGCATCAGTGATTCTGAATTCACCTGCTTCGAGGATCTTCCTCAAGAAGCTGACACTGAATTCGCCCCATACCAGTATGATCCCGGTTTCCTTGCTGGTATTGAGTTGGATCCTCTTTCAGATTTCACCGACATCGGATGAGAACAAATGAACATATTCGTCTGGATAGCACGCCCCTTGTATAAGAGGACAGAAGATTGTCTCTGGCAGTAGCCCAAGGATATGCATCGAGTTGCTCAGCCATGCGTCGATTTGCTTGCAAGCTTGATCATGATTGGCGGGAGCAAAGCTGTTGGCTTGGTGAGGTCACATTGATCTGACAAGCTTGGAGGATGGGTTTGCACTAATGGAGGCATTGGGTACTTCCTATACATGTATGTATATTGGTAGTCTAGGATCTTAGGATGTAGAAATGCGTCTCCCACATTTGTGTTTGAGGGAAGACCTTGTAACTTAACCACACTTGGAAATTTTGTTTAGCAGATGCCAACAGAGAAGGGAAAAGAGGAGGCCTTCGGCATCACCCAATTGTTATTTCTTCTGTATTGCTCATTGGCCATTTAATCCAGTCATTTGGCTACCTGGCAGTAGAAAAATTTCAGATGTTTAGCTCTAAGTAATGGATGCTTGAGATCAATCCCGTGTGAGAAATTGGTGTTCCAATCCCACGGGAGGAACATATAATTTCTTGTTTGATCGTGATCCTGTAGTCATTTTGATTCGAGGGCTTCCAAGGGAGGTAAGAACGTGACCTATAGGCTATAGGTACATCTGTATATGGTATGTATATATTGTATGAAGTTGATGCAAACCATATCTGTAGACTTTAGGTTTGGAGTTGTTATGCGCGTATTTGAGGCAAAGGGGAGGGGAGAACCGTGGTTAGGGTTTGCACGAGTTATAATGAAGTGTACCTCTCCGTATTGACTTTTTGATGAGCTGATGAACAGCTATTTCCTAAGACGTTGCGATGCTTGGGGGATAACTGCATTCCGTCGTTGCAAGCAGCGGCGGATGGTTGATTCATTTTGTTTGGCGCAACATTTGGAGCTTCCGTGTTCTTGACTCTTGAGGCCTAAGAATTAAGAAAAGGTTTCAAGCGGAGAACCAGCGAGCCAACGGTTTGACCTATTCAATTAGCACGCGGAGTCGCAGTTGTCCACTCTTTGTTGCTATCGACGCTTTGCTGCTACTGCTAGCTTTCGTACTGGTGTTATGTTCTGCGATAACATTCTGATAATATCCTAGGCTCCTAGCCTTCGGTTCCTTCTTGAAGTAGTTTGTCTAGGTTGTTTTCTACTTTGTAGTGCAATGAGTCCAGTTAAATGAGGCACCAAGTGATGATAGCTGGGGGTAAGGATGTGTATTTGGCATACCTTTCAAAATTTTACCTTGTCTATTGGTCTGCCGTATGGCCAAGTAGAGTTTGCCTAAGCTTAATTGTCACATTGTCTGTTGGATGGTGTCGACAGAAACAAGAAAGTAGTCCAAATAATCACTGCAAATTTCCTGAAATGTACATGTGGAGATCATGTGATATGATCTTAATCTTAGTATGTCGAACAATTGACATAAATGTCGATATGTTTGGGAGAAACCCTCGGTTTAGTGGAGTGTCGCTCTTTGTCGGTTTAGTAGGGGATGGCCGCCCGAGGCGCGTCGATCGGCCGAGGCGGCGGTCCGACCGCCCGTGGTGGCGGTTAGACCGACCGTGGCCGAAGAAGTTGAATTTTGAGGAATGTGATCAAACATTTATGTGTGAGTGTTTGGAGGTGTGTTTGCACCAGGTCTCATCGAGAATGGACGCTGGACACAAAACTAGATAGAGTTTTGCTGAAATATCTAGAGGGTGTTTTACCGGACATGGGAATCAATTGGGGAGCAGTCAGACTGGCCTGACTGGCGATCAGACCGACCGAGGGTTGCGGTCAGACCGGCCAGGGCTCGATCATGCTCAATGAGGTGCGATGATTTTATGGAATTGGCTAAAGTCATGGGGACTCAGTGCATAGGTGTTGCATGATGCATGTTTTGGCTAACGTCGGTCAAGTTGCGAGGAACTTATGTCCGGAATCGTTTTCTTGGTCTATTATTATGCAGGTGGCTTGGAGTCAACTACGGTCAACAGCGAGGATGATCGAAACTAGGCTAGGAGAGTCGAGGTTTAGAACGATAAGGATGACGAGTGAAGTGGTTGGACTCAAGCATGACAAAAGATGGACAAGAACGATCAAACGAAAAGTTCGGTGCAATAGGTTACATCAAGTGGCTTGGGGGTCGGTGCAAGTACCATGGTGGTTCCAGCGGGAGCCGAATGTGAGAGACTTGCCGATATGAAAAGTCCTTGATGAACCTACGTGTGGCTAAGCATGTGATTGCTTCACATTGATTGTAGTCGGCCTTCGAGAAGGATTGAGAAGAGGTATTTTGGTATCTTCGCCAAAATATCGGGTTAGTGATCTTGGAGAAACCGCGGCATGGGACGGCGCAAAGGAGAGGCGGTTTAGGTCAAGAGAAGATAAAGATCATGAAGAGACGGATTTGGGAGACCTGTATCGTCATCCGTTTTGAGAAGCGTGTGTGAGTATAGATATGTTTGTGTGTGGACTTAATGGGTACCCGTTAGGGTTTTCTCTATAGAACCAGCCTCTGCTATATAAGGGGATGGTGGAGGCTTTGCACCTCCATACCTTGAAGTTTTAGAAATCCTAATTTGTGATTTAGAGAAAGTGGACGAAATAGAGGAGACTAGGGTTTGAGAGAGATGTATTGAGAAAATTAGGTGCTCAAGTGTGAGTTTTTGTCTTTCATGATGAAGCGGCTGTAAACACACAATCTCTTTAATCAATTCAAGCAAGATTGCCCTAAGATGAGTTCTATCTTGTTCTTATTCTCTCTTTGATGATTTTGAGGTTGTTTTGTGTTCAAGGGTTTTGATTGGGTCTTTTGCTGTGATTTAGCTTGCTAGGACTTGTGGGATCTAATGCAAGGTCATTTTGACCATCTTCCACCCACGAGCAAGTATTTGGCTCAAGTTTTGGTTTTTCTTGATTTTCGTGCCTTGTTGACCTCTTGTTTAGATATGGAGAATTTAGGTTTAGTACAGTTTAGCTTTAAACTTACTAGTGATTGTACAACTAGACACCGATGAGATTGGCGTTTGCATTGTGTACATTCTGTAAATAATAGTGAATTCAGATCAATTCGATTGTAAAACAATGTTTAGTTTTCCTCTTTCTTTTTCTTTTTGTTACAGTTTATTTGTACCCAGCAGTGCCTGGATTAGGGATGACAATTTCTCTTGTGGGCCAGGGGGCCGTGGGGAAAATCCTCATGGGGATGGGGGACGATCTCCCCCTATGAGGGGAACGAGGATAGGGCCCGTTACGCTAGAGAGGTAGGAATGGGTTCGTCCTCCCCCACGGGCCCGTAGGGACCCGCTAATTTTTTTAAATAGATTATTTTGTTTATAAACTATATTTTTTAATGAGAAAGCTAAAAAACACTACACCGTTGAACCTAATCCCGACGGTATATGTTTCAGCCGTTAGATTTTTTGAGTCGGTGCTTTTGATCCTCTCCATGTACATCCACAGGAGGCAAGTGAACTCCTTTGTTTCCAACTCTACTAGTCAAAGTTGTTGCCCACGTTCTCCCCTCTCCAGCTCCAATCCCTATTTCCTCCCCAAAATTCAACAAAGCAGAGCCAATTAGGCGGGGGCAACGACGAATCAAGCTGCTAGTAGGCCTAATCTCCACCATGACCTCACCGTTGTTCATGCCCCTTTGGTTTTCTCACTCGAATTGGTTGCTCAATGATAGTGATGGTATGCATGGGCACGACTCACCTATGAAGGTGAGAGGAGTGGCAGGGAGTAGATGAGACGAGACGACCGCGGGCTAGCTTGGTCGTGCATAGGAAGGCGAGCGGCTGTGGCGCGACGGGGGTGCTCACCACTGCGTAGCCGCCGACGTCCTCATCGTGGCTGAGCTCCCGATGTCCGGAAGGTTTCCTGTGGAAGCTGGCAAGATGTTAGCAGTCTCTCTGATTTTTTATGAATTTTTGCTGATTTTTTTTTTGTGAAACTTCATTGAAACTTGTCCATTTTATTGTAAAACTTGTTTGTTTTGTAGTGAAATTTTGGTGAATTTCTCTCGAAACTCACTCGAATTTTTGCTCTTGTTTGAATTTTTTTATGAAACTTCTTGAAACTTTTTTGTTCGAAACTTGTTGAAACTTGAGTTCCAAAATCTAAAACTTATTGAAACAGATTGAAACTTGCTGAAACTTCTTGAAACTTTTGTTTCTGAAACTTGTCGAAACTTGAGTACCAAAATCTGAAACTTGTTGAAACTTGAGTTCCAAAATCTGAAGCTTGTTGAAACTTGGGCTTGAAATTTTCTTGGAATCTTCTATTTTTTTTTAGAAATACGCGGAACTCACTGAAACATGAAACTTTTAAAATATTTTCACGAGACTTCATGAAACTTGACGAAACTTCTTGAAACTCTTTTATCTGAAACTTGAGTTCCAAAATCTGAAACTTGGGATTGAAACTTGAGTTCCAAAATCTGAAACTTGGGATTGAAGCTTTCTTGGAATCTCTTGGAATCTTCTAGAAATACGTGAAACTCATTGAAATCTGGAAGTTTTAAAATATTTTTATGAGACTACTTGAAACTTCATAAAACTTGCTGAAACTTCTTGAAACTCTTTTGTCTGAAACTTGTTGAAACTGGAGTCCCAAAATCTGAAACTTGTTGAAACCTGGGCTTGAAGTTTTCTTGGAATCTTTTGAAAATTTCTAGAAATACGTGAAACTCATTGAAACCACAAACTTTTAAAATGTTTTCATGCTTGAAACTCGGAAGTTTCATCATATCTCATTCATGATTGAAACTTTATTGAAACCTTTTTTGAAACTTCTAGAAACTTGCAATTTTTTTTTTATGAAACTTACTTGAAAGCTTTCTCGAACTTCATGAAAAGCGCTGAAAGCATTTTGAAACTTTCACAAAACACGTTGAAACATCAAACTCGTAACTTGAAACCTTTTTGAAGCTTTTCACGAAACGCGTTGAAACTTCAAGCTCGAAATTTGGAACTTTTAAGCAACTAGAACTTCACAAACTGCTTGAAACTACTTATAAACTAGAAATACTTTCCAATGGTATAGTGCGGGCTAGTAGCTCCCTTTTTTTTTAATATAATAGATGTATTCTTTTCTTATATATTTGAACTAAAACTTGAATATATAAATTAGGATATAAATTTTGAAGATATATTTTGAGTAAAAAGTGTACCTAAATACTTATAAATACACAAAAAGTATTAACATTTTAAAAAATATATTTAACTTTTTTTATCCCCACACGGGGATCCTGTGGGGGTCAGGTCCCGGGACCAGGGGCATCTCCCCCCGAGAGGCCTAGCAGGGGTTGGGGTGGGGCCGTTCCCACCCCTAGCCTGGATTGTACATTACAAAATGCCAAGATAATCAGTGCCAATCAAGAATCTTGGGAGCAAGTTATTTGGGGATAAGTCTATTTATGCCTTTTGTTTCACAAGTATTACAAAATTAGAAACTGTCAATTGTGGCGCAGTTATTTAGTGACAAAGGCATGTACAATGGTATCACCTATGCATGTCATCTATAAATAGCACTAAAACATCTCATACAATGAATTATGTTTTAATTTATTTGTCATTTTTGCCTGGAAAAGTATTTATTATAGACAACAACTCATGCAATGGTATTTTGTGCTATCTATAAAGACCTTATAATGCATGAGTGATTTATGTTGTGATCTCGGATGAATATAACGAAAAATTACTTCAAAAGATTATTGCTTTGAAATCCCGTCTGATGCTGGAACCGGCATGCCTTCAATGAATTAGACCCAAGTTAAGCTAAGACCTAATGGTACAGTTACAGTTACACATTTCAGCTTTCCCTGGCTAAAAATAACCAATCATGTAGAGGAAGGTTCAATAAGTTTTATATGCATTTGGATGAAAATTTGGCTCGTCTGTGAGGGTACATGAATATGTTGGGCCAGGCTTCACTGCCATACAAATAATTGATGTAGTTGCATATAGAGGTTTTCGCTTCTAAAATATAAATAGAACAAATCTGAAAAAAGGAAACAACTTTTTTCTCGAGGATTGTCCTCTGTATATGTTTATGCATTAGAAAAAAGGAAAAAAGTCTACTTTTCAACCCCGAACTTTTTGAAAAGTCCGGAAATCAACCTTCAACTCTAAAACCGGACATCCTACACCCTTAACTATCAAAACCGTTCATTTTGCCCCCTCAACCCAAACAGTGGTGGTTTTCGCTGACGTGGGCCCACATGTCAGTCCTACTTTTCCTTTCTTCCTCTTTTTTTTTTTCTCTCTCTCTCCCCTCTTCGTGCCTCCACAGTGCCGTCCCCTCCCTTCCTGTCTCCCTCTCCACAGCGTCACCCCCGTCGCCTCCTCCTCCCTTCCTCTCCATGCCTCCCTCGAGCCGCCTCCTCCGCCCCCTCTCCATGCCCCCCCGAGCCACCCCGCCGCCCCCTCCCTCCCTGTCTCCCTCTCCTCCGCACGCCCCCTCCGGCTCCGCTTCGGCCTCGCCCTCCCAGCTCTGCCTCCGCCTTCCCCTCCCCCTCCACCTCCCGACTCTGTCTGTCGCCTTTAAAGCATCGCCTCCCCTACTTAAGCCACGCACAGAGCTCCTTCTTCCGGCTGCTTCTTCCCTCTCCTCATCTTTCCCCCACACCAAAAAATCAAGGAGCCCAGAGAGCTCAGGGCCCATTCGCAGCCGCAAGCTGCCCGGCCGCCGCGTCCCTTCATCGTTCCGACCACACCGGCGAGATTCATCCATGGCCTAGCGCGTCAGCATGCGTCCCCAAGCCCCCTCTCCTTTCCCCCCAAACTAATTTCTTCGTTCATCACAGGTATTCACCGGCCGCTGCGTCTTCTCCCCCGTCGACCAAAACCGCCGCCCGAACTGCCATGCCCCATCCATGGACCTCCGGCTCAATTACTCGCGGATGGAGCAACCCCTGGCCTCCCCATGGCTCCCCACCTCCGGTCCGAGCTCTCCCCCACCGGAGCATCGTCCCCACTGCGCCCTCGTCATGCCGCCCCCGGCCCACGTCGTCGGCCCGCCATAGACCTCCTCCGCCTCCACCACTGGCTCCGGTGAGTCCCCTTCGTAATGCTGAAGCTCGTGCTCTCCCTATTTCCGTCCCTCTCCCACCAGAGCTCTGGCGCCCCGTTTTCTTCCCCATGGTCGGCTGCCACGAATCACCCCCAGCCCACCACCGGCCACCTCGTGTTGTGCCACTACTGCCCATGAGCTCGCCTCGGCCACCCCAGTCCATTTTGCCCGTGCTCATCTGCTGGCATCGACCCTTCAGCCGGCGCCGCCCTCGCCACCCAAGCTCTGCCATCCTGCTTTGTTTCCATTGCAATGTGTTGCTTTGTGTCAAAACCACTGACACGTCAGCGCCACGTCACCTAAAACCGTCCCTGTTTGGATTGAGGGGGTAAAATGAACGGTTTTGATAATTACAGGTGTAAGATGTCCGGTTTTGTAGTTTAGGGTTGATTTCGGAACTTTTCAAAAAAAAAAATCAGGGTTGAAAAGTAGACTTTTTTCTAGAAAAAATAACAAAAAACGGCTTCGGTTACCTAATTTATTATGATGTGTGTCATCTGCTGAAAACACTGAGCATTCCAACATTCAGCAAGAGCCAATTCAGCAGCAGGTAAGCATTTAAACAGCCGCTCGACATGTCTGGATTAGCATCTCCATTGGTTTAGGGAACCACTTATTTTTATTTGCAAATGATAGCAGCATTCGGAATTACACTTTATTTGATAGCCGATCGACATGCACGAACATCAGGCCATACTCAGCAAGTAATAACATACATATTGTTACAAGACACGAGCTTCATTTTTCAACTTGTCAAGGAGCTCATCAACAGACGAAAGAATGACGCCCGCTTTCCTCTTTGGTGGTTCATTGACCTGAACTACCTCCATGTCTGATCTGATATCTACATTCAGCTCTTCTGGGGTCACTTTCTTAATGACTTTTGATTTTGCCTTCATGATGTTTGGTAGCGTCGCATACCTTGGTTGGTTCAGTCTCAAATCAGTGCTGCAAAAAAAGGTATAATTCAAATGTAATCTCAGAAATGGTAACAAAACTAAAATGCGGCACTACGAACCAGAGATGTGGTAGGCGAACGCTAAATCATCCTTAGCTACGCTACGTGTAGCTTGAGAAGATTATGCAGAAGAAGTAAATGTCTAATAATGAAAATAAAATGCTTGAGTACTGTCCTCCTACGGAGAACAATAAAATGAAAAATAAGATACAGAAACTTGTTATGGAACCTACGTGATCACTGCTGGTAAATCCAAGCAGATGCTTTCGATTCCAACGTCGACCTCTCTCCCTACAGTAGCTTTTTGCTTCTCCTTATCCAATATCACCTGCCAAATTAAAACAGCAGCTTTGAGCCTTTGACTAAAGTTTTTCTTGAACAAAAATTTGAAAACCAATTGAATACGAATCTGACAACAAATAAGAGGTATGGATAATTGAACAAAATACAACAAATGAGATGATTAAGAATCATTTTTCAATTTCCTTAGATTTGCTTCCTATGTTGCTCCACCAGGCTTGGCCAACAGAAAGGAAACCAGATGTTGATCCAGAAAATGAAAATCAATGCTTCTAGGAAGTCAGGTGGGGTCGAGTACGAACTTGAAAACCTCTGATACACAGACACAGCTGGAAGGTGGTGAATCCGTGTCGGACACGGACACGGCTCCAACACGGCTCAGATACGTATGAGAGATTCGGCCCAACCCATTTAGTCCAAACGGCCAGCCCAACTGAATCCCTCCCTCCTCTTAACCCTAGCCCCTGTGCTCAACTCGCGCTGCCCCTTTCCTTCCTTCTGCTGGACCGCGCATCCCCGAGCCGTCGCTGCCTCGGTCTTCCCCGCGCCGCTCTTCACAGAGCAAAGGAGGCCTCGATCCATCGCCTGCCTCCTCGCCACCCCTACTTTGCCTCCTCTCTGGGCCACGCCACCCCGAGCCACCGCCTCCGCGTCGAGCTGCCCATCGGGCAGCACCATCCATGCGTTTGGTGCCTCCGCCGCTCGGATCCAGCGCCGCCTCTGCCTCGGCTTCTTGCTCACCACCCCGAGCTGCCTCCTCCACCGGTCTGACCGTTGGTACAGGTCACGAGCTGCCTCCTCTGGCGGCGGCTGAAGGTCGGCGATGACTGCATCCTCCGGCGACTGGCCGTGAGCCCAGTGAGTCAATCTTCTCATGCTCCTTCCTCTCCATTCTTCTTCATGCTCCTTCCTAGATCTGAAATTTAGATCTTTCTGGCATCCTTCATTCTTCATGCATCTAAAATTTAGATCTTCACGCATCTGAAATGAACATATATATATATATATATATATATATATATATATATATATATATATATATATATATATATATATGAAGCTTTTTCTACTCTCAGGAGTAGTTACTCCCTATTCCATATCTCACAACATAGGCAATATCTTGCGCAACCGAGAGTATGTATATGTAGTATACGAGTATATAAGACTACTTATGTGGTATTTACATTTTTTTAGAGGTGGTATGTACAATTTTTTAGACATACTCCTTTTTTATATGCGAGTATGAAGGTATTTACAAAATATGCTAAAAAATATGGACTCTTTTGCAAATTTTTCATATGGTTCGCATTGGAGTATCTTATAATTAATATATAAGTATACCCAATGCGATAAAGGAGTATATTAAGTTCTTTTCGGTGGTATATCAGAGGTGGAAATAACTACTCCTGGGAGTAGAAGATATTAATCCTATATATATATATAGAAAAATGGTATGGTACTCCTAGGAGTATGTACTTCCACTTCTTATATACCACTTAAATCGTATGATGATACCTCTTTATCAATTTGAGCATACTCCAATGATGATTATAAGATACCCTAAAGTGAGTTCCACGAATTTTTTTTTATTAAAGTCCACTTTTTATAGCAAAAATTGTATACATACTTTTTTTTATATATGAAGAATGATATATATATATATATATATATATATATATATATATATATATATATATAGCAAAGGGCTCCAATGATTTTTTTTTTGTCAGGTCGCATCAGAGTATCTTATAATTGGTATTTAAGTATACTAAAAGTGATAAAAAAAGTATAATATTTTCGTTTAAGTGGTATATTGGAAGTAGAAGTACATACTTCCAGGAGTACGAAATAGGCGTCCTATATATATATATACCCGTGTTGCCATTTTTTTAGAAAATGATGAATCCCGTGTCCGACATGTGTTCGTGTCCGTGTCCGTGCATCATAGTTGAAAACTGTGTCAACTCAGAAGTTATTTCTAGAATCTAAATGCAAGTAGAATTCATAACAAAAGCCACTTATTTATTCAAATTACTATGAAAGCTTCCTACAGTTGCATTGCTTATTTCGAGTATCAAAAGGTTAGATGTTTGCCAACAAAATCCAGTAAAATTCAAAGGACTATATGCAATGACAGGAACTCAATCGGTGACCATATTTTAGGTGCCATACCGAGTACTGAAACGAATTAAGTAACGACAAACCTTTGAGGCAAAGGTTCCCTGTGGCCAATTGAGCAATCCAGCTAGCATTTGTCCTGTTTGGTTGCAATCATCATCAATTGCCTGTTATAACAAAATGACGTAGAAACCTATGATTATTAACATGTATACTCCAAAGATAAACTTTTTAACAACCATATTCTTATTTGTCCTTTGTTCTTATTCTTTTCGACAAAACATGGCAGTAGAGATTTTGAAAACATCTGTTAAGAATAAAGACCACTTAAAAAAACAAGTTCAAAACATACCCAAAAAAATCTCATGTTCTACTAGGTCAAACCTAGTAAGCAACTAAGTTAATAGGGCAAAAAATGTGGACGTCCATGCCCTTCAGGCAACCACACTTTGACTGTTTGACATATAATTTTGTCATCCTAATGTGGGACTTAAACCAAAATAAACGAAACATTCTAATTTGAGAAAAGAGTGGTTGCTATGACTGAACCACATCACTGTAATATCAAGTGGCCGTTTTCCCGTTGTCCTGACCAATGAACATCTAGGGATATGTAGAATTCTACTAGTACTCCTAGAAGGCTAGAAAGATCAGCACATTGTTCTGTTTTCAACATCTGAGTTAAAATGTCCTCTGTAACTGTAAGTAGCTTCCCTGAAGTCTGAACTTTCCTATCTGAACTAGTACAGGCTATGGAGTATGGACAACATGACAATGAGAAAGCTTTTCAAGCTTGATTTTACAGTTACATGAACAGTAACTGGTAGTTAAGCCAGTTTCCATAAGATAGTTCAATTGCTTTTCTTCTCAACACAAATTAAGTTCAGGGATGTATTTGCTTAACTTCCAACAGTGAAAACTAAGGATTAAAGTGTTATGTAGCGGAGGTTACGATGTTGTCCATGACCAAAAAAAAAACACGGGAACATGATACTGAAGGGAGAAAATAAAAAACGAGATCTGTCACAATTCTGAAGTCTGAACAGAAAGGGTTGAACAGTAGGCATAACATTATGAAGACACATGAAGGAGCAAATGTTATAGTTGTTGGACGTGAGTACATTGCATAAAGCTGCAACTTAGCATCTCAATATCGTGCACAACTAGTTTAAGTATAATGGTTAATGAATAAAACTAAAGCAGGAACTAAGTCAGCAAACATTGCTCACATTAACCATTCAATAGCTACCAAAATATCAATTTTGGTGAAATTCGGTAAACTAAGCAACCGAGTTCATACAATACTTGCACAATCAAGGACCATAAGACCGTTAATTGCAAGAAGCTTTCACAAATCTTAAAATCAAGCTAAGCCCAAATTGGACAAATCCAAAACAAAACACAGTGAAAGATCCCTTTATCCCACAAATGGCATCTAAACTCTTCTGTAATGCCCGGAGAAGGAAATGGTAGTAATGAGCAATTGACAGGTGAGGCCAATAGGGCCAATGAGCATCAGAGCTTGACAAGTAGGACCAAGATGAGTTCTGTGGCTGTTTGGGTGTGTGAGAAGGCACGGAATGAAAAGGAAATTGAGTTTTCCCCATCCTCTACTGTGCTTCTTCCTCATCCTTCTTCTCTTAATTCTTCCAAATTCTCACCCGAGTTCTTCAAGTATCCCCATTTGTGTGATTCTGATCTCTCACACGACCGGGTCGTTACATCTTCACAAACACCAAAGCTTAGCCAAATCACACTTAATCGAGGGCAATCCAACCCCCCCCCCCCCACCCCCAAAAAAAACCAATCGCTAGCACAAATTTCCAATCCAAGATGACCACGACGCCTACCTGCTTGCCGAGGATGACGAGGCCGGGCTTTTCTTGGAGCGCGATGACGCGGAGGATCTTGGCGACGGCGAGGGGAAGGAGCGGGCGCGCAGGGTCAGGGTCGTGGAGGACATGGATGGCGCGGTCGGCGCCCATGGCGAGCGCGGTGCGGAGGGTGTCGGCGGACTGTGCGGGGCCTATGCTGGCGGCGACGACCTCGGCGGCGGCGCCGGCCTCGCGGAGGCGGAGCGCCTCCTCCACGGCGATCTCGCAGAATGGGTTCATGGACATCTTGACGTTGGCCGTCTCCACACCCGTCCGGTCGGACTTCACGCGTACCTTGACGGCGTAGTCCACCACCCGCTTCACCGCGACTAGGATCTTCATGTCGACGACAATGGCGTCCTTGTCTACCTCCCTATCGCGGGGAGCCGGGGATGATGAGCACTGGGCAGCCAAGTAGTTGCGAGTTTGAGTGTCTCACTGCTCCGAGTTCTGACTCATCACCCACGAATCGGGCCCTTTTTTTACTTATACTAGCATTTAAATGCCTATTAGATTATGTCATAACAAAACTAACATAAGAATTATTAGTATAAAAACAAATCTAATTTTATTAGTACATGGAACATATAGTTTAAATTTGCATTACATAAAATAAACAAAGAGATAGCTACGATACAAACAACTTTAGACAAAAGATTTCTCAATTTATTCCAACCTTACATGTTCAATCTTCTGAACTTCCGACTAAACAACTTTAGCCAAGTGAAGTGTGTTTTGGCGTGCTATATCCATCCTTGTTGAATGGATACTGATAAAAATCGAACACCTCACTTACAAAGACCCACAAAGACTCATTCCATTTTCCCCACCTACTCATTTTGTACCATCTCCGTGTGCCGGCTCCTCTAACCCCATCTCTTTCCCACACCACTCTTAGCCACCCATTCCTCATCCACCTTTCTTCACCATCCATCGCTCTCCCTCTTGCCTCTTGAGACTATCTACTACTCCGGCAAAATCCAGCTAAGTCACCACCGTCGAGCTATGGCCCATTACCTCTCTCCCATGCGCATGCATGCGGCTTCCTTCCCCCCTCTCCTATGTGCATGCACGCGACCTCCTTCCCACCATCCACGAGTGCACCAAGGCAAGCAGAGCTCTCTTGCCGTCGGCAAGGCCTCGATGAGATCACCAGTGATAAGGATCCAACTAGCTGATTAAATGGGTCTCGATTGTTGGTCCAATCTTTCACGGTACGTACAAAGAATAGCAAACTCACAAAATAATTTGGGTGAATTGAATCGTAAGAAAATCAACACACTCACAAACTCTTGATTCCCATGAATAGTAGCATTGGTAAACAGTATCCACCTGTGAATAGTAACCATGCATGAACAGTACCCAAACTCTTGATCTCTCTCAATCTTTCTTCTCAGCGATTCCCATAATTAACTTAAGTGAAACAAATTCCACACGAGAATTAATTTCAAAAACAAAAATAGCAGGGCTGGTCGCATCCTCCTCCCCTTCCTTCTAGCAAAATCGTCATCGGTTTCGAGTTCGTATCCAAGCCTTCATCTGCAACTTGTACAGGAGCCGAAAAATTTCAGCAAAGTCGGCATCCTTTTTCTTCAGATGGTATGAACCGACACTGCAACAACCGTTTCAGACCTGTCCACGAAAAACAGTAGCCCTTACCTTGTTTGTGACGTTCAGTCCGCAGTTGGCTCCAACATCTACTAACATCCTTATCAAAACGATCACGAGCTGAAATAAAAATGACATGTAGAATCATACGAAGAAGCTCGTGGCTCCAGTCACCGTTCCATCACCTCCTCCCAGATGAGATACTCCCGGGGAGGGGGAGGTAGCATCACCCTTCAACCACAGCCTTGTTATATGCCGTGCACGTACAACTGCTATTGCCTCAGCATCAAACAACGGTATTGCATCATCCTCCATAACAACAATGTCCCCGTGGTTAGACGCACCATGTACGTTGTCCTACGCTCCCAGTGTACCCTCTATTGCAAACTGCTCCATACTGTGCTGAACGCAAGCTCTGATACCACCTAATAAGAATTCAATTAGCTGATTAGAAGGATCTCAATTATTCGGCCAATCTTTTACGGTACGCACAAAGAACAACAAACTCACAAATCAATTCGGGTGAATTGAATTGCAAAAAAATCAACATACTTACAAACCAATGTAATAGAATGAATTGCAAGTAATAGTAGCCTTGGTGAATAGTGTTCATATGTGAATAGTAACCACACCTGAAAAGTACCCAAAACTCTTGATCTCTCTCTCAATCTTTCTTCTACGTGATTCCTATAATTAACTCAAACGAAACAAATTTCACACAAGAATTAATTTTAGAAACAAAAATAGCCGGGCTGGCCGCATCAGTCGGCCACAATCTTGTCGTTCACACCCTGAGGCTACTGGAGGCTCTCCAAGCAGTGCCGCCCTCATCCGAGGGCGAATTAAGTGGCCGGCGATGATTCAGTGGCGGCGACAAGGTTGCGGTGTGACCGCCTTTCGTGCTAATACTCTGAGCTCGTTCTCGATTTTTGGAAGAGGTAAATCGAGTTTTGCGGCCATATTTTTAGTGTTGCAGACTTGTGTACCTCCTCTAAAATTGATGTTGCAATAGTCTTTTCAATTTGTTGCTACAAAAGGTGTTTTTATTGAATTAGTTATGTTGATTTGTTGCACAAAAGTTCTTTTTTTTATTGCAATAATTATTGGTAATTATTGCATTCGAGTTCTTATGTGTTGCATCATGGAGTTGGTGTTGTTTATTGCAATATAAGTTTGTTTGATTTGTTGCACAAGAGTAAACTTTTATTGCGGTAGGGATGTCTATTTGTTGCACCGAATAATCCGTGCTTGTTACTAAATAATTGTTGCGTCTCACGATTTTTGTTACGCCTAATCGAATAGCTGAGATCGAAGTGTTCGATCCGACGATAAAGCCATCGTACGTGTGAATGCTAGTTGAGATAGATTTTTGTTGCACCTGATTGAATAGCTGAGATCGAAATGTTCGATCCGATGATAAAGCCATCGACGATAAAGCCATCGGACGCCTCGCTTACGTGGGCCCATGAAGACTCACTCCACTTTCCCCACCTGCTCGCTTTGTACCATCTCCGTGTGCTGGCTCCTCTGCCCCCATCTCTTTCCCACGCTGCTCCTAGCCAACCATTCCTCATTCACCTTTCTTCACCACCCATCGCTCTCTCTCTCTTGCCTTTTGAGACTATCTACTACTCTAGCAAAATCCAGCTAAGTCGCCACCGTCGAGCTCTCTGACGAGCTATCGCTCATTGCCTCTCTCCCATGCGCGCGCACGCAACTTCCTTCCCCCTCTCCCATGTGCATGCAAACGACCTCCTTCCCACCATCCACAAGCACGCCAAGGCAAGCCGAGCTCTCCAGCCGTTGGCAAGGTCTCGATGAGCGTTGTTGAGGATCCGCCTCTGCCGGTGATAAGAATTCAACTAGCTGATTAAATGGATCCTGATTGTTGGTCCAATCTTTTATTGCGCTTGATCGAATAGTTAAGATCGAAATGTTCGATCCGATGGTAAAGAGGAATGTACGATGAAAAGCTCCCATCGTATCGACGATAGATACAAGTTTGATTTATTTGATCAGCAGCAGTGGAGCTTGATTCTCGAGTATAACCGCTACTTGTAGGTATCTATCTATCTTGCGTAATGGAGCTTCCGTAACACATATAGATTATATGATAATTAAACCATAAGTTGTTTTGAAGCCTCTAAACTGGGCATGATTTCTTGATGCATTTGTATCCAAAACCTTGAAAAGAAAAGAAGAAATCGCAACGCAATCCTCCTTGTCCAAGCATACATCTACACGTTCCCCGGCCGAACCATCCCCGACCCGTCTGGGACTCGAGAAGATCGGGAAAGACAAGCTCGTTTCTTTGAGCACTCGCTCCGTTCAATGTTTCCCTGACGGTCTGGGTAATGGATAAGGCGGCGGCCTACCGCTAAACCCCCATTCCTCCAGCTCGTTCGGTCTCTCCCAACGAGCGCTCCCATGGCCGCCGCCTACCGCACCACGGCCACTCTCCCCCAGCGCCACTCCCCTCCCTCCTCTCTCCTGCCGTCGCCCCTCTCGTGGTCCGCCTCCATCGCTCTCTCCCGCATCCCCCCGCCGCCTCGCATCGCGCTCCCGCTCCCGCCGCCGCCTGCGCCCAATCGCCAGTCGTTGGTGGTGCGCGCGGCGTGGACGCGGCGGTCGCGCGGCGAGGCGGAGAAGAGCCCGAACCGCAAGTCGTGGAAGCAGCGCACGGACATGTACATGCGCCCTTTCCTGCTCAACGTTTTCTTCTCCAAGCGCTTCGTCCACGCCAAGGTCGTGCACCGGGGCACCAGCAAGGTCATCTCCGTCGCCAGCACCAACGCCAAGGACCTCAGGAACACGCTTCCCTCCCTCGTCGACGACAACGCCTGCAGAACCATCGGCCGCCTCATCGCCGAGAGGTCCATGGACGCCGACGTCTTTGCCATGTCATACGAGCCCAAGAAGAACGAGAGGGTCGAGGGGAAACTCGGGATCGTCATCGACACCATTAAGGAGCACGGCATCATCTTTGTGTAGGCAAGTCCCAGGGGTAGGAGCAGAGGCATAGCAGTTGTGTTTTACTTCTATCCATGTATCCATTTTGGTTCAGCTTATTACTTTGTTGATAAATCTCTAGTAGTTTCTTGTGCTGTTGTCTTTTCATATTGGTCTTGCAATGTCTTTTTTTACTTGTAAATTCCATCGGTTTTCCTTTGTTGAATCACTCAATGAGTAGTCTTGCTGGAATTTTTTCGTTAATTGCTACCAAGAAATACAGTCCAGTGAGTACTATTAAAACTTAGGGTCATAGACCAATGGTATTGTCTTAGACCCACAATGTTTGCCTGATTGCCTGTCGACCTTTTCAGCTTACAAGTCATGAGCAATCCAATATTGCCGCATCAAATGTAGAAATGGGCAGTTAATGGAAAGTGTGAGAATGATGGAGCTACGAGCCCAACTCAATGGGGCTTACTGAACTAAAGGACTTCATGAGCAAGTTATTAATCTTGAAAATTTGATAACATATATCTTGAGACAAAACTAATTCAGGGACCAATCTGATTATTTGAATAAAAATTAAGTAACCAGCTGCACAAACAGTCAAACTCCATTGTCCTTGATTACATATCGGTGAGGTAACTATAAGTTTTATTATATCATGTTGATTACTGATATAGTGATATTGTTCACAAAAAAATAAGAAACATATGGGTTTTCAAGGAACATTAGAGCTAATCATGAGTCTTGGCTCAGTAAGATAGCTTCGAACTCTTGTTGATTATCAGGTAATTGATGAATGACTTCCAGGCGCTGTGTTGTTCATGCTCTTCAAATAATAACTGAATGGTTCCACCAGATGTTGAGAGATTTATCGAGTGGTAGCTATATTCATCTGTTGGATAACTCAATTCTTTGCTCTCACCTTGTTCATAAAAAAATATGTCCGGAAGAAAGCGGGTCAATGTAACAACAAGATAAATGAAGTTGGCACAACAACTCTTCAAAGGCAAAGGTAAGACTGTAAGACCTCATATTGCTAATACTTTTCACTAACTATAGACTAATATCCTTGTACTAAAAAAAGGAGAGTTAATATTCTTCTATATTTAATACCATTCTACAAAATTGAAAAGTTTTCTCAGTGATGAGTGATGACATTGTTTCTAGCTGATCTTATCATAAATTCTACTTGTTTCTGGACAAGTTGCCTCAGTTGGTAAATGTCATTTGATACTCACACTCTTCAGTGGTTGTAAAACTACGCCCCTTGCCTAATTTCAATATTATCTTGTCATACTTGCAGTGCACAGAAACCATCCTGATATGGAGCCTTCCTGCATGAATGCACAAATCATACCACTTTTTTTTGCTCAGGCTTCTTTTTATCCATGGAAAATGAAGTAATCTAAGGGAACGAAATTAGTCATTGGTGAGGTAATTGGGCATACCGTCAGGTGTGCGAACAGTAAGTCGGTCACCTTTCTGGCTGTTCATGTGGTCCTCGAAGGCATAATTGCTTACTGTCAGGTTCCGCATCTTAAGGGCATTAACTCCTCTTAAGCCTACAACAGCAAGAACCACAGTTTCATGTTAGTATACATTGACTAGAGAAAAATGAGCTGGTCCAGTTCTTGGTCTTACAGGTCGCCGCGCTGGTAGTCAGCGTGAGCAAATCTCCCAGTGCCCTGGTCTCCAGGCCCATGTTGATGACTGACGAAACCTGCTCCCTGCTAGCTCCTGTGAACTTTGCAGCCTCAGCACATGAGGCTGCCACCAATGCTGCAGCAGACGCAATTGCAGCATGCATCTTCTTGTCATCGTCTTTCCCCATACCAGTCATGATAATACTGTTTGTATTGGTTGACTCAAAGTGGCAATTTCCAATAACCCTGGTAACTACTGTAGCCAGTCTTGCAACTGAGAGGGCTGCATGCATCTTGGCTGTTTGGAGTCTTATGTCCTCTCTCTTCCTTCCACATCCCCTCTGTACTATGTTCACTAGTTTGACTTTCAACCATTCTGCCATGGGCCCCACAGTCATCTGGACAACATGACATATGTCAATTGCAAATGAAAAACTCGCTTTAGCTTTGTAAAGTATTCTCTTTGCTTACACATGTTGTTTGCTTAGTCTTGTATTTGTGACATCTTGTGTGGTGACCCTTTCCACTGGAGAGTAGAGTCTGTTGAAGTTGAAAACCATGCAGTAGGGAAAGAACCTCCAATTAGATTAAGTCTCTAATTATATAATCTACTAGTAATCATTGACATTTCTTTTACCCTAATTTCATCCATCCTTTGTTTGATTTCTTCATTGAGATTGAGTATGTTGTTCCCCTCATGGTCCCCTTGGTCATCCTTGCTCTGATCCAGTGTACCATTCCCAAAGCATGCACTTATACTCTACATATATTCAGAACATCCACATGGATACTGTATTTTGATATTTCACTTTATGCAACTTATCCCATGACAAATCTAATGGAATAAAGGATGAACATCATATCTGATGAATAAATTCTATTCCAGTCTTACATGTCAATTTTTATCTTGTTCTGGTATTAATGTGATAGAGCTTCTTCACCCTGCATTCTATATTTTGTGGGTCACTAAAGCATCTGTCTGAAATAAATCTGGTGTTCCAAAGCCCTACTTTGGTTACATTGCCTCACATACCTGATTTTATGCTTGACAGTTCACCTTCCATAGGTTATTTCACTTGAATCGGTACTTCTTTTGAAATGGAAAGCACATTTTTATTTCACCAGTAATTCTCTTTTTCCTAGAGTCTATGCCATAGTTACCGGATTCGCTATAAAACCCCGCGAATTGCGAATCGGATTCATCGAACCCGAACCGGTTTAGGGTACAGGGTTCGTGTTCGCAGTAGAAATTGAAAGAAAAAGTAGCGAACTACGAACCTAAATCCCGTACCGTGACTCGGACGAACCGTGTTTCTGGTAACTATGGTCTGTGCTTGGGTGTGATATAAATTATAATGTATACAATCAGATGTACTTCAGTGCATAATGATGTGTGTGTTAGTATACTCGTATTATGGACTATATATTATAACAAATGGGTGAGATATATGTGAAAATTGCAATAATCAGTCTTCCATGTAACATGAACGGTCCCAATCTAGTAGTCAAGGTATTGTGTATTTTGTACTTTTGGGTAGATTGTGACCAGTGCTTTTATCACAGTTGATATGGAGCACTGATTGACGACTTTAGTTAGACGAGGTAGAATAAGTTGTCTTGATATACTTATGTTTACAGACAGCAGTTGAAAAATATGAGAGGAAGATAGGCTCTGGGCTCTAGAGAGAAGTTGCACAGTTTGTTGACTGTTCTCGAGTTCCTCTGGCTTGGAACAATATTTTGAATTTTTTGGAATTTTGTTGTACAATTCGAGGCTTCTTTGCTCATTGAACTTCCCTTGCCATCCTTCCTGCTGTGAAGCATGATTACATTAAATTACTTTATATGCTTATACTATTTCTAAACGATCTTTTTTTCATCTGCCCAAAGAATTTGTGCAAAGCATATTCCAGCAATTTTGATCAATGGACAATGAGGTTCTTGTAATTCTGTTTGTAAAAGTTGAATCAAAGATCCACACTGGAAGGTACACAATGCTCACCTGTTGATGGGGCTGTGAGACACCAATCTGGAAAGGAACTCTTGCAAATTTTACCGTTTGCCCCATTCGCTGATGACTGAACTTTCTCGTGAGTGTAGAAAGCTGGAAGCAACAGTAAATCAAATCACTAGTAAAACAGCTAGCTTCTGGAAGCTCTACATACAGTATATTATATGCATCCTATGCATTTCATATTACAAGAGATGCTAAAAATACAAACGATGTAGTAAGAAATCTGTTTTTTTTTTTCATTTAAACCTTCGGATTCTTTTCTTTGTATCATAGAGTTGAACATAAAATAATCAAAGAACACATGTATCATGTATGTATGCTAGATGTCAGCTTAGAGCATTCTTTGAGAAAACAAGCTGCCTCACAGGACATACTGGAGAGTGGAGATATTTCGATAATATAAATGACAAGCACAGTTCCATGATTGACCCAAAAGCTTGAGTGTTGAAAGAAACAAGCATCCTAAACTGAAATGCTTTCAAATAAGCTTGACATGAGAAGTGATTGCTATGTATTCTTACTCAAAGGAAGCCCTGGTTGTGATGAACTCTCTTAGCCGCTGATTACTTCTTGATGCCCTTATATATATGTTATAAATGTAGATGCCATTTTGAAAATGAACACTAGATGGGGTAAGACTTAAGAATGGTTTCCCACCTTTCCTATGGACGATATTGTATGTAACCTGCTAGTACTGTCACCTGATTCTCCAGCAATTTACCTTCATTGGACTCAACAACCTTCTGTTGACTAAGGGAGCTAGTATTGTTTTAAAATAGTAGTCCTCTCCAACAGTACAAGTGATGACTTTTAGGGTTGCTGAACTAGCGAGTTTTGGATGTAGTTTGAAATCTGACATCACATGGTCTTAAAACTTCTCAGCAGACTCGTCATTTTTAGTAAATGGCAAGAATATTCTTTTTTTAACCTTGCAAGGATGTTCTAAAGTTTACAGTATAGAAAATCATATAGTCTATTGTTCTCACTTGGTTGCGGTTTTTACTCGTAAGGTTTTAATGCGTGGCTTATTTTTGAAATTTGCCCCTCAACATTTCTGCTTAGTATCATCAGTTTGATTTTTTTAGATAAATCTCATAGAATGCAGTGCATCTTTTGTTTACTGAAAAGATGATCTGTCCTTATTAACCCATGTCAATGTCTAAACTATATTATCATGCAGCGCATTCATATTACAAGAGATGCTAAAAATACAAACGATGTAGTAAGAAATCTGTTTTTTTTTTTCATTTAAACCTTCGGATTCTTTTCTTTGTATCATAGAGTTGAACATAAAATAATCAAAGAACACATGTATCATGTATGTATGCTAGATGTCAGCTTAGAGCATTCTTTGAGAAAACAAGCTGCCTCACAGGACATACTGGAGAGTGGAGATATTTCGATAATATAAATGACAAGCACAGTTCCATGATTGACCCAAAAGCTTGAGTGTTGAAAGAAACAAGCATCCTAAACTGAAATGCTTTCAAATAAGCTTGACATGAGAAGTGATTGCTATGTATTCTTACTCAAAAGGGAAGCCCTGGTTGTGATGAACTCTCTTAGCCGCTGATTACTTCTTGATGCCCTTATATATATGTTATAAATGTAGATGCCATTTTTGAAAATGAACACTAGATGGGGTAAGACTTAAGAATGGTTTCCCACCTTTCCTATGGACGATATTGTATGTAACCTGCTAGTACTGTCACCTGATTCTCCAGCAATTTACCTTCATTGGACTCAACAACCTTCTGTTGACTAAGGGAGCTAGTATTGTTTTAAAATAGTAGTCCTCTCCAACAGTACAAGTGATGACTTTTTAGGGTTGCTGAACTAGCGAGTTTTGGATGTAGTTTGAAATCTGACATCACATGGTCTTAAAACTTCTCAGCAGACTCGTCATTTTTAGTAAATGGCAAGAATATTCTTTTTTTAACCTTGCAAGGATGTTCTAAAGTTTACAGTATAGAAAATCATATAGTCTATTGTTCTCACTTGGTTGCGGTTTTTACTCGTAAGGTTTTAATGCGTGGCTTATTTTTGAAATTTGCCCCTCAACATTTCTGCTTAGTATCATCAGTTTGATTTTTTTAGATAAATCTCATAGAATGCAGTGCATCTTTTGTTTACTGAAAAGATGATCTGTCCTTATTAACCCATGTCAATGTCTAAACTATATTATCATGCAGCGCAAATTTTTTTACAGAAAAGATGTTTTGTCCTTATTAGCCCACGGCAATGTGTAACCTATATTATCATGCTCTCCCTGCTTGCCACGGGGATTGATGAAATGCGCCATTATAATAGCATATGATCTTGTGCCTAATTCTTTTATCAATGAAGGAGATCATATCCAAGGATGGGGACCTCCTTTTACCATTATAGAAGGGGGCCATGAAAGCAACCAAGTGTTATCAAGAAAACAATTTTGAATCTGTTGACCCCTAATTTGAGCACAAGTTGCCCCATTACAGGGGGTCACATATCTTAAGAGGCATTGCTGGGTTTTTCTCCTTTTAGAGACTCTTGGAGGTTTTTCTGGTTTACTTATTATAGTGATGAAAAGTAATATCTGAATGTTCTTTTTTCTATCGTATAGTAGGTGAGGACGGGTAAACTTATGTACTGCATCACTGTTTAAAATCAAGTTTATCTTGTACATTTCTTTTTAGAGTGGAGGCATGCTGACCCCCAATTAGGCAATTGAGCTTCATGTGGTTCAAAGGCTGGCACGGAAGTTTACTCACAAATTGATAAGTTGGACACGGCTAGGTGAGTTACAGTCTTTTCATTCATCTGGAGAGGAGAAAATTGGGTGTATTATATACCACCGAAAGGTTAAGAACCACTTGTGCGAAAGTTACTACAGCCTACAGGCTGGACCGATGGTGTCTCTCGGCCCATCTCGGTGCCAGAGCACGCCCTCTCGTACCCTTGCCAGGGAGAGAAAATGCCCGTGGGATTGGGCCGAGGGGCCTAGAGACGCGCCGCCAAAATCCTGCATACCGGTGTGGGACCGAGGAGAAGCAAAACTCATACGGCTTCAGTTCAGCGCTGCTTCCCTCGCGAGAAGTGGGCGCGCGCCGCGAGCCCACGAGCGCTCCTCCCCGCGGGCCTGACCCCGCACCGCATCGGGAAATAGATAGAAATCGCGGAGCCGGCACGGTGCGGTCCACCCACTCCTACCGCACGGCCGTGCCCGCCTGGCCTCACGATGCCAAATGTGTCCGCCGCTCGAACACTTGGCCGAACCGTTGCCTCTCCAATT
The DNA here is from genome assembly GCA_036346255.1 of Ampelocalamus luodianensis. Classification (NCBI taxonomy): domain Eukaryota; kingdom Viridiplantae; phylum Streptophyta; class Magnoliopsida; order Poales; family Poaceae; genus Ampelocalamus; species Ampelocalamus luodianensis. Next base: position 11,768,887 of record CM070620.1, read on the forward strand.
GCGCGCTCCTCCGTTTCAGCCGCGCGCGGAGGTAAGCCAGGCGTGAGCGTTCGCTCTGACCCTCCCCGCGGCGGGCGCTAGCCGCTACACGCCGATGCCCCGTCGCGACACAGCGACGTTGGCGTGCCGCAGCGCTAAACCTCCAAGCGCGCGGCCGCGTACTCCTGCCGTGCCAACGAGGCACAATGGCCGGCCGCAGTACTCGCCTATTTTCGATTGCCACGAACGGCGCCGAGAGGTGAAGCCACGCCGCTCGGTCGCAGAGCCGTGACGGATGGATTGGCACATCAGGTCTGCTGTATTGATTAGTTTCACGCCTTGTGAAGGGGGGCAAACTGGAAAAGAAAGAGGTGCATGTAGCTTTCAAAAATTGACACTGCCAACGGGCAGATCAGGATGGTTAAGGTAAAAAATCTAAATGCCCGGTTGAATCGTAACGTTTAAGTAGAAGATAATGCTGCTGATATTTCAGCAGGTAACATGGAAAAGGAGTTACCTGGTCAATCGTTAATCAACCCGTGTTAATTAGATATGACGGTGACGCGTGGCGGTACTCCACAGCACGAGTTGTCAAAACCTCATCTTGAGAGGCAACCTGCTATCTCGATGTTTCTTATCACGTTTTGTTCTTCTTTTTTAGTGTAGAAGTAACCCAGTACGACTAATTTAAGTGCAATGATGATCGATGACACTCCCAGTATCTTGTCAGTTTCCTCTGCAATTTTAATTGAACAACTCAAATATATGCTTACTAATGAATTCGTCTTGCAAATTGAGGCGTATGATATCTGGTTGCTTGCCCAAGTAGGCAAGTAGGCCCCTCGTTTAACATATTTTATGCAGGATTAGGCCGTCCGACAATGACCCACTTCCATCAATAGATATATCTTTACGCTTCTAGATCCTACGGTAATAAGAAAGAATTGTGAATTGTCGTCCCTTTGATCTTTCTACACTTACAAAATCAGCTGCGTTAGTTACCCTCGTCAGGCGCAAGGAAGCTGCCTGCAGAACGAAGGCGCAAGGTGCTAGCTGCCTAGCTCTCACCACGGACGCATGGCCGCGCGGGAGCACAAGAAACCTGCAGGCGAGAGCGCGGGGCTTTTCCATGCGTGTGATGTGACGCCGCGCCTCCCGTCTGCCCGCGACAAACCAAGTCGCGCCTGATAAAATAGCGATCTCTTATCTCTAGGTGAAAACCAATGGAATACGTATGGCTAATAGTTGCTATATTTGTTTTTATTTTTTGGATGCAGATACAAATACAAAAAATATTGAATATGTATATAAATCGAAACAAATATGGTCATGAATATGTTTCGAAACATGAAAATCCCTTAAATTGTACATCAGAAATTAATGAAAACATATAACTAGTTTATTTGATCTAAATATTCATGAATTGTTCATATTTTCAGCAATCGCACATAATATTGGAACTGACAAGCTGTATTAAATAGTTCATCACAGACATAACACTTAGTTTACCATATTTAGCTCATAACTCGTAAGTCATCATACATTCACACTTAGTTCATCACATAAATAAAACTGAGCTCATCTCACCTAGTTCATTAATGACATACATAGTTCGATAATACCAAGATAAAATGTCTCAAAAAAATAGAAGGAATACATAAGAAATCAATGAGGCATGCACAGTCTACAAACTACAAAGAAAATATGAATGAATTGACCAATACTCACTATTATTACTACGGTAAAAATCGAGAGAGCTCAACTATTGCATTGCAACTACAAGTCTACAAATTGAGAGAGACCAACTATTGCATACAAGTCTAAATCAGTGACATGAAGAATCATCCAACACGACTCATTGGAACAAAGAGTCATCATAACTATTGCATTGCAACTAATAGTGATGTATCCTACGCCATGTTGTAAATATTAACCCTCACTGGCTCACCGAGTCATTGATGTGCATGGTTTCTTCTAGTACAACAGTATTGTCATACTGAGGGGGGAGGAGAAGGGGCGCTTACCTCGATGGCGAACCGGCGTCGGCGTTGGCAAGCAGGCTCCCGGACTGGACTGTGTAGGGATACTAGTAGGCTACACTAGCTGCAATTCAAAAATTCTACCACGTAAACCAGGAAGTCATGCAGGCAAGAGATCATATATCGTTACCACTAGACGCATAGTGCAGTGGAAGAAGAGTTGAAGCAACCTGATCCAATGTCGAGCGCGTCGATGAAGTGGTCATAGTCGATCGTCCAACATCCTCGACACCGATCGTCTCCTCCAGCAACTTATGACATTTCTTGCATAGGTTGTTGATCGTCCTTGATCAGCGCAGCAGCGCCTCTACAGTATCTACACGTCCAGGGATAGAACGTCGTACGCCAGTGTGCTAGCACTAACGCAAACGATAAGGCATTCGAGAATATGGCAGCTAGGGTTTTGATGGAGCAACTTCCGTACATCCCAACAACCCCATGCATCCCCTTATAAAGAGCCCATAACGGATCCTATCCGAACTCATTTATTCTAACCCGTTAAGTGTGTGACACTGTAGGTTCATGCATAATCGGTTGTGATTCAAAAACTCATTTCCGACCACGAGTCGTTAGTGGTTCCTAGTAGGATATAACGATTCCCGAACACACATAAATATTATACAGGACAAACCTTATGCAATATGATCTGCGACCAGGTCCTTATCACTTACGACTAGCTCGTATCTCCATATGACTAATTCATATTTAGTTACAACAAGTTAGTGATTATGTTCGACCAGTTCATATCTGGTCAAACTAGACGAACTGCTTGCGTATTCTCCATTTGCCTCACAATATCTGGTTGAACTCCAGGTGAGATATTTTGTCATACATGGATTGTTCAATACTTGCTCGATCAAGTGACACATAACTTCATGTGGTCGACTTTTCGACCACTAGTGGCACGGTCATGCACTTTCTTTATCTCACTACATCGAGTGACCCAGAGATATCTCTCGTGTTATGTTAGGAGGAGCAAATCCCGTATCCGACCAGTCACATCTCTCCGCGTGTTTCATAGTATACCCGAAAGCTACCTCTATAACTACCCAGTTACGGAGTAGCGTTTGGCAACCCCTAAGTGTACTATTACACATGTAGGAAACAATTTTGATCTCAGGTCTAAGGATTATACATTATCATTTTTTGAGATCAACTGATGATACATAAAATCATAACAATCTCAATAGTGTCTCAAGGTAGGTCAATCCAACACCATGTTCTCTAACATGTGTTCACATTATTGATTCGATGTCTCTATATTCATAACCGGTGAAATATGGTCACCAATCAATGCATGTGCTGGTCAATAAGTCACCAGTGTTCCGACTAGTGACATCCGACCAGGGATACATTTAGAATGATATTATATAAGTTAAAGAGCTTCACCAACAAGTCACATATTTGTTAATCTTTATAAATGATAATTCATCCAAAGAACATAATAATATTTATTATATAACTCGTAAATATGGACGTGATACAATCATCTCTATGATTTCCACTAAGGCATATCACCAACAGACTGGTCCCGGGTCGAAGGCGGCTTGCGAGGCATGCCTCAAGGGGGGCTAAAGGGGTGGCTGGCGGGGGACGCGAGGGTGAGCCGGCGGAAGCACAAGGGAGGCGGGCAATGTGGCCGAGGACGGAGCCTGCGAAGGTGCGATGGAGGTGGGCGAGGTGTCCAACGGGACGGGGATGGAGTGCGGCGAAGGTGGGCGAGGTGGCCGACGGGGTGGGGTCAGAGTGCGTCCAAGGCAGGCGAGGTGGCTGACGGGATGGGGTCGAAGTGCAGCGGGGCGGGCGAGGTGGTCGACTAATGCCTGAGGATTGAGGAACGACCGAACGAGAAGGCAAATAGGAACTAGATTGAGGAATGAGGAATAGTCGCAGAACAGAGTAGGTGAGGAAACTGGAAGTCTGGAAACCCTAATGAGTTATGATGGTGGGCCAGCTGGCGGGTTGGTTTTGGACGTTGGGCTGAAAATGTCGGATACTCAGCCTTCTTATAATCTGGATAATTCGTATTCGATGGATACCAGGGCTACTGTATTCATATTCGTTTCTGAGAAAAAAAATTTGTATTCGTTTTCGATCCAAGAAAAATCCGAGCCAACACAATCCCGATTCGTTTTCGTTCGCATCGGCCAGAAACTATCTGATCCGTTTTCACCCCTACTTATATCTAACTCTACTCTGTTATAATCTTTAGTTAATTGTAGCATATCTAGCTATTGTTGTTGTGTTTGTTTTGCTGGCTGTTGTAAGCCCGACTGAATCGGGTTTATGTAATTTTGAGCGATAAATACATAAGCTAACCCAAGAGGTAGCTTTGCGCCAAACACTTTATTTTACATGGTATCAGAGCTTATGATTTGAACCAAGATGACCACCTCCACATCTTCCTCTTCCTCCATGAGCACATCCATGAACTCAACCTCTTCTACCTTTGCTCTCATCACCACATCACCCTTCAACCACTTTGTCACGATCAAGCCGAATCGTGACAATTACCTGCTGTGGAATACTCAATTCATGTCATACCTTCAGAGTCAGAATCTCCTTGGTTATGTGGATGGATCTACTAAGCCCTCGACATCGACCATCACTAGATGACAGAAAACGGTGCTGCTCAGGTGCCAAATCCTGAGTACCTTGTGTGGTTCCAGCTAGATCAATTGGTGCTAAGCACTTTGCTCTCATTAATGACAGAGGAGATTCTCTCCCATGTGTTGTTCCACACTTCTGCCGCGCAGGTTTGGACGATGCTGGAAACCATGTTCGCGTCACGCACTAGGGCAAGGACCATGCAAGTACGCATCCAACTTGCAAATATGAAGAAGGACATGACAACACATGACTACTTCCAAAAGGTGAAGAGTCTTGCTGACACGTTGGCCTCCATCGGCCGTCCGCTCCAAGAGGAGGAGGTTGTGTCATACCTACTCACAGGACTCGACATAGACTATGATGCATTCATCACCTCGATGATTGCACGCTTAGACTTGATCGGGTTACATGATCTCTATGCCTAGCTCCTCAGTTTTGAGTTGAGACAGGAGATCAAGAACTCACCAATGCAGATTGAAGCCTCAACCAACAATGTTATCCACTAAAACAACAATGCTCATGGCGGTGGGTCGCGCACTAGCAAGCGAGGATGCGGTCGTGGACACGGCCAGCCAAGCTGAGGCAATGGACAACAAGGAGGAAGTCGCCTAACCTGTCAAGTCTATGGCAAGCAAGGACATGATTCCCTTCGCTGCTACCACAAATTCGACCACTTGTACCAATCCGAAGATCCTCGCGTCGCTACTTCGGCCTCTTACTCAGTAGATACCAATTCACATTTAGATTCTGGTGTGACAGATCACCTCACAAGTGATCTGGATAGGCTAACCATAAAGGAACACTACAAGGGAATGACCAGATCCATGTCGCCAATAGGGCAGGTTTGTCAATCTCTCATGTTGGTAGTTCTCATATTGTTGACTCTAACGGTCGTCCTTTGATTCTTAAGAATGTGCTTCATGTTCCAAACATTAGCAAGAACCTGCTCTTTGTCCATAGGTTAGCTAGTGACAACAAAACTTTTCTTGAGTTTCATCCAAACTTATTTTATGTCAAGGATCAGGCCATGCGTAAAACTCTTCTCCAAGGCCCATGTAGGGGGGCTATATCCTCTTCCTTCTGCACTCCTTCCGCTTGCTCGTCGCTTGTCTACATCACCACTTCCATCTGCTCAACATCGCAATACATTTGTTCAGTGTCCAAGATCCTCTCTGTCTGCTGTGAAGATTACCCATGAATAGTGGCATCGACGACTTGGACATCCTGCATCAGCCACCCTTCAACATTTTTAGTTGCAATAATTTTCGGCCTAGTGAAAATAAAGATTGTCATGTTTGTGATGCATGTGTCCAAACAAAGATCCATCAATTTCCTTATTAGTCTTCTACTCATGTTACAACTTTTCCTTTGGAACTTATACACTCCAATGTTTGGGGTCCTGCTAGAATTTCAGTTGATGGATTTAAATAATATGTGAGTTTTATTGATGATTACATTAGATTCACATGGATTTATCTTCTAAAGGGCAAGTATGATGTTGAGTGAATTTTCCTTCAATTTCAAAGCTTTGTTGGGTGCTTGCTTGATTCTAAAATCAAATTCATTCAAACAGACCGGGTGGTGAGTACCAGAAATTACATAGTTTCTTTAGCAAAAATTGACATACAACATCTTGTCTCATGCCCTCATACTCATCAACAGAACGACACTGCTGAACGCAAACATAGGTATATAGTTGAAACCGGCCTTGCATTGCTTGCTCAAGCTTCCCTTCCAGTACGGTTTTGGGATGAAGCATTTTTTACTGCTTGTTATCTCATTAATCGTCTTCCGAGCCCTATCATCCAAAACAATACTCCCCTCCAGCGTCTTCTCAAGACACCACCTGATTACACTCAATTGAGGGTCTTAGGCTGCTCATGTTGACCTAACTTGTGTCCATACAATGCGTGAAAGCGAATTCAAATCTCATAGTGTGTGTTTTTGGGTTATAGCTCCTTGCACAAAGGCTACAAATGATGTTATATTTGATGAAACAATGTTTTCCTTTTGTCGACGATCAAGACGTCGATCTTACGAAAAGAAAAAGAGAGAATGACGTGGAAATTCTGGGAAGATAATGGGACTGCTCTTATATTAGTATGAACTGGAATTTACAGGGAATGCCTTCTGACTAGATGGTGAACTACTCTTGTTTACACTGAGAACACTGCTTGCTATGCTACAATGTTAGACTTAAAACATAAATCTAATGTCTATACTTTTGTCTGATTCGAGGCCCCCTTTGCTCCGTCCATGCTTCATCTTTAAATAGCTCTTGAAGGGGTGGCAGTTACTTCTGGAGAAGATGTCTGTTGTGAAGCATCGCAACTGGTCGGAGCGGGATGACGGTTGATGGAGGATCAACCGTTCGGCGGTTGTATGCTTGTGAGATACTCAACCGCATGGTAGTTGTTCATCAGTATTTCAGGATAAGAAACGTCGTATGGTATGAAATATACGCACGCATTCCATTCATCACACGGTAGAGAATATACCTGGAAATAGTTTTAAACATAAGTTCATACCCTGTACGAGCAATTCTCTGGTCAGAAGCTAGGCACATGCCCTCGTCCAACCAGGTTACCCATTGCCTAACCTCTGGAATCTCTAAGATCAGTGAGGTCGTGAACCTCAGGGGTTACGGCCATAGAGACGTATGGTCTTTTATGTATTAAAAATAATACATAGAGGTTTTAATCCTCGTCACCTTTGCTGTCACATCTGAAAATGTGCATCACACAAATTATGTGTCGGCATCTCCTACAACTCTTCTTTGTTTGCTCTCTCTAGACCCCATACAATTTTCTCAAACCGAGCCAATAGTTGAGAATAACCAACTAGGAGACTTGATCTTACCCAACTCTGCAGATGTTTATGTGTCTACAAGATCAGATCATGTGTCTTCAGAAGATGCTAATGTTGCCAGTACAGAAAATTCAGAAACCTGTCAAGAAGAATAACGGCCTCGCACCAAGTTGCAGAACAAAATATGGCAGCCAAAGCAATACAATGGTGGCATTGTGCCTTATGATGTGAGGCGTGGAGCATTCTTTGCAGCAGATCCCACGTCTCATAAAGCAACTCTAGAGGATCCACGCTTAAGGAGGCAATGGATTCAGATTTTTAGGCTCTATAGAAGAACAATACCTGGATACTTGTCCCACAACAGCATGGACAAAATCTTGTTGACTACAAATGGGTTTTCAAAATCAAACAAAAGTCATATGGCACACTGGACCAGTATAAAGCCAGGCTAGTAGCAAAGGGCTTTAAGCAACGGTATGGTATTGATTACGCTGACACTTTTAGCCCGGTTGTCAAACCAACTACAATGTGCGTGATCATGTCGCTTGCAGTTTGAAGGGGTGGAATCTCCAGCAAATTGACATCCAAAATGAATTTTTGCATGGTGTTCTTGAGGAGGATGTCTTTATGAGCTAACCACTTGGATATGAGGATAGCAAGCATCCGACGTATGGGTGCAAACTTCAGAAGGCCATGTACGATTTAAAAAAGGCACCTCGAGCATGGTTCTTCATATTAAGTTCGAAATTGGTTGAGCTTGGTTTTGCCCCACAAAGGCAGCTACATCACTTTTCACTCTCCGAAGTCCTGAGGTTATAGTGTATATGTTGATATATGTCGACGACATAATCTTTGCTAGTTCTTGAGTTGAAGCTACTGTTCGGTTGATTCAGAGACTGACAAACAACTTCGCCATCAAGGATCTCGGGAACTTGAGTTACTTCCTAGGAATAGAAGCTACTGTTGAATAATCCTTGATGACTGTTTTATTGCATTTACTGCTTTCTTGTAACGTTACTTCAGTTTTTTGTTTTGATACTGCGCATGAAGTGCATTGCTGTAGAGTGGCGCATTATGAGCGAATTAGTGGCATAGGAAACTGCTGCTATTAGTAGCTTGTAACAGCCCAAATTTTAAATTCCAGTTGAAATTAAAGTTTAATTATTTTATTGGATTTTTGTGGATTTTTAAAAGCTTTTCCTTAATTAAATTAAAGCTAAACAAATTTATGTGCAAAATATATTACCACAAAATAGCTGGAAATATTTTATTTAAGTCCTAAATGCTCCAGAGAATTTCTGTGAATTTTCTCAGAATTTTTGGACTTAATTTGCTTTATTCTAAAGCCTAATTGAATTATCAGTATTTAATTAAATCAGAAATTAAAAGAATTTGCCAAAACAGTCGGTGGGCCGAAACCCAGCTCGGCCCACACCTTTTCCATGCAGCCATCGCCCGCCTCTTCGCGCTGTTCGTCACCGTCCGATCAGAATCCAACGACAACACTCAATCCCCACTTACCGTTTCGCCGATCTAATTTCGGCTGTTCGATCTTAATCCAGTGGCTGCGCCCGATATCCACTTACCGTTTCGCCGATCTAATCCCGGCCGTCCGATCAAAATCAGACGCACCACCGTCGTCTTCTCCTTTCCTTTCTTCCTCCTCTCCCCTTCCTTCTTTAGCCCGCACGTCCGCCATTACCGCGAGTGGAAAAGCTTCCATATCTGCACGAATCCGGCCGCATCCCCGTGATCGTCGTGCGCATTAAAATCCTTGATCTCCTCTGCCCCCGACACGGCCCTTCCTTTCCTTTCTTCCGCCACGAATCCCCGAATCTCCTCCGCGACCTCGCCGGGACCTTCTTGAGCTCCACGGCAGCTCGGCCACGCCCGCGCCCTATAAATAGGTGCGCGACCGCCGTCGATCTTCCACAACACACCGCCACCAACCACGCTCTCGCCTCGCTGTCGTAGCACTCGGAATTCAAGTTTCAACGCCGGCGACCGTAGGAGCTTCTTCCCCGTTTCCGGCGCCACCGTAGCTCCTACGTCCTCGCCGACCCCACCATCTTCACCGCCGCATCAACGCGAAGCCGACGCCACCACTCACTTCCGCGGGGGATCGCCGGAACCACCACTTCGTCGACGACCGAAGCTCCCTGCCGCCAAACCTCGCGGCCGACGACCTTCCGGCCACGCCCGTCGCCGCTTGGTAACCCCAAGTTCGCACGAACCTCCTCTCTGTTGCACCCATCACCGCCGCCGCGCGGTACCGTGGCGCCGGCGACCATCGGTCACCGTGTGCTGCCGCCGGCCCGATGCTGGCGTGGCAGCCACCTCGGCGCCACCTCACGTAAGCACCCTCGTGTCATCCGCGTGTCACGCCGGGTCAGCGCCCGCGTGGCACGGACCACTAAACCCCCGAGCCCGAGCCTCGGTGGACTCGATCCATGAGCACCGTACCACTTACAGCCGGGCCCGCGATGTCGAGTTTTTTTATTAAATTCTTTTAATTCCGAAATCTGGTTCGCTGGCGTCAGCTTGCGCAATAAATAGAATTTCCTTTAGAAAAATAATTCAGAGAATTCAATTAAATTCCAGATTTTGTATTAAACTTCTAAAATTCATATCTTTTGCATTTGAACTCCAAATTGGGTGGTTCAAGTTGCAAAATTTGTCTAAAATCATAATCTAGCTAACTAAAGCAAAATATTTCAATTTGGAGTTAGTTTGAGCTGAGTTTTTGAATTTATTTGAATTTGGAGTTAATTTGTCGTAATTTCACGTATAGACCTCGACGACTCCGGAGAGTTAGATCCTTCCGACGATTTAGAATTTCAAGACTTCAACGAAGGCAAGTTACACTATTGATCATATTGTTCCCAGTATTTTAAATTATTTAATTCCTATTTTAAATTACTATTGCATGCATGTGTTTATATAATTGTTTAAATGACCTGTTTGTATATAGTTATCCCAATTTCCATTGTATGGCCAATTTGGTTATTGAATATGAATACCATGACACCCTTAGGCAAAGTACTACTAAAATTTGTCATATGCTTAGCCATGCTTAGATCACATTTATTTGGGAAGGTTTAGCCAAATCCTTTACAATTTGATTTTAAATTGTTTCGGTGGTATTGTTTTACCACGAAAGGCTTATTATGAGTTTTTCACTCTAAATAAAATAAAACGGGTTTGGACTTGGGCGTGATGGATGTATGGTGGGTGCAGTTCATGCACGGCCTAACTGTTAGGATTACGCCCATGGGTTTATTTAAATGGAAAGTCGTCCAAGTCAGTTAAGAACCGGTCTTTGAGCGTATTTTGCTACGCCTTACCGTACCACCACATGTCTGGAATGGGACAGATTTGGCTAAATAATCTGTGGTGTCTTAGTGATATTTATGCTATGTTGTATGTGTGGGTGTTGGTTAGACATTAGTCCCACCGGGCGCAAGAGGGGGCTTCCGGAGGATGGTTAGTCCAATGGTAGCGAAACCTTAGCGGGCATAAATACATTAAGATATCGCTTTGTAACGCCTCATGATAATTGCTTAGTCACACGCCGAAGCGTGCTTTGGCGACATTAAAAGCATATTATCTCGTGTGGGTAAAGTCTGTACAAACTCGCAGAGTAGAAACTATTTGAATAGCGCGTCATGATCATGGACATGCTAGCAAAGCCACTCTAAGTTAGACTTATTTTTGGTTTATAAAATAATTTCCACAGTTGATTTTAGGATGGATAATCCTATGGTAAAAATTGGGCGGTTAGCCAAGTGTTAGGAGGGTATCCTTCACTATTCATTTATTGGAGGTTATCCACTAGTCATTGTCATCTTAATCACTGATTTCAATTATATGTTTAAAATTGGCCTTAGAAAACTATTAATGGTATTTAATCTGAAAATACTGTTTATGCAAAATAACCCTGCCATTATCCTTTGTTTACCCTATGCATGCATTAATCTTCAATATTGGGTGTAACTTGTAAGCACGGAAGTTGTGCTTACTCTTGCTGAATAATCTTTATTCAGGAGAAGACCTCTATCAGGACGGTGAGGACCTGGACGAATAGGCTACGTCCCCAGACGATTGCCTGTGGCAAGTCGTGTGGCCTACTACTACTACTTTTCCACTGTGTTATTTCTTTTCATTTGGCCTCAGGCCCAGTTGTAATAAAACTCTGAGATATTATTAATAAAGCGCGTGATATGAGTTTGCTATCACTTTTGTTGACTGTGTACACGGGAAATCCTGGACTAGTGTATAGACATAGAGAATTCGGGATCCTTCGTTCCCGGGTTCGACATAGCTCTTCATGCATGTAACGTAGGGTCTCTAGAGCAGTATAAAAGGAGAAGAAAAACCAGAAAAGCAGTAGGTTGTTGAGCTGCACAAATCTTTGTCTCTCGCCTTTTGCAATCTAATTTTCCTATTCCAGGCGTTCGTGTGCGTAGATCAGTCTCGTGTGCTAACAATTGGTATCAGAGCGAGATTCAATGTGAGTAGGCTGATGACGGCAGTCTCCATCGGAGGTGGAGGCCGTCGGCGGCAAGGTGAGGCGATGTGAAGCCGTCGGGAAACAAGTCGACATGAGGCCAACAAACGGCGATGGCATGGAGTCCGTTGTCGCAAGAAGAACCGGAGGTCGGAGTTGCCCGGTGAGTTGTGCCACCAGCGATGAAGTTGTGGCGATAAAGAGGTAGCGGTGACGAGAGGTGGCGGCATGTCTCCCAAATACCTGCTACTAAGGAACACCGTCGTCAACCGGCAAGGCAAGATGGGCGAATGTACTATCCATCTCCATGTCCCGGCGAGAAGAACTGCCAAATGCATAGGCTACGGTGGCACCCATGTTCATGGTCGCAGATGGCGGGAACGACTATAATGCCCCTCAAGTGTGATCACGTGGCGAGGGCGATTGTACTGCCCCTCAAGGCGGAGTACACCATGTAGTAGAGAAGCGGCTGCGAGTATGGATTCGGCAACACATAAAGGGAACTTGTGCTGCTAACCCGTGCCGAGTGGGAAGGCAGGACTCTTTGAAGATAAGTGTTGAAGACCGCTAATGGCGCAATGAGTCGTGCAAGAGAAGCCGCTGCGTGGGGCAACTAGGAGAAAGTCGATGCGTGTGGCAAGAGGTTGCGGGTGATACACAACGGTGAGTCGGCTACAGGGATAGCGACATGGCCAACGACGTCGACAACCGCAAGAGCACGACCGGAGTCTGGGCTGTGCTAAGATCAAGAAAGCGCATCAAGGATTAGGGGGTGTTTGTTGAATAATCCTTGATGACTGTTTTATTGCATTTACTACTTTCTTGTAACGTCACTTCAGTTTTTTGTTTTGATACTGCGCATGAATGCTTCATGAAGTGCATTGCTACAGAGTGCGCGCATTATGAGCGAATTAGTGGCATAGGAAACTGCTGCTATTGGTAGCTCTTCATGCATGTAACGTAGGGTCTCTAGATCAGTATAAAAGAAGAAGAAAAACCAGAAAAGCAGTAGGTTGTTGAGCTGCACAAATCTTTGTCTCTCGCCTTTTGCAATCTCATTTTCCCGTTCCAGGCGTTCGTGTGCATAGATCAGTCTCGTGTGCTAACAGCTACTCCAACCAAAATTGGTATGTTACTTACTCAGAAGAAGTATGTGACATATTTGCTCAGAAGGACAAATATGCTCGAGTGTAAACCATTGCCCACGCCCATGTCAAGTTCAGAGAAGCTCTCCAGGGAGAATGGTACGGTCCTCTCAGAAGTAGATGTGTTTCAGTACAGAAGCACTGTAGGTGTTTTGTAATACTTGACACTTACAAGGCCAAACATATCATTTGCCGTCAATAAGGTTTGTCAATTTTTGCAAGCACCAACTGACACTCACTAGTCTACTGTGAAAAGGATCCTGAGATATATCGGAGGGTCCTCCACAACCGAACTACATATTCAGATATCATCATCGACGTCACTCGGTGCTTTTTCATACTCTGATTGGGTTGGGTGTGCAGATGACATGAGATCAACAAATGGTTTTGTTGTTTTTATTGGACCAAACCTAGTGTCATGGAGCTCAAAGAAACAACAAACTGTAGTGCGTTCAAGCACAGTGAAATAACTTGGGTGTGATAACTTGGCCGCCACATATCTCAGTGCAAACCCAATTTTTCATGCACGAACGAAGCACATTGAAGTGGATTTCCATTTTGTGAGAGAGCGGGTTGCTTGGAAGATGCTAGATGTGCGTTTCATTCCTTTAGGAGGTCAGGCAGCAGATGTGTCCACCAAGGTGTTGGGTCGTCGACCGTTCGATCGGCTTAAGCGCAATCTCAATCTGATCTCCAACAGTTGAGATCGGGAGGGGATGTTAAAATAGTGATCTTGTTAGGAAAATGCACACTTTTATGATTATTTTAATTCCTAAAACAATAATCGATGCAACAGTAGCATATATACTAGGCATATTTGAAACTATGAACAATAGCATGATCATGAACTCAAATACATCTATCTCTTATATATACGCTAACAAGGGAAAGCCTAGAACAATAACACTACTAACAGAAGTAGGAATCATCATCATCATATGACTAATTTCTAGAAAGCAAAACCTAGCCATATCAAGTGATATCACAGAGAGTCGCTCTTGCGAAGGTCGCGGTAGAGTCTGATACGAAGAAGACGACGCAAATCGGATGATGGAGGAAGGAGGAAGTCGTAAGCGACTGCGCGAACGCTTCTCAAAAACCTGATTTGCCCTAACCCGTGCAAAATCACGAGGTACGCCGGCTTCGGAGACATTGCTCTCCCGAAGTCAATGCACGTCGACAAAGAGATGGAGTAGATAAGGCGGCGTAGCACAGAGGAAAATTTCTGAGGCTGATCTATTTTCTGCCGCAATAACTCCGCAGAAACGTTTTGGAAACACAACTAATCACAATTAGATGTCATTTATGGTTTTGAGGCGCAAAAAGAAACAACATGTATGGTTTTGAGGTGCAAAAAGAACCAGCAGCCCCACACCTAACCAGACACGAAATCACCGAACCATTCACATGCACATCACGCGATGGCTAGGCTAGCGAGCAAGCGACCGTGCGCATGTGTTCTTCTTTTGGTTGCTTCAACTAGGTAAGATCAACTCTACTTTATAAGTGGGTCTCCTCCCACTTAAACTAACAATATGGTATTAAACTTCTCACCTTCTACCATGCATGAGTGGGCCTTTGAGATTTTCCAAGGATTTATGAAGAATATTATTTGGGCTAAGCCCATAAACTCCAACAGATCTCTTATCTCTAACTCTGGTATGTTATAATCTTCAGTTAACTGTAGCATATCTAGCTATTGCTGTTGTGTTTGTTTTGCCGGCTGTTGTAATCCCGGTTAAATCGGGCTTCATGTAATTCTGACCTATAAATACATAAGCTAACCCAAGAGGTAGCTTTGTGCCAAACACTTTGTTTTACAGCACCGGCCTCTCCGTCGGCCGAGCGGTCCCGGTTCTAGACGAATGAAACAGTTCATCGCGCATGTTCCGCCTTCACCCAAGACCATCAGCTTCACGACGAAAACAAAGGTCCCGCTCGCTAGCTCAGATTGGGTTGATGCTCGCGAGAGGGAGCTGCTACAAGTTCGAACAAAATCTGTGAAGAAAAATAAATGGTAGACAAATTTTGTTCAGACCTTGTAGAAAAAAAATGTATTGGAGGCGGCAGTGTGCGAGACACAGATCGCTGGAAGTTTCTGCTGAAGTGTGAGGCGAGACGGCGAGGGTGGCCTTTTCCATAACTTTTGGTGAGCACCTGCACCGCGTGTGCAGCTGAGCATGGACACGGCTCTATGAATGGAACAGCTTCTGGAAGTCGAGAACGTGCGACGAGCTTTGAGTGGTGCAGTTCGTGTAAGACCTCTCTTTCATCGATTTAATACGCGCGTCGAATGGATTTTGGGTCGGAGTTTCCTTCCAGCTACCGTGGTCAGTGTAGTTCGGTGAGCACACGAGCTAGAGAGAATAGACCATATCGATCTCAGGGACGAAAAATACTCGAGAATAATACTATGATGTATAAGTACGCATGTGATGTGGCTGGCTGGCTGCCTCAGCATTACATTCGACCGTAGAAAACAGACAGGGTTTAATGAGACACGTACTTCCCCATTTTTGGCTAACTTCTAAACTTAAAGATCTATAGCTTAAACTTAGCCAAACAACTTTTGATTAAATGTAACAAACTGATATATTAAGTTTATAAATTCTAGAGAAAGAGCCGTGAAACAATAATTTTTTTAGAATGAAACAACAATTGAACTAGCAATGGTCAACAAGAGTAGTGGGCTGTTAAGGACGGGTCGTGGCCTTTGGCGGGAATGAAGGTGCTCGTTTCCACCTATCTGGGATCGATGCGGCGTGGTTTATATAATAAGAGTATATACACATCTGTGCGTTCAGTGGTAAAGCCGTGAGGCATTGAAGCCTCCACAAACGCATGCATGTGGCATGAGTAGGGTGTGCATATGTTTCAAAGAGCCGTGACACAACAATTTTATTGAGAAGGAAACAACAATTGAGCTAGCAGTGGTCAACAAGAGTCGTTGGCTATTAAGGACGGGCTCGTGGCCTGGTAGCAGGAACAAGGGTGCTCGTTTCCACCCACCTGATCGACGCGGTGTGGCTTATTTAATTATAGTATATGCACACGTACACTGAAATAACCCAAAATTTCGGATTTCAAAATTTCTTTGAAGCTTTTCGTTTGAATTCAAAATCTTTCCCAATTCGGAAACTTCCTTCGAATTTCCGCCTTCCGTTTTGGGAATTCCCGTTTTCTTCATCTGAAGGCGTCTTCTTCCTGGGCGCCTCCCTCCTTCTTCCTCCCTCTCCTCCTTCCGTCTGCTTCACGGCGCCGCCACTGCCTCGTGCCCTCGGCGCCGCCATTCTTGACCGACGACCGCCAGCGCACTACCTCCAGCGTCTTCTACCGCCTTCACCGCCGCCACCTCACCCGGCCACCCTCCTTTCCCAGCGCCGCTCCGCCTCTCCCGAGCGCACGCGTCGCCGCCACCACTACTGCCGCCAGCATTCCATGCTCCCACCGCCTCAACGCCCTATAAGAGGTCCCCGAAGAGCACCCTTCGTCGTCCTTTTTCCTCCGCACCTCCCCTTCACCCTTTACCCTCCAGAGCCGGCGGATTTCGGAGAATCGCGCCGCCACTGTTCTTCTTCTCCAAGGGACCCGCTGCCAATTCGCCGCCTCCGACCACCAAGCTCCGAATTGAGTCCCCTGTAAGCTCCACCTCCCCCCTCCGCTCCTTTTCCCACCTCCTCCACCTCAAATCCGCGGAATTTCACCGCTTCTTCTTCGCCGCCTCCTTCACGGCCACCGACGCCCGCCACCTCGAACCACCCCAAACCTCACCGACGCCTCCTCGGCATCCCCGTGGCTCACTCAAGCTCAAAGCCACTCACCTTGGCCGAAGAGTCGCCGAGCTCCGCCGCGCCTCTCCTGCTCGGCCAGGCGCCGCCCGTCGCCACTCCATTCCCGCACCCCATCACCCGTAAATCCCAAAATGGGACCCCTCACCTCGTGGTGCTCCCCGCACCACTCACCTCCGCCGCCAACCACCGCCGCCGCGAAATCGCCGCCGCCACGGTGAACGCAGCGAACCTTCGGCCGCTGCCCACGCTGGCGGCGCGGGCCTTAAAAGGCCTAGCCAAATTAGGTTAGTGGCGCGCACAAAGAAATGGGGCCACCATTTCTTCGCTTATACTTTGAGCCCAAACACTATTCATTGCACGTGTGTTTACTTCATCGCTCACAATCCAATTTCATCGCTCACCCGAAAAATGGAAAACACTGCTTCACCGCCCAAAGTTCTTGCTCATCCAAAAATTCAAAACACTATTCCAAATTCAGAAAATGAACAGTGAACCCTATCTAATGTTCATTATCTGAAAAATAGTCTGATCCTATTCTTTCCAGCTAAAGACAGTAATTCTAAATTACTGATCACCTCCAGTTTCCATTACCGAATAGTAAAATAGTACTATTCATCGACCGACACCATTTTCGCCCAAAATCCAAATTTGACATTTCATGTCAAATTTGATCGCCTCAAACCCAGAAAACCACTTTCGCTGTCTATTCTTTCAAATCAGCCTAAAAACTAGCCATTGCACAGTAAACTCATTACCGTTCATTACCTGAAATGGATTTGTGCTATTCATTTTCGTCCGAAAACGGTAAACCCTATCTACGGTTCACTTCAAACCAGAAACATTGATTTCAGCCATTAATCACTGATCCATTGTCGTATATGAATAGTAAAAACAAGTACTATTCAATATCCGACACCTTTTAGCCCAAAACCCTAATTTGACATTATATGTCAAACTTGACCGTTTCGAGCCCGTAAATCCAAATCTCAACTCCGTTCAGACCAAACAAGTACCAGATAAATCTTCAGCATCCCACACACCACCTTTCCTTTGTGATTTATGATCCATTTACAATATTTTTGTTGTACTTGGATCCGAATCTTAATTCCGTTCAGTCCAATTCAACACCAAACAATCTTCACCACTCCACACTACCTTTCTTTGTGTTTCTTTTCTGGTTTTATTTACTTGCATGTTGTTCCCAGCTCATTCTTTGTCGAGCCGGATTTTATTTGAATTTGTTTTATTGTGTTGTTTCGCGTTAGGTCACGACTTCAACGACCAAGCTCCAGAAGACGCGGGACAAGACCAGGGTTTAGAAGACTTTGTGCAAGCAGGCAAGTCGCATTCTTTGATCATTTTGAACCTACATTTCATCTATGTATTATTACTTTCATTACTGTATTTGTACCAATTACTTTAAATATTAAAATAATACTTTTGAATGCCATGACAATTAGTTAAATCCTAGATACCCCACAAACAAGCCCACCCAACTTTTGTAGGCCATATTCACCTTGACAAGGTTAGTCCACATAAAATATTATCTATACAAGGTAGCTTTGTCACCAAATCGTGTTCATCAATCAAAAGCAAGTATTGGCTCTAGGCCAATGGTTTTGGTGGTGAGTTGAGGGTGGATCCAGGAAGTTGGACAACCCAATAGACTCGGGTTAAAAGTGAGTCATCAGTGAGATCTGGAGGTGGGCGACCACGAGTTGGTGTTGGGTCATCGCCACCGGATGACAAGTAAGGACAAGAACCTTGTGCCAAAGTAATGAGACATAAAATCCGCTCAACCACAAGCGTGGTCATTACTCCCTAGCTTAGTACATCGCTCTTCCGATTGAATACCTACAAGTATCATCCATTGCTTGTTCGATAGGACAGATGAACTTGGTGTGGGGCGGAATGGCCGAAATGGTCACTCGTGGTTTCGCCAGGTATGGGCCCATCGCCGGAGTACAAATTCCACGAATGGCCGGTGGTCTCCGAGTTGTATGAATTAAGACCCACCGTAGAGACTAGAAAGGTTGAGCGGTGAAAAGGCTTTGTTATCTCATTTCGATGCGCTGCGCTAACGTGTTGCGTGTCTATGATCTAACAATGACGAGCATGAGATATCTTGTGGGTAAAGTTGGGCAACTCGCAGAGTGAATAATTAAAGGTATTCGAATACGCCGTGCTTCCTGGTTAATGAAGCGTGTCAATGGGTGATTCCAAGACAAAGGCATAAGTAGAGTTTTGAGATGTTAAGTTGGTAATCAAGGTTGTTGATAAACCCTGCTATTACTTATTATTGTTTTAATTGTTTTATAAATTGTTTTAAATCCAAAGTGCATCCACATATGCCAAGTATGGTAAACCCTAACTATCCATTGAACTCCTTGCATGTAATTATTTAGCATTTCCATGCGGCTTGTTGAGTCTGATGGTAGTACTCATTCTTGCAATTTACAAAACATCTACAGAAGAAGATCTTTGTGAACAAGATTTTGGTGGACCCCAAGAGGGCAGCGACTACTGTTATTAGGTCTCGACTGCGCTCAAGCGTACCTGTGGTTTGTTGTTCTTTTGCCTTGTATTATAATTAACTTTGGGCTTGGATGCCCGTGTCAGGTCAAAGCAGGTTGTTAAACCTTAGTTTTTTTTAATAAGAGTCTGGTTCCTGTTGCAATCGAAAGCTTGCTTGAGATACTATTTGCTTCGCAACTGTACATCCTGGGCGGTTGCGAAAGGTTTAACAGTTCCAAGAAATCGGGACTGTGACATACACATTCAGCAGTAAAACGTATAAACGTATGCTCACGTTTTGTGAGGCACTTGAGCCTCCATAAAATTTAAATGTGTGTGACGTGCACAAGCATATGTGTGTGACGTGAGGGAGATGTGTGTGTGGTATGCGTCCTCATTGTGTTCTCTAAAAGGAAGAGTCGTGTGCGGTTGAGCTCCAATGGTATCACTAGACATGTGAATCCTCTTTTACGGCAACATTAATGTTGTTCTGAATTCAGGCATAATGCTGCTATTTAGCAGCTCCTACCATTTGTATGTGATTATAGGATAAGCTATAGTGTCTGTGTAAAAAAGATAAATAGGCCCAAATCCAAAATACAACTTTAAGGATTTGCTCGCTACGTGCATGGGTCTCACTGTGCACCAGCCGTCACTGCAAGCAAAACGGGAACGGGACCATCAGAGGAGCAGGCAATGGACACAATCCAAGCCGGGTGCAAATCTACCATCTACTCTCAACAACAATAGAAAAGCAAACGCACACCACAACAAAAACACAAGCAAACCAATCTCCCAAAACGCAGTCAAGCACATTACCCATTTACCCACTCACCTGCAGGTATCATCATCTACCTCCCTGTGCCGTCCGCAACCCTTCCATTTCTTTGTCTTCTCCGAACCTTATTTAAGCCCGCGGCCGCGGTTTCCCAAGCGAAAAAAAATTCCCATCGTCTGCATCGCCTTGGCCAACCAATCTCTCTTTTAAAAAAAAGAAGAAAAAAAAGAAGAAGAAACCCACCCAAATTTAAGCGAACCCACAAGGGAAGGAGAGGAAAAGGAAGGCAGGTGCGTGTGCGCCGTTAGAATTTAGCAGCCGCCTCCGCCTTGTTGTTCTCTGCCTCCTCATGGCCGTGCCCAAGGAACGCGCGGCGGTGGCGAGGGGCGCGGGGAGATGAGATGGGCATGAGGTGCAAGAGGCACCCCTACCAGGCCGGCGGCGGCGTCTGCGCCACGTGCCTCCGCGACCGCCTGCTCGCGCTCGCCGCCGCGTCGTCGCAGCCGCCGCATCCGGCTGCTCCTGCGGCGGAGACGGCCGCGGCGTTCCCGAGGTCGGTGTCGCCGTACGTGTCCCGCAGGAAGTCGGACTCGTCGGGCGGTGCTCTCAGGCACCACCCGAGCCTGCTGTTCTTCAGGACGCCGCAGGTTGGGCCTGCCTACGGCGGCAGCGACGCGCTCGAGGAGGGCGACATCGGGTACGAGAAGCGGCGACCCGGCAAGTTCTCCGTGCTCGCCACGCTCTTTGGCCACCACCACAGATCGGAGGACAAGGATAAGCGAGGCTCTAAGGAGCGAAAGAACCGTTCTTGGCTCGCCGGGATCATTCCGCGCCGCCGCAAGAAGCATGTTCCGGCCGCCGAGGCATCGCCCCCGGCGCCGCCGCCTAGGCGCTCCTGCCGCGTGGTCAGCAACCGGGGGCTCTCGCCGGCGAGGGATAGTCACGGCAGCGGCGAGGAGAGCAGCTCGCCCGTGGATCCCCCGTGGCGGCCGTCTCCTTCCCCGATGCGGAGGACCCCGTGCCGGCGCCGCCAAACCAACACTATGCCGTCTGGCTTCGCCGTCTGCCTCAGCCCGCTAGTGCGGCCCAGCCCCGGTCGCCGCCACCGCCCCGTCCAGCCGCCGGACCCCGGCACCTTCTCCTGCGAGCTCCGGCCGTCGCCGCACCACATCCTCTCCTCCGGTGCCTCCATTACACGCTGCCGCTCACGGAAGCTCGCCGACGGCGGTCGCTTCCGATGATCTTTTCCTTTTTTTTAATATTTTCTTCCCGCGCTTATTATCACCCAAACCAAATTATTATCTTCTTTTTCAGCTTTCTTTCTTTCATGTGGGGGTTTACATTTTGTCCATTTGTGAAGAAGAGTCTGTAAGATTTCATACTCCAAAACCACTCCGTTGACATATACTCGTAGGTTACTACTGCTTGTCAGCCAAACATTCTGTGGGACTGTAACGAGCTGCTTGATTGTTTGTAAAGCTAGCTGTCTGATTCTGATTTGTAAAATTTTAAGTAATCCTAGTTTTTCCTTTGATTTCGGGGAATTAAGAATGATTAGGCTTAGTGCTGTGTATGGTACAGGTCATATGTACATAGAACTAAATGCTGGAGTCATGAGAGAGACATCAGGAGGAGAGAGCGTGTGTGCGCGCGCGCACAGAGATCAAAGGAAGGGTCTTGATTGTTTTGTGTCTGAATGAATTCTGAATCTGAGCCCATGGTCTATGAGTACTCTATATGAAAGACGCATCAATTCAATTCCATTTGGTCAGAGCTTTCACATGGAGGCAGCCGGCAGGCAGCATATTTATGGGCGATGGCTCCCTGTGCCTCCATTACTCTTTTGCTGGTACACCAAACCATACTAAATGAACCCCAACCTCTCTGTGCATACTAGAGTTATGGAGTAGCATCTGTTCATTCCAATTTCTGCACAGTGACCAGAGGAGGAAAAATAAAAGAAAATAAATCATGTTCATTACGTCTTGTTAGCGAGTAGTAGTATAATTTTGTTCAATTATACGGAAGTTGACAGAAATTTGGAGGATCTGGAGAGAAGATTCTATCTGCTCCCACTTCAGGTTTACTTGTGGGCTGTCCACGATGTAAGTGCGTTATGGTGGTGACGATTTTTTAAAAAAAATATTTTTATTTTGAATTATAGTAATATACATCTGTTTTTTTTACAGTAATAATCATCTATCGCTCCACCGTTGAGCGACTTGGACCAGTCGCTTAACGGTTGCGTGCCAAGTGTACCAGTCACCCAGCAGTTGAGCGACTAGTCCCTTCGGCTGCAAGTCGCTCAACCGTAGGGCGACTAGGGGCCTATATCCCCTGTGCGCGTGCTGGCCCTCGCCATTCCCCTAGTCGGCTACTTGTATTCGTAATTGTATCGTAATTGCAAACTTTATCTTCATTTGCAGTGTCAATCTGTCGTCGTTACCATTCTCTGCAAAGTAGGATGTGATCCTGCTCTGCAAAGCATGATGTGACCTCGCTCTACAAAGCACGAAGAGACCACTCGACTGCCGCTAGCTTCCGCCTCGAAGGGCGCGGCGCATGGACGCGAAACACATCCGTGCCTCATCGCAATGGAGCCGCTACAGTGTCCGCTCCCGCTATAAATAAAGCACTACTCGGCCAGGAACTCCACACCAACAACACTACCTAGATAACATGAACAAAGAGAAGGAATGGAAGTACATCCACGAGCTTTTGAAGGACTGGGTGGCTCCCTAAGATACCGCCGCTCGCCATAGGATGTTTAGTCAGCAGGCTTACACACACCACCCACCTCCTCAACAACCATCTCGTAGTACACCCAACGATTCCAGCTCGAGCCGTTGCCCCCCTCCTATGCCCGCTGAACGCTCTCCGAAGGGCCCCGATAGGGGTGGCGCCACACCTTTGCTGGTGTCGGGATGCATGTAAGTACGTTAAATCAACCGACGAGTGGACCATTGGGTAGCGCTATTGGTGCTGCCCAAACTTTGTGCGGATTACCCCGACCGCTGGTTTGACATACCGAGCCACAGGCAGTTGGTAATGAAATCGTATTTCAGTGCACACCACTATTTTGCTTCCCGTTATGCCGTAACCACGTCTCTCTTCCCACCGTAGTCTCCGCCGCTTCTATGCGATTTCAACCCGTGGATCGACAACAAGATCCACCCCTATGACATGTGGATGCTGCTGTCACGGAAGAGGTGGGCTTGGGAGGACTGCGAGGGCCGTGAAAGGCGCCTCGAAGAGCTACAGGCTGAGATAGAGAAGAAGAAGAGGCGGGAGAGGCTGCACAAGGAGTAGGTGCGTGAGCATACCAGGCGACACGAGGCCAAGAGGGCGCGGAAGAGGGCTTTCGCGGCGAAAGCTAAGGCACAAGGCGGGGAGTACAACGCCGAGCTGGGCCCCAAGGGCAAATGGCCACGTTCCACGCAGTAGTTCGACTCTCTTCGTTCATATATCCCATGTATTTCTAATTCTCTAAAGGCATGCGTGTATCGTCCTTGGTCCTTTAGCCTGCGTGCCATGTAACCCCTTATCGGATCAACTGTCGTGTTGTTATCATTGCACCATTTCTCCAAAGTTCTCCTTTGTATATGAATTTCCTAGCGCATCGCTATATCACTTATCTTCCTACTTACGACTCATTACTAGCTCAATCGTCCTCACAAAATTCTTCAGAAATTCATCGCACTACAGCAACATACGACGATCACAAAATGTTATTGTGAGTCTAACAGATTTCGTATCCTTGAGAATCTACGAAAATCACAAACGGACCAACCAACCTTGTCTGCCCTTTTATTTCCAAAAAGAATAATAATAGCAACCTACAAACAAGATTTGCTAAATATATTACCTACAAAAATTGTCATTTATTCCCCTATAATTATTTTCATTGGATTAATAAAATAATAATATTATTATTTTAAATCGCCCAATCGGTGCGTGTCTTGTCGATTTGTCGCTCACCGTTGAGCGACTAGGACTAATCGCTCAACCGTTAGGCGACTATCACTAGTCGCTTGACCGCTGGGCGACTGGTACACTTGGCGCGCAACCGTTGGACAACTAGCCCAAGTCACTCAATGATAGAGCGACTGAGGATTATTACTGTAAAATAAAAAACGGAGGTATATTACTGTAATTTGGAATAAAAATAGATTGTTAAAAAATCAATATTCTAATTAAATCCTAGAAAAATCCCAAATGCCTACTCATGCATGGTAGAAGGTGAGAAGTTTAGTACTATATTACTAGTCTAGGTGGGAGGAGGCCAATATATAAGGTGGAGTTTGTCTTACCTAGTTGAAGCAAGCAAAAGAAGAACACGTGTGCGCTTGCTCGCCTTGCCACTGCCACGCCATTGCCCGCGTGAATGGTCTGGTAATTTCGTGTCCAGTTGGCTGTGGAGCTGTAGTTTCTTTTTGCACCTCAAAACTATGCATACAAATTAGAAATTGAAATTGTTTGAATTACATTGTTTCAATTGGTTTTTATGGCACACAACTTTCTGAAATAGAACAGAGACAGATTTAGTTTCGTATTGTTGTCGGTTCCTCTGTGCTGAACAGCCTCGGCTTCTCCATCCCTTCTTCGGCGTGCACTGATGTGGGGAGAGCATTGTCTTCGAAGCCGGCATCCCACATGATCCTGCACGGGTTAGGGCGAATCAGGTTTTTGGGAAGCGTTCACACGACTTCTCACGGCTTCCTCCTTCTCCATCATCCACTTTTCATCGTCTTCGCATTAGACTCTACAACGACCTTCGCCGGAGCGATTCTCTATAAGTCACAGTAATATCTTTTGATATGTCTAGGACTTGCTTTCTAGATTTTTGTTATGTGATGATGTTGATGACTACTTCTATTAGCAACATTCTTGGTTTAGGCTTTGATGTGTTTATGCATATATATGAGATAGATATATTTGAGTTGGTGATTATGTTACTGTTTATAGTCCCAAATATGCATAGTATATATATCGTTGTTGATTCAATTATTGTTTTAGGAATTATAATAATCACAAAAATTCGCATATACCTAAAAGATGTTGTATTCGTGTGGGCAGCATTGTGACTGGCTGATTATGATGTGTGAACGTACACTGTTTTGTGTTTACATGCTCTTTAGCACTAATACATTGTTTTGTGCTTACATGCTTGCTCTTTGGATGGGTCCATCTTTTTTTGTTTACTTGTTCCTGATAACATCACCGTATCAAAGTAGTAAGCTACTCATTCCATTCCAGTCACAAAAAAAAAAAAATCGTTTTTGACTTTTCAAAGTCAACAAAATACTACTTTGATCACTAAATTTATCATCATATTTTCGAGAAAAAAAGTTATAAGAGTGTAATGTTATGAAAGTATATTTTTCAAGACAAATTTACTCATATCATTTTGTATATCCAAACTACTTGTATATCCAAACTACGTATTTTAGATAATATATTTGATCTAATTTAGAACAAATTGACTGCATGCATTGTAGGGTGATTTGCTTACGTGACTGAACGGAGTAATAAACAACAACATCACAGTTCACATATAGCTACTGCTAGTGCTAGTGCTACACTATATTACATATGCAACAAAGATACTCTCCGGTTTGGCATGTTCTTGGGAGATGTGGCTCACTCTTGTTAAGCTGACCTGTTAACTAGTTAATTAAAGGAGAAAGTTGGACTTTTCGCTTGCTTTGTATAATTATTTTAATGTCTCTATTTGAAATGGCGCCGTATTTCTTATCCATGAAAAGCGTGGAAATATAGATAAACTTTAGTAATACTACTAGTACTCTTCCTAACAAAAACTTTGCGTCATCGTTGGAATTGTAGCTGCGTGCACAGTTTTGATTCGCCTTCGGCTCCTCAGTTTCAACTTCTTTCACGTTTTGTTATTGGACGCTAAGATCTAGGAATACTACTAGTGATGATGATGATGTCCTAATTATGCAGCGAAGTGTGGATTTGCATTACAGACAAAGGAGTCGTGCCACTGGGTAGTTGCAAAGCAACCAGTTCCGTCAAAGTAAAATGGGAAAGTCAACCTGGACATGTCCTCCCTGTGCATGAAAACCACATGTCCACAATGTCCTTAGGTATGCTCAGCCTGTCAGTCCTGCGACGGTGGCGCCGTTGCTGCCTGGCTGGCGACGCGGCCTCTCTCCCTCCTGCTGCCCTCCCCTCCCCCTTTGATCTCGCCCCCAGGTCGCCGTGTGGCTCACCGCCGTTTGCGGGCAGTGTGGCGTGGACACGGTGCGTTGTTGCGGCCGAGCCCCGGCGTGGGTGTGCGTCGGTGCAATGCTCATCGACCGCGCGGGGCCAGCATCCCTACCCAAATCCTTCTTCACCTCGCCGTATCCGGACAGATTTGACCTCTTCCTTGGCGATCAACACTGGAGTTAGTCCTCGTCGGTCCTAGGAGCCCCTTCGTCTTTAGTTACTCCCTGGCTCAAGCAGGGTCGCAGCTTGCGTGTGGCTGGCCAAACCTGGCAGCGGCCGCGTGTGTTGTGCGCGTGGCTGGTTGGGCCTGGTTGCATCATGAGTGGAGAAGCCCGGCAGACGGCGCGTCGGCCACGGCGTCACGAGCAGTGTCGAGGTGGGCGCATGACTGGCCAAGCTAGTCGTGGCCGCGCATGGCTGTAACAGCTCAAATTTCAAATTTCAGTAAAAATTAAAATTTATTTATTTTTGTGGAATTTTCTGAAATTTTTAAAACTTTTTATGAATATATCAAAACCAAAACAAATTTATTTGTAAAATTAAAAGCCAACTTTTAGTTGGAAATAATTTTATTAAGTCCAAAATAAGTATGGGAATTTCTATGAATTTTTCCATAATCTTTGGAGTTATTTTGCTATTTTCTAAAGCTTATTTGAATTATCAGAATTAAAACAATTGAAAAATTAAAAGAAAATCAAAATCCGGTTTTGGGCCGAAACCCAAAGGCCTCGGGCCAAAACCCTTCGCGCGTGCGGCCCGCACCGGCCCACACCCCCGCGTCGTTCCTCCCCTCGCGCATCCACCGTTGGATCAAAATCCAACGCACGCGCCGCACCCACGCACCTCTCTCTCTCTCCCCACCGTTGGATCAAAATCAACGGCCAGATCACGATGTTCATTCGGGAGGTCCGAATGACTCAATCAATGTGTGCCTTCCGATCGAAATCCAACGGCCAGGTCACACCCGATCTCTTCCACGTCACCACGCACGGCTGCGGCCGTTGGATCAGAATCCAACGGACCGCAGATCGCCGTCCCGCGCTTCTTCTTGGCGTAGCCGCGCGGCCGCCGCCATCTTCGCGATGTGGAGTCCGATTTCACCGCGCTCGCTCCTCGCTTTGTCACGTCGCGGCGCAACCGCTTCCGCACCGCACACCGCCCCCACTCCTCTCTCGTTCCCCTCTTCTCGCGCACATTCTAGCCGAAACCGCCGCTGCGCCCGCAACCGCCGCCGCACGCCCCCACCTTCTCCACGACGCTCCAGAGCTCCGCGACGCCTATAAAAGGGAGCCCCGGGCGCCCCTCTCTTCACTCATCCCAACCCCCTCACTCACTCTCCCTCTCTCACCGCGAGCTCGTCGCAATCCCGGTTTTCATCGCCGCCAAGTTGCAAGCTTCCGCCGCCGATTGCGTCGCCGCCGTCGACGTCGCGTCATCGCCGCCACCACCATAGTCATCGCCGTGACCCCGCGAAGCTGGTGCACACCTTCATTTCGCCGGAGGACCACCGGAGCGCTACCTCGCCGTCGAGCCGTACTTCGCCGCCGCCTTCGTCCTTGTCACCGGCCACCGCTCCACCCTCTTTCGTCGCCGTGGTGAGCATCGTAACCCCTGCACTCTCCTCTAGCCTTTGCGCACCTCGCCGGAGTTTACCCTCGCGTAGAACGCCGACAACCATCGGTCCCCGCGCCGGCACCGTGCCCGCCGACGTGGCACCGCCACACGACCGCTACCGAGGCACCACCTGTGTGTCACCTCGGCAAAACAGCCCGCGTGGCGCCGTGTCAGCGCCACGCGAGTGCGTGCGTGCCACCTCAGGCGCACCACATCCCACCCGGCTCGGTAGACCCAGTCTACCGTGAGCTGAGCCACCGACACGTGGGGCCCAGACGTCAGAAATTAGTTTAATTCCTTTTTATTCTGAAAATCGGTATGTTGACGTCATCATTGCGCAATAAGTTGAATTTCCTTTAGAAAAATAAACCAGGAAAATCTAATAAATTCAGAAATTAGGTTTTAAATGGATTTAAACTTCAAAAATTCATAACTTTTGCATCTGAACTCCAAATTGGGTGTTTCAAGTTGCAAAATTTGTATAAAATTATAATCTAGATAACTAAACCAAAATATTTCAATTTGGAGTTAATTTGAGCTATGATTTTGAATTTATTTAAATTTGAATTTATCGTATTTTCGCGTTTAGACTTCGACGACTCTGGAGAGTTCGACCAATCCGAAGACCTAGAATTCCAAGACGTCAACGAAGGCAAGTTACACCATTTATCATATTGCCCCCAGTATTTTAAGTTATTTTCAATTTTTAAATTATTTAATGCATGCATATGTTTGTATAAATATTTCAATGCCCTGTTTTATATATAGTTACTCCAATCTTTCATTGTATGGCCAATTTGAATATTGTACTTGATTGCCTTGACACCATAAAACAAGATATTATCAAAACTAGTCATATGCTTAGCAGGCTTAGTTTACACTTACGAATTTGGGAAGGTTTAGCCAAATCTCTTACAAATTTGTTTCAAACTTGACATGGTGGTATTGTTCTTACCACATGAATTTATAAAGAGAGTTTTACTCAAAATAAAATCAAAAATGGGTTTGGACTTAGGCGAAATGGTTGGAATGGTGGGTGCAGGTTTATGCACAGGATTGATCTGGATAAAATTAAGGCCCATGGTTTGTAGGAATGACGCCCAAGTCAATTGAGGACCGGTCTTTGAGCCGCTTATTGTTATGCCTTACCGTACCACCACACGTCCTGTATGGGCAGGATTTGGCTAATTAATTTGTAATATTTTAGTGTATTTATATCATGTTGATTATGTGGGTGTTTGTTAGACTTTTGTTCCCACTTGGCAAGAGGGGCTTCCTGGGCTCATTAGTCCAAAGGGCGAAACCTTAGAGGGCATGAGTACACTAGGACGTAACATTGTAAAGGCCTCATGATAACTGCTCACTCACACGCCTACGAAAGCGTGTAGTGGCCGACATAATGAGCATGTCATCTCGTGTGGGTAAAGTTGTACAAATTCTGCAGAGTAGAAACTATTCGAATAGTCGCGTCCGCGGTCATGGACATGCTAGCAAGGCCACTTAAAGTTAGATTTGTTTTTGGTTTGAAATGCTTTATCAAATGTTGAGGATGGTTAATCCTTATGAAAAGTTGGGCGGGAAGCCAAGTGTTAGGAGGGGATCCTTCACTTAATCATTGGAGATTATCCATATTACAACATCGTCATTTTAAAATATGATTTTAGTCATAGTATAAAATTGCCTTAGAAATTACTATGTTTATTTAACCTGAAAATGCTGTTTATGCAAAACAACCCCTGCCATACTCACTTGTTACCTTATGCATGCATTTTCATTCAATATTGGGTGTAGCTTGCGAGCACGGAAGTTGTGCTCACTCTTGTCGAATAAATCTTATTCAGAGAAGACTTTTTCCCGATGGTGAGGATCAGACTAGTAGGCCTTCGACCTGCACGATTGCTCGTGGCGCATCGTGTGGCTCACATATATTATTATGCTTCATTGTGTTATTCATTTGATATTTGATATTGTTGTTCGACTCATTTGTATTAAACATTTGATTACTTAATGTTATTTACGATTTCGTGATATGATTGTGATATCCATTTTGTGAGACTATGTACACTGGAAATCTTGGACCGGTGTATGAACACAGAAAATTCGGGATCCTTCGCTCCCGGGTTCGACAATGGCTGTCTGGGCCCGTCGTGGCCGTGTGTGAACAGCTCGGTGGGCGATGTGTCGATGGCTGCGTGTAGGAACCCGGGATTAACATCCCAGATCTTATGTGCATAACTGAACTAGTCCCATGATCAGTGGCTAGCTCACACAGTAAACAAATGTGATAACACAACTCTAAACGTTAAAATTTATTAAATAACCACATAGTTGATTACAAGATACCACTTTGTAAGAACCCGGGATTAAGATCCCAGATCTTCTTTGCATAACTGAACTAGTCCCATGATCAGTGGCTAGCTCACGCAGTAAACAAATGTGATAACACAACCCTAAACGTTAAAATTTATTAAATAACCACATAGTTGATTACAAGATACCACTTTGTAAGAACCCGGGATTAACATCCCAGATCTTCTGTGCATAACTGAACTAGTCCCATGATCAGTGGCTAGCTCACACAGTAAACAAATGTGATAACACAACCCTAAACGTTAAAATTTATTAAATAACCACAGAGTTGATTACAAGATAGCCTTACAGGGCAACATTAAATAAACACAGCGGATGACGATGAAGAAGTAGTGGAGTCCACTGATGCGCATGTGCAATCGATCGGGTAGCGCCTAGTCGTCAAGGTCCACACCTGAAGCGAAGTTCTTATCCTCTGAAATTTTATTTGCATAAAGCAAGTATGAGCACAACTTCTGTGCTCGCAAGTTATACCCGTCAGGTAACAGAATGACATGCATACATGGATGTAACAATAGAAAGGCTTATAGGGTTATCTTTGCAAAAACAACATTTGACATTAAATACCATACTAAGTTCAAAAGCTCAAGATTTATAAAATCTAAAATTGATTTTGTATTGATAAAGATAGTGTAGGCACCAACCTAACACCAACATAAACACGGGCACCAACCCGGGGCTTCAACCCATAACTTTTCTCATGGACACCCATCCATGTCAAACTGTTTTACAAAAACATTTTGAAATCGAAGTCTAACTTTGAGTGGCTTTGCCAGCATGTCCATGACCATGGACACGGTTATTCGAATAGTTTTACACTCTGCAGAGGTTGTACAACTTTACCCACAAGACATGAATTCTCTAGTTGTTTGGCATCCTTTGATACCACCGCTCACTACCTTAGGTAAGTAGTCTAGAGCACGTGTCAAGGCATTTACAATGCGCCATTCCACCATAGTCCTCCCTCGCTAAGGTTTCACCCCCTTTGGACTACCCGTCCGCAGGGTTCAGGCCCCCTCTTGCGCCAGGTGGGACTAACATCGGTCATAACATGACTACCCCCCATACCAACAGGAATGACCATAATGGAACTTTGCAAATTAATCAGCCAGGTCCTGCCCATACAAGACATGTGGTAGTACGATGTAGCTTAGCAAGATGCGGCTCGAAGACCGGTCCTTAACTGACCTGGGCGACAACCAACAGAACCCTGGGCTTCAACCTATCCAGTTGAGCCCGTACATAAACCTGCACCCACCAGACAACCATTTCGCCCAAGTCCAAACCATCATTTTATTTCATTTTCCAAAGTCAAATATAAAACTCCCATGACACACCAATGCCAAGGGTACAAATTAAACATCAATTGATCTTTGGCTGAAATCTCCCAAATCAAACATATTTGGTCTATAAGCATGGCTAAGCACAATATTTTTCAAATGATCCTAGTCCATACTATTGTATCAACTAGGTTTTATCTAAGGTGACAATATGCTTGCTTCAATTACCAAAATTGGCCATACAACGGATTTTAGACATAACTATAAATTTAAAAACAAGAATTTAAATTACTGAATATAAATAAGCATGCAGTAATAATTTGAAACAAAATTTAAATAATTTTAAATAATGGGTGCAAATATGATCAAGAATGTAACTTACCTCGTTTGAGGTGAACAGATCAACTGATACTGAGGTGATGTTGTTTTTCTTAATAGGTCACCTAGTACTCACAAGTACTTTCTCCAGGTAGTCTATGTGTACAATCACAATGATCATACAGTCAAAATCAATCCTCTTATGTGCTCTTCAATGGCGTCGAAATCTGACTTTCCGAAGTCGTCGAAATCTAATCGCGAAATAAGCCAAATTCAAATAAAATTCAAATAACAATTCAAATGAACTCCAAATTAAATAATTTTGGTTTAGTTAGCTAGATCTTGAATTTAGACAAATTTAGAAATTTGAATCACCCAAATCGGAGTTCGGATGCAAAAGATATGGGCTTTTGAAGTTTGAATTTACATGAAATGATAGTTTTAGGGTTTAAAGAAATTATTGGTCAAATGAGCTCAAAATTAAATGATTTTAGTTTAGTTAGCTAGATAATAATTTTATACAAGTTTTGCAATTTGAAACACCGAATTTGGAGTTCATATGCAAAAGTTATGAGTTTTAGAAGTTTAAATCTATTTAAAAACCTAAATTCTGAATTTTTAGATTTTCTTGATTTATTTTTCTAAAGGAAAATCTTTTCTCGCGCGACATGACGTCGATAATGGAATTTCGAATTAAAACAATTGGAGAAAAATGCCACAGTGGCTGACATGTGGGCCCCTTGGTCAATGGACCAAGTCCATGGTCCGGTCAACGTCCACGGTGGTCTCGGTCCACCGCACAGTGCGTGCGGGTGTGCGTGTGCTGGCGCAACCACTGAGGTGGCCGCCACGTGGGTTGCCACATGGGCAAAGGTGAGGTGGCGCGACGTGGGCCGGCGCGTGGTGGTGTTCCATCCTCGATGGTTGCCGGCGACCGGAGGCACGCGGCGCGTGTGAGTGGTACCATGCGAGAGGAGAGTGTGGCGATCACGAGGCTCACCGTGGTGGCGCGAGGTGCGAAGAATCGCCGGCGGCGTAAATAGCAGCGCGGTAGGGTCGGGCGGCGCGGTGGTTCGAGGCGCTCGCGGCGGCGTGAGCACCGATTAAGCGAGGATGCGGCGGGCCGATGGAGTGGTCGGGCGGTCGTGGCGGCAATGGTGGCGGCGCTAAGAGCGGCGGAGTGCTTCACGGCCGGCGGTGGTATTCGCAATCCGCAAAGAGAGGTGAGGCGGAGGATGAATGGTGGTGGTGGGAGTGAGGCGGTGCGCACCCTGCTCCATTATAGGGGCGGAGAGCCGGGAGGTGGAGATCGTGTGCGGCATGGTGGCTGCGTTTCCGAGTTCGTGGGCAATCGCGCGGAGGAGGTGAGAAGCGGGGTTGGAGCGGTGGTGGGAGTGCGGTTGCGGCGCACGCATGCGCGATTACGAGGCGGTTAGGGCGGCGGTTGTGGAGCCAGGCGCGCGGCAATGGCGGCGATTTCGGGCGTGGCGCGAGGAGAAGAACGGGGAGGAAGAAAGGCGCGGGCCCACGCGAGAGATGAAGAGGTGACGGGTGGGGCAGTGCGGGTGAAGAGAGAGAGAGCGGGCGAATGGGCCGAGGCGCGGTGAAGAGGAGTGGGCCGGAGGTGTAGAAAACAGAGGTGGGCCAAGAGCTTTCGGCCCGATAGTTTTTCTGAATTTTCTTTTGACTTTTCCAATTGTTTTAATTCTAGTAATTCAATAAAGCTTTAGAAAATAGTAAATAAAATCCAAAAATCTTAAGAAAATTCACAGAAATTCCCTGGGGTATTTTGGATTTAAATAAAATAATTCCAACTTATAATTGGCTAAATATTTTGCAAATAAATTATTTTGGCTTTTGATTTACTTTAGAAAAGCTTTAAAAATTCCAGAAAATTTCTAGAAATTAAACAATTTTTTATTTTTCAATTTAAATCAAATAAAACTTCAAGATCTTCAAATAAATTTCACTTTTGACTTTTAAAATTTCAAAATTCAAATAAAATAATGAAACTCTATCAAATTTGAAAAATCCAATAAAACATTAACTTTATTTTATTTTATGTACCAACACCATGAACATGCGCATGTGAGCCGTTTCCCATCGGCAAGGCTCCACTCCCGCCGACTGACGGGAAGAAAACAAGGAAACATTAGCACACACATGAATATTAGCACCGTCCCATCCACCACTCAGGTGAAAGACAAGCCGAAAGAACAAAGGGTAAAGAATTACCATACCGGATGTTCCTCCTTCAGTCTCACTAATCACCATGTTTGTCGATTTCTTTTCTTGTTTATATTTGCGGTCTGGGCATGCACTAGCCCAATGCTCATCACTCCTGCAAACAAAACATCCTCCACCTTTCTTGTTGTTTTTCTTCTTGAACTCAAAGAGTTTGCTTAGGCTTTGTATTGTTGTTCTCTTGCTTGTTCTTCTTCCTCTTATTACGAGATCCAAATGAGTTTTCTTACGCACTATATTTGCAATGGAAGACTCAACTCCTTTTCCACGGTTGTCTTTTGCTCTCGCCCTCTCCTCAACATCAAGAGATCCAATAAGCTCAGCCACGCTAAACTCTTGTCTCTTGTGTTTTAGAGAAGTAGCAAAATCCCTCCAAGAAGGTGGCAACTTAGCGATTATACCACCGGCCACAAATTTGTCGGGTAACACACATGGAAAATGTTCTAGTTCCTTCGCTAGCGCTTGTATCTCATGAGCTGTTCCACTCTGGATCGGTTCTCAACCATCTTGTAGTCATCAAGTGCTCCATGAGGTATAGCTCATCACCCGACATCGAAACTCCAAACTTTGCCTCAAGAGCATCCCATAATTCTTTGCCTGATGTGCAAGATATGTAGTTTTTCTCATACTTGCTATGAAGTGCACTAATCACGGCGCCTCGAAACAGGTTGTCAGCAGCCAAGAACTTTTGCTCCTCATCAGGAGTAAATTGTTCAGGCTTCCCTTGTGCGGCGTGAAAGCAGTTCATAGCAGTCAACCACAGTACCATCTTGGCACGCCATATCATGAAATTCTTGCCATCAAAAATATTTGGCTTCAAGGCGGCAGCAAAACCACTGACAGAAAAATGCCTATTATTAGGTTTTTGGAATGTTAGAAATTTAGGCATTTTCATGGTCAATTTAATCCAGAAATAAAACATCGTGAAATTTTGATGACATATATGTGCATGTGTATATTGCTAACAAAAGCTACAGACATGCAAGAATGACATACCTATCGATACCGCAAATACACAAAATACGGTAATAAGAGAGTTTAGAGTGTACCAGGCGGAGGGTCCCATGCCGAGGGCATCGGAGGCTCCATTCGCATACGAGTCATGGTGCGTTGCTCAAGTCGTGGATCACGATCGGTGCGGGATGATGTTCGCGATGCGATCCACGACGGTCACCGGAAGGCGATGTCGTGAAATCGGCGAGGAAGAAGACGTAGGCGATGTGGGCGAGCGTTCGTTAGGAAGAAGACAACGGCGGCGTGAGCGGCGATCGAATCGCTCCCCAAAACCTAATCGCCGCACACCCGTGCAAGGTTCGCAGATGGGCGATGGTTCCGAGGCACTGCTCACCCGTTGCTCGTCGCGCAGAGGAACGAGTCGGGAAAAACGACGGTGAAAAGTGGTCTCTCGGATGTGAAGCGGAGAGGACTTGAACCGACAGGAGTTTCCGTTTATACTCGCCGCCGGAGAGAAAAGGTCACGAGGAGCTCGGAGATGGAGACATGAAGAGATGGTAACCGCGCAATCAATTCGCCTCCACCATAAAGAGAAAACTCCGTAATTATGTGGATTAAGTGCCACCATTCACGAGAGAAACTCCGTAATTATGTGGATTAAGTGGCAAAATTGATCACGCCCGCTCGTCCGCTCGCGCTGCTGCCGCCACGCCACGCCCACGCCACGGCCTCGGCCTCGGCGCGGCGGCAAGCGCGTGTGGCACTTTGTGTTCTTTTCTCAGCTTCTCAATAGAGATGGATAATTTCCAACCATATAAGCTAAGTTAACGTTCAGTCAAATTCCCGTACGGTATTAAACCATACAACGCTTATTGTTACGGACCGTAGAGTTTTATTTGATTTATTAAATATTATATGGGCCAAGCCCATAATATATCCAACAAACCTGGCCACCAACACGCAAATCTGCAACAAAGTTAAATCTAGAGCCAGGAATTGCGTCTCTAGCATGGCATTACCAGCTCCTTTCAGGATGTTGTTTGCGATGAGCTGGGATTCATCACGAGGACTTGAGGCTTGAGCTCAGAAGGTGCTAGCTTGACAGAGTTGAACATCTGCGCAGTGAATTTGTGGTTTCTGAGGGACAAGAATGACATCTTCAGCAAGAGCTGAGTGACACCAATGAGAACATACATTGACACTGCAGTGCAGGAGGAGATGATGCGAGTGAATCAGTTTGCCAGTGAGGAGGACAAAGTAGCGTATGGTATAGCAACCTAAAGCGGTGGTAACAGGAACTGTGAGCAGAAGGGCCGTGTCACTGCAGGACTGGACCGTCTCGCCATGCACTCACTACTGCCCCTTGGTCGTAGTTGAGCCCTGTCAAGAAGAGAAGCAGTCAGGTCCGCTGCTTAGGCAGCCTACTCCTGCAGGCTGCGGAACCCTCATTGATCAAAGCATATATATATCTACCATAACAATACAATAGTTTTTAATTTGTTATCACCATTACCTACGTTCATCAAACCTGGATGTTTATAACTACTCAACATCTCTAAAACCTAAGTTGGATGAACATATATTTCGGATGAAAACAATATAGCTCATTTGGGCTTCCACACGAGTGTCAAACTTTATTTTCAAGAAGCTTGAGATGGCAATAGTTGGGAAACCATTGAAGATTCTTTAAGTCAATGTCAACTGTAACATGTATCAAACCATTGAATAGTAATGTTGCCAAGCACTATTCTGCCCTCAAACTAGCAAAGGTACAATTAAAATGTTTGGTAACATTATCATAATAAGTCTTCCGATTCCAATTACGTAGATTCCTTATGTTATCCATGTTGGATCTCGACAGTTGACACTGTAAACTACACATTTTTGGTATATTACGTAGTTGAGGATTTGGAGCTGTTTATAAGGCTTCATGGTCCTGCAGACTATATGCTGTTCATTGTTATGGACTCGTTCTTTGGTAATAAGTATACGTGTCGGTTTAATCCGTTGCCGGCCGCGACTGTGCTGAATCCGGCAAAGCTACGGAGCGAAACCGAGTTGGACTCTGGTACTTAGCGTGACCGAGTAGGATTCTGGCCCTGTTGCGCATGCCTTGCGCAAGGGAGGAACTCAATAGAGATTGTATCAGTTTCATAAATAGGTATATTAGGTAGTATCCCTCTCGGATATTTAGAGATTGTGAGCTATCCCTTTCGGATACATTTAGTGTTTAGTCCTCCAAGTACAAGGGCACCGAATTGTATTAAACAAATCAAGGAATAATAGAGTAGTTTCTCCCCCTTCTCTACCGCACGGCTCAGAGCCTCCTTGCACTGGCCGGGAACAAGTCCCAACCTGCCCACGAGGACGAGCTTCATCGCTCTCCATACCCCCCCCACACTCAAACCCCGATTCCTGTTTTCATCTTCTTTCACCCTTGCGACATCACCTCAAGCCGAGCCATACCAATTTGGTATCAGAGCCGAACGTCGTCATGTCCGGTGACGATCCTAAGTCTCAGGCGGCTACCGTCGCTAGAGAAGACTCAGCCTAGCTCGGTCAGATTCTCGCGCAGCTGTCCACACTCAACTGAAGTTTGGATAGCCATGATCTGCGTATATCGCGCACGAAAAAATTCCAAACGGAGGATCCGAATAGCTGGTGTCGGCTCCAATGGCAGGCCGTGGCCAGATGGGTGACGGTTTCCATGGTGTGCC
The DNA here is from genome assembly GCA_036346255.1 of Ampelocalamus luodianensis. Classification (NCBI taxonomy): domain Eukaryota; kingdom Viridiplantae; phylum Streptophyta; class Magnoliopsida; order Poales; family Poaceae; genus Ampelocalamus; species Ampelocalamus luodianensis. The sequence continues at coordinate 11,806,786 of CM070620.1, forward strand.
GCGATATCATAAGTTGGAATTTCCAACAAATGATGGAGACGAAGACCCCCTAACCTCGCTCAATCGATGTGAGCACTTTTTTCGCGTCCAGCGTACGATGGAAGAGGGGAAAGTTTGGCTCGCAGCCTACCATCTCATAGGCAAAACACAATTGTGGTACTATCAACTCGAGCGAAACGAGAGTGTTCTATCACGACCTCGCTTTGTCAAGTATGTGAATATGCACATCGGGCCGCCCTTACGCAGCAATCCGCTGGGGAAATTGGCTCATCTACGGTGCACAGGGACTATCCAAGAGTACCAATAATAATTCCTCGCCTTGCTATGCTGCACCGAGTAGCTTTCGGCCAAGCAACAAGTCCAGCCCTTCACGGTCGGACTCTGCAACCCGCTGAAGGGCGACGTCGAACTACACAATCCATCCAATTTGCAAACGGCGGTGAGTCTGGCCTATGCTTATGAGCACCGCGGCGAGGAAGATACAACCGAGGCTCTTGTGTCGTTACGCAACACCACTACGTCACGATTTTCAGCGCCAATCCCATCCAAACAGTCAAGCCTCAACTGGCTGGTTGTGCGCCATCTCCACCGATCACCCACCCGCCCAACCCAGCGACACCGGGCACTCCACAGCGTGGGTTGTTGCCGGGACCACCCACCTCTCGGTTCTAGCGCCTCACGCCCGAGGAGATGAACGACTGCCGCCTCAAAGGGTTATGCTACAACTGCCTGGCAAAGCTCACCTGTGATCATGCTTGTTCATTCAAGGGCATCTATCTTCTCGAGCTCGATGACGACTCCGGTGATGAACCGGCCGACACTGACGTACAAATTTCCTTGCACGCCATCACGGGTGTGAGTACTGGCTGGACCATGAAGCTCCGGGTGTCCATTCAGGGCTTCCTCACGGCTTTGGTGGACTCCGGCTCGATGCATAATTTTTTGGTCGACAGCGTTGTTGACCGCATTGGGGTTCGCCTTACCCCGCTCCTTGGGATGAAGGTCATGGTGGCAAATGGCGATCGTGTCACTAGGTTGGGGGTGCACCACAGCTTGCGCATCAACATCAACAACGAGTCTTTCAACATCAACTGCTACGCTTTACCGCTGGAAGGCTTTGACGTGGTGTTGGGCATTCAGTGGCTCTGTGCCCTTGGGTCTATTGTTTGGGACTTTGACCTTCTTACCATGTCTTTCTGGTGACGGGATCACCAGGTGACATGGCAGGGCCTCGTCACTGACCATGGCATCCCACACGTTCACTCGTGCGCCCGTGCTGACTAATATTTTGCTAGAGTTTGCACCTATCTTCGACGTTCCACGTGGCCTTCCTCCGCCTCGCCATCATGATCATCACATCCTTCTTCTTCCTGGGATAGCTCCGATGGTTGTTCGTCTGTACCGGTACACGCAGTTTTTGAAGGATGAAGTTGAGCGCCAGTGTGACGACATGCTTCAACAGGGAATCATCAGGGAGAGTACGTCGGCTTTCTCAACACCAATGCTTTTGGTCAAAAAGCACGATGCTACTTGGCGTTTTTGTGTGGACTATCGCGCCTTGAATGACAAGACCGTAAAGGACAAATTTCCAATTCCGGTCGTCGATGAGCTCTTGGATGAGCTCAAGGGCGCGTGTTTCTTCACAAAGTTGGACCTATGTAGCGGCTATCACCAAGTCCGAATGCATCAGCCGAACATTGAGAAGACTACTTTTTGTACGCATCAAGGCCATTTTGAGTTCATGGTTATGTCTTTTGGCCTCACCAGCGCACCGACAACCTTTCAAGTTCTTATGAATGATGTTCTTAAGCCTTTTCTTCGTCGCTTCGTCTTGGTGTTTTTTTTTAACAATATTTTGATTTACAGTTCATCCTGGTCGGAACATATTTAGTAGGTGCGTGCAGTCCTCCAGCTTTTAGCCGAAAACAAGTTGTTCCTTAAGCGATCCAAGTGTTCTTTTGGTCTGGATTCGGTTGCCTATTTGGGCCACATCATCTCCGGCAGGGCATGGCAATGGATCCGAATAAGGTTTTGGCAGTGGCGGATTGGCCAGTTCCTACTTCAGTCAGGGCTTTGCGTGGGTTCTTTGGTCTCACCAGTTATTACCGCAAATTTATCAAAGATTACAGACTCATTGCAACCCCTCTCACCAAGTTGAGGAAAAAGGAGGCGTATGCTCTGTCTTCTATGGTATATAATATTAATAACATGCTTCTTGGTGGAATCCCAATTTGGCACAAAACCATTGGATATAAAACGCTAAATTCACACATGTGCAAGCTGCCAGACATTTGTTCAATGAGTGTTGAGGAATGAACACCTTATAGCCCAGTTTGTGCTTCATGGGTCAATGTTAGTCAATTTTATGGTCCATGTGAAGCATACAGAGAATAGGCATTTGTTCCATTTGTTCTTTCATAGTCCTCACTCCACACAATGACAAGCGGCAATTCTACACAAAAGGAAGAATAGAAGATTCTCCAGATCAAGCTGCACAAGGGCTTGATTCTACATGATAGCCATCCAATATGTCTAAATAGATTTTGGATGATCAAGTAGAAAAATATGATAGTACTTGCATAAGGAAAGAGAATTGAAACATAAATAGATGTCAAAGAAATACTAAAGTTCTCAACTGATAACATACGTTAGCAACTTCCGCTCCCACACTACAAAATGCACCAAATCAATATTATCCACTACCCACAAAGAATAAATTGTATCAAACCAATAGTATCACAATATCCAGTGGCTCAATAAGCGCAGCCAGAATATTCAAGGAAAGCAAATATTTGCATGACCATGGAAACTTTGGAAAGCATGTCTATGAAACCATTATTCTGTTTTTATTTTTCCATGATGATACATCCTTACATAGGAAAAAGGAAGAAATCAATAGCATTATATACCTAGAAAAATGGTGCAAAATGGTATTTCTTTGATGAACTTCCTATTAACCATAAATAACAACCAGTAACTCACTCGGTACCAACAAATTAAATTGGTAAGAGCATCTATTTCGAGAACAATGTCACGGGCACTTAAGAATTCTCCTCCACGCTGACTGAAGTCTTCCTAGCTTTCTTGTCATCAACATATAACTGGTAGCCATACGAAATAAATCCCCAGATGGCCATCAGCATAGCTATAATCTTTATTCCATCCATCTTGTCATGAAAGAAAATCACAGCGAAAACAGGAATGATGGGTAGAGCTAGGGTGCTTATCACATTTGAAAAGAGTGATGACACCACAAAGATCAACCCCACCACTCCAACAGAAGCTATCTGCCAAGATATAGCAGTCCACAGTAGTGTCATTACATATGACAGCTTCCCTGAGCGGAACACATGCATCTCTCCCTCCAGAGTCTTCCATTCACCACTTGCGAATAACCCAACTAGAGAAGCCAATGTTGCCACAAGTGCTGTATAAATCTGCATGTTCAACACGACTGAGAAGGTCTCCCTCTTAATAACCTTCTCGAATGCAACTTGCATTAGGGAGAGAATAAGTGAGTATGTGGCTGATGCTCCTAGTGTCAACAAGAAACCCAATATGTATTTCCCGTGTGAGATATCATTAGTGCCCTGAGATTCTTCATCAACTCCAAGGAGTGAAGCGGAAAAGGTAAGGAGGATTACAGAGTTGAAAATCAAAGGGGTTAACTTTTGAGCATTGAGAACATATGAGAAGACAGCATTGAAGGCTAGCTGACTAGCACAAATGAGCGAATACGTTGAGACAGGAAGATATAATAGGCCATAGGAATACATCAAATCGTCTGCAGCTATGATGAGCCCCAAGACAACATATATCAGAGTGATTTTGGAGACAGGAGTCTCAGGGCTACTGATGGTTGTTTGTGTAGAAGGTGACTTTGAACGGAAAAGATATAGGGGAATGAACAACACCGGAAAGCCAGCAGTTTGGACAAATGTGGACATCCACTTGCTATTGCCACCTTGATTGTAGTAGAACCTCCCAAGGAGTGTTGATGTCGTCTGACCCGCAATGAGGAAGAAAATGTTCACTGCCACCATCAACCACCATTGCCAATGCTTAACAGGAGAGTTTTGTGGTGGTGCTTCATGGGTTGATGATGTTGCAGCTTTGGATGATCCTGCAATTCAAAGTAAGAAGGCAACGCAACAGGTTAGACCAAACCGCAAATGCTTAGCATAGATGATAACAGGACATAACCAGATGCTCTTGAGGAATTTCTGCAACTACTAGTAACGCCATAAAGTCTACTTCTTTGTGAAATGCATTGCATATTTGCATATAGCTGGTGTTCTCATCAACAACTAAACCACCTCAGGCAGATGAACAACAGGATTTCTCATCACCATCTAAACACGCCAGTACGCCACCAGCCCACCACCGCACATGACGCGCACGCACTCACTGGCACACTGCCTTCAAATCAGCAACAGTGCAAAGAGGCGTTCGCTGCGTGACGCGCAGCGCGTGCACCACAAAGCACATGCAGCAATAAGCCAATAAGGATATGGAAATCATGCGCGCACGCGCAGGTTAAAAATGAAAGATGATCTAAACTCTAATCCAATGCTCATAAACAAAACTCGCTACACCAAACAGGGCGCCCTACACGAACAGGCAATTCATCGAACACCTCGTGCGCCTGCTCCCACACCAACGTACCACCAAAAAGCCTAAGAAGGCGAACGAGATCATCTCTCTATCAGGGTTTCCCACTGTCCCGCACGCACCGGAAGGCAACTCCAAGTCTCCAATCAGGAGAATTCCGCGCTTTTCTCACCACTCCCTTAACGAAAAGCAAAAAGAAAAAAGGAAAAAACTAACTAACAGTAAGACGGAGAGATAGATAGATAAGCGGCAGATTGACCTGCGATTTGTATCTGGACCTCTTCCTGGTTGTTGCCGTCGTCGCCGGCCATGTCGTCGCCGAGACGCCCGTGTGCGCGATCCGAGGCAAGCGGAGGAGTGTGGAGATGATACGAGGGGAGGAGATGATGAGAGAGAGGAGGCGGGCGGTGGTCAGCGTGCGATGGAGCGCCGCACGGGGGTAGCTGGTAGGACCGCGGAGCAGCGTTCTTTTTGTACTTTGCGTTGCGTCTTTTGCCGTTGTTATCGTGTGACGAACAATACCAAGGACTTTCCAGTCGGGTTCGCCTTCGGTGCGTCACCGATTCGGGATAGTCAGTGGAGACGAGCCCAACAGTTGTAGCTAGTACTCCAGAATTGACCCAACATAAATGTAGTTGCGTAGCCGCGAACTCATGTTTTTTTTTTTTGGTAATTTTGATGCTGCACGCTAGCCCGTACAAGTGAAATATCGTATGCAATCGTCAAGTGACCAGCCCACACATGCTGATATGTTCATATCAGTCGCTTATAAGCAGATTGCATAGCAACGGTAAACAAAAGCGTGTGGGACTATGGGCCTTGCCTTGCCGAAGCCCAGGTCCAACTCGACAACTCACATCCACCTCACGTTCCCCTTCCCATGTTGTTCTCGTTCCAAAATTCCCTATTCAATCAATCGAGCAATTCCCCATTCAATCGAGGCATTGATCGACCACTGACCTGAGGAGTAAGGAGGGAGGCCGTGTCAGGACAAGGCAGGGAGCCGGCAGCCTGGTGGGTGAGTAGATCTGGGCAGCTGGGTGGGCGTGGAAGCCGAACCAGCCAGTCCAACCGGAGCGTGGCCTCGTGGGGAGCTGGGGAGGCGAGCCCGGAGGTTGGAGGAGGCGAAGGGTGATTGGCCGAGGGAGGCTAGGCCGGCTGGCCACCTGGCCGGGAGGCACCGAGGAGGCGAGGTCGCGAGGAGGAGGGAGGGCGGGCCGCCTGGCCGCCTAGCCGGGAGCCATCGAGGAGGCGAGGTCGTGAGGAGGGGGAGGCCGGGCCTGCTGGCTGCCTGGACGAGAGCCATCGAGGAGGCGAAGTCACGACTCGCAAGGAGGAGGGAGTCTCGGGGCTCGGGCTCTCTACCAGCGGCCTGACGCCTCACGCCCTCACCTCACGGCTCACGCTTGGGCGCCTGGCTGAGAGGAGGGCAGGAGGCGATTGTGCTGAAGAGTGAAGACCTGAAGACTCAAGTGCTTGAAGGAATCAAGGAATGAAGGTCACTTGAACCGTTGAAGTTGCTGCAGGCTGCAGCTCTGCTGATGTACCTGAAGACTGAACTGTTGAGTACTTCACAAATCACACTTGAGTGTTGAGTGTTGACTGCTCTGCGCCTCTGCCTCAGACCTCATCAGTCATCACCTGAGTGCCTGTGCTGGTATATTAATACACGTTGCTCAATTACCAATTTGTTACTTTGTTAGTAAGTTTGATATAGCGTGATATATACTCAATTAGAAATTAATTTATAGGTTTGCAAGAATATAAGACTATGTTTGTTACAAATTAGTTTAGTTATGCGAGGCTTTGAACCTACCCTCATTTTTTGTTCTGGATTCACCGCTGGTCCAACATCTGATAGACTGATAGCTCAAAAGTGAAGTGCACTGTGGCAAATTTTGCTCCTTTTTTTTTGGCAGGTCACGGCCTCGCGGGAGGGAATGAGGTTCAGAGAATCCAAACTGGCGGAGATGAGATGAACCGCGCCCTTCCTTTATGCCTGACAGCGATCGGTGACGATTAGATTGTCTCGATTTACTGGATTCTCCGGTGTCCTGACCACACGTTTGCCGCGCGCGCGCCGCCGTCCGTCCGCCTAGTCTGACTTTGCCTCCTGAACGAACGCAACCGCGTCTCGAATTTGCCAAAACAGCGGCAGAAAAGCATCCCCACAGCCCCACAGCACTCGGCGGCAGAGTAGTGGGCCTGCTTCTTAGTACATACTGGACTTAATTGCATGTACGGCGGCCGGCACGGCCCGGCACAAATTAAGGAAATTGAGTGTCGCCGCTGCACTGACTACCTGCTAGACCCGAGCGCACTTGGACAGCTGGACATTTGGTTCATCGTGCACGAACGGGGAGATAGTCTGGAAGAGTGTCCGGTTGCTTGTCTGGGCCTAAACTCGTGTCAGCCTTGAGAGGAAGACTCTTTTCTACAGCTACTCTGTGATGTCATGAGGCCAAATGGGCCAAGGAACTGGCGTCCAAATCCTCCTCCACCACTCGATTCTTACGGGTGTGTCCGGAAATAAATCTTCTGGTTCTTTCCGTAGCTGTCCGATTCTTTCCTCATTCACATATGCTATAGTATTATCTTACAAGATCCAATGGTGATGGAGGAAGAGCCTCACCAGAAAATTTATTTCCGGTGTATCCGGCATCCCCTAGAATAGCAAAATTAAAGCAGAATGTCGCAGGCGTCGGGCGCTTCCGCGGCGCGGGACAGCTTATCGCACGCCGCGCCGGCGCGTACGTCGTCGACTGCGCGCCCACCACCGACTCGTTCTTCCGCCTGTAGACGGTAGTAGCCGAGGCAGGCACTGAGGCTGTGGACGACGTCGGGTCGGCCGAGAGGACGGCGCGCTAGTTATATGTGTTCGTGGACCGTGGTGCGGTTGACACGGCGGCACATGTCGTGCATGGTGTGACGTACGGACGAGGCTTCCACGGTATCATCGATCGGGGAGAGAGTTCATCATGCTTGACGTGTCTGCTTCTTTGTTCCTAGCTATATGTGTGTACAATGTACGTGCTGTATGGAAGGGAGCCTCGTGCTATATATCCAACATCCCAAATCATCCTCAACACCACACGCATCGCAATTTCGCAGTTGATCAGCTTGCGGTTGGTTACTACTACAAACTGTTTTCCCCATGTGGCTCGATCTTGAATTTGATACAATATCGATCTGTCCACAAACCACAGAGAAAAGAATGGGCCAAAAGGAGAAAGTGGGCTGCATATGCCTTGCTTCCACTCAACGTCCCACAAAGCTAGCACCCCACGTTCAAAGATCGAAAAAAGCGCGAGATAGATTCCAAGCAGGCCACTCGCCCACTACACCATATTGCATGCGAAGCATGCAAGGCACTACACAACCGAACTCGTCCAAGGAAAGCATAAATTAAGAAGTTAAAAATCATTCACCAGTAATATATTATACTCATCGAAAAATCAAGCTCATTATCCCTGCATGTCCATGCTAACTATTAAGCACGGACAGTACAGAAGTAACAATTAATCCCTAATCCTCGGTGTGGATGGAGGCGGCGACAGCGACGCCGCGACGGCGAGGGCGATGGTCGCCAGCTTCTTGAACTCAGCGTCCTCCGCGGCCAGCGGCGAGGTGTCGTCGGCCTCGCCGAACGCGTCCTCGCACGTGCCGGGCGCGTCCAGCGCCGCGCTGAGCTGCGTGACCGCGTCCTGGGTGGCCTCGTCCTCGCCGCGGGCGATGTCCTCCGCGGCTTCGCCAAGCTGGTCCACGGCGTCCGAGTACACCTCCGCGCACACGCCGAGGCGCTCCCGCCTCCTCGCGTCCTTCTCCGAGGAGCTCAGGGCGGCAATGCGCGCTGCCGTTGCATTGGCGGCCGCCTCCGCTATCTTCGCAGCGATGGCGGCGAGGCCGCGCGCGTCGGCGGTGGAGCTCGTCTTGTCGGCTTGGAAGGTCTTGATGCAGTAGTCGTAGCCGATGGACGGGTGGCCGGCAGCGAAGGACTTACATGCGTCTTCTAACGTAGAAGACTTGCACGTAGACAAGATGAGCAGGAGGAAAAACACAGAGGAGCTAGAGAGCAGCTTCATGGTTGGTTTCGATCGATGGTTCTCTTACCTTGGTTTTGTGTTCTCGTGGCGAGGTTTTGAGAATGTTGGATGGTAGCGTGTGTATCAGTGTATGTATGTATGTACACGGCGTCCGAGTGTAGAATGTTCCGAAAAACACGCGCAAGGGTGGGCGAGCCGGACCGCGCGCGTTGGGTGGGCCGGCCCATAGACTAACCATCCACAGGTGGGCTGGGACGCCTAGAATGGGCCTAATTGCAGGAATGTTTTTTTAATTACAGGAAAGTCTTAGTCGGCCCAAGCTGCAAAGCAAAATTGGGCCAATGGCATAAGCCGCTCCGGTCACTGCCGAGACGAGACGAGACGAGACGAGGCGGCTGCTCAGATCGGAGTTGCGGCGGTGGCGGCGGCGATGGCGATCCGGCACTACTGGTCGATGGCCGCGGCGGCCGTCGGGTTCCGGCTCGTTCTGGTGCTCTTCGGCGGCGACCTCCACCTCGCCTCCCGCCCCGAGGTCTCCACCCCCCTAACCTCCCTCCGCCGCCGTAAGCACCTCCTCTCTCCCCGACCTTCTCGACCCCAGCCGTCATGTGATGTCGCCATAACCTGGACTTCTCGTTTGCTTCCCGTGTGTGTGTGTTGCAGTGGCGGAAGGGTACTGGCTGAAGCAGGCGTCTATGTCCCCTTACTCCGGTACGTTACGCGCTCCCCGTCCTTGCTCGCTTAGCTAATTTTCACTTGACATTTGCATCTGGGCGAACAAACTATTGAGGTCGCCATAGGGCATAGTGTTACTAGCTACAAATGAGCAACTTTTTAGATATTTGGTTGGGTTCTACTGATAAGAACCATTAAGTGTTAGCTGCTGCACTAAGTGAGTACTTGTAATGGATGAAATAGCACAGGTTGTGTTTCAGAAAAAGGTAAAGCAGCGCAGAGCTGCTATATCATTCCTACTTAGCATCAGAGGTGCAGATCTTGTTGCTATATACATGGTTTAGCAATGATATTTTCATTGGACTCTTTGCAATGTTTATGTGTTATAGTATGAACTTGAAGGGATGATCCATTCTGTTGAATGATTTGTATTTCAGGTTCGATGTATCATGGTTCCCCTTTGCTGCTATCGGTTCTTGGTCCGTTAACTAATAAAAGGTGATTGATCCCTTTGTTTTGATGCTTCTGTGGTTATATCTTCGCCTTCACCAGTGCAGCTATGCCTTCACAGCGTTTATTTACTTGATCTGACCCAATCGTCATTTGAAATGTTAACATTCTGACATTCCATGGTGTTACAGGTCTGATGGACACCATTCTCATATATATTGCAGGTAAATAAGTTGGTATGCACTTTTCCATTAAAACTAGTGTATATGTTTATCTAAGATCGGCAACTTGTTGATATATACTTGATTTTCATAGAAGAAGCAGATTTTCTTTCGAATAAGCTTTGTTCCTTATGTTCATATTTTGCCTTAGCATGTATTTTTTTTCAAACCAAATAAAAAACTTGAAACCTCGAATGTTTTCCATGTATTTTGCCTTAGCATGTATTTTTTTTCAAACCAAATAAAAAACTTGAAACCTCGAATGTTTTCCATGTATTTTTGCATTTTGTTGGCGGTCATATAATTTCTATTACACTCATGACTGCACGACACAGTTTGATTTTTGTGGCTGTAGATTTCATAGCTGCCATGCTCATCCGAGCAACTGGCCATAGACTCCTAATGGCACGCAACAGAAGCTTGAAGTCACTGGACCTCACGAAAGCAGTAAATACTTCAGGTGAGTCATGGCAGCTAAGGTTATGTTGTTTCCCGTCCCTCCTCTTGGAATGTGCTTTATCGAATACTGACATAAATTTTCCTTAGTTTGTTGCTACCACTCTTTACTTGTTTTAGCAATCACCACACATAGCCCCTTACAGTATACAAGCTGCAAAGGTGAAATATTAGAGATGATTTATTCACAAAAGTGGTGGTTGTCATTCTTAATTTTGATATTTCTGAGAGAAGGAAAAACCGTTTTGTTCCTTTTCCTGTACAAGGAATAAATGAGTTATAGATTTGTCTGATTGAATTAAAGGTGTATAGACCCTGCTTGCTTGATAGGGCTAATTTTGTTGTTGGTAAGCCAGAAATGAACAATCTAGTCTGGAAAGGGGAAAATGAAAATCACATGCTCTTAATAGTCTAATGCTTTCAGCTTGTGATGGCTAACTTTGTTACGCTGCTAATCATTTTTATTGGCACTGTCCTTGCAGTTACTGTAAGCGCAGGAGATATCGCTTCTCTAATATATTTGTGGAATCCTTGGGCAATAGTTACTTGTGTGGCTTCATGTACATCACCAATCGAGAATTTAATGGTTGTGATAATGATATATGGAGCCTGTTCACGTAAGAGCAACTCACTTTGTGTTTCCCTTCTTTATTTTTCTAGTATCAAGTTAAAATCTCTAATAAAACTTTGACTCAAACTATTTGTTTTTACTTTTCTCATTTTGCTTTGGTTTCTTTTCAAAACTGAAAATGGTTGGTTGAATGGCCTTTTATTTGACAAAGCATCAATTAGCAACATTGTCATGGAAGTTAGTATATTGATCTTTGAGTAACCTAGGAGTGCCCAAGTTTGATGCTGGTTAAAACATCTTTATAATTTTGTAGGTCTTGCCCCTCTTGCTGCCTTTGGATATGTTATGGCCACACATCTCTCTCTTTATCCTGCAATTCTCATTGTACCGGTTTGTGCCACAACCGCTGTTTGTATTTTTGTAGTTCAAATGTTCGATCATATCTGCCATTTACTTGCACTGTTGGGCAATTGGCACTAAAAACATGAGTTTTTTTCAGGTCATTCTTTTATTGGGGTATGGCCCAGATACTCCTCCAACAAAAGTATTTATTCTAAAAGGTTCAAGTGCCAGCAAAAATGACTTGTCAGATAATGATAAAAGTACTAGCAGGAGAGTTTTTCAACAATTCTCATGGAAACCAGTACTTCACTTCATATTTTGGCTGTTTATCTGGTCATATTATGTGTTGGTATTGAGCAGCATAACTCTGAATAAAGTGGGTGGCCTTCAGGAGATGTTTGAAAAGTAAGATGCTTAACTCTTTTTCTTCGGTAATCATCAAATTAATGTGAAAGTGTGCACTAGTTTGTGTTAAGCTTTTCCCCACTCCAGATGAATTTATAAATGCGGGATGGGGACAACTTTTGCTTAGGAATTCAGTTTCAGATATTAGCATATTGTGTCTTATCCTAATAAACCCATTTTCCCCTGTCCACTCCAACATGTCAACTTCATTGTTGGGCCTCATTTCATACAAAGTTATCTTAGTTTGCAGTTTACTAGCTTTAACATGTCACCAAATTACCTGTTGACTTGTGCTGTGGTTCTGCAGGACTTATGGTTTTGTCCTTACAGTGAAGGACTTATCACCAAATATTGGTGTGTTATGGTGAGTCTTGATAAAAAAATTATGTAACTGGAACTCAAGGATATTTCCATCGGTCTCATGCATTTGAGAATTAATGCAGGTACTTCTTTGCTGAAGTCTTCGACTTCTTCAGAAGCTTCTTTCTTATAGTCTTCAACACAAACATTATTTTTATGGTCTTGTCGTTGGCCATCCGTTTGAAGCATCGTCCATGCTTCCTTGCCTTTGTTTACACAGCAATTGTCGCGATGTTGAAATCTTATCCCTCAGTGAGTATATTTTACATGAGATTTTTAATAAATTTAGTCCCTCAGCTGCAAAAGATTGCATTGGGGTTTTTATGTTTTGCTCTCCTGTTTTTCTTCTCAAATCTATTGATATGTTATTCTGATTTATCTTCAAGGTTGGAGATTCAGCTCTGTATATAGGTCTTCTGGGCCTATTTGCCAATGAATTAGCAGGTAGCTGATATATCGTTATCTATTATTTTGAGCGACTCCCCAGTCTCCTTGGAAGTTAATGCTTTATCTTTACATTTTGCAGAGATGCAATTCACCTTCTTCTTGTTTTTCGGATATATTGGAGTCTCTCTCCTTAGCCCTGTTATGCACAACCTATGGATCTGGAGGGTCTCTCTCTCTCTCTCTCTCTCTCTCTCTCTCTCTCTCTCTCTCTCTCTCTCTCTCTCTCTCCGCGTAGCATATTGTTACTAACATGACAATTTTTCAGGGCACTGGTAACGCAAATTTCTACTTTGCCACCGGTTTGGCTTATACTTGTCTTCAGGTAACCAATACTTCCCTTCATATATTTGTTCTTTCTTGTGACCATGCATGCCATTCCACGATCCTTGCAATCATGCCAGCAAACACTTGAGCTAAAAGGATTTGTGTTTTCTAACTAATCTATTGAGTGCTGAGCAATTGTAAGATGAACAATTTCTTTGACTTGTCTAAGTCTTACCTGACACATTTTACATCTTGATTACAAATTATTGTTTGCCTTTTTTTTGCAGACTGTGTTGGTCGTAGAGAGTGTAAGTTCAATGATAAAACATGACAGGAAGCTAAGGCTACTTGCAGCAGCTTAACTTTATTTCTCCGAAGTTCAACAATTCTGATGCTTTTCTTGCTGGCGCTCTTGGGTGCAAACGGTTCGTCGTTCTGAGATTTTGAGTAGATGTAGTTGATATTTTTTCGTAGCATGTTGTATTGTATTTGTACCTCCCACATGTGTACAATATATGGACCACAATTCTTTTAACCAAGACAAAAGAAAGACGTCAGGTTTCTCCCTCTAACTGTGCTCAGTACCGAGCTTCTCTATGGATATGACTACTTTGTCCATGATCTGGCATGGTGAAATTGGTCCTTGGTACAATTTGTACCATCAGAATCATTATTATTCACACGTTGCAGTTTATTACTCCACTATGTACTGCAACCTTTGTCTGCTCTCCAGAGCTTTTACCCTTGAATCTTTCCTTTGCAGTGAAATGTTCTTTTATTGGGGGTCCAAGTCCGTCCATAGCACGGAAACGGATATCCTCTAATGCAGAGGAACACGGTGACATGTGTTAGGATATTGTTTCCATCGTATGATCCAGGATGATCCAAAACTAACGGTCTAAATCAAGCGCTATAATGCGAAGAGCACAGTAAAATCACAACGGTATTCTCCACAATAACGGCAGATAATCCGGATCCCTGTAGCACCTCTACCGTGCTGCAGTAAGTGTACTGAACTTCATTGATGGCCACACCAACAAAATCTGTGTAGTTGCTGTAGATACTATTTGTCTACCGAAGTGCCATTGCTGACCACCTACCCTTTCATTAGATATACGGAATTGGAAAACTCATTGGCCGCTGAAATGCCCATCCTCTCTCCCAAGCAGTTTCCTTTTGGTTGCGAAAAGCTGTGCGTGTGTGTCAGTTCTTGCGTGGTTCCATGGCTTGCATCTGCATGTGTTTTGAGACACTAAGGATAAGAGAGACTGTGTTTTGCGACAGGAGAGAAGTTGGTGGCCAAACTAAATCGGCTGCTAATAGCCGTCGTCGATGGTGTCAACTGCAAGTTTATGCCTGGGTACCCGGAGACTGGTGAATGGTCGTCGTCGTCTCGTGCCTTAAGAGCAAACTATTTTCTCACAGTAGCCTCATCCAATTCCAGCGTCAGGTTCGGGCAGTCGGGCTCAAGAACAATCACATACAGGACGAAAAACAGTGCCGAAAACGAACGCATTCAAAGTCGCTACGCATCTTTCCCTGGACGAGAAGTACCACGCTGATCAAATATACATGCCTTTCCTCAATTGCTACAGAAGACGCACAGGGAAAACTTTCATCACCTGACCAATCTGTCGTAGTACGAGTAGTATGTAATGTAACACAGCAGCATCGCATTTCTTTTCTTTTTTCCTCAAGATGGATTGAATGAATTCTAAGTTAGTCGCCGAGAATTTAAAAACCTCTGCGCAGTGGGGCTCACTCTGTCGTAGCGTTCGAGCTTACTACTACGTGTCTGGAGGGGAGGATTCTGCATTAGTGAAGTAAATGCATCCTGCTACAGTGATTTGCATTTTCATATTAGCCATCCGATTGAACACGAATGGTTCAGATTCTATAGGTATTGTAGTTGGTCACAAGCATCACTTTTTACCGATTTGTTACTGCTGTAGTTGCGCTGTAGCTGTCTCTATCCTAGTCATCCATAATTGATCAAACGCTCCAAAAGTAGCATTAATAGTTTGTAACGCAGATGATCCTCCTCTGCCATGGAGGGGGGCCCTGCCCTGTGCAAGTGTACACGGACGCAGTGTGCAACTGTGCATACATACACACACTACATGGGGGCGTACGGTCAAACCGACGCATGAACACATCGTATTTAACCTCTTCAACGGCCGGCTCAACGTGTCGTAAATACTCGGCACCACACGCCAATGGAAGGAAATATTCACTCCTACGCACACCGGAAGGCTGCCGTTCTCTCACGCACCGCGCACGTCTCCGTTTCACTGCGTCGACTCAATTCAATACTCCTACGAACCAAAGCACTAGCAGCGGCAGCGGCAGCAGCAGCAGGGTTAAATGAGCGAGCATTCAAGGTGAGGAGTGGTTGGTTGCTGCCTGCCGCTACGTGGTAACAACCCTCCCCTGCCACTGCGATCACCGCTTCAAACCACCCACCCATCCAATTCAATGCAATGCAACGCAACGCCATGCCTCTCTCGGTAGCAATCGCTGGATACTATGCGGTAAGGGTGTTCGGCCTTCCATCTTTCAAGCCTACGACTACTTGTTCTTGGCTTGGCTGGCAATTTCTTCAGGTAGTATCGCCAAGTACGTTAATGATTGATCGCCAGGTCCACATCTCAAAGGAACCAGCCATCAATACTCTCTTCAAGTAACGAGATCCAGTGGTGTCGAAAAAACTTTGGTATGCATCGACTCGGATTCATAAGTTGGTCGACGTCATGACGATCGAGGGACGGGCCAGGCAGTCGAGACCCGGGGGTCGATAGCTAGCACCTATCACATTCAAGAACCAAGGACCATGCCTACTCGACGCCATGACACGATAGACACGAACTGAAACTACTACTGTATACTATGCCATAGTAGAAACATGCGAAGAGACTGATCCGGTAGCAACCTTGGGTAGAGCCACTTCTCCCTCGCCATTTTGACTCTCCAGATTTCGATCGGGAGCCATGGAATTTGCTGGCACGTGAAAGGATCAGCAACCCTGGCGAGACCTAACAAAAAATTCGCGCCCGGCCCATCCATCCACGGATTGGACACATTTTGGCTGCGAGTCTAGGGCGCACTACGGATTGGACACGTTTTGACTGCGAGTCTAGGGCGCACTACGGCCATGGATCCACACAAGTGACAGCCACACGCGCACCACCTCACCTCAGACTCGGCGAAGGAGACACAAACAGCCATAAACCACAGGAAAATCAAGGAATCAAACACGCACGTCGCTGCACAGTTTCCTTCCTGCCTTGTGATTCGCTCCGATTCCGGAACCGCAGCTCCAAAAAACGAAAAAATGAGTGGTCGCCATCTGAGCTCCATTGGCTGCTTACAAGTTACTACTACGACTGCTACTAGCTACTGGAGTAGCGAAATTTTGGAGGATACGAGAAGAATGGGAGAAGACGACGGCGTTGTCCAAATCAAAAGAAGCTTCGGAGAGGTTAAACTCACCTGGAGCCAAATTCTTTTTTTACAATGGAGTCCTAAAATAATGTGGAAGGAGGTGAAGTTGACAAAAAAAAAAAACCTCGTAAGGTCCCGTAATTACAGCTGCTATACGCCTACGATCCAACGGTACAGTGCGAAGAACCCCGCCTCGTCCTCCTCCGCCGACGGCGGCGCCGACATCGCCGCCGCGGCTTCCGGGTCCCACCGCCAGGAGTCCTCCTGCCGGTGGCTGTGGTGGCTCTGGCTCCACCGCGCGCTCCACCGCCCGGAGAGGGATGATGCCGAGGAGGCGAGGCGGTCTACGTACTCGCGCAGCCACCCTCGCGACCCCGCCGCCTCCGCCAGTGCCTCGCCTGGGGATGGCGGCGCTGTCCCAGCCGCCGACTTGGCCGCCGCCGCAGGGCGCGCGATGCGGGACACGACAGCCTCCACCTCCTCGTCGACGCGGTAGTCGAAGGAGCCGAGCGAGTAGGTGCGGCGGTCGTCGCCCGCGGCCGACGAGCGGCGGTTGCTGATGCTGCCGATCTCGACGCGGAAGCTCCTGGAGTTGTTGCTGCTCCTCGAGTTGAGGGGCTCCTGTTCCCCGGGGGCGACGGCGGAGGCCGTGGGGAGGGGCGGGTGCGGGAGCGAGACGGCGGCGCGGCAGAGCGGGCAGGACGGGGTGGTGCGGAGCCAGGCGTCGACGCAGGCGGCGTGGAACGCGTGGCGGCACGCCGGGAGCAGCCGCAGCTCGGCGTCGGGCGCGAATGGCGAGAGGCAGACGGCGCAGTCGGGGGAGCTCTTGGGCAGCGCCGCCAGCGCAGACGCCATCGTGAAGAGCGGCAGCGACGCGATCAGCCGCTCCTTCTCGTCGTCGACTGCCTCCCCCTCGCCCCTCGCCGCGGGCCTCACCGAGGAGGCAGCCGCCTCCGCCTCGGACGCGCCGTGCGCCCTCGGGAGCGGGCTTGGAGCCGGAGGGGATGAAGACGACGGCCGAGAGAAGCAGCGGAGGAGGAAGTGGATCGACACGGAGGCGAAGAAGACGAAGGCGAGAAGCGCGGCGATGACGAGGAGGGATGGGGAGAGGTTGAGGGACGAGGAGGACGGCGACGGCAACGAGGGGGGAATGGTGGCGGCGAGAGGGTCGCCGGTGGACGGCGGCGCGGGCGGCGGCAGGGAGGCCATGGGGCAAGGAGGCGGCGGCGGTGTGTTTAAGGCTCGCTCTCTGTGTGGCCTCGCGCCTTTTATTTATGGGTTTTGGGGTGCGTGGTGGTGGAGGTACGGGGAGCGAGCCATAGGTAAGAGCCTAAGAGGTGGAAACTGCAAAGTGTGTGTGTGTATATATATATATATATATATATATATATATACACACTAGTGAGTAGTGACAGATCAAAGGAAGCAGGGATGTGAGTGACACCTTTTCAGTCTTTTCTCTCCACTTTTGTTGTTGTTGTTGTTCATCTCATCGTCTTTGGTTTGGGTTTCTGACTTTGCTTGTTTTAATCTTCTCCCTTTTTGGGAGGTGAGGTGGACGCAGAGGTGGAGCATTTAAATTGTCTCTAGTATGCAAAATTGCATGAGGTCAACCATTTATCGTCTAATCGATAAAGTTGCTGGTTGATCTTGCGGAGATCAAGTTCAAATCCTAATTCGCGACGTATAGTCTAGAGGAGTTCTTTTCAGCGGGGATTGCAACTTTAGAGGTAAACTAGCCGATTGGTCCGCACAATTGCACGGTTTGCTGTAGTACAATGTAACTTTACGTAATTTTAAATTTTATGTTTTACAGTCTAAATTTGAATATGGGATATATGATTTTATATTTAATTAACAAATTTTATTTCAAGATCTCTCTTCTTACGTGTGAAAGCGAGGATCGAGAGGTGGGTATATCCAAGAAATTTACACTCCCAACTTTTGAATTAAATGTAGTGCTACCTATTTCTCTCTCTCTCATTTCAAATTATTATATCTCTAAACAAACTATTGAATCTAAATATTTAAAATTAGGCTCTACCAAATTAAGGGTTGTATATTTTTAGATCTTATATATATATAAGACAACTATTGAATCAAAGCTTTTAAAATTATGACCCACCAATTTAAGGGTCAGATGTTTCCCTTTTTTGTGAGAATTTTCTAACATACTTCTCTTTTTCCTTAGTGGCCGTAAAATGTATGCCATCCACTTTTAATATATAATAGATATATTTCCTTATAGTGGTAGGAGAGATGCTCAGTTTGGTCCAAATAGCTTCTCTGTGCGATTAATTGCCTATCTGAGTATATGTAGAACAAATGTTTTGGCGAGAATGAATGATCTCATGGCGGTTGGGTATGTATCTTCCCGCTAAGACGCACTCATGTAGTCATGTGTGACATACCTCGGATCGAACCCACCCGGGCAAGCTGCTAAGTATGAAGTCTCTCACCCCTCTACCGGGAAGAGGGTAGGTTTGTAGAACTACTAGTAAATACTAACATGCATGCTAGTAGTTGCCAAGTCTAGAACATACTCCCTGATGAAAGTAACTTTCAGAAAGAAGATGTACTACAAAATGTTTCCTTCGAAGCAAAGGATTGTATCCAATAGCTACAACATGATTTCTAACTCCCCTACAACCAAGATCAGTTACTTCATGTGCTTCAGTCAGATCAATATATGCATACAATGCTTCCTATCTAGGGCCATTTGATAAAGCAGTCAGCCTATGCAGCACAGATCCTGAAACTGTATGGGCAGCTTGTCCTGCAGAATCACTGGCTGTCATCGTACAGAGTAAGCGAAGTGTTACAAGTCACAGCGTAGAAAAAAAAGGAACAACTCAACGAGAACAAGAAAACAGGACAGGGACACGGCAGAAATTAACAAGAAAACGCTTTCGGATTGATGTATCGATGCCTTGCAGACGTAACAAGCTAGCCACTTATAGCCTTAGGAGTAATGGCCGTTATCTACAACTCGCATTATCTGTTCCGTAATAGCAGAAGAGTGTACTATGATTTGATTTCCCATGGAAAGAGCTAGATCAGGGCTTTAATTAGTTTTGTTTTTTTTGCCTTTAAAGGTAACCAGTAGAGTGGCTCGTGTATTTACACATGTTAGATTTGTTTCAAAGTTTATATAAATATTTAAAAATATATTATGTACCTTATAGGTTGTTTAGACTTTTAAGATATTTTAAATATTGAAAATAGCAATAAAAGCTTGAAGAAAATTACAACCCGATGAATATAATTGAAGTACGTGCTTAGATGAAAGAAAATCATTCAGCATAATAAATTGCTAGGGTTTTTAGAAACTAATCACCCTCCGTCATGCATAGATCATGTAGCTGTATGCCCATATTCTTACTATATTACTTATTTTTTTTCCAAATTATATGTGTCCATTCTGCAATGAATTCTGCTATTGCCTAGGACTTGATTGCTTTTCGTGAGGTGAAATGGAGGTCGAACGCCCTAAGCTTAACCACCTATTTTGTTATTCATTCTGATGACTCCCTATTTGCAAGGACTTGACCAAGGGGATATCCGGTTGGTACGACCACTTTGTAAGCCTGAAAGTAATGCCATAGTTTTCTTGAAGCCATAAGGAGACCATAGAGCAACTTTTGTACCTGTATATACCGTTCCTTTGGTCCATGTAAGACTTCGCTTACGTAATATACCGGTCGTTGGACGTTGTCGCGTTCTACGACCAGTACACCACTGACTGCTTGTTGGCGCTACATAAATCAGCAATGTCTCCCCCGATCTCGGAGAAACTAAGATCGAAGTACTCGTAAGGTACTTTTTAAGTTATTCAAAGGCATCGTTTGCCTCTTTAGTCCACTCGAAACTCCCATGTTTCCGGAGAAGTTTGAAGAAAGGTAATCATTTTTCTCCTAACCTAACTATGAAACGACTTAGCGCTGCCATACAGCCGGTTAGTTTGATGGCCGAGATCTTCGCTGGGTTGGCTTGATGCCTTTAGCCGAAACTAAGAATCCAAAAAGCTTACCGGAAGAAACTCCGAACACACACTTTTCTGGATTTAACTTAATATTATGATGTCTTAAGTTATTGAAAGTCTCATGTAGGTCCGGAATGTGATCACCAACGTTGATGCTTTTTACGACCAAATCATTAACGTAGGCTTCTAGATTCTGACCTATCTGTGAATTAAAGGTTTTTACATCAACTTTTGGAAAGTTGCACCAGTATTTTTGAGACTAAATGACATCTTTATATAACAGTAAGTGTCGTATGGAGTGACGAAGGAAGTTTTCTCTTCATCGTCTTTATTCATATTAATCTGGTGGTACCCTAAGTACGTTTCTAAAAAACTTAACAACTCACACCCGGAAGTAGAGTCCACAAGTTGAACAATGCGTGGAAGGGGAAGTCATCCTTCGGACAAGCTTTATTTAGATCTGTAAAGTCAATACACATTCGATATTTTCCATTGGCTTTTCTAACCATTACAGGATTGACGAGCCACTCTGGGTGGTCGACTTCACGAATAAACCCAGCCTTGAGGAGCTTGTCAATCTCCGACTAGATT
Source organism: Ampelocalamus luodianensis (assembly GCA_036346255.1). Taxonomy (NCBI): domain Eukaryota; kingdom Viridiplantae; phylum Streptophyta; class Magnoliopsida; order Poales; family Poaceae; genus Ampelocalamus; species Ampelocalamus luodianensis. The sequence goes on from CM070620.1 coordinate 11,827,645, forward strand.
GTGTTCTTTCGATCAGGTGCAAAACGCCTCAGCTTTTGCTTGACCGGTCTCTTGTCAGGCTGAAGAGCTAGCTTGTGCTCAATCACCTCCCTGGGGACTCCGAGCATGTCGGACGCCTACTAGGCGAACACGTCCTGGTTTTCTCGGAGGAAGGAGAAGCGCGACTCTTCCTATTTGAGGCTGAGTCCTACTTCGACCAGTATTTTGACGCCTTCTGGAGAAGCACTCTTGTCGAGTAGTACAACTTTTGTCTGGTCAAAAGGTTTTGGTACCATCTTTGGTCTTGATTGCTTGACCTGCATGGTTGGCGGATTAGTTTCTCTGGTCGGAAGTTCGTCAACCAACTCTAAGCATTTTCGATCACATGCGTAAGCCATTCTTCGATCGCCTCGAACCGCGATGACACCCTTCGGTCCTGGCATTTTTAAACTCTGATAACCGTAGTGCGTGGCTATCAGGAATTTCACTAAAGCCAGACGACTGAGGATTGCATTGTAGGCAGTTTCGAAATCCACCACGTTAAATGAAATCTTTTCTGTTTGGAAGTTGTCGGGTCTTCCGAACATAACCGGTAGGGACAGATGTCCTATCGGCTTAGCGGTAGAACTAGGAACTATGCCATGAAAGATATATTTCACAGGTTTTACCTTGGATTTGGGAATTTGCATATCTTCTAATGCACCCATAAATAAAATATTTAAAAAAACTACCCTCATCTATTAAAACCCGGTTAACCTTACAGTTATTAATAGTAGACTCTACGACAATAGGGAACCTACCTGGTCGAGTCGAAGGGATGGGGCAGTCTTCTTTGCTGAAGGAGATTATCGTCTCCGACCAATTGGATGGTTTGACAGTGATTGGAGGTTCGGTAAGGTTGACCTCCCGCTCCATGGCCTTCAGATGATGTCTTCACTCGTATGAAGAAGATCCACCAAAGATCACATCAACTGTGTATTGTGGATCCTGGTACTCCATTTCTTCATCACCGTCTTTGTCCTTTTTGGAGCTTGTCTCTCCGAGTTCCTGTATTGAGGGGAGTGGACCCTTAACAGCATAATAATCTTCTAGTTTCTTTTGCCAGGGCCGATAGGTGCGCAAGTCATGCCCTGCTTACTGGTGAAGCGGACACCACTTCTTGTTTTTCTTGTAACCATCGGTCGAAGCGTTTTCCTTGCCTCGACCGGTGTAATCTTTCGTATCATTGGTAAACTTTTCAGGAACCGCAAGGACCTCCTTATCGTCGGGTTTGCGGTTTCTCCTTTTCTTGGGGGCTTTCGTTTGCTTCTTTTCCGTCTTATCCAAGCTAGGTTGAGAGATTTTGTCCTTTCGATCAATGGCCTCGTTCCATTCGACCGCCTCGCTAGCGGTCGCGTACTTGTCGGCCATGTCGAAAAGCTCAACGGTTGATCATGGAGGATGTATTGCTATATCCTCCGTAAACCATCAATTCCTTAGCCCCGCTTTGAAAGCTTGGATGACAGAAGATTCTGCAACTTCTGGTATTGAATTACAAACCTGGCTAAATCTTTTGATATACTATCGGAAAGTCTCATTGGATTTTTACCGGATTCGGTGAAGATCAACTGCCCGCAGAGTGCCCTGAAAATTCGCAATCAGGAGACCGCAGAGTTGCTCTCAAGTATAGATAGATCCGACCGGTAGATTGAGTAACCACGACTAAGCAGATCCTTCTAGTACCATGGGTAGATAGTTAGCCTTCACATTTTCATCACCACCAGTAACCCTGATGGCGGTGGTATAAATTTGGAGAAATTTTAACAGATTTTGAGTCCCGTTGAACTTATCCAAGTTGGCCGATCGAAACTTGTTTGGCCAACTCACAGCTTGGAGCCCTGCGGAGAAAGCTCGACAACCTGTAATTGATTCATGGCGTCTCCTTTGGAAAAGTGCCGGATTGTAATCGGTTGGAGACCGATTTCTCAAGTTCGAGTGCTGGTGCTCTGGTGACTCGATTCGGTCGTGGACGTTGGTAGGACGCCTTCGACCGTCTGCTTGATTTAGATGATGCCGAAGATCATCAGGTCCAAGCGATTGTTCCTCTCGACGAAGAGAAGGAGAGGCTTCTTGGAATAGCCTTCTCCCCTCGTGACTCCTTGGTCGGAATCGTCGAGGTGGTCTTGGTATTGACTGGCTTCCAACATGACCATGATGCCCTCTGCTGAGGGAGGAACGTTGGGATGAAGTTATAGTCTGACTATGCGAATGCCTTCGTTCCCAGTACGCTTTCATACGCTGCATAGTCTGCTGGAGGATTTATGATACCTGACCGAAGGTCTTAGAATGTTCCTGTTAATAGTAGGTATCCGATGACCTGAACTTTCCCCCAACCGCCAGGTTAGTCCTGCCTGGTCCCTTACTCGGGCTGGAGCAGAATCAGGCGAATTAACTGATGGACATCCATCAGCTCTGTTACCTCTGGCATTTGGTGCTTGACCGCCCGTACCATCTCCATCATTATGTGGTGATGAGGCAACGTATGGAGGACCATATATGGTATTTTGATCCGTATCTCCGATCGCATTGACCTCGTACCTCCAGCAGTGACCTTTCGACAAGCTTCTATCGTAATTGATGGAGAGCCTTCCAGCGCTTCTGCAAGGAGTTTTCACGATGGAGAATGGTCGGTAATTAGCACCTCCTGAGGTTTTTGTGGTGGACTCAGCCTGATCCGACGGATTGCTGATCGTATACCAAGTCTTATAATCCCCACTTAGTCTATGACCAGTGGGGGTTTCATCGACACCGTTACCAGATGTCGGTTGGCTCTTGGAATTGCCGGAAGCCATCGGTGAGTACTTGTCAACCATGACCGTATCGAGAGTGGATTGATCCTTGAATTGTGGCACTGAGGTTTCATCATCTGTTTTGCCTATCGGAAGGACCGGGCTTGCAGAGGTCTTTGGGTGCCCGAGGTCATCCGGAAGCACTTCCTCTGAAACCGCCATTGGTCGCAGCGGTGTATCCTCATCCATCCGGTCGATTTTGCTGATGCTTGTGATCGATGAACCGGGGGAGGAGAGGATGATGACATTCCATTTTCTTGCATGGCGCGGATGCACGCGTCCATATTGAGATCGGAGTAGTCCGCTAGGTCGAACTAGTTCTCTTTGTCCCAACTCCCTGCCATAGCCGCATGAGTGATTACAAAAGAGAAATGGGCAAGAATTTGAGCGAAGAATCTCTTCAAGAAATCAGCGCTTAGCTTCCCCACGGACGGCGCCAGTTGTCGACGATTGAGTCGCCGATCTTACGAAATAAAAGGGAAAAATTGCATGAGACTTCTTGGAAAGGAATGGAACTGCTCTTTATTGATATGAACTGGTTGTTATAGGGGGTGCCTGCGATTAGGCGGTGGACTAGATCTAATTACACTGAATGTAGCGCTCGCTAGTTTACTGTATCAGGCTTGAAACATGAATCCAATGCTAATGCCTATGCTTCATCTCCCCCTCTCGACTCCGATTGCTCCGTCTTTAAATAACTTCTGAAGAGGTGGCAGTTACTCTTGGATAGATGCCTGTTGTGAAGTGTTGCAACTGATCGGAGCGAGATAACGGTTAATGAAGTATCAACCGTTCTATGGTTAAGTGTCTGTGAGACACTCAACCGTATGGTAGTTGTTGTCAGTGTCCGTGGTTTGTATAACGTCGTGTGGTATGGGATATATGACATGTTCCATTCATCACACGGTAAAGAATATTCCTAGAGTTTGATCCAGATGCCAGTTCATAGCTTCTACGAGCAGTTACTTGGTCGGAGGCTAGGTACAGGACCTCGCCCGACAAGGGTACCCATTCAAGTAACCTCTAAAATCCTTACGACCAGTGAGGTCATTAGCCTTAGGGGTTACGACCATAAAGACATATGGTCTTTTATCATGTGTTAAAGAAATACATGGTGGTTTTAATCCTCATCAATATGCATGCCCCTATCTTACTATGTTAGTTTTTTTTTTCAAATTATATGCATGCACATGTAGTTCTATTTAATCTCAAGCAATATATTGGTTATATGCATATATTGATTATATGTACGACAAATTATCTTATTAGTTTACATATACATACACCGATTCACCATGGGTGTACACCGATGCATCAGGGGCAACCTACCTTGAACTTATCTTCCCTCACATGCCGACTGCTCCACCAAACTGTGTGGCTTCTATCTCTTCTCGTCATCACAACTTTTTTGCTTCAGCCTCCAACCATAAGCCCAAATTTTGATCGATCCCTCTCAGTTGCTACCCCTTCCAATGCTATATTTTACCATATATTCATCTTCTACTTCTCCCAAATTATTACTTAATGCTAACCATTGCGACAACAACACATATACACATGCAATCTTCGCCAATCCCAGCTGGGACACATGTCACGCTCTCTCTGATGACCTCGGGCATATTCCCTACGGCTGTACCATCTGTACTCCAAGCTTTTAACTCCTTTGCCTCTATACGCCCGCGCTTTTATTCGTACGGATACATGCATGTACATACGCATGCATTATGTTATACATTCTTGACGTTCTCTTCTCGTGTCGGTCGCTCCTCTTCTTCGACCCTGGCCAACTCAACGTTGTGGTTTTCTCACTAACTGCGGCGACATCCCATCTTCACTAATATCAGCATGCCTGCTTTAGTCGTTGTCTAACGACACAGAGAATCTTTTCGACATCGCCGACAACTTGTCCCTCACCAATGATGGTACACTCCTAGCTATTTGATGGACCTATATCGTCTATAACTCTTCAATGCAAAGCTTCATCTCTTCTCTGCCAGGGCTTCCCTATCATCGAGCTTCTTTGACCACTAACTTCTTCAACAACGATGATGCTCACCACTTGTCATCATGACCCTCTACTCCTTCAACACCGAACTTTCTGTTCAATGACTCTGGTGAGTAACACGGCATTATCCTCATCTCCATCGTTGCCACATTGGCTTTTTACTTCCCTGTGGGTCAATGTCTTCTGGCAAGACGAACCGATGTCATTGCACTCTTTCGTAGTCCCTTCCGGTACCATTCATGCTATCCTCGTTATAACTTGTATTTTTAATCAAAATTTCAGTTATTTTTATTTTTATTCCATAAGAAGTAACGTAAAAACACGTGACATTGAGAGAGAATATGGTGGCTTCTTTTGTGCATCCTCCGACACCATTCTTGTCAACCTTGTTATAGTTTTTATTTTTATTTAACATTAATTCCATATATTTTTATTACAGTTCTTATACAAATCAAATTGCTAAATTTATTTAATTTATTCTGAATTTTATTTATTTAGATATTTTACTTTGGAATTCATGTGGAAATCAAATTATAAATTTTCTTTTATTTTTTATTCCGAATTTTGGTTCTTTTTTCTTGGAATTCGTATATGAATCCAATTGGTAATTTGTCTTTAATATTTATTCCGAATTATAGTTACTTAGAGACTTTACTTTGTAATTCATATTGAAATAAAATGCTAATTTTATTTTATTTTTATTCTGAATTTTAGTTATTTTTTTGTTGTATTTCGTATACAAATCTAATTGTTAATTATTGTTTAGTTTTGTTCCGAATTATAATTATTGGAATTTGTATCGAAATCAAATTGCTAATTTTATTTTATTTTAATTCTAAATTTCTGGTTTTTTGTTAGATTTCTTATACAAATCTAATCTCCATTTTTTGTTTATTGGAATTCTAAATTATAATAATTTATGGATTTTACTTAGAAATTCATATAGAAATCAAATTGCTTATTTTATTTTAATTTTGAATTTTAGTTTTATTATAGAAGACATGGACTCTTTTACTTAGGAATTCGTATGGAAATCAAATTGTTGATTTTATTTTATTTTTTATTCTGAATTTTAATTTTGTTGTACTTGGTATAGATTCTTTCTTTTAATTTAAACTGTTATAATTTAGACCCCACCACGATGGATGGTATAGATCTTTCTTTCTTTTTTTTCTACCAATAAACATGAGAATTTGTAACACTTGAAAGCGAATGTGGTGGCTTCTTTCTTTAGACTCTTCTTTAATAAGATAATAGATAGATGATGATCAAACTCAATCCATGCTGGTAATAGAGTTTGAGAGACGTTGGGAAAAACAGCTGCTTATCTAGCTAGTTTTGTCGAACAATTTGTGTGGGGGCTTACATAAGTAGCTTTTACTCGAGAAAAGCTATATAGTGCTTCTGGGAGAAGCTAAGCCCTTTTCGATCACGTCGACAAGAATGCGGCATGATAAACTCGTTGGCACATATATAGTCAATTTACTGCGGAACTTCGTGAAATTAACAAAGAATGATCGAGCTAGAGTAACCGCACCGACAAAGTATGGTTGAAGCACAATTAATTCGATCGATTCAGCCATGAATACACACATTAAAATCAGTATGTAGTGAGTCGACGTCCTTCTGTTATTTCTACTCGACCTTCTGCTGGGGCCATATGGGTATCTACGGACCAACGAAGTTGCTTGCGTTTTAATTAATACATGGAGATGTCTGTAATTAACTTTCTTGTCAACTTGTGAAAACAAACAGCAGATGCTAACTAAATTAAGGCGCATCGATCATCAGATCGAGCAAAAGTACCGTGGGCAACGTAATGATCTGCCGGTACATATGCTGTACGTGCCTTTAATATCTCATATTCTCATGTCCGAGAATTTATGAACTCCATCAGACACATATCAACCCAGTAGGACCCTTGCTTCGCTACACTTATGGTGTATCCAATGGAAAACTATCAAAAACTGGAGTATAGTACTGTAGTAGTAGGAGAAAAGTCTCTTGATGAATTGATTAGCTTCGTGTAGGAAGTCGTCACATCTCTCTCTCTCTCCAAATGTAAAATATAGCTGGATGATTTTGCATCATGCACGTTATATATGAACCGGTTGCATTGTTAAGAATGATGATTTGCAGATACGTGGAATTTGACTTGGAATTATCAAATTCCGTTCCAAATTCTCTCGCGCGCTCATGTGTGGAGAGGTCGTTGAAGGTAGGAGTATCGTGCAGCTACGAATAAATAAATTAGCAGTATAGAAGCAAGCATCACGTTCGGGTAATACTAGTGTATGCTTGCCCTTCTGGGGCACAGATGTGGTTGTCACCTGATCGATTTATTGGCTCACATGCATGCCGATTTGACGAGCATGAATGCAACGCAAATACATTGGAGAGATCTGCATTATTAACAATGCTAAGCGCGTCGGCAGATTTCACTGGCTGTTCTGTATTAATTGGAACAGTGGATATTGTTGTCTTGTTGTTGAGCATCCCATCCCGGCCACCTCTGATCACTCCCATGAAATAAGTAACCAATCTATTATCTTACTAAAGTAAAGTCAAAACCACGATTCGCTCTCAAAGGCTATAAATTTCCACGTTAATCGATAGAAAAAAAAGAGAAAGATTTACACCATTGATCATAGTGGGTTCAGATTATAACGATCTAGATTCGATGAAAGAGTCCATGTTAAGTATAATAAAAAATTAAATTCGAAATAAAAAATAAATATAAATTTGTTTTCTATAAGAATTCCTAAGTAGCGCATGTCAAGTACAATAAAAATAAAATTCTGAATAAAATAAAATAAAATAGAAATGTTAATTTGATTTCCATACAAATTTCTAAGTAAAATCACTAAATAACTATAATGCGGAATAAAAATAAACAAAAACTAGAAATTAGATTTGTATACGAAATCAACAAAAAAACTGAAACTCGGACTAAAAATAAAATAAAATTAGCAATTTATTTTTGATACGAATTACAATAATTATAATTCATAATAAAAATTAAACAATAATTGGAAATTAGATTTGTATACGAAATCCAACCAAAAAATAACTAAAATTCAGAATAAAGATAAAATAAAATTTGCAATTTGATTTCAATACGAATTCCAAAGTAAAATCCCTAAATAATTTTAATTTGAAATAAAATTTTAAATAAAAAATAACAATTGGATTCAGATACGAATTCAAGTGAAAAGAACTGAAATAAAAAATAAAATGAAATTTACAATTTGATATCCATACGAATTCCAAAACAAAATCCCAAAATAACTAAAATTAGAAATAAATTAAATAAAATTAGCTATTTGATTTGTATACGAACTCCAATAAAAATAACATAAATGTTGAATAAAAATTATAATGATGATGATGCAAATGATGTCAAAGGAGACACAAAATAAGTCATCATGTTTGCTCTCAAGTTCACATGTGTCTATTGTTGCTTTCTGTGAAATAAAAATAAAAAATAATTGAAATTTTGAATAAAAAATAAAAGTTATAACGAGGGATGAAACGAATGGTATCGGAGGAAACCACGAAAGAGTGCAATGACATCGACCTGTCTTGAAAGAAGATATCGACCCACGGGGAAGTAAAGAGCCGAGACGATAACGACGGAGATGAAGATAATATCGTGTTGCTCACCTTAGTCGTTCAATTAGGACAATATTGTCCTACTAGCGGATTCATGGAAGAGAAAGTCCAGTATCGAAGGAGCCAAGGGCCACGATGATGAGTGGTGAGCGTCGACGTTATTAAAGAAGGTAGTGGCCAATGAAGCTCGATGATAAGGAAACCCTTGCAGAGAGGATACGAATCTTTTCATGGAAGGCGAGCTATGGACGATATAGGAACATCGGGTAGCTAGGAGTGTGCCATCACTGGTGAGGGCACGTTGTCGGTAGCGATGATGAAAAGATTCTCCATATCATTAGATGACGACTAAAGTAGACATACCGACACTAGTGAAGATAGAAGGTCATCGCGGTTAGTGAGGAAGCTACAACGTTGAGTTGGCCAACGTCGAAGAAGAGGAGCGACCGACACGAGAGAAGATGACGTCGAGTGTGTGTAACATCGTGTATTCGTACGAATAGTAGCGTGAGAGTACAGAGGCAGAGAACAAAAAGCTTGGAGTAGATATGACACAGTCGTATGAAATATGCTTGGGATAACTGGAGAGAGCGTGACACATGTCCCCAACTGGGATCGACGACGGTTGCATATGTATGCGTGTTGATATCACAATGGTTAGCATTAAGCAATAATTGGGGAGAAGTGGAAGATAACTATGTGGTAAAGTATTGCATTGAAAGGGGTAGTAGTTGAGAGGGATCGATTAAGATTTGGGTTTACTGTTGGAGGTTGAAGCAAAAAAAGTTGTGACGGCGAGAAGATATAGAAGGCACACGTTTTGTGGGACAGCCGGCGTGTGAGGGAAGATAAGTTCAAGGTAGGTTGTCGATGGTGTATCGGTGTATGTGCGAGTAAGGTACTCTAATATTGTATACTATGTAAGCTAATAAGATAATTTGCCACACACATAATCAACATATTGCTTGAGATTAAATGGAGGTACATATGCATGCATACAATTTGGAAAAAATAACTAATGGAGTAACAATATGGGCATGCAAACTATATGATCTATGCATGATGGAGAGTAATTAGTTTCTAAGAACCATAACAACTCATTACGTTCAATGATTTTCTTTCATCAAAGCACATACTTCAATTAGTTATTATGCTCAATGATTTCCTTGAAGCTTCTATATATTGCCATTTCCAATGTTCACTAGTACAGAAAAAGTCTTTACAAACGGTTCAAAAACGTCATCACAAACGGTTTCATGAGTCGTCTGGGTTTATGGGTTAGTAATGACACGAAGTCATCACAGACGGTTTTTAAACCGTTTGTGAAAAAAAAAGCTATCACAGATGGTTCTGAACAAGAACCATATGTGATAATTTTTTCTATTGAAAAAAAATAGATTTTTAGCCAAACCAATCAATTACTGGACAATAGTTTCTATATGCAACCTCTAGCAAGACAACTAAAATCTATTTAAAATTCTGATGGCAAACACATTATAGGAGAGACCTATCTAGCAAAAGGGAAACTAGCTAGAAACCATATGTGCCTCTAAGCTCCTGAAAAACTCATCGACTTCTTGGATTGGTCTTGTGAGCTCCTCTCTGTACCTCACCAACATATCACAAGTTGTTCTTGTCTGTCGTCCGAATTCGACTCAAGCTCGTTGGCAAGGAAGGAGAGACGACCGAAAACCTTTGGCGGCACTCCAACCTTAGGTAACACAAAAATAAAATAAGAACCAATTTGGGGGATATTTCACGTACCTTCCGGCAGTCTACCTCCTGCGGTAGACATGGAGCTCCTCCTCGTCTTCGTCGGCTGCGTCTCCTCGGCTCCTCGAACCGCGATGGGGAATTGAGGGTGGTCGCCGGAGCTCGACGTGGGGAGGGGAGAGGGAGAGACTGATGGAAGACAAGACGGTGGTGGCTATAATATATAAGGATAGTGCCAAAATATTTCGCCTCCCGTGCAAGCGTTCAAAATTTTCACTAATTACAGACGGATGCAAACAAAAACCATATGTGATAAGTTAATATCACAGACGGTTCATATTTAAAACCGTCTGTGATGACATGAAATCACAGAGTTAGGCATTTCATGTCATGGTATAATCAGAGAGTTAGGTATTTCAAGTCATGGTAAAATCATAGACGGTTTTTAATACAAACCGTCTGTAATAAGTATCATGGTTCGTGATACGAACTGTCTATGATTTTAGTTCATCACAGACGGTTCTTAGCGTATCCAGTAACAGAGACGATCATGCTTTTAAAACCGTCTGTGATAATTACAACACCGACGGTTATGGAGAACCGTCTGTGATGAGGTGTCCAGTATTTGCTCTTTTTGTAGTAGTGGTTTATGATATCTTAAAAGTCTAAATAGCTTAAATGATACGTAAATATATTCTCAAGTACTTATACAAACTTCAAAACAAATCTAGCCGTGTATTTGCACATGCCACCCACATTAGTAGTATGTTTGAACTTTTAAGTCGTTCAGGATGTCGTGGATCCGTCGGGTCGGTTATTTCCTATAAAAGGTTTATAGCATGTTCTAACCCACTACCCTCTACGTACGTACGACCTCGAAGTAGATACCCGCAGGGCACGCTGCTAGCTCATGCAAGAGATCATCATCTACGGATCCGGACCCTCTACTGCTATCGCAGAGAATCACTGTTCAAACAGCTATTTGCAGTCTGCGTGAACAGTGTCATGCAATAGTACTGTAGCAAATATATAAACAGTAAAATATATATTGTCGTCCACGGCTGAGGGGAGTTAATGCAGAAGGCACTGTGCGCAAGGATCCCGTTCCACGGATCTACAGCCTACATGGAGTGTACCACGGCATGCACGAACGTACGTTGAGATAGGAATGTCTACCGGCTGGCTACTGCATGCCATATTGCCATGGCATGAAGCCATGCTCGATCGATCGATCGATCGATACATGAACGCATGATGTGGTACACTGTACGTACGTACACTGGTAATAGTGCAGTTAAGCTGCAGCCAATTAACCCGAGTTACGTACGTTTCGTCCATGGCTCCATGCATGGCCGGGGTCCTGTGATGAAGCGTTACGAACTCTGAAGGAAAACAAGACGAAGAACAGGAGACTCTAAATTGCCGGCAAAACAGAAGGAGAACTGGACGTCCACGACAGCTGTCCGATCGGCGATCGCTATCCAGCGAAGGACTGGGTTACTTGAGCTGTGCGTTACCTATGGAGAGGAGCCTGGGCCCGCATGTCGGTTCTGGGAGGAGGCGATTACTTGGTCTGTTCTGAATCCGATTGGGGGGCATGAAATTTGTAATAGAAGAACAACCCTTCTCGGAACCTTCCTCTTAGCTTTCCCCATCTTATTCTCCTATCAATCCCCGTCCTCTCTCTGTAATCCTGCACATTTTGGTGGTTGATCCGAGCGAAATTGGAAGAGGGTTGTAACAGAAGCCTAACAGTACAATTTGGTGGAGCTGTACTCGCAACGGCTACGATGATTTATTAACAGCCTAATTAACCTGCAGCTCGCCCGACCGGTCTCGCGGACGGACATCAGTGGGGAACTAAAAAGCTTTTAATAGGGGTCTTAAGTTTTGTTTAATAGATTCATACTTAGTCTTGTTACTATAAACTCTGCAAGTTTTTTTAAAATTTTCAGGTGTGCCGGAACACTCTGCCCCGAAGGACATTATTCCATCGTACTACGGCATGCAGCAGCTAGCACATTAATCTTACGCGAGTAGCGTAGCTGACGCGACGACGCAGGTGTCAAGAAAACCCTGCAAGGAATTAGTAGGACGCCACAGAAATAATTTCAGTTTTTGGGGGACACGGATCTAGAGACGCACTCTACACGCGCATTACCTCATCTGGGCCGTCCAATCACCAGCAGATAGTTTAGATCAATAGCGCACAGTATCATGCTACAATAATAAACATCTAATCGTTCCGGTATTTTCCTGCTCACAGTACAATCGGCACTATTCCTACAGTATTTTCCAACAATGCTATTGTATAGCACTGTAGCAACAGACTTGTATTGCTTGCGACGGGTATGACGCCAGTGGTGACTTCGTCATTTCTTCTTCAAGCTCCGCTCGTCCAGTCTTCTGTAGACGTCGCGTGTGTGAGTGCGTGCGTGTGGTGGTGTGCGTGTGTGTGGGCGTCTATGTGTTGTACCAGGTGATTCGCAAAAAAAAAAGACTTGTATTGCTGTTGCTACGGTAATCCTCCGGGTGATGTAGAGGACCTGCATTCGTCTATGCTTGGGAGATCATGGATGGATCGATCGGATCATGCATGGAGGCCGGCCGGCAGGGCACGTACGTAACGTACGTACGTTGCAGGCAGCAGCGGACGGAGGATTCAGCTGAATAGCTTGCTAGCAATCGATGCATCACATGCATGGGAATTTTTGGCACATACGACAAGTTTGCAAACCGTATTTGCAGAAATGTCTAACCCGAACATGTATTTGCAGAAATGGCAGCATTGCCACACGACCACCGTGCGGCAACGGTTCCCGTGCCACCACGTTGCCCGTTGCCGCACGGCTATCGTGCGACAACCATTGCAGTGCGGCAATGCTCCCCACGCCGCCACATCGTCCCCCTCTCTCCCGTCCGCGCCACCGTGGCCCCCCTCTCTCCCCGCCCGCGCCACGTGGCCCTCCCACCTGCCAACTCAGCATGGCCGTTGCTCCCGCCCGCCAGCTCATTCGTTGCCGCACGGCGGCCGTGCGGCAACGGCCCGCACGCCGCCACGTCATCCTCCCCTTCCATCCCGCCACGCGCCGCCCTCCGGCCCTCCCTCCTACCACGCACCCGGACTGTTCTACAAAGAATTAAAAAACCGTGCGGTGGCCAGCTTTCCCGCCGTCCCTCCCCCCTCCTCCGCACATCTGTCGCCTCGTCCGGAAATTCCGGTGCCAACGCTTACGGAATTCCCGGCGCCAACGCCGCGACTCCTCCTTCGCTCGGCTATAAATATCAAACTCTGGCACTCGCTCATATCATTTGTGTTTTGATTCTCGTTCTTGCGCTCGTCGCTGAGAACTCAGAGAACATAACATAATTAATTTTATTGAGAGGTTAACTGTTTTCTTGCTTCTCGTCGCTCGGCCTTTTTTATTACTTTCCCCCGAAGGGCAGGTAATTTATCGGATGCTTTTGCCATTATTACCGTAGTCGTAATTAATCAGTCTTAGTCAGCTAGTCGTAATTAGTTAGTTTAGGGGTAATTAAATAGTCGTAATTAGTTAGTTCACTAGTAATGAATTAGTTTAGTGGTAATTAATTATTCGTAATTAGTTTAGTAATCATCATTACGACATATTAAATAAGTGGAAATGAAGTACTGGTAATTTATTTTGTGTTAATTAATCAATCGTAATTAGTTAGTTTAGAGGTAATTAATTAGTCGCAATTAGTTAGTTCACTAGTAATGAATTAGTTTAGTGGTAATTAATTAGTTGTAATTAGTTTAGTAGTCATCATTACGGCATATTAAATAGGTGGAAATGAAGTGCTGGTAATTTATTTTGTGATAATTAATCAATCGTAATTAGTTAGTTCACTGGTAATGAATTAGTTTAGTTGTAATTAGTCTAGTAGTCATCATTATGATACATTAAATAAGTGAAAATGAAGTATTGGTAATTTTTTTAGTGGTAATTAATCAATCGTAATTAGTTAGTTTAGAGGTAATTAATTAGTTGTAATTAGTTAGTTCACTAGTAATGAATTAGTTTAGTTGTAATTAGTTTAGTAGTCATTATTACAATATATTAAATAAGTGAAAATGAAGTACTGGTAATTTTTTAGTGGTAATTAATCAATCATAATTAGTTAGTTTAGAGGTAATTAATCAGTTATAATTAGTAAGTTTAGTGTTTTAGGTAATAGCGGATGTGGTTGTTATGGCTTTAGGTTTTTTCCGAACATACAAGACATGTACGTGTTTTACAGCGATGGTATTGTACGGGCCGGACCCGATGAGTTTGGACTTGACGAGATGCTAGTACAAGATGGTCTGGGCAGAGGGGCTCCACGCGATGAATATTTATGAGCTGCAAAGCTGCATACGGAGGGAGTTCGTCACAGAACCAACGACGAAGAAAGTTGTGATCGAGGCGATCACCCACACGAATTATGTGTGGGAGCTTGTCAAGGTGAATGGAAGTATAGCATGGAGGCAGTACATGGAGATTGCCTCCCAGCCCGAAGCGGCCATTCACGGGAAGTCTATGGTGTACGTGAATTTCGTACGTAGGGCGACGGGAAACCCTGATGATGTCGGGGCCTCTACAAGCGGGCAAGCGCAACTCGAGCATGAAGATGGCAGTATGGAATGTGCTGCCTCGGAGGGAAGTCCCGCACCTAATCTTGTGCCAAATGAGTGGGCAGAAACGTGGTGGTCGGTCCGCATCGACTGCCACGAGTATCTACCGAACGAGCCTCTCGGGTTAGAGTCCGACGAGGACGCCGACCTAAGCTTGGATGGTAGCAACGAGGATGCATACCAAGCCGGTGGTCCTTACGTGGCATCGAGACTTAATGATATCATGGTGCATTCGCTCGTACTGCCGCAAGAAGAAGGCTCCTAGTGGGGGTTTGAAGCCGACACTTTCTTAGTTGGGCAACGCTTCCCGGACAAGGTGGCTATGCAACAAGCTATAGTACGGTATGCCTTGTCCATCAGCCGTATGTACTGAGTGCACCGGTCCAACTTTGGAAAGTATGCAGGGAAGTGCATAGTGGAAGACTGCCCTGGCAAGGTCAGTGCTCACCGAGCAAAGATCTTCAGCTCGGTCTTCACGATCAGGGTGCTGATCGACCACACTTGCGAGCTCAGCGAGCCCCTGCGGCAGCATCGAAACATGACTCCTCATATGTTGCAAGCCTCATCACGCACCTAGTTGAGGCGGACATGTCTGTCTCCCCCAAGATGCTGATGTCGGAAGTCGCCAATCAGGTTTGCTATCCAGTCAGCTACAACAAGGTCCGATGAGCCAAACAGAAGGTCATCGAGATATGTACGGAACATACGAAGAGGCATGCAACCTTGTGCCGAAATTGCTTCACCAAATTGTTGAATCAAACCCCGGCATGTACATAAACAAGCTTGACCGTGAAGATGTTAGGAAATGGCCCAACCGCTTCATACTGGACCGGGTGTTCTAGGCTTTCACTTAGGCCATCGGGGGCTTCAAGTTCTGCCGTCCCGTGCTAACGATGGATGACACTTTACTCACAGGGAGGTACAAGGGCACCATCCTCACCGTGGTGTCGGCTGACACGAATGACTAGCTTCACCCGGTGGCATTTCCCATTGTAGAGAGCAAGAACACATTCAGCTGGCTGTAGTTCCTGGAGAACGTGAAGAGGGCGGCGGTGAGAGACCGACCCAACGTCTGCCTTATCATAGACCGCAATGCTAGGTTGTTGGTGGCCATCAACACCATGTAGCGTAGGATGGATTCGTCTCACCAGTGGAACGATGTGCAATCTAGGTGGTGCATGAGGTATCTTGCATCTAACTTGTTCACGTTGTTCCGTAGTCAGGAAGTTATGAAGACGTTCAAAGCATTGTGTCTACAGAACCAGAGGCGGAAGTTTGAGTCCATTTGGAGAGATCTGGAACACGGACAACGAGACATACAAGGGAGTCCACTCTATAGGGAGAGCAACCCAGCAGGCTATATGCTTATCGGAGTGGATTCATGGCCACACTCCTGAATTGGAGAAATAGTCCCTTCTCTATGACACAGACGGTGCGAGGTACGAGATTATGACTACCAACATGTCCAAAGTCTACAACAGTATCCTCAAAGGTGTGCGGTGCATCCCTATCACCGCGATCGTCCAGGAGACACAAACTCGCACTGTTGGTTATTTTGTCAATAGAGCCACTGCAGCCAATTGACAGATGGACGAAGGCAAGCAGTGGTCCGAGAACATACAGAGGCACATGGACCGGAAGATGGAGAAGGCCCGAATGCACGACATCCGAGTGATTGACGGCCTCAGACGGAAGTACGAGATCAGGCTTCGACAGAAATATGTCAACAGTCATGCCAGGGGGGAAAGGAAACAGGCATGCACCCTGGGTGATGTGGCGACATGCACTTGCAACAAGCCGAAGCTCCTCCACAAGCCATGCTCACATGTGTACAAGGTGTGTGTGCAAATGAGGTTGATGTTTATGCCATACATCTCTCAGTACTACGACATGCCGGACCTATTCGGTACACGGAGTGGAGAGTTTCACTCGTATGGCTTGGAAATGAATTATAAGGATCTTTGGCCGCACATGGTGCAATAGGGTCCCAACAGGGACTTGAAGAGAATAGGGAAGGGGCGACGGCAGACGCGACGCTTCCGGAATGACATGGATGCCAGCCAACATACTAGTATTAGTCACAGAATCAAGTGCAGGATATGCAAGACCCCTGGGAACTCAATGAAGGATTGTCCTAACAGATCGAGCTCGTCTGGTCGTCATTATCGTAATTTATTCAATTATCCACCTTGTTTTGTGATGTACAGCGAAACTTCTACGTTACCCAGATATGTCGGACTCATCGGTAAACTTCTACGTGAGGATGCTGCAGAAGCGCAAGTGGCTTGCGCAGAAGACCAAACATCTACAATACCCAGATTATTTAATGAAAGATGCTCCAGTACCACCACAGTTCCCGATCCCACAGTGTGTGTGTGGCGAGTCGGCAAAGATCATTCAGTCCACACACCCAGACACCTCCGCCCGGGCATACTACATGTGCGGGCACCACCTCGTAAGCGTTTCTTTCACACGTATCAATTTTCCTCTCTCTACGTTTAATTCCATAATTTTTAACTTCATCCCCATGTAATGGCAGCCCGTGATGCGCCACCACTTCTTCCAGTGGATCGATGGTCCGGAGATGTACGACAGGACGTTCATTTAGCAAAAGTACATGCTGAACTACTCGATGCGGGTCGAGACCTTCGTGCGGTGGAAACCTTACGTACCAGACCCCGTTGAGGAGGCACCGAAGGAGCCCAAGACTCGCCCGGCGTAATCCATATCGTTGACATGAGTTATGAAGAATTTACATCCTTGTTACATTTTCACTGTACGGTGCACTTACATCATGGAATCACAGGACATGTACGACTTCGACATATCAGCCCGACGTGGAGAGACCCGCGACAAGGGGAAGGGAAAGGCTCATGCGGCTGAGCCCGGCCACCATAGTGTATCCAGTTGCCCGGGCGTAATCCATGTCGACGACGTGAGTTATGAAGAATTTATATCATTGTTATGTTTTTCACTGTACGGTGCACTTACATCATGGAATCGCAGGACATGGACGACTTCGACATACCAACCCGACGTGGAGAGTCCTGCGACAAGGGAAAGGGGAAGGCTCCTTCAACCGAAACCGACTGACGTTGTAGCATATCCAGCCGACTGGGCGCACTCCGTATCGAAGACGTCAGTTATATACAATTTATATCCTTGTTACATTTCTTGTTGCATGATCAACTTGCATCATGGAATCGTAGAACATGTATGATTTCGACACTCGCCGCCACCGTAGGCAGCCTCGAGACAAGGGGCACTTGCTATGGCACCGCGGAGACTAGTTGCACACATCGTTAAATAGGACATTGTTTGTCAAATTATCAGTTTGCCCTGGATGATTTGTATTGTACCACAGGCTACATAAGAATGTGCATGAACCAACTAAGGGAAATACGTGGCGTGCAGATCATATAACGAAGTACTGTAGCCTTCGAAACGCACACGAGTCGGAGGTTACGGTACATCATTATATGATCTGCATGCCACGCATTTCCCTTAGTTGGTTCATGCACAAGCTTATCTAGACTGTGGTATAATACAGTATTAAAGAATGTCATCCACAATAGACTGATAAACTAACAAAGAGTGTCCTATTTGATCGGGTTACATGTGATAATACCCCGCCCTCCTTCATCCCAGTTCATGCACAAGTTTATCTAGACTTTGGTATATCCTGTGTTATGCTATTATGTTGGGTATATTTGTATTCATATTTTGTTTTGCTATATTTGTACGCGTATTTTGGTTGTTATGCGTGTACTCCTGCACCATATTGTATATTGACATCTCGAATGGAGTTGCTAATGCAGCTTTTTTTACATACTTTTCAAGTCACATGAAATTATGAAACCTTAATTTCTGAAACCTAAAATCCAATTTTTTGTGACATAAATCCTAAATTTTCGAGACAATTCCAGAATAGATATCAAATTGTCCAAATAGTATAGAATCAAGTCCACTGCGTGACGAGCCTTTAAAATTAAATTCATAATTTTTGGAGCTCAATTTCTACATTTACAAATTCGTACAAATAATACATTTATATGAATTTGCGAGAAAAATTCTGAACGAATAAAATTATGAAAAATTTACACCGTATAGTACACTGTGTCGGGAGGTTCTACATAAAATTTCATAATTTTTTGCATTCATTTGCTATATTTTATAATGTCTACAAACAGTCGCGAAATCCTAATTTCCCAAACCCTAATTTCTCTAAACCCTAGCGGCGGTGGGGGCGCGTGGCGGGAGGGGAGGGGAGGGCGACGTGGCGGCGTGCAGGCCGTTGCCGCATGGCCGCTGTGCGGCAACGGATGAGCTAGCGGGCAGGAGCGGGGGCCGTGCTGAGTTAGCGGGCGGGAGGGCCACGTGGCGCAGAGGGGAGAGAGGGGGGCCACGGTGGCGTGGGCGGGAGAGGGGGTAGAGAGAGGGGGCGACATGGCAGCGTGGGGAGTGTTGCCGCACGGCAGCCATGCGGCAACGGTTGCTGTATAGCGGCAGGCGACGTGGCAGCGCGGGAACCGTTGCCACTGGTGGCCGTACGGCAACGGTGTCATTTCTACAAATACATGATTGCTGTGGACATTTATGCAATTACGGTTTGCAAACTTGCCGGATGTGACAGAAATTCCACGCATGGCCGTGAAGTGCATGTGTATCTGATCAACAGATGCTCTGCATGCAGAATAATGTATAGAAGCATTGAGACCACACGTATGCATGTTGGTGATGCATGGATATGATCGATGCTTCGTGCACGCATGCATGGCGGAAACGCAAGATCTCGCCATGACTGTTTTCCTCTGGTCCACGTTGATAGCTGAAAAGTAAATTCCAGAGAATACTATATATGTTCACCACAATCCACAAATCTGTTACTCTGATGTTGCCTGTACATGAGTTCGTACATAGTATACCTCTAGGCATAGGTTGAGTCAGCTTAGGTCTACAGAAAAGTGGGGGGAAAGCACTGCATATATACATGTGATGTGCCCAAGGGTTTGTAATTTTGTACCTTGTCCTTTGTGCACAAAAATCAATATTACTTTAATTTGTCACATAAGTTACGGTGCTAGTGATGCCTTGAGACACACTAGAGCCTTGTTCTTTGACTAGCTAGCCATCCCCTGGTCCTGGAGACCGGCCGGCCAAAGTAAGCACGCAGGCAGTAACAGTACCCAGCATATCACCACTGCTGTCTCAAGCATAAGAACAAACAAAGGTAGATTAATGCGTGTTGTTCTAGTTTAATCCATGGGGCAATGGAATCGGGAGGAGTTCAGGAATATTGTATCTGCATGGTTCGTCATCGACTGAGGTATTATAATATGCATGGGACTAGATCAGCCTGGGTGTTTATTTAACTTCTTCTCATGTTGCCTGCAAAGGGCATAGGGATTGAGGATAGAGGTGATACGAAACATCTTCGTTTGTTGCTTGATCGAGAGTAGCGAATTGTTTATGGATGCCATTAACGGTCAAAATTGTTGATATCGATGGTAGCAAAACTAGCCGCTAGCTGGCTGTAGCAGGTCAGATAATGGAGATACTCACTGTTGGTATTTGAAATAGGGTATTTCGATAATCCCTCAATTCGAGAAAAGAAGAAAATGAAAAGGGAAAGAAGTGAATGTGGGGCCCACATATCAGTCAAAGAGTGGGAGAGATAAGGTTGGAGACAAGACCTTGTCTCCAACCCTATCTGCTCATGCGGCTGGTTCGTGGAGCTCTGTCGAGCGGCTCTTTCGTTCGTGCGGGTGAAGGGACGCAGGTCGTTCGCTGCAGCCGTGCCACCTCCTCTCGGTTCTTCTCCTCCTTATTTTTGGAAAACGGCTCTCCATTTCGGTTTAGAATTGTTCTTTTGATTTAGTGATCCTGCTGATCCTCTGTTAGCCGATTGGCTTACTCTGTTGATATAAGTGATCAATGTAATATGTTAGATGATCAATTCTCAAACCGCTGAATGGTTTATGTATTAATAAAGTGATTCCATGTGCACTGTTGATCTTATAATCCTATGTTGACTGGAAGTTTACATTGCTGTTTGAGATAATTCTTGATTTAAACAGTAGAGCATTAAATCTGAGCTTATAGTCTGATCCATTGTTATCATATTTAATTAGTGAAGAATCTTGACAAAAGTGCTGTGATTGTCAAGATTATATCTTGTGCAACTAGCCTTTGAGAGCAATAAACAATCTTATAAATCTTAATTTTATGCTGATTTTATTTGTACACATGATGTATGTGTTGAGCATATTATTCTGTTTAAACGACTTGAAGAATTTACATGTATATATGTTAATTTTGTCATTTAAATGCTGCTGGAATTAATTCTGAATGTTTGCTAAAACTGCTATATTTACAACACTCTGCACCTCCGAAAATCAGGAATTGAACATGTCTGTCTAATCTTAAACTCCTGAGGTGCCGTTTGATTCCCGAATGAGCTGCCTGATATTTAAGGGGAGTAAATTATTGGTAGTTCTGGATCAAGTACTTTAATCTAGGGCTTTGTTCTTTTGTGTGATTTCTTATGTGCAAACACTGTGATTGTGAGGTGGGAATTGCTGTTAATTAACCAGTACTACCTCACAGCAAAAGTTAACTTCTCCAAGATTACACGGGACCTTGCTGAACTACAGTTCTTCAATTCTAGTACACACTTACACTTCAATAATAGCAAAAGGTGCAAAAGATGAAACTGTTTAACATTTTCAGTATGGAGCAAAGAATTAAAGAACTGGTGCAACAGATGTCATGTGAATTCTTGAATGGTGCCCAACATTAAGGCTGCCGTTTGAAGGCAGCTCCTTGGATTCCTGCTGCTCTTGAGAACGGAGGCAGGCAGGCAGCAGTTTGGTGCTGAAATTGAGCCCTGTCTTGTTCCTTCCATGCTTCATGATTCATGAGATCTCCCTCTCTCCTCCCATTCGCTCATCCCTGATGCCATGCCATGATGAGCGTGAGGAGCAAGTTGCCCTTCTTTGCTCTGTCACCTTTTGATTTCTCTATCACCTCAAGAGTATGATGTCATGATGAGAATTGACAAGAAGAATCAACAGTCCATATGATACTCGAACAAAAGACTGCTAGCTAGCTCTGCTCTTGCCTTTTCCTTTTCTACCGTCCAATAGGACAGAAAAGGGTCTGAACCTGAATCATCCTGGAGTCTTTCGTTTTTGCTGAATGCTCCAGCCGTACCCTGTTTCCTTGTAGTTTACCTGCAATTCAAGATGAAAAGCATTGACAAGAGCGTGTTTACACGACATCCTGATCAAACCAGGGTGTTTCTTTATTCCATGTTCTGTATAATCCAAAAGTGCTCGACCGAATCAAATTCTTGACTAGTGATACGGGATCTTATCCTGAACTGTCATGATAACAGCTTCATGGAAGGTGATTTGCTGACGTGCAGCCGGGCAACGCTGCTAAGTCAATTACTTGACAGTTGACACATGTCCAAAACAACACCTAGCATCAAAATAGAGATAACACGTGATATTTATTACCTTTTGGAAAATGATAATAAAATACAGTCATAGTCGTAAATCTGTATTGGAGTTTACTAGTATTGGTTCCTTGTGAGGATAGATTACAAATCTAGGTGATGTCTCATGGGACCTAATTCTCCGTGACATCATTGCTCAAATGTTGCCACATAAACATGAGCTTCCATACGTTTGGCCCCATACGGAAAACCCAGGAGCCATGGCTGACTACGCTCCGTTCTGTTCTGTTGTTCTGTTCCGAGTAGTTGGTCCCTGCAAGTTCTATACGGCTCCTGCAGGTGAAGGGAAAGGGGTCAAACTTGCCTGCAACTTGCTGATGTTCACCAAGAACATGCACATCTATCCTAATCCGATCGAAGCGATGGAAAGGAGAAAGCGGAAATTGAGTTCTTTTTTTTTTTACAACTGGAAAGCAGAAATGTTAGTACTAACATAGGTAATCTGCGTTACGCAAGCTTGGGGAAAAGGAGTCGGCGTTTCACTTTGCCTTTTCTTTCTCATTTTTTTTTCTTCTGTGCCGTGGATGCCAAGCTTGATCGAGGCTTATATAAGAATGTTGTTGGGTACTTAGAGCTAGAACTGGTCCTGGTTTTTAGTTGTAGAAGGTTGGTTACCTGTTACACTACACAGGAGGCAGAATATCCATGGTAAATTTTACGATGTAATGTACTTGTAGGATTTTTTACCTGCATACGTTTTGGAATGCGGGTAGCAATTTACTCTTCGCGCGTATGTCAAGCGTTAAGACGATATTATGCTTCATATCCAGCAACTCACAACAAAATCAGAGTGGCGCAGCGGAAGCGTGGTGGGCCCATAACCCACAGGTCCCAGGATCGAAACCTGGCTCTGATACCCCCGGCTTCTGGAATAAAATTCCTCTGGCACCTTTTTCGGGTTTTGCCCTCCTTCACAATCCAACGAGAGACCGTGGCAGAGCACACACTGAATGGGCCAAGCCCATTTGTAGCCCAGTTTAACCGGCTAGCTAGTTGAATACGGCCCAAACATCGACTCCAAGGCTAATTTGAGAGGTGACTAGTGACTACTTCGCATTGGCGCCTCGTCTCCAGGCCGTACCGAGCCCTTGCCGCGGGCCCCCTGCTTCCGTCGTCGGAGGGCCGCCGTTCGCCGTTCGCCCCATGCTTGCGCAACTCGACTTTGGCTGCGTGATTTCGATGCAACGGTTTCCGTCGCATGCTGCTTCGCGAAGTGCTAAATCTGGGCCGCGGGATCTCGATCGAACGGCAACCAGCAGGTTGCCTCTGGTCGCTTAATGGTTCTCGACCTCTGTAAAAAGTGCGCGGTCTCCCGGCGAGCTGTTGAGAAGGAAATGGCGGTGACGACGGCGGGGATGCTGGCGGAGGTGGAGACGGCGGCGGCGTACAGGTACGAGTGCCGTTACTGCCGTATACCCATTTGGCTCTGCATCTACAGAATTGGAGCGATGAACTGGGTGTGCGTGGGAAATGAATGTTTGCTAAGCAAGAGCACGAGAGCAATTCGATGCAATCGAGAAAACTAGAAATCAACCAGATTACCCAGTGAAAAAAATTATGCAATCGATGCACGCAGGCAAATTTCTAGCTTGTCCGAGCTATTAACACTTCTTACTTGACCAGCGTCCCTGTGATAACATAGGCCAAGCTGACCAGCGTATTGGCGTCTATGTTCTCCTGGTTCAGAGGGTCCTTCTTGGCGCTTCCCTGGAAAAGCAGTATGTCGCAGTCGTCGGGCATAGATAGGGCCTCCTGCAGCTTCTCGAACGCCGCGCCGGCGCGCCCTGCGCGGATGTCGTCGAGGGCACCCGCCACCGACTCGTTCATCTCCCTGTAGTAGCTGAGGCAACTGTTGAGGTTGTGGACGAGGTCGGCGAGGACGAGCACCGTCGACGTGACGTTGGCCGCGGTGAGGTTGGCCGCGACGGCGGCAAGCCCGCGCGCGTCCGTGGCGGAGGCGGCAGCCGGGTCGGCCGAGAGGACGCCCACGCACGTGTTGTAGGTCGTTAGAGTGTTGTTGGACACAGCGGCGCATGTCGTGGCGATGACGGGTGAGGTGCCGACGGCGACGCCGGGGGATATGGCTGCCGCGAGGAGGAGGAACAGGGCGATCTGGTGCACCGGAGAGGAGATCATCGTGCTTGATGCGTGGAGTCGTCCTTTGCGTCTGAAAAATATAAGGTAGAGAGAGATTTTTGGAGAAGCCGCAGTACGCTAGGCTTCTCTGTGCTCTGCTTATATACTCGGCAATGTGCCTGATTAAGGAAGGAATAGTGCCATCTGGCACCGGAATTACAATCAAAGAGATTGATAGATTACAGGGATTGTATCGGTTTGTACTGATACCAATCCAATCTATCTATACATAGCACAATTCTATCTTTTAACAGCATCGCACCGGCCGAGAGTCGTATCTTCCGTGGTTTATACGAGGGAAGGGAGTCAAAGGAAGTGGGAATCCTACATGAAATTCGATGGAGTAGGGTATGCAGTAGACCACTCCTATTTATATACTCTTTCATGTCCATTCATGTCATTTAAAGACAAATCTAAAGACAACTTCTAAGCGAATTTTCTCTTAAGTTTGTTTCTATGGAACCCACAATCTTTTAATTATTCTATGAAAAAATTATTTGTTATTGACAATAACTCATATAATGGTATTTTGTGCTGTCGATATGTCCGTCTCTTCACGAAGAGATATCTACACTCTTTCTCATCTTCTCCCCCATGTCAGCAAAAATCCTATACGTGGCAAAGTTTATAGACAATTAAGATCACACTATTGTGCACGCCCTTACCCAAATCAATGAATTTGATGTCTTTCATGATGTGATAATCCATTTTTTAGACAAATGAACGACATGTCTATTAATAGCCTCGATTGTGCACGCCTTTGCCCAAATCAATGAATTTGGTGTCTTTCCTTATGGGATAATTCATTTTTTAGACAAATTAACGGCATGTCTATTAGTGGACCCGATTGTCCGCGCCTTTACCCAAATCAATGAATTTGATGTCTTTCCTGATCGGATAATCCATTCTTAGACAAATGAACGGCAAGTCTATTAATGTCTCCGATCTGATCAATCACCGAATGTCCTCCCTAAGAGCATCTCCAGCAGGAGCCCTCAAAACAGAGCCCCTACTTTTAATTTGAGGGCTCCCCCTACTTTTGAGGGCCCTGTTTTCTGGGCTGCACTCCAACAGGAGCCCTCAAAACAAGCCCCTACTTCTTAATTCCCTCTATTTCCTCGCACACTATATGCATATGTATTTGAGAACATCACATTATATAATAATTTATTTAAACTATAACTCTAAAGCACTATACTTAAAATTATGAATGAAAATACAAATATTCAAATTTAAATTCAAAGACAAATTTGGTCCGAATTTAATGATAGTTGATCACAACATAGTTCATAACATCTCTGCAAATCAAAATGACATAATCATCAAATTTTGGCGGGGGAAGGAGCGGGCGCGGGAAGGGAAAAAGGTCATGGGAAGAATCGGGACCAGTATGCGTAGGGAAACCGTGATTTGGGGGCTTGGCCTAGAGCCCCCAGGAATGAGGGCTTGAGGGGGGATTTTAGGGGCCCCTCAAATTTGAGGGCTCTAGTAGGGGCCCTGCTGGACCTCTGTTTTTGTCTCAAGCCCTCAAATTTGGTTTTAGGGGCTCAAGTAGGGGCCCTGCTGGAGATGCTCTAATGCGATAGCAGCCTGGCGCTGATAAGAAATTTAGTTCTTCCGATCTCTCTCTCTCTCTCTCTCTCATACTTTCCCTATGAGTTCGGTTTTGTTAACGTGGGTGTCATGGGGATAGGCTCTTAATCAGAGTATGATGAACAGTTAGTAATAGTGTCGAGGAGTTTGTCAAAATCCCCATTTTCAGAAAAAATTAGATGCTGGCAATCTTTAGGAGGTCAGACCGACCGTAGTGATGATTGAGGGACCGACGAAAAAGGCAACTATTGAATTTCAAGGATTGTGATCAAACACTTGTGTGGGAGTGTTAGGGGATAAGTTTGTATCAAGTTTCATGAAAATAGAGTTTCAAGGCAAAGGTAGATAGAGTTTTGCCAAAATGTGCAGAAAGGGATTTTCCACGTCCTTGGAAAAATTTCTGGAGTGGTCTGACTGGCCTTTGATTGGCGGTCAAACCGGTGGGCGATCAGACCGGCCAGGCATTGATCATGCACCTGGTAGGCGATGATCTTTGTGGGTTAGGTCAAAGTCATGGTTTCTAGTGTATATATGTTGCATAATGTATGTTTTGACTAACATGGGTCAAGTTGCAAAGAACTTATGCCCGGAATCGATTTCTTGATCTATTGTTGTGCAGGTGGCTTGGAGTCAACGACAAGGATGATCGAGATTGGGCAAGGAGAGCTAAGGTCCAGAATAATTGAGGATACCGAGTAAAGTCATTGGACTCAAGCATGACGCAAGATGGACAAGGATGACCGAACGGGAAGTTCGGTGCAACGGGTTGCATCAAGCGGTGCAGGGGTCTGTGTAAGTACTATAGTGGTTCCGGTGGGAGCCAGATAGGAGAAACTTTTCGACATAAAAAGAGCTGATGATCAACCTACATGTAGCGAAGTATGAGATTACTTCACAACGATTGGACTTAGTCGTTGGAGAAGGATCGGAAAAGGTATTTTGGTATCTTCGCCAAAATGCTAAGTTGGTGACCTTTGGAGAAACCGCAGCACAAGGTGAGACGGTTTAGGTCAAGTGAAGATGAAGTTTACAAAGAGATGGATTCGGCATGCTTGGTTCGACATCCGCTTTGAGAAGCGTACGTGAGAGTAGACCTGTTTGTGTGTGGGCTTAACGAGTGTTCGATAAGATTTTTTTTCTCTTTACCTAGCCTCCACTATAAAAAGAAGAGGTGAATGATTTGTGCCTCTTGAGCATTCTCAAGTAGAAACCCTAATTTGTGATTTGTGGAAAGTGGAATAGATAAGACTAGGGTTTAAAGGAGATGAATCGATTGAATGCTCAAGTGTTGAGCTTTTGTCCTCTATGGTGGAGTGGTTGTAAACCAACAATCTCTTGATGTCTTTTGGGATTTTATGTGTTTCTTTGGTTTTCTTGGTGTTCATACTGTGATCTTGCTTGTTAGGACATGTGGGAATCCATCTAGGGTCATCTTGATCATTATCCACACACGAGCAAGTTTTTGGGTCAAAGTTTGAGTCTCCTCGGTTCTTGTGCCTTCTTGACCTCATCCAAGAAATTCGTGAAAACTTGACTTCAATATTCTCGATCGTCGATTGGAATATGTTCCTGACCTTCATGACGAGCTATGATTGAAGTTTTAGAGGATTTGTGATTGTCTCGAGCTGCTCCCAGGCCATAGGCTGTCAGACCAGCCAACCCTGGTGGTCAGAGTGGTCGTGTGTCCTTCTAAGGTGATTTTGTGTTCTTATCTCGGGGTTCGTCGGTTTCAACGTAAGACTTTCGTTGTGCTTGTGTTCTCTGATTTTCATAGCTTCTGTAGCTACTGAGTAGAAGAAGTTGAAATCGGGTGGGATTAAAAAAGAGTATCGCTCCTATTCAACCCCTCCGGTTGTCGTTCCGATCCAATAGTTGACTTTTTCCCTTCATAGTTCTCGACTTAACAAGCTCCTTGCCATAACAATACGCGGATGCAATCCTCTAGGCTTAGGTGCATTATATGCAGCCATATTGCGAACACAACATGTAGACGAAGCGGCTCCATGGGCACAGCTAGCATGCAATTCTTTTTTCGAGGGGTACTATGAATAATTCCTTGATACATCATACACTCAACACAGTATATCATCAAAATTGTGTGGAGAAAAAAATCTCAACCCATGAAGAATGGGCTTATACAAGCAACTCCATTGCAAAAGAATATTACATCATGACAAGATCACATCCTCAAAATTTCTCTAACACTGTAAAACTAAATGTATCAACCATAAGAAAATGATGTTCTCAGTTGTGACATTGATTGACCAATGCATCAGTCATGGGATGAGTTATCGAAATTAGTCTCAACCCATGAAGGGCGATAAAGAATGCCGAATTGATCACTAGAGATCATATGAAGTGTGCCTGACAATCCATGCTAGTTGCCACACCCATGAGTACATCATTCCGACATCACAGTAGAGTGACACCATCATGAGAGGTAGAAAAGGAAGTATGTCGCCAAATACATGATGGTGAAATACTTGAGACCACAATTCTATAGCAACTATTCCTAAAAGATAGCTCAAACCAATCCATCCAATGAAGCCATTCTTCTTGACTGTGATGCCTGATCCATTTACTTTCTTCCCTTTCTGAGCAGATCATGTAGCAAAATGGGATGAAAAACTACCCACATGAGGGTAGCATAGGTCAATAGCAACAACACCTTTATCGGGTATTCTCGGTTCTCAAACAACAATGGGAATAGAGAGTAGCATAAATTGTAAATACAATTTGTTCCAATAAATGAATGTCACAGAAAACAAACAATATCATCATCAATGCATAATTCATTGTTTAAACCAAACATGTGGCAATTGTTCAGACTTCAGAGGGTTCAAGTTCTGCACAATGCTATGATGCTGTCAGGCTATGAAAATAAACCAGACAACACTTTGCCCGAGTTGATGGCATAGCATGGAAAAAATGGAAATACCAAAATAGACTATAGTTGTTGAATATTGTTAGGTTGTCCCCCAAATGAATTAGGGAAACCGGCAAAGGAAACACAGTGCATCATTAACTCACTAAACATGTCAAGTATCATGCCATTGGATAATGCATAGGTTTCATAAAAGTATGATATGGGAATTGCAAACTAAATTCATCCAATACCATTGCCAGTTATGTGAAGTGGAAAAACTACGATGTCATTCACTTATTAACTCTAAAAGCATTATAATTTATAGCAGGGGGTCTATATCACTAATAATAATAATAATAAAGCAAATTTCGTCCTCAATGTTTCTCTCTGGACTCACATTCGTCCTTCAACTTTGAAAAATGCCAAACATATCTTTAAATTTTTCTTTTCAGACCAAAGAGGGACCTCAGTCCACATGGCATGCCACATATACATGCTAAGTGGCGTCTTTATGCATGTAGGTGAGTGTAAAGACAATAATGCCCCTGGCCTATGAAGTAGGATACTAGTGCATGGATGTGAGTGTAAGGACAATAATGCCCTTGTGCTTGCCACACGCCGCCTGCTCACCGTGCCTCATCACCCATAGCCGCTGCTAGGGCTTAGTCTCCATCCGAATGAAAGAAAGGGGAGGAACAAATCAATACAACTGAAAGAAGGGGAGTATAACAATGGAATGGATGGAGGGCAAAAACATCTTTTCCTATTGGCTGGTAATCCTCCATGCATTAGGATCCGACTCAATATGTACATGTGGCATGCCATGTGGACTTAGGTCCCTTTTTGGCCCGAAAAGAGAAGTTTGAGCACCTATTTGGCCTTTTCATAGTTGAGGGACGAAATTGAGCTTGAGAGGGAAACTTTGAGGACCAAAATGACTATTTTCCCCTTTTTCTTAATAGACTGTTGCTCAACTTTTCCATTTGCTTTGCCAGAGTACAAAATACAATATTCATTCCTGATAATTTCATTGGATGCGGTATTTTCTGTTGGTTAAAAAAATAAAGAATACTTAGGTATCGATTCCATCAATAGGCATATCAACCACTTGCATACTAGCCATGTTTATTATACTTATGACTTAACATTTTCACAGTATTCCTAATCAATAAGAATGTAATCATAGCAAATATAAACAATAAGAATGTAGTCATTGGGCTAAACTACAATCAATCAAGTCCAGATACCAACACATATCAAATCATGGAGTTAGGCATTCTTCCTCGGAATAAAAAAGAGTAGGTGGTGGTGGAGAGAACCTTGGGAAGAACAACAAAGGAGACAAATCTCCAACAAGCCCCCCGATAAATGAAGCTTCAGGCATTTGGATATTGAATCCTAGTCTTCTAAGAAGAAATGCAAGGATCTTATCAAGTATTACATAGAATACCCAAAAGTTTGGGGCCCAGTAAGTAGGGATGACAACGGATCGAATACGAACAGATAATGACTCTGTCATATTTGTTTTTATTTTTTTCCCCGGATGCGGATACGAATACAAATACCCCATACAAATACGAATACAAATAACGACAGGAATTAATAAAAACATATAAATAGTTTATTTGATCCAAACATTCATGAATTGTTCATATTTTCAGCAACCACACATAACATTGGCACTTGCAAGATGCATTAATTAGCTCATCATAAACATAACACTTAGTTTACCACATTTACTGTTGATAGCTCTACTCCACCTTGTTTTGTCTACCCTGTTGATAGTTCTTATTCTATTAAGGTGGGTTTATAGAATACTCTGTTTGAATCACAAAAACTAAAATGAATTTTCACCAATATTGGTTGAGATTGTCACAAAGTGCTTTTTTATGGAAAAAATGTAAAAAAATTTCTATTCCTGTTCTCGGAGGAGATAGCATTAGACCATTGAATCAATTCATACATCATGTGCAAACCATCTGATCTAATCAATCTCTCTCTCACACACTTCCTCGTGAACTATTATTTCTCTCACTTCCCCATTCGTGTCTCTTCCAGGAACCATCATCTCTCTATCACTTTTTTCCCATTAGTTCCCTCTCTCCAGTCTCCACGCCTCACCAGCAACATGGACGACGCCTCACCAGCAAGCACATCCATCAACCTCTTTATTTTTCTTCACCAATCACTTTTCCCCATTAGTCCCATTAGTTCCCTCTCTCTCGTTAGAGCCCAGGTGGTTCATAGAGCCTGCTTGCCATACGGTAACTAAATTACGGTGATAATTATAGTGACCAAAAATAAAAATTACATAAATAAATTATTGTGATTTATGTATAACTAGCAAAGTGGCCCGCACATTTGCGCGGCTATATTTGTTTCGAAGTTTATATAAAAGCTTGCGAATATGTTATGTATCTTATAGGCTATTTTGGCTTTTAAGATATCCTAAACATTGGAAATAACAGTAAAAGCTTGAAGAAAATTACAACTTGAGGAACATAATTGAAGTATGTGCTTTGATGGAAGAAAATCATTTAGTATAATAAGTTATTGGAGTTCTTAGAAACTAATCACTCTCCATCATGCATAAATCATGTAGCTGCATGTCCCTATTCTTACTATGTTAGTTATTTTTTTTCCAAATTATATGCATGCATATATATCTCTATTTAATCTCAAGTAATACATTGATTATATGTGTGATAAATTATCTTATTAGTTTACATATGCATACACCGATGCATCAGGGGCAACCTTCCTTGAACTTATCTTCTCTCACACGCCGACTATCCCACCAAACTGTGTGCCTTCTATCTCTTTCCGTCGTTACAACTTTTTTGCTTCAGCCTCTAACAGTAAGCCCAAATCTTGATCAATCCCTCTCAGCTGCTACCCATTCTAATGCAATATTTTACCACATAGTTATCTTCTACTTCTCTCCAATTATTGCTTAATGCTAATCATTGCGGCAACAACACGTATACACATGCAACCTTTGCCAATCCAGCTTGGACACATGTCACGCTCTCTCTAATGACCCCGTGCATATTCCCTACGGCTACGCCATCTGTACTCTAATTTTTTTGCTCCTCTATCTCTGTATGTCCATGCTTCTATTCGTATGGATGCATGCATGTACATACACATGCATTATGTTATATATGCTTGACGTCCTCTTCTCGTGTCAGTCACTCCTCTTCTTTTACGTTGATCAACTCAACGCTGTAGGCTTATACCTTCCTCACAAACCGCGGCGACCTCCCATCTTCACTAATGTTGACATGTCAGTTTTAGTCGTTGTCTAACGATATGGAGAATCTTTTCGACATCGTCGGCGACGACATGTCCCTCACTAGTGATGGTACACTCCTAGCTACCCGATGACCCTATATCGTCCCTAATTTTTATTTCGAATTTCGGTTATTTTTTCCTTGGAATTTATATCTGAATCCAATTGCTTATTTGTCTTTAATATTTATTTTAAATTACAGTTATTTAGAGATTTTACTTCAAAATTCGTATTCAAATAAAATTGCCAATTTAATTTAATTTTATTCTGAATTTTAGTTGTTTTTTTGTTGGATTTCGTATACAAATCTAATTGCCAATTATTGTTTAATTTTTTGTTCCGAATTATAATTATTGGAATTCATATGAAAATTAAATTGCTAATTTTATTTTATTTTTATTCTGAATTTTTGGTGTATTTTTGTTAGATTTCTTATACAAATCAAATCTCTATTTTTTTGTTTATTTTTTATTCTGGATTATAATTATTTATCGATTTTACTTAAAAATTCATATGAAAATCAAATTTCTAATTTTATTTTAATTGTGAATTTTTGTTTTATTATAATGGACATGGACTCTTTTACTTAGGAATTCGTATGGAAATCAAATTACTGATTTTATTTTATTTTTTATTCTGAATTTTAATTTTGTTGTACTTGGCATAGACTCTTTCTTTTAATTTAAACTATTCTAGACCTACCACAATCAACAGTATAGATCTTTTTTTTCTTTCTACCAATTAACTTGAAAATTTCTAGCTCTTGAGAGCGAACGTGGTGGCTTCTTTAGACTCATCTTTAATAAGATAACTAGCAGGGTGGTCTACGCATTGTGGCTAGATTTGTTTTAAAGTTTGTAGTGACAAATGATATAACTTAGATGCTTCAGAATATATTTATGTGTCTTGTAGTTATTTATATTTTTAAGATATCATAAACATTAGAAAATGACAATAGAAGCTTGAAGAAAAATGCAACTTGAGTAACGTATTTGAAGTATGAGTTTTAATGAAAAAAAATCATGAGTATAATAAGTTAACCACTCTCCATTATGTATGCATCATATAGCTGCAGGCTTTATTTTTATTCTGGATTTCAGTTATTTTTTGTTGGAATTCGTGTTCTAATCCAATTACTATTTTTTTTAAAAAAATATATTCCGGATTATGTTTATGTAGTGATTTTACTTAGGAATTCATATCAAAATTAAATTGTTGATTTTATTTTATTTTATTCCAAGTTTCAGTTATTTTGCGTTGTACTTAAAATGGACTCTTATTTCTATATTGTACTTGATATGGACTCTTTCGTTTAATCTATATTGTTATAATCTGGACCCACCATAATCAATGGTGTGGATGTTTCTCTTTTCCCACTGATTAATGTGAGAATTTCTAGTCTTTGAGAGCGAACATGGTGGTTTCTTTTTCTTTCGCTTTAATAATGTAATAGATAGATGAAATTGTAAGTGAACTAAAATTTGACTGTTTTAGGCCGAGAAAACGGTCGAATCTTGTATAGACGAACCCACATATATACTATTTCATGTCCATTCATGTCATTTAAGTTTGCTTCTATGGAAACCACGATCTTTTAATTATTCCAGGAAAAAATTATTTGTTATTGACAATAACTCATATAATGGTATTTTGTGTTGTCTATATATCTGTCTCTTCACGAAGAGACATCTACACTCTTTCTCCTCCTCCTTTCCTCCATGTTAGCAAAGAATCCTATACGTGATAAAGTTTATAAACAACAAATATCACACTATTGTGGATGCCCTTGCCCAAATCAATGAATTTGATGTCTTTCATGATGAGATAATCCATTTTTAATACAAATGAATGGCATGTCTATTAATGGCCCCGATTGTGCATGCTTTTACCCAAATCAATGAATTTGATGTCTTTTCTGATGGGATAATCCATTTTTTAGACAAATTAACGGCATGTCTATTAATGGACCCGATTGTGCACACCTTTACCCAAATCAATGAATTTGATGTCTTTCCTGATGGGATAATCCATTTTTAGACAAATGAACGGCATGGCATGTCTATGAATTTGATGTCTTTCTTGATGGGATAACCCAGGAGCCATGGCTGACTACGCTCTCTTCTGTTCTGAGTTGTTGGTCCCTGCAAACTATATAGGGAGATCTGATTATTTACCTTTGTCAAAGATCTGTAATTTAGGATTTGCCACTCATATGTTTATGACAAGTGGCCCTGAGACCCAGATGTCATAGACACATGCAATGATAAATCGCGAAATTCACCTTTTTGCAGTGATAAATTATTAATTATTCCAATTATATACGGCTCCTGCAGGTGAAGGGAAAATGATGAACCCGAAGGTTCGATTTGTTGGCCCGATCTTTCGATGAGAACGATAAGTTCGGTAGTAGTCGCTCAACTCTCACAATCCTGGCTACGAACTCGCAAGGCCCGAAACCACGCAATCGCCGAATCGCCGACAAGTCGTTATCAACGTGCACGAATACCCGCTGACGACCACGAAGGTCGATTCCTGCATACACCGAAGAAGCACGCAAGAACAAGATAAAAGCAATCTGAAATTGCAAATAGGAATTGAAATATTTGAATTGAGTTGGGATTCTGAATAAGGATCTTAATTGGGTGGTCTAGTCGACACACGCAAAAGATACAAGTTGCAACGAAGGCAAACTAAACATAAACAAAATCCAAGAAAACTAGAGGGGGTGTGGCCTCCTTATATAGGGGAGGAAGAGCCACAAATCTAAAAGAACCAGTGGGGCGGGACTAAATTCGCGAGTAACTGTTCACATGAACAGTAACCACGCCCCCAAGTGGGCCGTCGACAGATGGGCCAAGTTCAGTATGATTACAAAGCCCAAATTGGCCCAAACAAGTGATATGACGTCTTGTTTTGATGATTGCGATCAGCCCAGAAGGAATTTGGATGTGAAGCCGGATCCGTTGGAAAGAGGACGAAATAAGCTTTCAATCAAGTACTCGTGGACCTCTAACGGACTCTGTATGTGAAAGTTATGTCTGTTTTAAGTTGGTGCTGTCAGGCAGATTCCGGAGGCCGAATTGGATTCCAAAATAGGTCCACTCGAACTGCTTGCTTGTCTTGGACCAAAAGTGACATCGTGCTGCACATATATATATTTCATCATTAGATAGCATCATATAGTTCATATAATATAAAGACACTCCTAAAAACAAGCTCACCTGATAATTTAAGTGAAGCGTACGAGCTCTTATACTTAGAACATTAAACATAGCAAATATGGTTGTATCCATAGAGGTCATGTCCTCATCAGAAAAGGGTCAAACTTGTCTGCAACTTGCTGTTGTTCACCAAGAACATGCACATCTATCTCATTTTTTTCTTCTTTTGTGCCGTGGATGCCAAGTTTGATCAAGGCTTATATGAGAATGTTGTTGGGTACTTAGAGCTAGAATTGGTCCTGGTTTTTAGATGTAGCAGGTTGGTTACCTGTTACCCTACACAGGAGGCAGAGTATCGAGGGTAAATTTTACAATGTAGCCCACAGGGTAAATTTTACCTGTTACCCTACACAGGTTGGTTACTTGTAGGATTTTTACCTGCATACGTTTTGGAATGCGAGTACCAATTTACTCTTCGTGCGTATGTCAAGAGTTAAGACGATATTGTTGAGGAACCGTCGCTGGCGAGTCCAGTCCGAGCGATTACCTCGTAGACATGCATAGAATCGTAAGAACAATGCATGAACAACAAGAACAGAATAAGAGATAGAACACAGAGATGTAGGGGGACTTCTTGCTTCTCTTTATTTCTTCATCAAACGATCAATCCTTTACAATGAATAGCACCCCCTATTTATAGGCTACGACCCTTCTAGGGTTTGGGATGAGAGCCACCTTGGGCCAGACTCCGGTCCCGGCGATTTCTTAACACTCCCCCTTGGGCACTCATCCTTCATGTCCATATCTCATCAAAACTCCATAAAAACCCAGTGGGAAAAATTTAGAGAAAGAGTACATGAATCATGTTCTGTTATGCTGCACGAATTGCCTCATTAAAAACGTTAGCCGAGAAACTTCAGGAAAACTCGTCAAGGGAAAAAGAGTACAATCCACCCAATTTCATTTAATCTTCGGGATTTGCTCTTTGGGTACTCGATCTTCGTGATCAAGCTTTAGTAATGAGTTTGTGAAGATTCTCCCCCTGAATTCTGCACTTCTCTAAGTCTCATCATTCCAATTTCCACATATGCACCTTTCAAAGCTAGATGCTGGAAGTGACTTAGTGAACTTCCTCCCCCTCTTTTCTAGGTCTGTACAGGTCCTTGTCTTGCTGCAAAGATCTCCCGACCATTGGCACTTTCAAAGGGTATGCCTTTTCAAAATCAAACATTTCCAACACCTTTTGAGTGTAGTTTGACTGATGTACTAAAATCCCTTCAGGGGTATGCTCAAGCTGCAAGCCTAGACAATATTTGGTTTTACCCAAATCTTTCATTTCGAACTCCGACTCCAGGTAAGAGCTTGCTTTCCTAATATCCTTCAGGGTTCCGATGATATCCAGATCATCTTCATACACTGAGATTATACAAAATCCATTATGGGATCGCTGCATGCAGATTATTCTCATTTTTCGTAGCCTTTCTTGCATAGAAAGTCGCCTGCGATTATACCACATTCTGCCTGATTGCTTAAGTTCGTACAGTGACTTTCTGAGTTTCACACTGTACATATTTTTATTTGCTCTATCTTGGTTCGGGATAGGGATACATTCAGGTATCTTCATATAAATGTCCGAATCCAATATTTCATAAAGGTATCTGGTACCATATCCATCAATTTCACTTCTAACTTCAAGTTCACCGCCATTGAGATAAATGTCTAAAGGGGTTACGCCCATGATCGGGAATAGGTTTCTTCATAATCATCTCCTGGATGTTCAATGAAACCTTATGCAACGAGCCTTATTTCTTTTTATTTCTCTTTTGAACAAATATCCACTTATGCCCTACGGGGTGCACAAGGGGAGGCGTACGGCTTACAGACCCAAACGCCCTTCTTTTATTCAGAGAGAATAATTCAGTTTCTATTGCCTTCTTTCAATCTGATCTTTTCTTTCATTCAATGACGTACTGAGCTCAATCAAGATTGATGATTGTGGCAAGTTTCTTTGCAAAGTATATGTCGACATTGGCTGTTGTCATATTCAAAGATTCTCCCGAGGTCATAAATTTTATAACTATTTCTTCAAGGGGTGATTCTTCTAATGCTTCTACTCGCTCACCGCTGCTTCCAATTGCGGGGCAAGTCCCTCTAGTTTTTCAGCTCCGATATGTGCGCACACATCCATGCTTATGTCTCCCTCCATGGGGATGTTCAATTCTGGTATGCCTTTTCTGAAGGTTCCATACCGATGCAGTCTCAACCGCTCCCTTACGTTCTGGGCACTTGGTGATCGGTGTGTCAAATCCTTCTTATCCTTTTTCACCGACGTCCCCGCCATTTCGGATTCGAGGGCCGGAGTTCTCGCCCTTTATTCGAGGCCTCGGGCGGGATTAGGGATACCTTCATTGGTATTTCACCTCTCTCCGGTGCATTGCATACAGGCAAATGCGACTTGATCACGCACTTCAAATCACTAAAGTGGTCAGGCAGTTGATTCGCTAATGCTTGCAAATCAATTATCTTCTGGACTTCAATTGTCTTCTAGACTTCAATTCAAATATCTTCTAGATTGCAATTATCTTCTACACTTCTCTATTTGCTTTACTAGTGTGCGGGTCATATGCATAGATTTCAATTATCTTCTGGACTTCAATTGTCTTCTAGACTTCAATTATTTCCCGACATTATTATCAAGGGTTGATTTCCTCCCCCTAATGACGGGGAACTAATCTCATCTGATATACTATCAACGAATCGGGTATTATGCAAATCTCCAGTCATAGGGTCCAAACACTTGATTATGGATGCTGTCTCATAACCAATGTATATCCCAGAC
Source organism: Ampelocalamus luodianensis (assembly GCA_036346255.1). Taxonomy (NCBI): domain Eukaryota; kingdom Viridiplantae; phylum Streptophyta; class Magnoliopsida; order Poales; family Poaceae; genus Ampelocalamus; species Ampelocalamus luodianensis. Next base: position 11,865,824 of record CM070620.1, read on the forward strand.
TTTCGGAGAAGACCCATTGCAGTTCGCTGTGGTGATGGTATAGGTACATAAACCTTACGACCAAACCTGCGAAGATGAGTAGTTTTCGGTGCTGACCCTTGCGCTAGTTGCATAGGTGGATGGATGTTATAAGCGACGATCTAAAATTGATGAGAGTCGCTACGAGCGGATCGCACGCCCCAACATGTAGTTGGCAAATTACAATTCTTCAAAGTTACGCTAGTCCATTCTGGTGTGGACATGCGATGCAGTAATGCTCAACTTTCAATTCCTATTTTCATGCAATAATCATCAAATGCTTTGAGTAAGTTCTCCAAATGTTGTCCATTCATGTGGACTTCTCATGATGATGAGGGAAAATATTTCTAATTTAATTATCTCGAGATTTGGCTATGCAAAAGCATGATCTCTCGTAGACAATAAACATACGTCGACCATTCAAGAAGCATTGATGAGCACTATAAAATACCTAAAATGACCCTTACGGGGCTATATAGGACCGCAAAGGTCTCCTGGATACGGTCCAGAATGCAAGGACTTCATCCTTCGCTTTGAGCAAAATGTCTAGTAATTAATTTCTGGTGGCACATGCGGGGCACACAAAATCTTCCTGATTCGAGAAATTCTTAACATTCATATCATGTCCCTGTGAATTGTTAATTATATCTCTCATCATCCTAAGACTTAGATGGCACAATCTATCATGCCAGAGATAGAAAAGTTCAGAGCTTCTAAATACGGTTTTCAAGGCAGTATAGGCTGCAGGTGCCTTAATATTAGTGTAGTATAGCCCAATTTCATATGAAGAAAGATACTCTAATGCTATTTTTCACTTTCTTCACGCTTTGTAATGAGCAGGTATTTTGTACCATACTCTTCTTCAGTCTCTACATGGAAACTGTTAGCGCAAATATCCTTGAGAGTTCTAGTCGATTCTGGGTACAACAAGTCTTCTTTAATGACCAAAGTTGTGCCCGTTGGGAGTATAATTATGGCCCTTCCTGAGCTTATTATACAAGTATCGCTGCCTGCGACTGTCGTAAGACTACCAACATTCTTGCTGATCGACTAAAGAAATTTCTGTTTCTCTCAGGATGGTATTCGTTGTGCCGCTACATGCTAAACACACTTCCTCCATAGGGCGCCACACGCGTTCTAATATAATGTACTTTATTAATATGTAGCAGAAAGCAAGCAACACATAAATAAAATACTTCAGATATCAGAACGTAACTTGTTATTATAAAAACGGGAAAATAAGTCTTGCAGGACTCATAATAAGAATTTAATGCTTTGCTCTCCTAGAGCTTGCAACCATTATTCAATAATTCAAAATTCTGCTTCAATTACAAACTGCAAGTTTCTATAAAAGGTCCGAGTGCAATACGTGCACTAGATCTAATAGGCGAAGTATTCAGGAACTTCTGCCTAAATCGGCTCCATGCGCGATCTTCTCCTCTTGGGCAGCTACGGCTGTGGTCGCTGCGATGTCCAAAGGAGGGATGATGGGGCTGCTACTGGGCTGTTCACATTCATAAGTGCAGCTAATGGATGTGGATCCTCTGTGCCTGCAATGGCGAGGTATGTCTCATGCTATCATTTGCCCTTCTTCTTAGACTGTAAAGCATCAATAATGTGCGACGCACGACCTTACCCTTCTTGCTCCTCTCATTTGTGAGAGGCTTCATCACCTTGTAGCTGCTAGCAGTGGCTTCATGGCCAACATTGCTACTAGGTGGCTGCAAGATGAAGTTCTTTCCTAGAACATCACCTTGAGCTTTCGCAACTTGCATAATGTCAATTAATTCGGCATACTTCATGTAGCCGTCTTAAAGATAGTTGCGCATTTGGATTGTACCGCAAGGTAGCGAGGGTCTTCCCAATCGTCTCGCTCATCCGTGATCACATTACCACGCATTGGAGACCGATATAAATTCTATATAAATTCGGTCATATCGGGTCGATTCTTGAACTCTTGTTCGTGATGCGATCATATTCCTATTCATGCAAAAGTTCAAAGGATTACCGCTAGTAATCTTCATAAAATGGTTGCAAAATTCTCATAATGTTCATCGAACTCGTGTTCAGATTCCGTATTTTTCTACGCATTTTCATGATTTATCGCTATTTTCAATGATTAAAAGCAATATAAACAATTACAAATAATCAAAACAAGAATACAATAAATAAATTGCATAGAAATAATAATAACAAAAATAAACATGCTTCAAATGCAAAAACTGATTCAAAAATTGAATTCCCGAGGCTCTTTCCTGCTAGGAAAAATGACTTCTCGACAAATTCTGCAAATTTCAGAATTTTCTCCACCGTCCCTCCCCTTTTTTTTCGTTTGCCGGTGGGTTCAAGCGGTGGCGCAAGGCCATTCGAGGGCGGCGCGGGGTGGCTGCTGGCCACGCAAAACCGAGGGCCGGTGTGGCCATGCGGGGCCGAGGGCGGCGCGAGGCGATCGTCACGGCTGCGAGCCAGTGGCGGTCTTCCACTACGAGAGGCGGCCGGTGCGATACAAGACGGCAGCAGGTCGGGGAAAACGCACACAGTGGGCACACGAGGCGGCGGTGTCGCGTGATCGCGAGGCCGGTGCGATGCACCGGTTCGAGCCCGGCGGTGGGAGCGCGCGATGCGGCTAGTGCGGGCCGTGTCGGCGGCGATCGGGCAGAGTGCGCGCGGCGGCGGTTGGCACAGCGCGGTCGACCGGTTCGGTGGCGCGCGCGCTCGAGCCGCAATGCAACGGGTGAGGCGCCCGTTCGAGAGCCCATGCGGTGGCAGGTCCGTGCAGGGGCCGGCGCCTCCCCTCCATTTTTTTTCTCATCCGCGCTGGCTGCGAGTCGGTAGACGACGCCATGCGGCGGCGGCCGTACGCGGGGAGGGTGGCACCATGCGGTGGCGGTCATGTTCGGCGAGAAGCCCGTGCGGGGGCGTAGCAAAATTCTTCGCGTGCATTGTTCATCCGAAAAACACTGTTCATGCGCAAGCACTGTTCATGACCGGATTATTGTTCACACGAATATTGTTCATGTGGGTGTACTGTTCATCCGCGCAGTACTGTTCATGCAGGGTGCACTGTTCATCATCGTAGTACTATTCATCCGCGAGGGTACTGTTCACCACGGCGTGCACTGTTCATCAATCGCGGGTGCTGTTTACCGCAGGGGCGCAAGCGGCTGCCGGCCTCGTGCCCCGTGCGCGCGTGGCGGTGCCATCTTCAGGTGGCCGGGTGTGACACCAAAATCGGCGGCGACGCGGCTTTACAGGGCCGTCGGCCGTCCCTTTTTTGTTACTGTTCATGTATGCGATGCAATATAATGTAGTATGAGATTGCAACAGAGGCGCGGCTTCATGCCGACATGTGCGTGCTTGCCGCGTGCTAGCGGGGTGGCCCTGTCGTTGCCTCCGTGGCGATACGTGATGGCGGACTATGCCGACCGGTAACGTGTCGCGGAGGTAGTGACAGCCGCTTGCAGGCGGTGCCGTGCACATGATGCCTTTCATGCGACTGCATATACAACATACGGTACAATCATCATCTACTCTTTCATACAACCCACCGATCGGCTTGGCCGGCGATTTCAAGTCGGCTCGCGGTAGATTAGAGCGGATTTGCACCGTAGAAAACCAATCTAGAAAGCCAAATTTGCAGAATTGAAAGCAATCTAGAAAAACGATTTAATCTACGAGTGTCGTTCATCGACGGTTACCTTTTCGATGCGAGGAGAGTCGATCGTGCTGATAACGTATTGAGGAACCGTCGCTGGCGAGTCCAGTCCGAGCGATTACCTCGTAGATATGCATAGAATCGTAAGAAAAATGCATAAACAACAAGAACAGAATAAGAGATAGAACACAGAGATGTAGGGGGACTTCTTGCTTCTCTTTATTCCTTTATCAAACGATCAATCCTTTACAATGAATAACACCCCCTATTTATAGGCTACGACCCTTCTAGGGTTTGGGATGAGGAGCCCACTTTGGGCCAGGACTCCCGGTCCTGGGCCCAGTTTCTTAACAGATATTATGTTTCATATCCAGCAACTTACAACAAAATCAGAGTGGCGCAGCAGAAGCCCACAGGTCCCAGGATCGCAACCTGGCTCTGATACCCGGCTTCCGGAATAAAATTCCTCTGCTTCTTTTTCTGGTTTTGCCCCCCTTCACAATCCAACGAGAGACACTGAACACAGCACGCAAATAACAACGCATCTTTCGCGATACTTGTCCAGAACATTGGCAAATAAATGCAGTCTAGCCAGCCCAGCTGTTGGCAGGGGCGAACCCAGCTAAGGTCATAGGTGTTCAGCTGAACACTCAAAATTTTTGAACAAAAAATCAATATATATAGGACATAATACATGTATATACTTGAAGTTGTGTTGAATTAGCATGTAACGACCTCAGTCTCCTGCCTCGTACTCGCCGTCTCGTGCTCAACGCTTGCGCCTCGCATTCTTGCAGCCGAGTCCAGCCCACAGTGGCTCGGCACGTCAGGCGTCGGCAATTGCCCACTTGCCCAAGGCCGAGCCGGCAGTGGCGAGCCCGAGCTAGACCCAGGCCGGGCCAGAGGGAGGAGCAGGTCACGGACGAGGCCGAGCCAAGGGAGAAGGGCCGCGCGGGAGGAAGCAGGCCAGGAGGCGCGCACACGGCCGCAAAGACCTGGGACCGGAGGCGCGGCCACCAGAGTCGGTAGGAGGAGCTTCCGATAGCACCAAATTCCACAGAACCAAGAACCGGGAAGAGAAGAAGCAAGTGAGAGAAAGTGAGGAAAGAAACATTGGGGAAGAAAGGAACCAGAGAGTCTCTCCGCCGAGTAAAGAAATTTAGAGGAGGGAATAAATGAAAGGAAGGGAAATCAATTGTGTGGCTGGGTGTGTTCGGTCAAATAGTTGGTAGGTGAGAGAGGGATTAAGAGAAAGGGGATTCGGTGAAGAAGGATTAGGAAATGCCTATTGCGTTATAAATAATTTAATCAGGTTGGAATAATTAAATTAATCAACTTCGAGTTTATTTAAAAAATTAAATAAATACTTCTACACTGGAATAAAATCGGTTAGGCTGTTTTGCATGCGTAGAATTAATTAAACATAGTAGAACGATTAGACTGCCGAATAGACCTAGCAGGCAAGCGTGTGGAATTTCAGACCACTCTCACACCTCCCCCTTTGTCATTTGTCTCAAGTAGTACGGCTCAGCCGGCCAACCTAACAACTTAATAGGCTCTAACCCAACACATGTATCTCTTGGGTCATCAGGTAGCACTCGCACACGAATCCACCAAACAACTAGGTGTTGTGCTTGACCTTGGCGGCTCCAGGGCTCTGGCTTGACCTTGGCGGTGGCACGTGAAGGGCAAGGTAGCAAGTGCCAAGAAAAGCGGGCAACGGCATGCGCCAAGCAGAGCCTAGTCGGGCCATGTGGGAGACATGGTCCTGGGATTTGGGAAGGGACTGCGAGGCGAAAGCCGCACCGCCGGGGTAGGTTAGGTAGATCACACACGTTGATAGTGGAACATGCACATCTCCATTCCAGAATTTCTTGATCACAAATCTTAAATTCCTAATTCAATAAATTTTTTCTTAATTATTTTGTGATTACTCTAAATTATTTGAGATATCGTGTCTAATGCGAACTATTTGTATTTTGAATTTTTTCTATCGTGGACCTTTACTTTTTCCATTGAATAATATTTTGTTAACTCCGAACACCCATCCCAAAAATCTTGGGTCCGCCACTGGCTGTTGGAATCCTAGTATCCTACTCTTTGAAGCATCTACTCTCTAGCCCGTACTTAAACATAACAAGAAGTTTAGCTCGCATGCAGATAGAAAGTCGAAAGGCTGAAGGAGACTCCAGTTGCTTATCTGAACTGGTAGCATCTCTCTTTAAAAAGTTCGTGCTGGGCAAAATGGGGTAAGCCCATTTGTAGCCCAGTTTAACCGGCTAGCTAGTTGAATAGGTGAGTAGGTGACTACTTCACATTGGCGCCTCGTCGCCAGGCCGTACCGAGCCCTTGCCGTGGCCCCCCTGCTTCCGTTGCCGGAGGGCCGCCGTTCGCCCCCTACTTGCGCAACTCGACTTTGGCTGTGTGATTTCGATCCAACGGTATCCGTCGCATGCTGCTTCGCGAAGTGCTAAATCTGGGCCGCGGGATCTCGATCGAACGGCAACCAGCAGGTTGCCTCTGGTCGCTTAATGGTTCTCGACCCCTGTAAAAAGTGCGCGGTGTATACACCTCCCGGCGAGCTGTTAAGAAGGAAATGGCGTTGACGGCGGCGGGGATGCTGGCGGAGGTGGAGACGGCGGCGGCGTACAGGTACGAGTGCCGTTACTGCCGTATACCCATTTGGCTCTGCATCTACAGAATTGGAGCGATGAACTGGGTGTGCGTGGGAAATGAAAGTTGTTTGCTAAGCAAGAGCACGAGAGCAATTCGATGCAATCGAGAAAACTAGAAATCGACCAGATTACCCAGTGAAAAAATTATCCAATCGATGCACGCAGGGAAATTTCTAGCTTGTCCTAGCTATTAAGACACTTCTTACTTGACCAGCATCTCTGTGATAACATAGGCCAAGCTGGCCAGCGTATTGGCGTCCCGGTTCTCCTGGCTCAGAGGGTTCTTCTTGGCGCTTCCCTCGAACAGCTGTATGTCGCAGTCGTCGGGCGCATTTGAGGCCTGATGCAGCTTCTCGGACGCCTGTTGGAGTTCACCGACGCGCCGCCGGCGATGAACGAGAAACACACGCGAACTGGAACGCAGGAGACACAGAGACTTTTTGTGCTGCGAGAGCGGCAGCGTTTTCAGTTGTATTCAGCGAACTATAAAGAGAAATTGACAACTTACAGCCGGCCATTTCGGCAGCCATGCGCGGCATGATCTCCACGATCCCATGCCGCACGACGCGCTCTGAGCACACACCCACAACCGGTGGTCGTGATCCTTATTACACGGCATTAGCTAAATTAAGAAAAGAAGCAGGAAACTAAACTTAGAGATAGACGATGACGTGCGGCTGGATTACTTCAACATTCTCCCCCTTTAGCCTGCGCGCGTTCATCACCAACCCTGACGCCGATGTCAGTGCACAACTTCTGAAATCGCACACGTCCCAACGCCTTGGTCAGAATGTCCGCCAATTGACGTTCCGTTGCTACATAGCTGACAGCAATTCTGCCTTCTTCAACGCACTCTCGGATGAAATGGTAGCGGACATCAATATGCTTGCTCCGTTCATGAAACACTGGATTCCTGCTCAGAGCAATAGCGGACTGATTATCAACCAGAAGCTCTGGCGCCTTGCACTCGACTCCAGTTAGATCGGTTATGAGCCGAGTGAGCCAAATTCCTTGGCATGCTGCAGTGGTCATGGCAATGTACTCTGCCTCGCAAGACGACAGTGCTACAACCTTCTGCTTTGAGGATTGCCAAGTGACCGGGTTTCCTCCAAAGAAGAAAAGAACTCCACTGGTACTCTTCCTGGAGTCAAGGTCACCGCCATATCGCATCATCGAAACTGCATAGCTTCGCTTCCTCACTCTGCTCGTGTAAAGAGCCCTTTGTCCTGAGTACCGGCTACAAATCTCAGGACTCGTTTCACTGCCATCAGGTGATCTTCATGTGGCTCCTCCATGAACCGACCAAGGTACCCAACGACAAAAGCAAGATCCGGCCGAGTGTGCAGAAGATACCTGAGGCCACCAATGATTCTCCTGCACTCGGCCATTCACACAGCTTGCTAGCACTCAATTTGGTCAACTTGAGCGATTCTCCATGGGAATCTTGCTGGGATTGCGAGGATGCCATTCCACATCGCTCTAGCAACTTCTTGGCGTAGCTGATGACCTAAAACAATTCCTCCGAACTCTGAACTTCAATTCCAAGATAGTATGATAGCAAACCAAGATCACTCATTTTGAACTTGCTTTTCATTTCCTCCTTGAACTTCTTGATGTCATCTCGCATCGCCGTAATGATCGATCGTCGACATAAACTCCCACGATCAATCTCCTCCCGCCTTGGCTCTGGTGTAGACTCCATGCTCGCCTGCTCCTCTGAAACCAAACGACGCCATGGTGCCGCCGAGCTTGGCATTCCAGGCCCTGGGTGCCTGGCGAAGTCCGTAAAGCGCCTTGTGCAAGCGCGATGCCTTGTTCTCGCTGCCGGCGACGATGAATCCCAGAGGTTGCGCGACGTAGACTTGCTCCTTGAGCTCGCCGTTGAGGAACGCGCTTTTGACGTCCATGTGATGGACCTCCCACTTCTCGTGCGCCGCTAGTGCCAGCATGACGCGCACCGACTCCAGGCGAGCCACCGGCGCGAACACCTCATCATAATCGATTCCGCGCACGCTGCACGAAGCCCTTTGCCACCAGGCGCGCCTTGTGCCGCACCACCTTGCCATTCTCGTCGCGCTTGATCTTGAACACCCATTTGAGCCCAATTGCTCGATGCCCGGCAGGGAGCGCAGCTAGCTCCCAGGTGTTATTCTCCACGATTGCCTTCATTTCTTCCCGCATTGCCTGCCTCCAGCAAGCTTCTTGTTCAGCATCTTCAAAGGACGCTGGTTCATCAGCTACTGTCGAGTGTAGCTCCTCGATGAGAGCCCGGCGCGCCAGCCCTGGCGGCGTCGCCGGCCCAATTAGTTCATTGATGTTGCGGTACTTGAGTGGGGCGTCATCGTGATCAGCATCAAGGTTCTCTCCTTCGTCCAGCACTTCTTCTTCTTCATCCCCTGCAATGAGTGTCGATGTCGGGACAGGAGCTGGTGAAGGTGTTCTTACCGGGAACCTTGGAGCAGGATCACCTCCTCCAGGCTCGATGACTGTCTCAGTCGTGTGCTCGAACTCGAACAGAGTGAAACCGTCCTCCGGCTTGTCTGCAGCGTCCTCCCAACACCACTGAGCTGCTTCATCAAAGACGACATCGCGCGAGATCAGGACCTTCTTGGACACAGGATCATAGCACCTGTAAGCTTTGGAGCCGCCTTCATAGCCGATGAAGATTGCTGGAGTGCTACGGTCGTCGAACTTCTTCAACTTCGGCCGATTGTTCTTGACATGTGCAACACTACCAAATGTGCGAAAGTAATGGACTGCTGGGCGCTCACCATGCCACACTTCGTAAGGAGTTTTACCGTCCACAGCTCGCGTCATGGTGCGATTCAGAATGAACACGGCAGTGGACACAGCTTCTCCCCAGAAGTATCCTGGAATTTTCTTCGCCTTCATCATGCACCTGGCCATTGCAACCACGCTCTGGTTCCTGCGCTCGACCACTCCGTTCTGCTGAGGAGAGTAGGGCGCAGTCAGCTGGCGCTCAACACCGCGCTCTGCACAGTAGCGCCCGAATTCAACTGACGTGAACTCCCCCCCACGATCGGTGCGGAGAACCTTCGACTTCTTTCTGTTTCCACCTCGGCGCGGGAAATTCTTGATCTCCGATGATGCTTGATCCTTGCTTGACAACAACCGGATCCACATATAGCGACTCAAATCATCAACCAAGAGCAAGAAGTATTTGTTACCGCTGGGTGTCACTGGCGAGATTGGACCACAGAGGTCCCCATGAACCAGATCAAGGATGTTGTCAGCTCTGCGACGTGCTTCGGCCGGGAATGACGCACGGCGTTGCTTCCCGACGAGGCACCCGTCACACACTTGATCAACTTGCTCCAGGTGCGGTAGGCCACGAACCATTCCTTCAGTTGCCATCTTCCGCAGCGACTTGAAGCTCGTGTGCCCAAACTCGGCGTGCAGCGCCGAGCGTCTTGATCTGATGGCGGCGAGGCGATCGACGGCCGACGTTGAGGTCGAGGTGGTATAGCCGAGTCGCGGTTCGCGGCACCTTGGCGAGCAGCTTGCCGTCGCGCTCGACGATCCGCAGTAGGCCACCGTCGATGACAGTCCGGCATCCCGACTCGTCCAGCTGACCGATGCTTATGATGTTGGTCTTGAGCCGCGGAATGTAATAGACGCCGGTCAATGTGCGGTGCTCACCATTCTTGCACAGGAAGATGATGGTGCCGCGACCTTCAATCGCGACGACGGAGCCGTCGCCGAAACGGACTGAACCCGTAACCCCGGTGTCCATCTCTGCAAACACCGCCCTGGCGCCAGTCATGTGGTTAGTGGCTCCGGTATCCAGCACCCAACGATGGCGACTGAGGTCGTGATCGTCCTGTGGCCCCAGAGGAGCGACCACCTTCTGCTCGTTGAGCTCAACATGGTGGGACGGCTGCCGGTATTCAGTTTGCGTCGCGAGTGAGAGAAACGGAGGCAAAGGCGGCTTCTCATTTGAATTTGAAATGACCGCCTGGACCAGCATCAAGGAGTCCTCTTCCTCCTCGCCTTGGGTCACATGGGCCTCTTCCTCGCGCTTCTTCTTCCTGCACTCACGAGCCCAATGGCCCACTTTGCCACAGTAGTTACACTTGTCATTACGGCCCGCCTTACCGCCCGAATATGATTTCGGTTCCCGCGAGTCGCCGCTTCGCCCGCGACCTCTGCCTTTTCCGCCGCCTCCTCCGCCACGCTTCACGCCGGAGCTGGAGCTGCCTTCACGGATTTTCAGCCGAGCCATCCACTCCTCCTCCGTGAGAAGAAGGCTCCTTTGATTCTTTAGCGGGCTGAGATGTCGACTTTTTCCTCTGCTCGACGGCTCTCAGGCGGCCGGTCGCTTCTTCGATGGAGATGGTGTCGAGATCCAGCAGAGTCTCGATTGAGATGGCCACCTGCTCCAGGTAGTCAGGGACCGTATGCAGCAGCTTCTTGACCATCTCTTTGTCGGAGATTGGATCCCCAAGCACCCTGAGCTCGTTTGCCAAAGTGGCGATTCGATGCGATAGGTCCTCAACCGACTCACCGGAATTCCATGAAATCTTGGCGAAATCACGACGCAGCTTCTCGACGTTGGCCTCCTTCACCCTTTCGACACCGACACGCAGAGTCCGGATCGACTCCCACGCTTCCCGTGCGGACGTCTTGACGGCGAGCCCGGCGTGCATCTCCGTCGGTACTGCGCGGAGCATCGCACCCAGCGCCTTCCGATCGTCGCTGAACCGCTCGGTGCCGAACTCGATGATGTCCCACAGCTCCGTCGCCTGTAGGTTCACCTTCATCACGAGTGACCACTCGGTATAGTTGGTGCGGGTGAGCATCGGCCAGACGAGACCGTGTGTCGACTTCTCGACGACACGCTCGACGACGACCTCACGTGCGCCTCCTCGATGGAGCGGACGGCGTGGGCGAGACGGTGAACGGCGGCCGCGACGCGAGGTGAAGGATTCTCAACCCACCAGAGTCGACATGGCGCCACGACCTCGAACGTACTCGCTCGATACCAAATGTTGGAGTTCACCGACGCGCGCGGCGATGAACGAAACACACGCGAACGGAACGCAGAGACACAGAGACTTTTTGTGCCGCGAGAGCGCAGCGTTTTCGATTGTATTCAGCGAACTATAAAGAGAAATTGACAACTTACACCGCCATTTCGGCGACCATGCGCGCGCATGATCTCCACGATCCCATGCCGCACGACGCGCTCGAGCACACACCCACAACCGGTGGTCGTGATCCTTATTACACGGCATTAGCTAAATTAAGAAAAGAAGCAGAAACTAAACTTAGAGATGAAGCGATGACGTGCGGTGGATTACTTCAACAACGCCGCGCGCGCGCTCGCGCGGATGTCGTCTAGGCGCCCGCCACCGACTCGTTCATCTCCTCGTAGTAGCCGAGGCAACTGCGAGGTTGTGGGCGAGGTCGGCGAGGACGCAGCACCGCCGACATGACGTTGGCAGCGGTGAGGTTGGCCGCGACGGCGGCAAGCCCGCGCGTCCGTGGCGGAGGCGGCAGCCGGGTCGGCCGAGAGGACGCCCACGCACGTGTCGTAGGTCGTTAGACCGGTGGTGCCGTTGGACACAGCGGCGCATGTCGTGGCGATGACGGGTGAGGTGCCGACGGCGACGCCGGGGGATATGGCTGCCGCGAGGAGGAGGAACAGGGTGATCTGGTGCACCGGGGAGGAGGTCATCGTGCTTGATGCGTGGAGTACGTCGTCCTTTGCGTCGCACCGGCCGAGAGTCGTATCTTCCGTGGTTTATACGAGGGAAGGGAGTCGAAGGAAGTGGGAATCCTACATGAAATTCGATGGAGTAGGGTATGCAGTAGACCACTCCTATTTATGTACTCTTTCATGTCCATTCATGCCATTTAAAACGAGCGTAAAGACAACTTCTTCAGTGAATTATTATATGAAAAAATTATTTGTTATTGACAATAACTCATATAATGATATTTTGTGTTGTCTATATGTCCGTCTCTTTACGAAGAGACATCTACACTCTTTCTTCTAAAATTATTTTGGACACAGCGGCACATGTCGTGGCGATGATCTTCGTGAGTTTGGTCAAAATCATGGTTTTTAGTGTATATGTATTGCATAATGCATATTTTAACTAACATGAGCCAAGTTGCAAAGAACTTTTACCCGAAATTGATTTCTTGATCTATTGTTATGCAGGTGGCTTAGAGTCAATAACATGGATGCTCAAGACCAGGCAAGGAGGGCTGAGATCCAGAATGATCGAGGATGCTGAGTGAAGTCATTGGACTCAAGTATGACGCAAGATGAACAAGGATGGCCGAACGAAAAGTTCAATGCAGCGGGTTGCATCAAGCGGCGCAATGGTCTATGCAAGTACCATGGTGATTCCGGTGAGAGCCGGATAGGAGACACTTGCCGAAATGAAGAGAGTTGGTGATCAACCTACACGTGACGAAGTATGGGATTACTTAACGACGATTGGACTTAGTATTTGGAGAAGGATCGAGAAGAGGTATTTTGGTATCTTCACAAAAATATCAGGTTGGTGACATTTGGAGAAACCGCAGAGCAAGACAGCGCAAGAAGAGACTGTTTAGATCAAGTAAAGATGAAGTTCACGAAGAGATGGATTCGGTATGCCTGGTTCGACAACCGCTTTGAGAAGCGTACGTAAGAGTAGAACTATTTATGTGTGGGCTTAACGAGCGCTCGATAATATTTTCTCTCTTGACCTAGCCTCGAATTTTTGGCACAAATAGCACCTAGCCTCATATTTTTGGCACAAATAGTACGTTTGTGATGTTTTATTACAGAAGTAGCGCCTGTCACAACAAAATAGCAAATCTAGAGCCTCGTCTGCACGGTCACTAGCCGAACGCAATGTCCACGCGACATGTCGCCTCGTCCATCCGATCGCAGGCCGGACGCCCCTCCACGTCGCTCGTCCGTCCGGTCGCGGGCCGGACGCCCCTCCACGTCGCTCGTCCGTCCAGTCGCGGGTCGAACGCCCCTCCACGACACCCATAATTATTGTAATTAGCTAAATTAATTAGAATTATCATAATTAGAGAAATTAATTAGCACGTGTGCAAAAATTTAGCCGTGTCTGGCACGTGGCCGGCCGGACGCGCCACTAACCCCAACACGCCCATCCCCACAACCCTCTAATCCGTCCCCTGAACTCTCTAATCTATCACTTCCATTGTGTCTTTATCTATATGCATGTGCATGCATACAAGAGATTGACGCAGGAGGGAATCTGATTCCCTCCGCAGCACCCTCTCAGTGTCTATTTAATCGCATGAGAGTGTGATTTCACTTCGCTGTCTCACTTCACTCGCTTGCTCTCTCGCTTTCTCGTTCTTTCAGTTTTGGTTTTCCGGTGACTTATTATTATTTGCCTCCGTCATTAGTAGTCATTTCAGCAGGTATGTTTCTCCACGTATGTTATTTATTTTTTAATTTTGTGGTTAGTATATTATTCGTAGCGAAATTAATCTTACTTAATTATTAGTTGTAATTTTTAGACGTAGATAATTAGTTACCAATTAATTAATTAGTCATAAGTGCATTGTTTTACTCAATTCATTAGTCCAAAATAGTTAGTTAGAATTAAGTATTAATAAATTAGCAGTCACTAATTAGTTGTTAATACTTTAGTTGTAATTTGTAGGACATGATTAATTTGCTTTCATCAATTAGTGGTAATTAATTTAGTACTAATAAATTAGTAATAAAGGACTGATGAATAGAGAACAACAAGATGTGTCAAACCAATTAACTACTTGCACTAGGAGAAATTAATACAAGTAGTGTGCTATAATTCAGAGACTTGTTTTTCCATGAAATGGCAAACTTGAAGCAACCTTCTAAACAATGAAGTTCTGACTTTGACATAAAATTGACCTTAATTGTGGAGCATCATGTTTTGACTTTGACATAAAATTGACCTTAATTGCGGAGCTTAGACTTCAAGCATTGATTTATCACAATGCATCTAGGTTGTGAGTTGGGATATGAGACTCCATGTGATTGTGAGAACTGCCCCCATTCGTCTGGTTACAAATGCCATAAAAACCTAGAACAATGAAGTTTTTTTTTGTCTAAGAAAAATAGAGGGACTAGATGGTCATTGATATGAGGTCCAGAATGATCGTGGATGCCGAGTGAAGTCATTGGACTCAAGCATGATGCAAGATGGATAAGAATGATCAAACAGAAAGTTCGATGCAACTGGTTGCATCAAGCGGCACGGGAGACTGTGCAAGTGCCATTTCCGGTGGTAGCCGGATAGGAGAAACTTGCTGAAATGAAGAGAGTTGGTGATCAACCTATACATGACGAAGTATGGGATTGCTTCACGACGATTGGACTTGGTCTTTGGAGAAGGATCAAGAAGGGGTATTTTGGTATCTTCACCAAAATATCAGGTTGGTCACCTTTGGAGAAACCGCAGTGCAAGACAGTGCAAGGGGACACGGTTTAGGTCAAGTGAAGATGAAGTTCACGAAGAGACGGATTCGGTATGCCTGGTTCGACATCCGCTTTGAGAAGCGTATGTGAGAGTAGACCTGTTTGTGTGTGGGTTTAACGAGTGTTCGATAATGTTTTCTCTCTCTACCTAGCCTCGATTTTTTGGTGCAAATAGCATGTTTGCGATGTTTTATTACGGAAGTAGTGTCCGTCGCAATGAAATAGCAAATATGGAACCTTGTCCGCATGGTCACCGGCCAGACATGATGTCCACGCGACATGTCACCTCGTCCAGCTAGTCGCGGGCCGGACGCCCCTCCACGTTGCTTGTCCGGCCAGTCACGGGCCGGACGCCCGTCCACGTCGCTCGTCTGGCCGGTCACGGGCTGGACGCCCCTCCAAGTCGCTCGTCTGGCTGGTCACAGGCCGAACGCCCTTCCACGAGACTCATAATTACCGTAATTAGCAAAATTAATTAGAATTGCCATAATTAGCGGAATTAATTAGCGTGTGCGCAGAAATTTAGCTGTGTTCGGCCCATGGCCGGCCGGACACGCCGTTACCCCCGACACGCCCATCCCCATAACCGTCTAATCCGTCCCCTCAGCCCTCTAATCTGTCACTTCCATCGTGTCTTTGTATATATGCATGTGCATGCATGCAAGAGATTGGCGCAGGAGGGAATCTGATTCCCTCTACAACACCCTCTCGGCGTCTATTTAATCACATGAAAGTGTTATTTCACTTCGCTCTCTCACTGCTCTCGCTCGCTCTCTCGCTTTTTCGTTCTTTCGGTTTTGGTTTTCCGGTGACTTAATATTATTTGTCGTCGTCATTAGTAGTCATTTCAGCAGGTATGTCTCTCCTCGTATGTTTTTTTTTTAATTTTGTAGT
Organism: Ampelocalamus luodianensis; assembly: GCA_036346255.1. Classification (NCBI taxonomy): domain Eukaryota; kingdom Viridiplantae; phylum Streptophyta; class Magnoliopsida; order Poales; family Poaceae; genus Ampelocalamus; species Ampelocalamus luodianensis. The sequence goes on from CM070620.1 coordinate 11,881,530, forward strand.
TAGTAAATTATTCGTAGCGAAATTAATCTTACTTAATTTATTAGTTGTAATTTTAGGTATAGTTAGTTAGTTACCAATTAATTAATTAGTCGGAAGTACATTGTTTTACTCAATTCATTAGTCCAAAATAGTTAGTCGAAATTAAGTATTAATAAATTAGCAGTTATTAATTAGAGGTTAATACTTTAGTTGCTAATTTTAGGATGTGATTAATTTGCTTTCATCAATTAGTGGTAATTAATTTAGTACTAACAAATCAGCATTAAAGGACTGGAGAATAGAGAACAACAAGATGTGCAAAATCTATTAACTACTTGCACTAGTAGAAATTAATACAAGTAGTGTGTTGTGATTCAAATACTTGTTTCTCCATGAAATAACAAACTTGAAGCAACCTTCTGAGGTTTTGACTTTGACATAAAATTGACCTTAATTGCGGAGCAACATGTTTTGACTTTGACATAAAATTGACCTTAATTGCGGAGGTTAGACCTAAAGCATTGATTTACCACAATGCATCTAGGTTGTGAGTTGGGATATGAGATTCCATGTGATTCGGAGAACTGTCCCCGTTCGTTTGATTGCAAATGCCATAAAACCTAGAACAATGAAGTTTTTTTTTGTCCAAGAAAAATGGAGGGACTAGAAGGTGATTGCTATTGGGGCTTTCCACTGAATGGTTTGGATTAGGATTTTTCCTTACAGTGAACTGTTGTACACAACAATGACTTCGTTGAACAGTATTTTGATACAGATGCATCTAGAGGGCAAATTCTCATTTTATAAAGAAAGAGGACAAGGGTCCAAACAAAATTAGAACAACCAACATAATTTTAGTTTTTAGTTCGAACATTTATTTTAGTGGCCTTAGTTAGCCCTAATAATTTATACAAAATTAGAACAACCAACATAATTTTAGTTTTTAGTTCGAACATTTATTTTAGTGGCCTTAGTTAGCCCTAATAATTTATTTTTTCACTAATAGTCTGTCTCTTCCATGTCTTGCAAGCCATGCCTCTACCGGAGCTTCTGGAATACTTCTACGATGAGAATCACTGGTGCAAGTCGTGGATCGACGGGGACGAGGATGGCCCTCCACCCCTGGCGCTTCGGGCCGGGAGGGAATGCTGGGAGCTGGACCCTTGCTACGTCCCCATCCTCCAGGACACGAGCTTGTTGCCCTTCGCGAGGCTGGTCTCTGTCGGACGCCAGTTCACCCTAGACGGTAGCCTGTTGTTAGCACTTGTCGACCGGTGGAGGCCCGACGCGAGATGCACACCTTCCACTTTCGGTAGGGTGAGATGACGGCCACCCTGCAGGACGTCTCATTTCTGACTGGTCTCTTGATCCGAGGTGAGCCACTTGTTCCAGGCCGTCTGTCGGCAGACTGGAAGGCTAGGCTAGGGATCATGTTCGGTATACCAGTGCGGGATAGTGCCTGTGGTGTCCCTCGAACTTGGCTGAGACTTTTTAGCTAGTGCCCGGAGGATGCACCCGACGACGTTGTTCGGACGCACTTCGTCGCTTACCTTCTATATCTTCTTGGTTCGGTCATGTTTCCCATATCACAGGGCGATTGGGAGTACAATGTACCACAACTTTATCCGTATCATCGAGTCTTTGGTTGACACGGAGGCTGGGGCGATGCCTCAGTATAGCTGGGGATCAGCCGTCCTCTGCACCACATATAGGGGATTGTTTGACACTTCGAGGCGTGACATCATTGTCAAACCTAGCCTTACTCGTTGCTACGTGCTCCTACAGCTGTGGAGTTGGGAGTACTTTCCTGTTGGGCGGCCATCCTTCCATAGAGCAGTCCACACGTACCCCGCGTTGCAGGACGAGGTCACCATTGGCTCCCGATGGACTGTCGTTGTCCTACGCTGGACGAAGGATAGAACGACGAGGTGCTACTTGTTGTTCCACAATGAGTTCAAGTCGTTGCACGACAACAATATCATCTAGGCTCCATGGACCCTAGACTTCGTGGCCTCGGTAGCGCCACACGAGCTGTCCTTGCAATGAACGCAAGACGGTGCACTTTGGGCAACGACATGCCACCTAGTGTTTACACATATGGTGGAGCCTTACGCACCGCAGCGCGTAATTCGGTAGTTCGATTTGTACCAGGTCATGCCCCCTCCCAACGGCAGGAAGCTGTAGCGAGTCGTCCACTTGTGAGTCTAACTCCCGTCCGAGTAATGTTTACACTTCATACCTATATCTTCTGTTCTAACATCAATCCTTTCGGAATGCAGGCAATCGAGGGCGGGTCGACATGCTGAGGACTAGCGAGCATCCCAGCACGAGTGGATTACGGCTTGGAAAGAGACGACACACATCGAGGTCTTGCTGGAGCAGTGACCGTACGACGTACGGACATACCCGTGAGTAGATGCAATGGTACGTACCACAGTCGCGTACCAGACTCACCCGTACTGTACCAGAACGTTCAGAGCATTTTACGCACCAGGAGAGCCACGACCACTCGTACAATCAATACAACACTTCGCAGCGTGACGACACCGTAAGATAGTTACAACCTCCGGTCATTTCATTGATGATATGGGTGGAGGAGCGGGGTTTGGTGTGACTGCAACACATGATGGGTCCAGTCGACCGTGTCTTGTCAAAAGTAGTTCATTTTTACGTTCTCGTGGTCTCGTTTTAGAGCTCTATGGGTGATGGCACTGGGAATTCTGCGCGCCGCGTTGCCGCTGTGCTTTTCACTCGACATTTTGTCATTTGCACAAATGTATTGTATATTATCAATTGTCATTATACAGTCTGTGACAGAGGCAATACATCTTTGAAATGCAGAAGAGGCTATCTTTACACAACCTATAATATGAACAAGTGAACAGTGAGAAAAATCAGACAATTCGTTTCACTGCTTTCTTCTTCTTTGTTAAATACTTATATTTCCTATCTATGAGACACTTATTGCTTCAAGAGGAGATCAATGAATCGTTGAAAGGCATGAGCCACTGGTCACCATCGATGTACGAGAGGCGTTGAAATAACGTTGCACCTGCAAGTCGTTTAGCTTCAAAGTGTACGACGCTCGACCTGTCATGTTGGCACCTTCTCCTGTGCACTTGTATTCTTCGTAGAATACAGTCCTGTGCAATACATAGAACACACGTTAAAGTGCTTCCTCATATGCATAAGAGAATGAACGGTGATAGTGAAATATACTTACTGATCTCTCATGGGATCGTTCCAGCCTTCTGAGGCGACGATGTTAGACATATATGTGTTGGCGAAGACGACGCGGGCCCAAGCCCGTCCAAGCAAGATGTCATCGGTGCCTCTGATGATGCAATTCATGAATGAGAAGCCAGTGTTGTTGGTGGGGAATTTCCGGCTTTGCGTCGTGACTGCGCCATTGTGATCCCCTTCGACATTGTTCTGATATTGAGTTCAGTATGGAATTATGAAAGTGCAGATGATAAATTAGTTAATTTATCTCACAATATTGTCCCCCAATTACTGAAAGTGTCTCTACTCACCTCAAGTGATCTTGCATTTCCAAATATGAAGTCCACCGAACCTTGGACTTTCAGTAATTTTCGACCTTGCGCCGTGACTACGCCATTGATCCCCTTCGACACTATTCTGATATTGAGTTCAGTTACTTCAGTACTCCTTGAAGTAGTGCCGGCTATCATGGTAAAAAAGTGTCTTGTTAAATTGTTGGTAAACAGGATCGCTCCATCGCTACACCAACTGGTCTCTGATAGTCAAAGTGCATTCATCAAGAGAAGGTGCATCCAAGAAAACTTTATCTACACCCAAAATTTGGTTAAGGATGTGCACAGGTAGAAGAAACTGACCTTATTCATTAAGCTTCACATCGCCAAAGCCTTCGATTTTGTTAGTTAGTACTTGTTTGAACTACTCCAAAGGCTAGGATTCAATCAGCGTTGGAGGAATTGGATCCCCATGATTTAGGCTCCATCCTCCTCTACAGTTCTTCTCAATGGAGTCCTAAGGAAACCCTTCAACCACAGGCGAGGTTTGAGACAAGGGGACCCTCTCCCTGATGCTTTTCATACTTGCCATTGATCCAATCCAAAAGCTACTCATCAAGGCCACTGACACCAATAGCAAGCCGAGCAGCCACTGTGCGAACCTCACTTTATGCAGATGATACCGCAACATTCTTAAACCTAGGTGCAAATGAGCTGTCTACACTCCATGCTATCTTACAATGCTTGGGTAGAGCATCGGGATTGATCACAAACATTGACGAAAAGATAGGTTTACCCAATCTGCTGCAACCATCTAGTGCCAAAGCTGAAGTCTTGACTTTGTGAATAAGGTTGCTGAATAAATTACTTGCTTGTCCAATTACTTTAAAACTATTGTTCTTGGCAACGAAGCTTGCTAAAAGGACATTGACTGAAGCACTATAGATTGTGATCTTGAATTTCCAGAGATAGTAAGAACCTTTTTTAATGACCCTTCCTACCACAGCCAAAAATTAGATGTAGGGCATTCAAACCTCCATCTAGAGCCATCTGTTGATTTGGTGAGCATTGTTAAGTTTGAATCCACCGAAAGTAAGAAGTCTTAGAAGATGATCATTCCCTTTTTGCGTAAACCCCTTTGATTGCTAGCCTTTCATATCTGGCATTGCCGACTCTACCCTGGAGTCCGAGCAAAACTTCACCGGGTATTCCCCCCGAAACCCGTATAACATTTTCTTTTGGTGTTGCCCCTTGTCAACCCATTGATAGAGTTTCTTTTGTCATTGCACTTCATCTTGAGTTTAGTCATTTGCGCACTTATGCTCCAAATATTTATCTACCTTGTATTTATCATGTTTTGAAGAAGGGCCCCCTCGTCGTTTGTTCAGCACTTCAGTTGAAAAAAAAAAGACAAATGAAAAAAGAGTAGGAAGCGCTGAACTCATTTTATCGGCCCTGTGTACCTCTTGCAGCTAGATTTATATCCATCTTGCGACTGCTTGATATCTACATAGTAGTGCTGCAATTTTGCGCATTTGACCCGAGTATTCCCCTCATAGTGCATGTCATATGGCTAAAATTCTGTCTTCCCCCTTGTGCAATCCGAGAACAGGGATTTTATCTGTGCTCTAGGATCACCCTTTGCCACTTGCATAAGTACACCTTCTAAAATATGTGTTCGTTTCTCCCCCTCTTTGATCGTCATCACTGTTGGAATTAATATGGGCTAGGCCCAAATTATATTCTAATTAATTCCTGATAAATCTCAAAGGCCCATGTGCATATGCTAAAACTGTTTAGTCCCACATGGAGGGATGAAGGGGAGTTACATCACTTTATAAGGTGGAACGTGGTAACCCTCTTGTGGAATTAGAAAGAGCCAACACACGCGCGCGCTCGCTCGCCGAGCCATGCCGTGCGTGTCTCTTTATTTTTGCATGTCAGAGTTGTGGTTCATGATGGCGACTGTTGGATTTCCTGACGACTGTTGGCCTTCGGACTTCCTGATGACTGTTGGTCTTTGGACTTCCTGGTGACTGTTGGTCTTTGGACTTCCTGATAACCGTTGGCCTTTGAACTTCCTGGTGACTGTTGGTCTTTGGACTTTCGGGTTCTGGCTATTTAAAGAACAGAGTCTGGTTCTCTCCAATGTTACACAATACAGAACTCCACTGTTTTCGTTGCTGCTTTTGGTTATCTCCATCCCGGACTGGTGCGTGTACGACCACACCGGGAGAGCAGGCCTCCGGAACCCTCGTCCTCGAAGGATTGCACGAGCGATGACGAATAAGGTTTTTGGGGAGCGTTCGCGCGACTGCTCGCTGCTACGATCTACATCAACTGTACTGCGACTACAACTCTCTGCTACGTTCTACATCAACTGAACGACTACTACCACTACGTCATGACGAACGACGTCCTCATCAAGAACACTGTTGCATCTTCTTCTACCACCAACTGGGTATGCCTTTATCTCTCTTGTTATTTTGTTTGTTTTACTTTACTTGTTGTTTTGAACACCGAGATAGAAATGCTAGCTTCTGTTCTTCTAGAATCTGGTATAACTATAGTGTTCTTAGTTACCTACTTTGTGAAAATAGCTAGAGTATTTTCCATGTTTTATCTAGCAAATTTCTGGATTAAAATACTTCGAAAAATGCTTATATGTTCAACAATCCAAAAACCTTATTCTAGGCATAGGCATTTTTCGACAACTGGCTTTGCTGCCGCGCTCAAACCCCATGAATTCGATGGTGCGAATTACAAGAGGTGGCGCACCAAGATGGTGCTCTGGCTAAGTGCCATGAACATTTTCCATGTGGCAAATGGCAAGCCTGAATGAACACTTACTCCTGAACAGGAGCAAGCGTTCGAGGCTGCTGATAACCTTTTTAAAGGTGTCGTGGTTAGTGTTCTTGGTGAGAAGTTAGTTGATGCATACATGGTGATTACAAATGGGAAAGAGATGTGGGATGCACTCGAGGCCAAATTTGGGGTTTCGGATGCAGGCAGTGAATTGTATCTTATGGAGCAATACCATGACTATAGAATGGTTGATAGCCGTTCTGTAGTTGAGCAGGCTCATGAGATACAATCCATGGCCAAAGAACTTGAGCACTTCAAATGTGTGTTACCGGACAAGTTTGTGGCGGGAGGCATTATTGCCAAACTTCCTCCTTCTTGGAGGAATTTTGCTACTTCCCTGAAACACAAGAGACAAGAGTTTTCTGTTGAAAATCTCATCGGGTCTCTTGTTGTTGAAGAGAATGCGAGGGCAAAAGATACACACATCAGAGGTAATGAGGGACATTCTAGTGCCAATGTGGTGCAAAAGAAATATGGCCAAGCTCAAAAGTTCAAAGGCAAGAACAAGACCGCACAAACAACTAGCTTCAAGAAGAATAAGAAGAACACAAAAGATAGCCCTTGTTTTGTGTGTGGCGAACCTGGTCATTGGGCCAAGGATTGCAGTCAACGCAAGGGTGGGAAGAATCAGCAAGGGCAGAATTCCAAGTCTGCCAATGTTGTTGTTGGTACTCTTGAGACGGAACTTGTGGTATGGTAATTTACCTCATCGTTCTTTCCGTATGTCAATCTACCGATTGGTGGATAGACAGGTGCTAATATACATGTGTGTGCTGATATTTCATTGTTTTCTTCTTACCGAGTCACTCGGGATTCACCGTTCTAATGGGGAACGGGTCACATGCCATTGTTCATGGTGTTGGCACGGTCGATCCAAGTTTACTTCGGAAAGATTGTGCAAGCAAGAACGTGCATCATGTGCCATCCATCAATAAGAATCTCGTCGTGGATCTCTTCGTGTAGAGATGGCTTTAGATCGTATTTGAGTCCAATAAATTTGTAGTATCCAAGTGTGGACAATTTGTTGGTAAAGGCTATGTGTGCGGAGGCTTGTTCCGCCTATCTCTTTCAGATTTGTGTAATAATGTTGTGAACCATGTTTACAGTGGTAATGAGACTACTATTTGGCATTCACGACTTTGTCACATAAATTTTGGTTGCATGACGTGGTTAGCCAGTTTAGAGTTAATCCCGAAATTCACCATTGCCAAAGGTTCTAAATGTCAAGTTTGTGTGCAATCAAAGCAGTCTCGTAAGCCGCATAAGGCCGCAGAGGTAAGAAACTTGGCACCATTAGAACTCATACATTCAGATCTGTGTGAGATGAATGGTGTGTTGACAAAAGGTGGTAAGAGATATTTTATGACTTTGATTGATGATTCCACTAGGTTCTGTTATGTGTATCTTTTGAAAACTAAAGATGAAGCTTTTCACTACTTTAAAATCTATAAGGCAGAAGCTGAGAACCAACTTGAAAAGAAAATCAAAAGGGTTAGGTCTGATCGTGGCGGCAAGTACTTTTCTAATGAGTTCAATTTATTCTGTGAGGAACATGGTATAATCTATGAGAGGACGCCTCCCTATTCACCCCACTCAAACGGGGTTGCTGAAAGAAAGAACTGTACTCTAACTGATTTGGTTAACGCCATGTTAGACACAGCGGGTCTTTCCAAGGCATGGTGGGGGGAGGCTATATTGACTTCATGTCATGTCCTAAATAGGGTTCCCACAAAGAATAAAGAGATAACTCCATTTGAACAATGGGAGAAGAAAAGACTATCACTTTCATACTTGCGCACTTGGGGTTGTTTGGCGAAAGTCAACGTGCCAATTTCCAAAAAGCGTAAGCTTGGACCAAAAACTGTGGATTGCGTCTTTCTAGGCTATGCTCAACATAGCGTTGGATATAGATTTCTAGTGGTGAAATCTGGAGTACCTGACATGCTTGTTGGTACAATTATGGAGTCCAGAGATGCTACATTCTTTGAGGATATTTTTCCGATGAAAGATATGCCTAGTTCATCAAGTCAGAATCTGATACAATTCCTGAACCTGTCATTCCATTGGAATATTTTGAACAAACTCCTGAGAAAATTTTTGAGGAGAAAGACAATGAAACTCTGAGGAAGAGTAAAAGACAAAGGACTGCAAAGTCTTTTGGTCCTGATTTCATTGTGTACCTTGTGGGTGATACTCCAAGCACTATTTCTGAAGCGTATGCTTCTCCGGATGCAGAATCTTTGGAAGGAAGCGGTTCAGTAATGAAATGGATTCCATTATATCTAATGGAACTTGGGAGATCACCGAGTGTCCTTATGGTTGTAAACCGTAGGATGTAAGTGGGTGTTCAAAAGAAGCTTAGACTGATGGTACTATCGAGAAGTACAAGGCACGGCTTGTGGCCAAGGGTTATACCCAAAGGAAGGCGAAGATTTCTTTGATACTTATTCACTGTGGCTAGATTGACCACTATTCGAGTACTACTATCTCTGGTCGCCTCACACGGTCTTCTCGCTCATCGATGGACGTTAAGACGGCTTTCTTAAATGGAGAGTTGGACGAGAAAATTTACATGGATCAACCAGATGGATTTGTAGTAGATGGTCAAGAAGGAAAGGTGTGCAAGTTGTTGAAATCTCTGTATGGTCTTAAACAAGCACCTAAGCGGTGGTATGAAAAGTTTGATGAACTTTAACATCCTGTAGGCTTTATTGTGAATGAAGTCGATGATGTGTGTATTATCGCCATGGTGGGGCGAGGAGTCATTCTATGTCCGTATGTTGATGACATATCGATCTTTGGGACCAACCTTAATGTGATTAAGGAGGTCAAGGATTTCTTGTCTCGAATTTTGAGATGAAAGATGCAGGAGTAGCCGATGTTATCTTGAACATCAAGCGGTTGAGAGGTGATGATGGTGGGATTACATTGTTGCAATCCCATTATGTTGAAAAGGTTCTGAGTCGTTTTGGTTATAGCGACTGCAAACCTTCTCCAACACCTTATGATCCTAGCGTCTTGCTTAGGAAGAATCGGAGAATAGCCAGAGACCAATTAAGATATTCTCGGATAATTGGTTCTCTCATGTATTTAGCTAGCGGTACAGTTCGACATCTCGCTTCTTTGTGAGCAAACTAAGCCGTTTTGTTTCCAATCCGGGAGATGATCATTGGCATGCTCTTGAGAGAATAATGCGCTATCTAAAGGGTACTATGAGTTATGGCATTTATTATACCGGTACCCTGTCTTCGGAGGGTTATAGCGATTCAAACCGATATCCGATGTCGATGAGATTAAAGCCACAAGTGGATATGTCTTCACACTTGGAGGTGGCGCTGTTTCATGGAAGTCTTGCAAGCGAGCATCTTAACGAGGTCAACAATGGAAGCGTAACTCACGGCATTAGATATCGCCATCGTTGAAGTGAATGGCTTCGTGAGCTTTGATGGATTTGCGGTGGTTGAAAACCGATCGCTATTCGATGAATTGTGACAATCAAACCGTGATTGTCAAGGTGAATGATTCTAAGGATAATATGAAATCATCAAGACATGTGAAGAGAAGATCAAGTCCGCCGTAAAAATGAGAAACTCGAGTAATGACTTTGGATTATATCCAAACAGCTAAGAATCGCGAATCCTTCACAAAGGGTTTATCACGAAATGTGATAGACAATGCATCAAGGGAGATGGGTTTGAGACCACGTGGGTTACACCATAGTGGTAACCCATTCTATATGATCGGAGATCCCGTGAAGTAGGATTGGCGAAACAAGCTATTGGTTAACGGGAGGAGAGTACATTTATAGACCCACTCCATTGGAGATGCAATTTCTCCTAAATCAGATGGCGAGTTGATTCTTATCTTAATGTGTTCTGTGGCTTGTCAAAGCAAAAATGTCATCCTCAGAGCGGTCTTGAAAGAACACACCTATATGAGCCCGATCGCTAGTCACGCCTATGAAATAGGTAATTTCTAGGAAGCTCATGAATAGGCCAGAGTATGACTTATATGCTCCAACCGCGGGATGCTGGCACCTAGTATCGCTTAAGGACTTAAGTGAAACTTATTCACACAAAATCACAATTCAAGGCTTAGTCCATTGTACAGTTGTGGGTAAGTGTAGCTTCTGTTCTAGGTGGATGTTCAACTTTAACCGGTCTCCATCAAAACACCGTATATTAAAACAATACGTGGATCAAGGCATTTGACATGTGCCATTGGGATGCAGTGGGGATTGTTGAATTAATATGGGCTAGGCCCAAATTATATTCTAATTAATTCCTGATAAATCTCAAAGGCCCATGTGCATATGCTAAAACTGTTTAGTCCCACATGGAGGGATGAAGGGGAGTTACATCACTTTATAAGGTGGAACGTGGTAACCCTCTTGTGGAATTGGAAAGAGCCAACACACGCGCGCTCGCTGCCGCCGCGCCTCGCCTCGCCTCGCCGAGCCGTGCCGAGCCGAGCCGAGCCGCCGCGCGCCGCGCGTGCGTGCGTGTGCGTGTGCGTGTGCGCGTGCGCGTGCGTGTGCATGTCGTGTGCGTGCGCATTCAAAATCGCGCGACACGTACATTGCGAGCATGTCGTGCAGCGGCGCGATTTTCTTTATCTATTCAAAATCGAAACGCGATTTCGACGACATCGCAATGATTGCGACTTCAATGACGAACTTCGTTGGGTCTTTGGACTTTCGGGTTCTGGCTATTTAAAGAACAGAGTCTGGTTCTCTCCAATGTTACACAATACAGAACTCCACTGTTTTCGTTGCTTCTTTTGGTTATCTCCATCCCGGACGGGTGCGTGTACGACCACACCGGGAGAGCAGGCCTCTGGAACCCTCGTCCTCGAAGGCTTGCACGAGCGAGGACGAATAAGGTTTTTGGGGAGCGTTCGCGCGACTGCTCGCTGCTACGATCTACATCAACTGTACTGCGACTACAACTCTCTGCTACATTCTACATCAACTGAACGACTACTACCACTACGTCATGACGAACGACGTCCTCATCAAGAACATCACGCATCTTCTTCTACCACCAACTGGTATGCCTTTATCTCTCTTGTTATTTGGTTTGTTTTACTTTCTGTTGTTGTTTTGAACACTGAGATAGAAATGCTAGCTTCTGTTCTTCTAGAATCTGGTATAACTATAGTGTTCTTAGTTACCTACTTTGTGAAAATAGCTAGAGTATTTTCCATGTTTTATCTAGCAAATTTCTGGATTAAAATACTTCGAAAAATGCTTATATGTTCAACAATCACAGTGTTCTAATGGCCTTTTTTACAAGACTTATGGAAATTCGGTGTGGATCCTTATTTGACGTTGCAATGTATAGATTTTCAGATGTGCAACCCTCCTTAGTTTTCCTACCTAGCTCCACATATAAGCCTTTGTAGAAGTAGGTTGATCTTGGCCTCTAGACTGTGTTATTTTTGGATTATGAGAAAGGCTGTTTTGTAACAACCCAATTTGGACCCCATTTAAATTTTGCATGATTTTCAAAAACTTTGGTTGCATTTCAAAATTTGCAATTTTTTTTGTCTTGTAGTTTAGAATTTTAAAAAGAATTTCCTTGTTTCAGGATTTCGGATTTGCAATCTAAAAGTTTGATTGTGTGCAAAACCATTCAAAAATTGAATTTAAATTCAAATCAGATTTTGAATTGCAAAAAAAAAAAAAATCAAACCCTTTTCCTTTCCCTCTCTCCCCCTCGGGCTGAAACCCACCGAGCGGCCCAGTCGTCGCCTCCTTTCCTTCTCCCCCTTTCTTCCCCGCGGCCCAGCCCAGTAGGCTCGTGTCATCGCCCTCGCCCTCGCCCTCCCCTCCTTCCCTCTCTTCCACGCGACCAAGCCAAGTCGTCGCCGCCGCCGCCATCCCAACTCCCTCTCCTCTCTCACCAGCAAGGCCACAAGGCTTGCAACGGCTCACGCCCTCGCTTGCCCACCCCATCTCGCCAGGCTCACCTTGTCCTTGCCGACCAGCCACCGCGCCACCTCGCCTCGCGTTCGAGCAATCTGAGACTAAGTCGCACCCATCTAGTCCTCCATAGACCACAAGCTATGTTCACAACTAGACTGAGCCGACTCCAAGCCTCCAACTACTAGCATCCAGTGCGGCCCACTAAGGCACTGGCGACCCAGGTTGTAGCGCATGCCCCAACAGTTCATCTTCCTCCCTGCGCCCAACTCTTCTTCCTTGTGTGTGCCACCTCTACGCCCAAAGAAATTGTCGCCGCCCGCCGGAGTAGGGGATACTGGGGGTTCGGCGGGGGGAGCCCATGATGGAGCACATATAAGCACGGATGGTGCCTTCGGCACTGCATACCAACTAGCACCATGAGCTCCTTCCTAGCGACAGAGCATGGCCTCATCCAACCTGGCCCGTGCCCCCCCCCCCCCAGGAAAAAAAACATGTATGCAGTTCACAGTAGGCTCAATTTAGTTAGGTTAACTCCACATAGAAAATCTATTGTTACTAGTTACGATACTACTAAGCGAGATAGCGACTTCAATCGTGCGGTGACGAAGCACAAAAGTAGGCGACGAGGCGCTGGCCGCTAGTACGTTGCGGGCTTGTTGCGGTCGGGCCTGACGATGATGACAGATGCACGATCGACAGCTAAAAAGCCAAACCTGTGCGCCACGTATAGCGTACAACCAGTAGTGAGCAGTGTGTTTCTGAATTTGCTTTATCTTTCCGTCACTTCTCCCCGATGCAGCCCCTCGCCGTACTCCTGCTAGCCGCCGCCATCGCCCCGGCCTCGCCATGGACACCTTATCTGTCATCAACGCGACATGCGCTGCGGTGACCACCACCAACCCCTTGCCCCACGTGCCCTACGACTACTGCGTGGATGTGCTCTAGGCGGACCCGGCAGGCGCCTCCGCCGCGGACACGCGCGCGCTCGCCAACGTCGCGGCCAACGTCACGTCGACGGCGCAGGTCATCGCCGCGTTGGTCCAAGACCTCACCATCTGCCTCAAGTACTACAGGCAGACCGACGAGTGGGTGGCCGGCGCCCTCGGCGACATCCGCGCTGGACGCGACGGCGCGGCGTCCGGCAAGCTGTTCCAGGCCCGAGTTTTGCCCGACATCTGCGACTTGCAGCAGTTCCAGGCGACGTCCAGGAAGAAACCTCTGTACGAGGAGAACATGGACGCCAGGACCTTAGCCCACCTAGCCACTGACATCACGCAGCTGTTGTCGAAGAAAGGGTCTCAAAGAGTTTAGACAAGCTAGAGCGAGCTAGACGCTGTAAGCATCCTACTATCCTACATCTGAACTGGCTCCCTCCGGTTGTATGCGACTTTCAGCTATGGTGGTAGTTCTAGTGCTGCTTCGCTGTGTTCGTGCCATCGTGTGGTGTGCCGCCTAAACGAAATGTGCTCGGGCCTAGTAGCTAGTCGTTGCTGCGGTGCTGGATTTCGTAGCCACGGCGAGGCGTCGGGTTTGGGCTCGTTCTGGGCTGTTGTTCTGTTGGATGGATGGGTTTCTGTGGACCCTTGTGGGCTGCAACAAGCCAATGATGGGCCAGACGGACCAGTCGGCCGCTTTCGTTTAGAAAGATCAATCGGCCGTATTTGGAGCCCACTTTCCGGTTTGTGGCAGATCCGAGACACTGGGCTTCTGTTGCCTCTGGGAGCCGGCCCATACGATAGCCCGTCACTAGCCTTGTCAGTTCTCACGGTCTCGCAGCCCACAGGCCCGCACAACCTCCACCGTCCACCGATCTCTCCGCCGTCTCGCATCGGCGTTTGTACGCCGAGCCGCCGGAGATTCGACATGCCGGTACTTCACGGCATAGATCTCCCATCCCGGTGTGTCCAGTTTCCCGTCGCCCTCGACGATCCGCAGCCACAGAACTTGGTATGCAAGGCACTCGCTGCTCGCTAATTTCGCCAATGGCTTAACTGCTTTAAGAAATTCAGTCCTCGGCATGGGCGATCAATCACCAAATTCATTCACCTCAGAAAGGCCCTTGATGTTTTGCGTTCCAACTAGAATGCCTCATATACTATGCGAAACATATGCAGTTGTGCAAGTGCAACGATAGCTTGAATCGAAATTTGTCTTCTCTTGTATAATTGGGGCTAGCTCGTTCTCCTCCGTGCGCCACAATTTTCACTCCATGCACTTGCGTGCGAAGTTGTGTCCTAACCTTGGTATGCTGGGCATATTTAATTTATGCCTTGCGCCTTCTTCCAACTGTTTGTCGCTAGTCTACCCTCTACTTGTTCCATCTGCAAATTTGTTTGGATTTGGTTGGCCACGGTCCTACTCCGCCCGGCCATCTCTTTCATTTGCCAAACTTTTAGATTGATAGAGATTGACGGGTGGTGGCAAATTACGGGACGGCAGATTGACATATTGGAGCAAGCGACAAGTGGAAGTGGTGCTGGGGATATGATTTTCTGGACATCATATCTGCAACGGTTTTGCAGTGAGTGTTTGTTTTTAAATTGTGTCACGGGTAAATGTACGACACTATTCCCTTATTTTAACTAGCTGATTTGATCGGAAATTTTATTTTGGATCTCTGGTCTACAAGAACAATGTGGAAGTATGAGTAGAAAATGCAGTAATTCTCAAACAGCTTACGATCATGGAGTGATCAGTGACATATTGCAACAACAGAGGGACATGAAATTTTCAGTTTAGAATATGCTACCGGGGTGGACTAGCACAGGGGAAAGCTATCTGCCAAAGCATTGTCTATGTGAGTGCTTTCATCATTTTTTGCAGTTCTGTCAAAAGTAACCTAGCTTGTGTGTCAGTGTGTGTAGTGCGGACATGCTTAGCAGCAAATGTCAAAGCCAGTAACCCGCATTAACTCTGGATACACTAATATAATTCAAATCGTTTACAGATATAAGAAAGTATAGGTGGACTTTAAAGAGTCATATTGGTTGTGTTTTCCGAGAAAACTTGTCCAAACTTGGCTATTAGCCCATTGTTGACAGGTAAAGAGGATGACTCATTATGCACATCTCTATCTTTGCATTCCTCATGTGTTAGCGAATATAATTAAAAAGCTTTGCCCTTGGAGTATCCAACTTTAAATTTCTAATGGAGGCAACACAAGGTGGTTTGGAAAATGGTCACAGCTGAACTTGAGATCTTTAAAGAACAGCCTCAGTTGCTATCTGGCAGTCGGTACTGAGCACCATCCATCTCTATCCACTTTGCTTTTAGCATCTTCTTGCTCACCCAACTTAAACATGTAACAAACCCACCATGGCTTCCTGCGGAGCAATTCTATCCCTTCTTTTTACCTGCCAAAGTTTCCTTCCATCGATGCCTCCTTTTCTTCATTTTTTTCCTTTTCATTTAGCTTGGTGGAGTCATGCTCATCAAAGGAATAAACTTGGCATCCATTTGGTGTTAGTAGTAATCTACGAGTAGCTGGCTGTTTTGCATTACTACTAAGGATCATAGATAGTATTTATGGGGGGGGCCTAACTATAATGGAGAAGATACCGTTCCTACTTTCCGACTGGCTGTGTGTAACCCCTCAAACGAATGAGCTTTGCTTGTGGCTTTCCTCATCTGTGCTCCTGCTTTATTCCCCCCCTTCTCTTATCTTGCACCTCTTCCTCTCTTTATGTTTCTTGGTTGGCTTCTAGCAATATTGATGGATCTGAGGGAGTCTTGATGTAGCCCATGCTTCTGCCTTAAAATAAGCAGATCAATGATGCGTTTTACCTTACTATATTAACATGAAGAAAATAGGATAAATCCATAACAACTAGTGATATTTAAGTGGTTATGAACAAGCTTCACAACTTATAATGTTATATCATAGATTTCGAAATTGGACTCCAAGCATATGCGGATATTGGTGGACCTTGTGGCATGATTCTTTGGTAGTATATTGCAGAAAATAAATTCTATGGGAGAGGGCCTCAGGAGAGGCCTCGTATATCTGTTGATCGGACGATGGGGGGAGGGGCCTCACCGTGAGGCCTTCCCCGTAGAATTTGCTTCCGTATATTGCATACTTGTGATGTATGAACATTCGATCAATAAAGCTTTAATATTTTGTGGCATGATTCTTTGCTAGTACATTACGTACTTGTGATATTTGATCAATAAAACTTTGACATTGTACTACAATGCAGCATCAGATTTATTGGTAACATATACTAGTTTCTTTGCCATACTTACCTGCATACTCAAATAAGGTCATTGTGATCAAGCAAAGCATCCCTTGACACTTCGCCTGTTGAGGGATTCTAGCCTTGTGCTCTATATTCTTGCCATGCATGAGACATGTTTACTTTAGGATCTGTGAAGCCATGTGCCTGCATGCAACTAACAGCTATCAAATGTGTTAGGTTCTGCTTCTTAGCGTCTAAACTAGGCATGAAGCAACCAATCTAATCCTTCTTTCCTCGTCGCAAAATGCTGGTTGGACTAGGTTGTGTCTTGTGCCGAAGGGGCCAATGCATGGAATGCATAGTCAGCATGATAAGTTTCAAAACAATTGTCTAGCTGGCACCTTGTGGAGCTTTTTTATAGGTGGACCGTGGACAACACAATGTTGAGAATAAGAGCATTTTTCGAATTACTTTAATCCAGAAATATAGTAGATAAAACATGATGAATATTCTAGCCACTTTCACAAAGCAAGTAAGCAAGAACACTATAGACATACTAATATCCAGACGAACAGAAACTAGCATATCTATCACAGTGTTGAAGGTAACAACTAGTAATATTACTAACCAAGAAATACATATGAAATAGACATACCCGGATCCAGTGGAAGGAGCAGCAGTAGTGGAAGAAGCGGCAGCTGGAGTCTTTGTGAGATCGTCGTTTGTCATGGCGTAGTGGTAAGTAGTCGTGCGATGGACGTCCGCGTAGTAGTCGATCGGTTGTAGGCGTAGCGTAAAGTTGAATGGAGAGGAAGCGGCGCGATCGCGCGAACGCTCCCAAAACCTTATTCGCCCTTGCTCGCAAGCCTTCAAGGACGAGGGTTCCGAGGCTCGCTCTCCCGTGCGATCAGACACACGCCTTGCCGGATGGAGATCGCCGAGACAAAGAACAAAGAACGTGGTGTCTTTCGTGGAGAGAATTGGAGAGCCTCACTGCTCGGATAATGACTATATATAACAACCGACGTAAACAATCACCATTACTCACTAGTAACAGCAATTCTTCGCTTAGTCAAGAGGCGAAACGGTCGCCATTACTCACTAGTAACGATGAGCGCATCGCTTAGTCAAGAGGCGTAAACGGTCGCCATTACTCATCGTAACAAAGAACCGCTATCGCCACCATTATTTGAATCGCAGTGCTCGTTCTTTTAATTTGCAAAAATGAAGAGACCGTAAACGATCGCAATTGTTGCCACCGTTTATTGCGAGTCGGTGCGCTTTGATTTTCGAATAGATAAAGAAAACGCGCGACGCACTGACACGCTGTGTATGCCAAGCACGCGCACGCACACGCACACGCGACGCGACGCAAGACGGCACGGCTCGGCGAGGCGAGGCGAAGCGGCGGCGCGCGTGTATTGGCTCTCTCCAATTCCACAAGAGGACTCCCATGTTCCACCTTATAAATTGGTGTAACTCCTTTAACTCTCCATATGGGACTAAAAAGGTTTAGCACATGCACATGGGCCTTTGGGATTTTCCAGGATTTAATTAGAATTAAAGTTGGGCCTAGCCCATATTAAATCCAACAATCCCCCACCAGATCCCAAGGGCACATGTCAAATTTCTTGATCCACAGTATTGTTTTAATATATCAGTGTTTCGATGGAGACCGGTTAAGGTTGAACATCCATCTAGAACAGAAGCTACACTTATCCACAACTGCACAATGGACTAAGCCTTGAATTGGCAGTTTTGTGTGAATAAGTTTCACTTAAGTCCTTAACTGATACTAGGCTGCCAGGCATCCCCGCGGGTTGGAGCATATAAGTCATACTCCTGGCCTATTCATGAGCTTCCTAGAGATTACCCTATCTCATAGACTGTGACTAGCAGTCGGGCTCATATAGGTGTGTTCTTTCAAGACTGCTCAGAGGACAAAGATCTTTGCTTAAATAAGCCACAGAACACATTAAGATAAAATCAACCTACCATACTGATTTAGGAGAGAATTGCATCTCCAATGGAGTGGGTCTATAAAGGTACTCTCCTCCCGATTAACCAAAAGCTTGTTTCGCCAATCCTACTTCACGGATCTCCGATCATATAGGATGGGTTACCACTATGGTATAACTCACGTGGGTCTCAAACCCATCTCCTTAATGCATTGTCTATCACATTCGTGATAAACCCTTTGTGAAGGGATCGCGATTCTTAGTCGTTTGGATATAATCCAAAGCTATTACTCCGAGTTTCTCATTTTCCCGACAGACTTGATCTTCTCTTCACATGTCTTGATGATTTCATATTATCCTTAGAATCGCTCACCTTGACGATCACGATCGATTGTCACGATTCATCGAAATAGCGATGCGGTTTATCAACCACCGCAGTCCATCAAGAGCTCACGAAGCCATTCGGCTTCAACAATGGCGATATCTAATCTTGTGAGTTCGCTTCCATTGTTGACCTCGTTAAGATGGTCTCGCTTGCAAGACTTCCATGAAACAGCGCCACCTCCAAGTGTGAAGACATATCCACTTGTGGCCTTAATCTCATCAAGATCGATATCCAGTTTGAATCACTATAACCTCTAGTACCCTAGGGTACCCAAGATAGTGAATGCCATAACTCATATTACCCTTTAGATAGCGCATTACCCTCTCAAGAGCATGCCAATGATCATCTCCTGATTAGAAACAAACCGCTTAGTTTGCTCACAAAGAAACGAGATGTCGAGCCCGGTACCGCTAGCTAAATACATAAGTGAACCAATTATCCGAGAATATCTCAATTGGTCTCTGGCTATTCTCCGATTCTTCCTAAGCAACACGCTAGGATCATAAGGTGTTGGAAAAGGTTTGCGATCGCTATAACCAAAACGACTGTAACCTTTTCCACATAATGAGATTGCAACAATGTAATCCCACCATCATCACCTCTCAACGACTTGATGTTCAAGATAACATCGCCTACTCCCGGATCTTTCATCTCAAAATTCGAGACAAGAAATCCTTGACCTCCTTAATCACATTAAGGTTGGTCTCAAAGATCGATGTCATCAACATACGCACATAGAATGACTCCTCGCCCCACCATGGCGATAATACACACATCCGTCACCTTCATTTACAATAAAGCTGCAGATGTTAAGGTTCTGTCGAATTTTTCATGCCACCGCTTAGGTGCTTGTTTAAGACCATACAAAGATTTCAACAACTTGCACACCTTTCCTTCTTGACCATTTACTACAAATCCATCCGTCGTTCCATGTAAATTTCTCGCCCAACTCTCTATTTAGAAAAGCCGTCTTAACATCCATCGATGAATGAGAAGACCGTGTGAGGCAAACAGAGATAGTAGTACTCGAATAGTGGTCAATCTAGCCACAGTGAATAAGTATCAAAGAAATCTTCGCCTTCCTTTTGGGTATAACCCTTGGCCACAAGCCGTGCCTTATACTTCTCGATAGTACCATCGGGCCTAAGCTTCTTTTGAACACCCACTTACATCCTACAGGTTTACAACCATAAGGACGCCGGTGATCTCCCAAGTTCCATTAGAGATAATGGAATCCATTTCACTCTAGACCGCTTCCTTCCAAAGATTCCGCATCCGAGAAGCATATGCTTCGTAAATGGTACTTGGAGTATCATCCACAAGGTACACAATGAAATCGAACCAAAAGACTTTGCAGTCCTTTGTCTTTTACTCTTCCTCGAGTTTCATTGTCTTCCTCCTCGTGAATTTGATCGGGGTTTGCTCAAAATATTCCATTGGAATGGCAGTTCGGGAGTTGTATCGGGCTCGACGACTGATAAACTAGGCATATCTTTCATCGGAAAAATATCCTCAAAGAAAGTAGCATCTCTGGACTCCATAATTGTACCGACATGCACGCGGTACTCCAGATTTCACCACTAAAAATCTACATCCAACGCTATGGTGAGCATAGCCTAAAAAGACGCAATCCACGGTTTTGGTCCAAGCTTACGCTTTTGGAAATTGGCACGTTGACTTTCGCCAAACAACCCCAAGTGCGCAAGTATGAAAGTGATAGTCTTTTCTTCTCCCATTGTTCAAATGGAGTTATCTCTTTATTCTTTGTGGGAACCCTATTTAGGACATGACATGAAGTCAATATAGCCTCCCCACCATGCCTTGGAAAGACCGATGTTTCTAACATGGCGTTAACCAAATCGCTTAGAGTACGGTTCTTTCTTTCGCAATCCCATTTGACTGGGTGAATAGGAGGCGTCCTCTCATGGATTATACCATGTTCCTCACAGAATAAATTGAACTCATTAGAAAAGTACTGCCGCCACGATCGGACCTAACCCTTTTGATTTTCTTTTCAAGTTGGTTCTCGACCGCCTTATAGATTTTAAAGTAGTGAAAAGCTTCATCTTTAGTTTTTAAAAGATACACATAGCGTAACCTAGTGGAATCATCAATCAAAGTCATGAAATATCTCTTACCACCTTTGTCAACACACCATTCATCTCACACAGATCTGAATGTATGAGTTCTAATGGTGCCAAGTTTCTTATCTCCGCGGCCTTGTGAGGCTTACGAGGTCGCTTTGATTGCACACAAACTTGACATTTAGAACCTTTGGCAAGGGTGAATTTCTGGATTAACTCTAAAGCGGCTAACTGCGTCATGCAACCAAAATTTATGTGACAAAGTCGTGAATGCCAAATAGTAGTCTCATTACCACTGAAAATATGATTCACAACATTATTACACAAATCTGAAAGAGATAGGCGAACAAGCCTCCGCACACATAGCCTTTACCAACAAATTGTCCACATTTGGACATTACAAATTTATTGGACTCAAATACCGCCTAAAGCCATCTCTACACGTAAGAGATCCGCCACGAGATTCTTATTGATGGATGGCACATGATGCACGTTCTTGATTGCACAATCTTTCCGGTAAACTTCGATCGACCGTGCCAACACCATGAACAATGGCATGTGACCCGCTCCCCATTAGAACGGCTGAATCCCGAGTGACCTGGTAAGAAGAAAACAATGAAATATCAGCACACACGTATATTAGCACCAGTGTCTATCCACCAATCGGTAGATTGACATACGGAAAAAGCAAGAGGTAAATTACCATACCACAAGTTCCGCCTCAAGAGTACCAACAACAACATTGGCGGACTTGGAATTACGCTTGCTGATTCTTCACACCCTTGCGTTGACTGCAATCCTTGGCCCAATGACCAGATTCGCCACACACAAAGCAAATGCCATCCTTTGTGTTCTTCTTCTTCTTTTAAAGCTTGTTGTTTGTGCAGTCTTGTTTTTGCCTTTGAACTTTTGAGCTTGGCCATTCTTTTACTCGCACCACATTGGCACTAGAATGTCCTCATTTCCTCTAGTGTGTGTATCTTTTGCCCTTGCCTTTTCTTCAACATCAAGAGACCCAATGAGATTTTCAACAGAAAACTCTTGTCTCTTGTGTTTGAGAAGTAGCAAAATTCCTCCACGAAGGAGGAAGCTTGGCAATAATGCCTCCCGCGACAAACTTGTCCGTAACACACACTTGAAATGCTCAAGTTCTTTGGCCATGGATTGTATCTCATGAGCTGCTCAACTACTGAATCGACCATCAACCATTCTATAGTCATGGTATTGCTCCATGAGATACGATTCATCGCTCGCATCCGAAACCCCAAACTTGGCCTCGAGTGCATCCCACATATCTTTCCCATTTGTAATCACCATGTATGCATCAACTAACTTCTCACCAAGAACGCGATCACGGCACCTTTAAAAGGTTATCGCACCTCGACGCTTGCTCTGCTCAGAGTAAGTGTTCCTTCAGCTTGCCTTTTGCCACATGAAAACGCTCATGGCGCTTAGCCAAAGCACCATCTTGGTGCGCCACCTCTTATAATTCGCACCATCGAATTGAGAGGGCTTAAGCGCAGCAAGAAAGCCGATTGATGAAAAATGCCTATTACAATAAGGTTTTGGATTGTTGAGAATAAGAGCATTTTTCGAATTACTTTAATCCGTAAATATAGTAGATAAAACATGATGAATATTCTAGTCACTTTCACAAAGCAAGTAAGCAAGAACACTATAGACATACTAATATCCGAACGAACGTAAACTAGCATATCTATCACGTTGTTGAAGGTAACAACTAGTAATATTACTAACCAAGAAATACATATGAAATAGACATACCCGATCCATGGAAGGAGCAGCAGAGTGGAAGAAGCGGCACTGAGTCTTTGTGAGATCGCCGCTTGTCATGGCGTAGTGGTAAGTAGTCGTGCGATGGACGCCGCGGTAGTAGTCGTGCGGTTGTAGGCGAGCGAAAAGTTGAATGGAGAGGAAGCGAATGCGCGATCGCGCGAACGCTCCCAAAACCTTATTCGCCTTGCTCGTGCAAGCCTTCAAGGACGAGGGTTCCGGAGGCTGCTCTCCCGTGCGATCGTACACGCGCCTTGCCGGATGGAGATCGCCGAGACAACAACAAAGAACCGTGGTGTCTTTCGTGGAGAGAATTGAGAGCCTCACTGCTTCCGGATAATGACTATATATAACAACCGCACTGCAAATGATCACCATTACTCACTAGTAACGGCATTGCTCTCGCCTAGTCAAGAGGCCGAAGCGGTCGTCATTACTCACTAGTAACGATGGCGCATCGCTTAGTCAAGAGGCGTAAACGGTCGCCATTACTCACTAGTAACGAAGAACCGCTCTCGCCACCATTATTTGAATCGGTGCAGCTTTACCTACTCCAATTTCCAAAGAGTCCTATTTTTCCTCCACGTCGATAAGGAGCTAAAAGATCGACCACCTTAATACTGCTTCAAAGATGGATATTTTCGTATCTAGCTCGATAAAGGCGCGCGCAGATCTATGAATAGGGAATGTTGCATTAATATCTACAGACCCAAATTGTCAATAGGTTCCCCAAGAACGTTGAAAATTCGTCCGAGAGTAGCTCCACCGACCGAACACCGAGAGGAGCTCCGTGTCAATCACTTCCAATCCTCTCATCAACCCGTCAGAGCACTCATAGCTACACTCTAACTCGATTGGCACGGCTCGCGAGGCGAGGCGGCGAGCGCGCGCGTGTATTGGCTCTCTCCAATTCCACAAGATGACTCCCACGTTCCACCTTATAAATTGGTGTAACTCCCCTTTAACTCTCCATATGGGACTAAAAAGGTTTAGCACATGCACATGGGCCTTTGGGATTTTCCAGGATTTAATTAGAATTAAAGTTGGGCCTAGCCCATATTAAATCCAACACACAACACTGATTTATAGCTAAGCACACAAAAATTTTCCCCCTTTTTTGCGTGTGGAGGAAATCTGAATAGGATGCCAACATTTGACCAACTAATTAAGGGTTATCGGATTCATTTTTAGCGGATAATTGTTATGATTGTGTCTCTGTAGCAAAGCACAGACGAATGCGATCTTTCTTTTAGCCTTTATTTGTAGAAAAAAAAATGAGCCTATATATGGTATAAGCTGCATCTTATTGTGCAGCGACCATGCATGATGCATGACAACATAGATGGCGATTAATTGCCCCTTTGTGGATACCACTAGCTAGTAAATATAGTTTTTCGGTGGCACCCTAGCTTGATGAATTATTGAACACTATTAAAAACATCATATTTTGTACGGTATTGCTAAGAAATACGTACCTGATTTTCTCTCCCATCAAGATTCGTGCTCGGGGATGGCGACAGCGGCATTTCCGGCGAGCTTCGCGGCCAACGGAGTTAGGGTTTGGGGCACACCGGAGCCCTAACCTTAGATTTGGGGGGAGGGGGCTGCTCGGCGGCGAGGGCGATCTGGTGGCGGCAAACCGCAATGGAGGTGGAAGCGGTGGTGGCATGCCTGGCGCTGGCATAGCGGTGTGCGGGGTGGGGGAGGGGTGGGCGGTGGCTATCTGGGGCAAGGATATTTTTTCGGCCGAAAATTGGATTTACCGGTCATACCACACCGCCCCCCACTCGGCGGAGTAGGATTACAACTGGATTTGAATGTTTCGGCCCGTTTTGAACTCAGCCTAGCCCAAATGAGCCCAGTTGGCTTGCTATGTCTTTGCCCTAGGTCACGGTGATTGCCAGCGACTCCACCCCCTCCTCTCAAGCTACAGTAGCCACACTCGCATTGCGGCGCCTCTGTCTTCTCCCTCGTCTTCTTCTTCAGAGCTCATGGAGGCTAGCGGCAAGTAGGCAAGCGACACATCCCAGGCAACCTCGTCGGCTCTTCCCCCAGGCCCAAGCTCCCTTGATCCTCCTCAACACCTGCCTCCTCGGCCCAAGCTTTTGGCATTTGTATGAGCACAGGAGGTTGGAAAGGTTCCTATTCAGTTGTTCTCAGCAAGTTTGGGGCAGTAAACTATTCAAGGCATCATCCATTCAACCTCTTTGATCAACCTGTTAGGGATGGCTGAGATGCTAAGAGATTTCGTCCCTTTTTGGGTATAGATTCAAAAGCTATAAACTTGTTGTAGCCTGTCATGGTTGAAATCAAATACAAGCGTCGGCCTCGGAATACAACAAGCAACAACGTCAGAATACAACCAGAGGAACGCAACGGCGTCCGAATACAACCAGAGGAACGTAGCGGCGTCCGAATACAACCAGAGGAAAACACATCCGAATAGTGTTTATGTTCCATACGAGTCGGAATCGTATTACAATAGTTCCTTACAAGTTATTTAGGAGTCCTAGTCTATCTCTAGTTTGTAATCAAACCTCTATTTAAAGGGCTTGGATGTTTGAGTAAAGTATCAGAAAATTACTAGTCTTTCTCCTCTTCGCCTTTATTGTTTCAAGTCCGGCACAATCGTTCTGCTTCTTCTCCTTCGTCAACTCTTCTATTTCTTCAACAGTGACAGCTCTTGGTCGTAAGCCAAAGGCCAAGCCGGCAATATCGCACATGTACGACCTACGCTCAGGCTCAGGTCGTGACAACTTGGTATCAGAGCCCATGGCCAACGATCAAACCGCAATGGAGGACTTGGCACAACAGGTTGCTAACCTGACGGCATTTGTGACCGCTCGGCTCAATTTAGTGGAGGAACAATTCACCAACACCATCAGTCGCATCACAAGTCTGGAGAAGAAACCATCATATGGTATTTTGCCAGCACCAATTGGAGCAACGTTTCCCACAACACAACATCAAAAAAAGGATGGTAGCAACCCTCCTCGACACCACAGGTTGGATTTCCCAATATATTATGGCAAGGAAGATCCACTGGGTTGGCACAGCATTGCGAGCAGTTTTTTATGGGCTAGAAAATGGCAGAATCTGACAAGGTATGGTTGGCGTCATACCACTTCACCGGTGCAGCACAACAATGGTATTATCAACTCAAGCGTGATGAAGGTGAACCCAATTGGCACCACTTCAAAGAATGTCAATTTGCGTTTTGGACCATCCATACGTCATAATCCACTCGGCAAACTTAACAGTTGGTGCAATCAGGGACGGTGGAAGAATATCAGGAAAACTTTCTTTCCATACTTTGTCGTGCTGACCATCTTCGGCCGAGACAGCAAGTTCAATTGTTTACGCCGGGTTTAGCAGAACCCATCCGTACAGATGTTGAGCTCCAGAATCCGGTGAGTCTTCATATGGCTATGGCGCTCGCTCGTGCTTGTGAATGGTGAGTGCAAGTGTCGTCGAAGGGGATCGTACGTCCCACCCAGCCCAGTCCCAATGCTTGTTATGCATAAGCAAATAGACCAACCGGCTTCAGCATGTCAATCGCGCCAAAGACAACTCCAGCGACGCTTCCTTCGGCGGCCAAGACAACGCTACCTACGTAGGGTCCGGTAACAACAGTGGCCCCAGCAAATCGGGGTGATCAACGCTTGCAACGTCGTTACTTAACACCGGAAGAGATGGTGGCGCGTCACGAAGTGGGATTGTGCTATAATTGTGAGGAAAAATTGATGCCTAATCATCAGTGCAAGCGGCTATTTTTGCTTTGTTCGCCCAGCGAAAACGATGACAGTGACGATGCGGCAGAAGATAATTCACCGGGCATCTCTCTATATGCATTGACTGGTATCAAACCTCGCACCGCTCAGATCATGCAAGTACCAGTGCACGTGGCTGACACTACGTTGTTAGCGTTACTCGATTCGGGATCAACGCATAACTTTATCACTCCAACGACGACACGTTGGGCTGGCGTCTTGGTGCGTTCATATGAAGACCTCAAGGTGCGGCTAGCCAATGATGATCGAGTCTGCAGTACAGGAGTGTGCCTTGCTTTACCATTATGCATCGCTAATGATCAATTCATCGTGGACTGCTACGCGTTACCCTTGGATGGATTCGACGTCGTACTGGGTGTTCAATGGTTGCAGACCCTTGGGCTGATCTTGTGGGACTTTGACACTTTATCCATGTCCTTTTGGCACAATGATCATAAGGTTACGTGGTATGAAGAGGGTACTCCAAAAGTCATCACAAATCAGGCTTTCCATCTTGCGGGGCATAATCTCATGGATACTCTATTGGAGGACTTCCATAGCATTTTTGCTGAGCCAACTCAGTTGTCACCAGCATGCCTTCATAACCATCATATTCGATTGCAGCCAGGCACAGCTCCAGTGGCGGTTCGGCCATATCGTTGCCCCCAACTTCTTAAAGATGAACTCGAACGTCAATGCGAGGCGATGTTAAGCCAAGGCATCATTCGCCCGAGCACTTCGGCATTCTCTTCGCCCGTTCTCCAGGTGAAAAAGAAGGATGGCACTTGGCGTTTCTGTGTAGACTATCGCGCCCTCAGTAACAATACCGTCAAGGACAAGTTTCCTATTCCCGTTGTTGATGAACTACTAGATGAATTGAAGGGCGCCAAATATTTCACCAAGTTGGATTTGCATTCAGGTTATCATCAGGTGCTCATGCATCCTCCGGATATAGGAAAAATGGCCTTTCGTACACATGAATGACTCCTTGAATTTCTTGTTATGTCGTTTGGGTTGACGAACGCACCAGCTACTTTTCAAGCCCTCTTGAACAGTATCCTGCTAACTTATTTACGGAGGTTCGTTCTTGTTTTTTTTTATGACATTCTCATTTATAGTGTTTCCTAGTCAGACCATCTTCACCACGTTCGAGATGTTTTGTGTCTTCTTCGGCAACATCAACTCTTCTTGAAATGTTCAAAGTGCCTTTTCGGGGAGACATCCATTGCGTATCTTGGACATGTGATTTCGACGGACGGCGTCGCCATGGATGAGTCCAAGGTAGAGGCCATGCGCAAATGGCCGAAGCCGCGTTCAGTATGGGCATTGTGTGGTTTTCTCGGTCTTGCGGGTTACTACCCCAAGTTTATTAAGGATTTTGGTTGTATTGTTGCACCTCTTACAAAAACTTCTTAAGAAGGCTACTTTCTCTTGGTTCGCTGAAGCTACTCAAGCTTTTTGTGCTCTCCAACAAGCTTTGTCCAATGCACCGGTCTTGCAATTGCCAAATTTCACTAAACTGTTCATTGTCGAATGTGATGCGTCGGGTCCAGCATTGGTGTGGTCCTTCATCAAGCTCAAGGAGCCATAGCTTTCTTCAGTTGTGCCATGGATGCACGGCATGTGCAGCTTGCAACGTACGAGCGTGAACTCATCAGGCTCGTTCAAGCCATTCGACATTGGAGACCTTATCTGTGAGGACGACAATTTATAGTGAGGACTGACCACTACAGCCTAAAGTTCTTGCTCGATCAGCGTTTAGCCACTATTCCTCAACATCAATGGGCTAGCAAGCTTTTTGGATATGATTTCAACATTGAGTTTAAGCCCGGCTATACTAATGTCATTGTTGATGCTCTTTCTAGACAACACACTCAGGAGACGTTAGTCTATTCCCTGTCCACTTAATTTACAACTTTTGATGACTTACGTGCCGAAGTTTAGACATATCCTGATCTGGCCGAGTTATTTGCTAAAATCGAGAACGGGCAACTTGATTCATCATGGAGCATTATCGATGGCTTGGTTCTTCACAAGGGACATGTTCATATTCCGTCATCTTCACCATCCTTGCAAGCTGCATTGACTGTGGCTCATGGTACTAGTCACGAAGGCATTCAGAAAACTCTACATTGTCTTTGTGCTAATTTTCATGTATCGCAAGCTCGTACGGTCGTGCAAGACTTTGTGTGATCTTGTATCACCTATCAGCGCAATGAAACTATCTAGCTACATCCAACCTATCTCCTCCAACCTTTGGAAGTGCCATCTCGTCTACGATGCATGGGTACGTGATATCGGTACGCCGATGCGGGTACGCTGGTACGGTGACACGACATTTCCCAAAAAAACACCGGTACGTCGGTACAGTAGTATATATAATATAAAAGATAACTGATAAACTCATAAGACACATTTCCCATAAGGATATATTAGTCTAGTGCATATATCATTCTGGTTTGTTTAATGACCTCACAGATTGGTTCTACGATTCTCAAAGTTAGCATGCTACATAGTACATGTCAATTCCTGTTTTCATAATGAAAACTGGGGTTCCCCCATTGATCAAACAAGGAAAATTGCAAGTGCTTCCTAGTGTTTTATTGCTAATGCTTGTTTTATGTTTATCTTGTGATTACAGCTCACTGCTGAATTAGAGAAATTGGGGTTCATAGCATCTTCAAGGGGCTTCATGGGCTGGGCTTCCAATTCATTTTATTGGGTCGTACCAGCACCCGAGCTGTACCGAGCAGTACCCTTTTTTGTTTTGTTTTAATTCGTAAAAATCCCGATACCTCTGGGTACCATACCGGAGCCGCACCCGAGCCGTACTGGTGCAACACAACATCTTGTATTTGGGAAGATATTGCTATGGATTTCATCGAAGGGTTACCTCGTGTGCATGGCAAGGCAATTACTCTTACTGTCGTCGATCAGTTTTCGAAGTATGCTCATTTTATACCATTAGCACATCCATATACAACAAGTTCAGTGGCTCAGGCGTTCTTTGATGAGGTGGTGCGCCTTCATGGGATTCCTTCTTCCATAGTCAGTGATCGTGACCCTATTTTCACAAGCAATTTTTGGTTGGAATTGTTTCGACTCTCAGGAACACAATTGCATATGAGTTCCACTTTTCATCCTCAGTAAGACGACCAATCCGAGGTTACTAACATGATTATTGCCAATTATTTATGATGCTTGACCGGGGACAGGCCAAAACAGTGGATTCGTTGGTTTTCGTCGTCAGAATATTGTTATAATACTTTGTTTCAATCATCTTTACGGGAGACGCCTTTCAAGATTGTGTATGGTCAGGATCCTCCCACTCTACTTCATTATTTTGATCTAGCGACACGCTTACCGGCGTGGATCAGCTTGAGGCAACTTGGGAGCGGGAAGATCGTCTCCGTGAAGACTACCCATCTTTCCTTTCCCAGTGATCGGAATCTCGGGGCGAGATTCTTGTAAGGGGGGAGATTTTGTAACAGCCCTATGTTAGGGTTTGTGTTTCAAATGTATAAATGTGTGAAAGTTCAAAAACTTTTGTTATATCTCATGATCATGCTTTTGGCTTTCCGAAATCTTGTGCTCAATTTTTTATGGTTGTATTAAAGTTAGTGTTGAAATTTCAAATTTTTAAACTTGAAATTCAATTTCTATTTGAATTCTAGAAAAACGTATGTATAAGAGTTTCTAAAAATAATTTATTCAAATACTAGATTATTTATCTTGAATTTTAGTTATTTTTACCAAATTTTTAGAAGTGGTTTTATCTTCACCAAAATTCAAATCAAATCCCAAATGCAGATTTGAAGATAATTTAATTCTAACAAATTTCAGTATGTAAAGAGTCTAAAATTATTTTTCCTAAGTCCTAGTTGATTCTCAGAATACCCACAAAAATTTTCAGAATTTTTAGAAATTTATTTCTATTTCAAACTGCTAGGTCAAACTGGTTTGTTTTCGGTCAAAACTAAATTCAAATCCTAAACCTAACTAAGACCTGGCCCGAGTCCGACCGAGCCCCTCGTTTAGTCTTGACTCAACCGCGTCAACTAGCCGGACTCGAGTCTGACCTGGTCCAGGCACCGACCCGCCCTTTTCTTCCCTCACTTACCTGGTGGCCCCACCGGTCAGACCATCTTCTCCGCGTGGCTCGCCCGCATGCCACCTCGCCCACACCGTGGCGGCACCGCCGGGCGCACCGTGCGCAGACCACCCTAGGCTCCCCGGTTTTGCTCGCCATCGTGCGCATCGTCCGCGCGCCTTAACTCCCCGATCAACTCCTTCAACCACCAGCTCGCCCATGCCCTAGCCTCTCTCAGCTCTGGTGCTCCCGTGCGTCGCGCGCCGAGTGCCACGCCGCCGAGAATTGCCACGGTCTCTCCTTGCAATCTTCGCCTTCCATCGCCTTTTTATGGTCGCCAGTGGCCTCTCCATCCCAACCTTTGTTTGACCGAACCTCTTTTTCTCCTCCCACCCGTTCTCTCCTTCGAAAACCTCTGAAGTGCCCAAGCTCCCAACTCTGGCCGCGGCGCCATTATCACCATTTCCGGCAAACAGTGAAGATCATCCCGTCCTTTGCGCGTCATTTTGTGTTCTAGCTCACCACCTTGCTTTCCCCTAAGCTCATCCGGTTTATTCTCCGCAGGAGTCGTCGAATTTTGGTGTTCCTCAATTCCGGCCGTGAGCAGTCTCTTCTTCCTTATCGCCGGTAAGATGATTCTTGTTCCAATTCCTTGCTCGTGCACGGTCCCCTAACCCTACTCGAATTTCCCCTACCTTTCTTTTCCCCTATCTTTGCTCAGGTTGCTCCCTCCTCGGTGTCACCTTTGGCGCCGCCGCGGTTCACCGCCGTCAGCCCATCTCCGGCGACCACCTTAGCTCCGCATCGTTCCGGTGAGTTCCTAGGTCCTTAAGCTCACTCGTGCGCACGCTTTATTGCTTGCAGGACCATCGCTCCGCGTTTTGCCATTTCGGCCGTAGTTCGCCGACACCATTCCACGTCGCGCCACCGTTCCGGTCCATCTCCGGCGGTGCCCCGACCACCCGTAGCTTCGCCAGCGCGTGGGCTCTCCATTTTGGCCACCCACTTGCGCCGCCGGCGGCACGCCCGGCAAGCCCTCGGCCCCGAGCTCCTCTGTTGTCGGACGCCGCGCGATTCTGAACAAATAAACGAAAATAAATCGCAGTCATTAGTGCTAAATGATGTCAGTTTAACCCAATTGATAATCCTTTTGTTCCACTGACGCGTGGGCCCTCTTGTCCGGATTAGGATTGATGTAAGTTATAAATACGTCTTCACCAGAGAAACACGTAATTTCTATATGCTTAGTTTCAGTTTTCGTTTTGGTAATCAGAAAGCGTTTTCTTGAAATGCGCCTTCGAAGTCAGCTTCAGCCGTAGCCGGTCAATGTTGACCAGGTCAACATTTTGATCTCGGGCCCTCCTATCATGCGCTGTGGCTAGCTGGCCGCGCGTGTAAAAAGGAATTAATGTTTTTAGGAATTTCTGAATTGATTTTCTGTCACACTGTTAATTCAATTAAACTTAGAAAATTCATAACTAATTCAATTTTGATCCAAATCGATTGAAACTAATTTTGTTAATTTTTATTTTTAATGTACTATTTACCAGAATATATTTTAAATATGTCTCTGTTCATAAATTTTTGGTTAAATAATTAAATGATGCTTTTATGTATTGTTAACTTAGAAAATACCTAGAAAATTCTTCATATCTCCAAATAAAATGTTCTCTGTTTCTAAAATTTTGTAAATCATTCTCTAGCTGCTGTATGAAATTTGTGCTCATTGGATTAAATTGAATTTTGGTTATTGTCGGTGTTATTTGTTCTTATTCGTTCTTTTTGCTCGATCGATAGATTGCGACGATTCTGGTATTATCGAGAGTGAGCCTCAGCAACATATTGAGCAGCAGCAACTAGGCAAACAGTTTGATCATGTTAATCCCTTTATATTCAAACTAATATCTTGTTTGCAACTTGTATGTATGCATTGCTATTTTGTGTTAAAATATGGTTAGTGGGCCCTTTTAGTTGCATAATCTGTAAGTAAATGATAATCCTCTACTACCTGAGCCTAGGTTATTTGCTGTGATTAGAGATCGTTGGATGATCTCTTGTCACTTAGTAGATACGAATTCAACTGCTTAGACATGCTTAGTTATCGATAGAAATGGGCGATTATCGACTTAGTCGGTAACCTTGATCACACCAAATTATTATAACTTTGTGTTTCAGTGTTATGCTATGTTTAATTGTGAAAACTAAAAACTGAAAATAAAATGATTTGGACTTGGGCACAACGGTATGTTAGTGTGCTTTTGGGTGTGACTGGAATGGTGCCCGAGTCATTTAAGGACCGAGTTACTTGCGCCTACGTTCTGAGCATTTTGCGTGCTAACCACACTAGAGGGTATGGGACCTCTCTTGACTTAGTACTTTGGCGTGTATTGGCTCCGAGTCGCAGGGGGTCGCAG
Source organism: Ampelocalamus luodianensis (assembly GCA_036346255.1). Lineage (NCBI taxonomy): Eukaryota > Viridiplantae > Streptophyta > Magnoliopsida > Poales > Poaceae > Ampelocalamus > Ampelocalamus luodianensis. The sequence continues at coordinate 11,914,467 of CM070620.1, forward strand.
GAGGGATGGTGTTGGGAGCATGGTACGTAGTTGTCCGAAAAGCTTTACCCTTTGTGGGTAGTTGTCTTTTCGGCTTTACCATGTAAGCGTATGGATTTCTATCCATACGAGCGACTCGTAGTTAATATACAATATTGGAAATGTCTCGTAGGACTTAGTCAGTGTGGCATACCTTCTAAGTGTGCTTTTGTGGCAAAAAGGCGGTCTGAAGTGTGGGTACATTGGTACACCCCTGTAGGGTTTTGATCTATTCGAATAGCCTCGTCCTAGGTTATGGACACGCTCGGATACACCCCGTGAGAACTAGACTACAACCTTTTAATTAAAATTTTGACATGGGTGGCATGAATGGGTAATTCATGCTATGGTCGTGGTGACTAATGGGTTAGTCACTTCCAGGATATTGTCATCTACTTCATCATTATTCTTGTCATTTGTTATTTCAACAATAAAAATGAATTGCCAACTTGTTTTCAAATGTATTACATTATTGCAAATAAAGATTGCTTTGTGCTAAAATAAGCCATACAGCCTCCACTCAAATAAGCCTGCATGTAGTTATGCATAGGTCTGCTAGTCCACACGTCAGTCTTGCGAGTACATTTTTGTACTCATATGCTTTGCTTAATGTTTTTGTTGCAGAGGAAGAAGGTGATCCCCAAGGGCCTTACTTCTGTGAGATGTGCGGGTTTTGGGACGACTAGCTTGGCGGTCTGGTTGGTTGCCTTGTGGGCTAAGGCACACTGATTGGCTTTTGTTTATAGCCATCTTATGGCACTTTTGCTTCCGCTGTTTACTTTGCTATTTGTTTGTCATTTGGCCGGTCGGCCCTCTGTTGTAATAACTTTACTTTGTTGTCTACTGTTTAATATCAAAATGTTTGGATGCTATGTCTAGAATGGAGTTGATGCATGATTTTGTGAAGAGATGTGTATACTGCAGTTCTGGGAAGTATACATATCTCGAGGCTTGGTTTGTTTGATTTGTGATGCTAGGACCAGGTGGTTGGTTAAGCATTACAAGCCAAATAAACTGGGTTCCTCACAGTTACTTCCCTTTCTTTCTTTAATTTAAATTGATTCCTATATTTATTTTGAAGTTTTTTAATAATCTACGATTGTTGTCATGATGTGTTCTAAACGGTTAGTTCCTCCGGTTACCTCCGGTTAGCTCAACTTTTCTTTTTGACAAAACTGAGAGGAAACCTGTCAATCTGAGAGGAATGCTCAACTCTTTGACGCTAATCTGTCAGTCTAATTTTTAGGTTTTTGTTTGGACAAAGCGAAGGTTTTGTATGAAGATGGATCTACAAGACTACAACCTCTGAATGATATTATGAATTCTATTGTTTTGGATGAAACCTGTAATCTGATAATGCATGAAATCCTGTAATATGAATTATGTGGTTTTGCATGAAATCTGTAAGTTGTAATGCATTTAGTTCACCTGATATGCAGTTAGTTCACCTGATGAAATCTGTAACTTGTGATATGAATAATAGCCTTTGAATTATCTAATATGCAGTTAATTAGCTCACCAATTTTTGGGCGAAATCTGATTGATTTTTTCAACAAATTTCGACTGATTTTTTTTTAAAAAAAAAAAATCAGATTTTAGTTTGAAAATTTTGGCCCACATCAGCCGAAAAAACCAAAAATCGGCCAAACAGGATTTATCAGTGCCCTCCTAAAAATAAAACTGGTAACAGAAACCCTAGTCTGGGGAGAGAGAGGAGGAAGAGAAGATGGGTTAGCTATTAGGATTTGCATGAATCTAAAAGTAATAAATATACCTAAATTTCTAAGAAAAAATAGGTACATGATGCCTAGGCGTACCCTATTTTGTATGCCCAGTCAAAAAGGTCAGACCCAGATTTCTCAAATTCAAATCCTTCATGAAAACCCTGCGCTATTCTCTGGATCAGTAGATAGCGCTCACATAATACATCGTTGAATCATTCCATACATGACGTAAACCAAACCAAACATTAATGTTACAACCATCAGAGTCACATAGACTGCGGAAGCAAAAGGGGTAGAGCACATCTTGCCACAGGCAAGCGTCTGAGGTATCTTGTGTACAACCGATATTACCCAAGGATTTAGATAATATTGGTTGTACGCAAGCACCGGCTGAGTCAACTAGACTGGGGCGAGACTTGGACTACTAGAACTACACTACTCTTCACCATTGCCTTGTACATTGACTTCTGGATCCTCGTAGTAGGTATAATGTCATTGATCCATGTGTTCTCAAGGTTTGGGGGGGAAAGAGCGAGGATGAGTACAACTTCCGTGCTCGCGAGCCAACACAAAAGATGCAGTAATATTACATGCAAGGCTTAACAAGGATGGCTCGAGTTCTTTTATTTGCTAAAGGCGACATTTTCAAATACCATCATTAGAACTTTCCTATCACTTAGCACTTTATCCAACTTGCATTTTATTAAAGAGAGTAAATGTGCAATATTTAAATACAGCGAAGGTTACCTCCACCTTATGCTTAAATTTAATGAGGTTACATCCACCTATTATCAACACTGGGTACGACCACTCAGGAAAAATCCAAAATCAGGGTCACATCGGCCCGACAAGTTTTCATCACACCCATAAAGTTTTATAAATAGAACTAACTCTAGTAAGTTCTCATGTCTGCCTTTGACCGTAGGCACGCTGTTCGAACAATTTATTACTCTGCAGAGACTGTACACTTTACCCGCAAGACACAATCGTCTTGATATGCACACACGTTTCCTTAGACATGTGAATCAAGGGGAGATCACCACAAAGCTTTTACAAGGCATCCCTCAATATTAGTTACACCCGCTAAGGTTTCACCTGAAAAGGGTTACACTCACACAGACCCGTCAACCCTCTCGCGCCATACGGCTTACGCTCACATAGACCCGTAAGTCGTACACCCTAACCCGTAACTACGTAGGCTTACAGTGTAGCAGGTCCTCCAATGGTGCAACTCGTACAGATGGGCACAAATTATTTAGTCAGGTTGACACCATTATAGACTTGTGGTTGTACTGTTTTACATTGGGAGGTTATCACAGGATTAAGTCCTTAGGGTTATCTGGGGGTTCATACCACATAGCACCATTTCTCGTGTTACATCCACACCAACCATCATACTATCCATCCAAATGTGGTAACAACAAGTTGTTAGGGTTTTTGAGGAGTGAAAACTAGATTATCTCAATTATTTCAGTCATGTGCCTCCAATGACTGCCCAAAACAATTTCATGTTTTTAAGAGATGATAATTGGTGTAATTAATACCCTGGTACTTAAGGAAGACTAGCATGTCGCTTAAGTACAACCTATAACTAGTAAAGTTACCACTTAATATCTAGCGTGACAAGGATCAGGTGATTCAAGTGTCAAGGATGGCATATTAGTATTTAATTACCAAGTAGGTAGGTAACTATTTCCTAAAGATTTGACATACATTTTCATACGGAATTAAGCATGCAATTTGCTATTTTAAAATAATGTAATTTGCATAAAATATAGGCTCAATATGATCAAAGTATTGACTCGCCTGGGTTAAAGGCAAGAGGGTCTTAGTAGTCTTATGCTTGATCAAATTGGAGCTCTTCCGCGTTTTCAAACTCTACTCGGACGATCGCGCCAGAAAAAGAACAAACAGGCACGCACAACAAATAAATACACAATAAATAATAAATAAACTCCAAATGAAACAAGACCACTGCCATTAGTAAGATCTTGAATTTAGACAAATTTCACTTAAATCGGAGTTATAACGAAGGACAACGGAACCTCCGAAGTTTGGTTTTGAATTAAATCGAGAAAATGAAAGAGGAGAGAGAAAATGTATCTCTAGCATGTGGGGCCACTGCACAGTAAATATTTTCTTTTTCCTTTTTATTTTTCTTAAAGAAAATCACCTGCTGACATGTGGGACCCACTGTTAGTGGCTTGGTCTACATGCACAGTGCATGGACCTTCAGTCCATGACACACGCGCGGGGTCCATGGGGCTTTCATTGCCGTGGGGCCTATTTTTCAGTCACTGAAAAGGAAACCGGGTTTTAAATGCCGGCCATTACTATGCATCGGGTCCACCCGTCAGCGACTCAATGCATCATTAAACCAGCAATTAAACTCAGCTAATGATTGCTTAGCCTTAATGACTGACAGTGATTCGGGGATTTAATGGTGCTCTAGTGCCAGTCCAAATCCGACAAAGCAGGGGCGTTGCCGGACGCGCTGGTCGCTAGCGGGCCAGGCCACGGCGGCGGTCGAGAAGACCAAAAATGGAATGCCCAGAGGACAACGATCACATAGGTGCCCGCGGTGGAGCTAGCGGCACGCCGGAGCGACGACGCTGCGGCAGAGAAAGCAGCGGCGACGCGACGGCAAAAGCCAAAACGGCGCCCCGATGACTCTTGAGAAAAGATGGTGAGAGCATGAGCGGGGGGGGCTCAAGGAACTTACCAAACCAAGGGGGAGTGCTGGTGATGGACGGTGGAAGGAGAATGGCGACGAGGAGGGCTTTGGGCGGAGCTGAGGAAGAGAGCCAAATTCGGCGCTCCCGCTAAGCCAAGGACAAAATTAAGTTAGGGGGAAACTTCAAGGGACCCTTGAACACGAAATGATGCAGTGGGCGCGGAGAGGGAACCACTGGAGTGACGAATCGACGGCGGCGCGGCCGAAAAGGAGAACTTGGGTTTTTCTTCGGTGGAACTTACCAAGGAAAAGGGAGGCGAAGTGGGGAGGGCAAGGGTGTGCCCAGAGCTCCTTATAGCCGAAGGAGGGGGAAAGGAGCCGTTGAAGGCTTGGAGTCAGTGCATGGTCCCGAGGTAGCATGGGCGTCGCTCGGAGGGACAAGGGCAGGTGCGGCGCGACAGGTGCAGCAGAGCGCTAGGGTGACGAGGGCGGGCGCTAACGTCATGATGAGCACAGGCGACGACTTGGAGGGCCGAGGCGAGAGCGAGCAGGGCGCTCTGGCGTGTGCACGGCGCTCTGCGTGTGCGCCTAGGGCAGGTGGTGGCAGGGGGCAGCTCGACGACGGGACGGGGCGCAATGGGAGCGGGCAGGTGAGGCTGGCGCATGCGCGAGTGCAGCGCGCTGGGCGCAGGGTGTGGACCGGGCGCTCGGGAGCACGGCGAGGACGCGCTCTGTGCATGCGCTGGCAGGGGGAGGCTGAGCCGGGAAAGAGGGCAGAAGGAGTGGGCCAAGGAAGGATGGGCCAAGCCCAGGAGAGAAATGGGCCGAGCCCAAGAGAGGGGAATTCGAAACCGAGATTTGAAATTTGAATTCAAACAAGATTTTGACAAATTGCAAATACTGTTCACAAACCGAAAACGGGATGTTACCAAGAAAGAAATGAAAAGATAGTCGTAAATTAACAGCATTGCTCACTTCATGTGATTGCCATCAAGTCTGGTGGATAAGGGTTGGCCTGCCTGCCTTTGCTTCGCAAAGTCCAAATTAATTCCTGTCTACCATGGCGACCCTTTCTATCTTTTCTTTCCTCTTTTCCTCTCCAGACTCCAGTAGCCCAGCCAGCGCCCCTATGCATGCATGTTGTTGCATCAGTCGGTGAGCGAGTGCTGGGTTGGCTGCCTGGCCTCGATCCTGGCTCCCATTAGAATGGCATCAAAAGACAGTGCAACTCTGCAGTGGACTCGATGGGCAAGCACAGCAGGGCCGACCCTTTGGAAGGGCATGCCAGGGGGCACACGTTAGTTGACAATAATATCGGTCCATCACAATTTAGGTATCTGACTGACTCAGCTCTCTCTCTCTCTTCTTGCCAGGAGGCTGGGACACACATTATCTGCAGTAAAGGAGCTACTGCATGTACATGCAGTAGCTCCAATAGACTTTGGATGAAAAACGGAAGGCGTTGGTTGTGCACTGTAGTAAATCGGCACTGCAGAAAATTGAGTCACGGTACTATCCCATTGGATCACTGTAGCAGATGATCAAAGGCGTTGATTTCTAATCACATGCCTTGAAATGGGCTGTACTGTAGCTCTGTGCATTAATAACGGAGATGGTCTCTTTCCGGAGGAGTAATTGTGGAGCTGCCGCTGCTGCATCTGCGTGCGCGCTTCGGTGGACAGTAGAAACAAATCTGAGGTCAGAGCCCCGGCCATGCATGATGGGGAAGGAACCTAGCTACCTAGTGACGTGGAACCGCGCGCATAGGGAAGGGCCAATGCACATGCCAATGCCAATGCCATTCCGGTACTCATCCACTCTTGCTTAATGCTTTTACGCCTAGTGTTGCCTGCTTGCTTTGCTTAATGGCTAGAGTAGACTGGTGATCAAGACTTTGTCTCCACTGATAAGAGAGAGAAGCTGCTTGAATTCGCAGGATTTATCGGTCAAAATTAAGAATAAAGTGATACAGACATGCATGCATCGTAGGATAAGCGTCTCTTTGGAACTTTTTAGGGTCATGTAGATATAGTTTGCAAATCCACCGAACGTGTTAGTTTAGCTGAGGCAGCATGAACCTGGGCCCCGCGGGGGGAATAGCTGGTATGCCCTCAGCTTTGTTTCAGTGTGCAGTCACTCACTTATGATGTTTCACACACACACACACACACACACTTCTTAAAGATTGCACACATACAAGGGGAGTCAGACAAGCATGTAGTGACTAGTGAGAGGGAATAGGAAGCAAGATTGGAGAGACGGGGAGCTGTTGAAACCAGAGAAGGGTGTGGCCTTGGGCTTGCTCACATGAGAAGGATCAGAAGAGTGTGATAATATAATGGCAGTGCATGTGATGGTGATTGGTGGGTTTGGTGCTCCTCCAGGAAACACTCATCAGTCTCCCGTAGCATCACTTACTATAATTAAAGTCCAAAGACCTAGCTGTATGTGAGCCTGTGATGTTTATCCAACCAAGAAGCAGGATATGAAAGAGAGAGAGAAAGAAAAGAGAGAGAGAGAGAGAGAATGGTAGGCAAGAAAAGGATGGAAAAGAATGGAGACAAGGATGCTAATGGGAGCAACAGAAGAGTAGGTGGTGGGCTAAAGAGCGGGAGGAGGATGGAGAAGAGTGAGAGCTTGGGGCCAAAGGAAAGGAGCGCTCTGACAACGCCCATATGCTTTGATTTGAGCACTACATTAAGTAGAGAGAGACAGTACCCCTAGGCCCTAGTGTTGATGGCCATGATTCGTGAGAGCTTGTGAAAGCGCATTAGTGCTAGAAATGAGGTTGTTTGTGCAGTTTGCCTGACTCATGCCAATCCCCTAATCAAATTGTTTGGAATCTGTAGTTAAAATTGAAAGCTTCTGTACTGTTAAAGTGTCATGTGGGCAGTTCAGGCAGATGCATCATGCCACTTGCATATCTTGCCAGTTGTTGGAGTATACTTTCTTGACAATTTTTTTGTCTGCAATTTCCCATTATTATACCTGTGAATCTATCCGATTCCTCAATTGACATTTTCTTGTAAAAATTCTCAGGGCAGCAGCAATAATGCTTGCTTGTTTGATTGGGTGGAGTGATCTCTGGAAACCGGACTGCATGAGGCAGACCCTTTGGCACCAGCCTGCCATTTGAAGGGGCATATAATTTAATTGCTGTTGCACCATCTCTTCATTGGCATCACACCTCCTCTTTCCTGCAAGGAGGCTGCTCCCCCACTTTGTTCAGATCTCTTTGGTCTCTTCTTTCCTTAAAGCATGGGGAAATAAATACACACTGGGACTGGGCATGAGGTGGTGGGGTTTGGAGTGTCATGGGAATTTGGTTCTCCTCCCTCCCTCACTTCCTGCCTTTGTTTGTTGTCCTCTGACCAATCTTACCAGAGACTAGCCCCTCTTTCTTTGATTTGGTTTGATTGCTTTCATTTGTTCTTTTTGGTATTTAAGGATGTCACATGAAGCTTGCCTATTCCTGTTAGGGTCCCCTACACAAAACTGTGTTAATGGCCTTTGGATCTTTTGGGTGGTGATGGGGAATTCTGATGTCCCTTTGTTAATTAATGGCAGTGGTGAAAAGGGTAATAGTAACATACATACTTTGCTTCTGAATCGGTCTATGAAGAAAACGATGAGCAGATCTGTAAATGGGATACTGTACTTGTCATGTCCAATAGCTGGACGATGTGATTCGAAAGGTTGTGTGTGTGTGTGCCATTCATGACAGCAGAATATTGCCCTTGTGTAAATCTTTCGGCTAGTGTGACTTCCCACTTAATACTCTTTGCGTTCTGTTGAGAAGATGGTGATCTGCGTGCTGACCCTTCCAGCTGCAGAATTTTGCAAGTGCCGTGTCTTATTGAGGGTGGCAACCACCTCTGGTTGAGGTATCCAACTCATTTCTGAAACTCCAAGCTAATGGCCTCCATTTGATTAAGTTGATGAGCGATGATGGGAATAAGCAATTGAGCAACCTGACCCCAGACTGTCCTTTCCTTTTTTACAAATACATGAGAGGCCGGTACCTTGCAAAGTCCTTATCAGCAGCACACACAATGTATCTAGCTTTCTCTTTTTCTAGGCTCAATGCTCCAGACAGGAGCGACTCCATTTACAATGGCAAGGCGCAATGCAAGCTAGTACAAGGCATAGAACGACGAGACGATGAAAACAATAGTAACATCTCTACTGCAAACAAACGAGGTGGAAGGCACACACATGGCCGAGAAACGCGGCCGGGGAGCGTGTACAAGGACAGACGGAGAGGGTGAGGACTGCACGTGTTTTTGGACCGTCTGTCCGTTGGATCAAGCAATCAAACATAAATAAAAATCCGTGAACAAAACTAAACAAGGTTAAGAGGCCAAGGGATAGTCTATAGCCATGCTTGTTCTTGCATCAGTGCAGGATCTAGATGTGAACTGTCATGACCCAGACCCAGATCGATCAGATCACCAGGCCACTGCACCCACACTATGATCATCATGCCACGCTGCTGACTTGTTATGTTTGTCATGCATGAGTGAGTGAGTGTGTGACATTGGAGGCACACTAGCAAAGCACCAAGCATATGACACCAGGCACACATAGATTCCCAGCAGTGTGATTCTTAAGCGCCCTTTCAAAACGATAATAATAGTGTCCCTCTGTTTCCTCTTTTTTAGTTTTCGCTTTCATTATGTATTTGCTTTTGCATAATTGAAGATGGATATATGTTAAGTTAATGAGATAGAGGCTAGCAAACAATGGCCGTTTATTTTCTTGCTCACTCTTGAGAAGCAATTTCTTCACGAAAATGACACAAATACTATTCTCACCAATAAAATCGGCCATATTTTTAGACCCTAGGGACCAGAAATCTACAGGCAAATATCACGCATGATACGCTTTGTATTGTACGCATTCTCCTCCCGGGTAGAGGACTAGAAATACCATAACGCAACATGTAGACGTTCTTTGTGTTATGAATAGCGTTTGTATTCAATATGAGGCTAATGGACCAGTATATATACACAAAGTACAGGTGGTGAATATGCAAACAACCCATCATAACAATAGGGAATAGCATACTATACATATATATGGTGGATCAACAACACTGAGTTTGGAAAGGTAGAAGCCGTGCTGTGCTCGAGTCTAGGCCTTCGTGAAGAAATCCGCTATCTGAAGCTCTGAAGGCACGTACTGAAGAGTAATCATGCACACAAGACCTCGTGAAGGAAGCATCAACACCAATATGCTTTGTGAGCTCATGCTTCACAGGATCACGGGCAATACTGATAGCACCTCTACTGTCTGACAAGAGAGGAGTCGGTGTAATGACAGAAACACCAAAATCCTCAAGTAACCACCGTAGCCAAGTAATCTCTGCTGTCAAGAGAGTCATAGCTCGCAACTCAGCCTCTGCACTCGAATGAGACACTGCAGTCTGTTTCTTCGTCTTCCAAGCAATGAGAGAACCACCAAGAAAAACACAGTAAGCAGAGAGAGATCGGCGATCAGAGGGATCGCTGACCCAAGTAGCATCCGAATAAGCATGAAGTTGTAACGAGCTGGAGCGTGGGAAGAAGAGACGGCGAGAGATAGTCCCACGAAGGTATCACAGAACTCGAAGAAGGTGGATGTAGTGGATCTAAGTGGGAGCTGAAACAAACTGACTCAGAATGTGAACTGGATAAGTGATATCCGGACAAGTAACAGCAAGGTAGACAAGACTCCCAACAAGATGACGATAGCGAGTCGGATCAGAAAGAGGCTCGCCATCAGAGAGTCGGAGGTGAACATTGAGCTCCATAGGAGTCTCAACGGTACGTTGATCAGTGAGAGGCGCGATCAAGGAGATCCTGAATATACTTCTCTTGGGACATAAAGAAACCATCTGAAGTAGAAGTAACCTCAATCCTAAGGAAGTAACGAAGAGGACCAAGATCCGACATAAGGAACTGCTCACTAAAACGAGCCTTGACAAAGGCAATGTACTTAGAATCATCTCCCGTAATGATCATGTCATCAACATACAGAAGAAGAAGAGTCCGACCACGAGGCGAAGTGTGGACAAAGAGCGCAGGATCATGATCACTAGCTGAAAAGCCAGCAGCAGTGGCCACAGAGGAGAAGCGCTCAAACCAAGAACGAGGGGCTTGCTTAAGGCCATAGAGAGCGCGAAGGCGACAGACCATGCCCTCAGGAACAGAATACCCAGGTAGTGGATGCATGTATACCTCCTCACGCAACTCGCCATTAAGAAAGACATTCTTGACATCAAGTCGAAAGCACCGATGACGAGCGACGCCATCGAAAGAAGAGTGCGGACAGTGGTCATGTGGGCCACAGGAGCAAAAGTCTCGTCGTAGTCACGACCATGCTCCTGCTGAAAGCCACAAGCAATAAGAAGCGTCTTATAGCGCTCAAGAGAGCCATCAGAGCGAGTCTTAATCTTATAGACCCACTTACACGTGATAGGACAAGAGTGAGATAGAAAAGGAACAAGATCCCAAGTACCAGTACGCTCGAGGGCAGCAATCTCCTCGGCCATGGCATGCTGCCACTCAGGGTGAGTAACAGCATCCCGGTAGGAGACAGGCTCACGAGTAGCTGCACCAAAGAAACCAAACAGGCAGGGGCGGCGATTGGCGATCGCGGAGAGCGTAGCGAGGAGAAGATGACCCATCAGGGGCAGATGGAGCGTCAGAAGAAGATGGAGCATCAGGAGAAGATGGCTCATTTGAAAGATCCGCAGTACGGGGTCGACGAGTGTAGAAGAGAGGGTAAGAAGGGGCTGTAGTGGGAGGAGCCTGAGGAGCCTCAGGAGGCGAAGCAGGCGGCGACAACGGCGGAGAGGCCACAGGAGGAATATGTGGAGACTCAGGGGGATGGGTGGACAAGGGCAAGACAGATATAGGTGTATCTGGAAAGGTCAAAAAGGACAGACACTCCACAAAGGAAGCCGAAGAAGAGGCAGGGCGGGGGTAGAAGGGACGCGACTCGTCGAAAGTCACATCCCGAGAAATCCGCATCCGTCGACCAACAGGATCCCAACACCGATAGCCCTTGTGCCCGGCACTGTATCCCAGAAAGACACACTCAACAGATTGAGTAGTCAGTTTGGTGCGTTCTCGATGGGCGAGGAGCACGTAGCAAACGCAATCAAACAGACGAAGCGCGGAGTAGTCAGGAAGAAGACCACAGAGACGCTCAACAGGGATCGCACCCTTAAGAGCAGAAAAGGGCTGGATGTTGATGAGATAGGTGGCAGTGGAAATAGCCTCGGCCCAAAAGTGAGGTGGAATAGAGGCGGCAATCATCAGTGCATGAGCCGTCTCAAGGAGGTGACGATGCTTACGCTCAGCGACACCATTCTGAGCATGAGCACCAGGACAAGAGAACTGAGCGAGAGTGCTCTGCTCAGCAAGAAAGCTGCGCAGGTAACGAGAGAGGTACTCGCCAGCGGAGTCAGCACGAAAGACACAAATAGGGGTGGAGAACTGTGTGTGAACCATAGTGGCAAATTGCTTATAGATAGATAAGACCTCACTACGAGAAGACATGAAATATATCCAAGTGTGGCGAGAAAAATCATCTATAAAAATGATATAATATCGATGACCCCCTTTTGAAACGAAGGGAGCCGGACCCCAAACATCTGAATGAACAAGATCAAAAGGACGCTGAGACACTGACTCACTGTGAGGATAAGGAAGTTGAATCTGTTTACCTAACTTACAGCCCTGACAATCTAAAGATACGTCTCCTAAGACAGACCCCAGAAGACCAAGACGAACTAAAGACAACAGACGAGATCCACACAGATGACCAAGACGGTGATGCCACTGCTGGAAAGAGCTGGTAGACAGAGTGGCAGAAGCTGAGAGACTGGCGGTGATAGTGGCAGCGGAAGGAAGGTGAAGCCAGTCAAGCTCCCAGAGACGCCGTGAGTCAAGGCGCCGAGGCCGAACCAACGAGCTCCGTGTGGTGGTCCTGAACACAACAAGAGTCAGAGTCGAGAATGACCCGACAACCAAAGTCAGTAATCTGCCTAGCAGAAAGAAGCTGCATGGTAAGACGAGGAACATAAGCAACAGAAGAAACATGAAAAGATGAGTTGCTAAGAGGTCATCGACTGAGAGAGAAGAGATGTACCATCGCGGTAAGAACACCGGCGGAGAATCAAGAGGTGTAATGAAAGACAGTGGAAGAATCATGAGTCATGTGAAAAGATGCTCGTAATCAAGAATCCACGGGAGGTACCGATCGTGTAGGAGGTGGTTTCTCGTGCGAAGAGTCGATGAGCGAACTGCAGAACACCGAGAGAGAACCCTGCGGCAAGCAGGCGTCGAAGTCTAACTATCTCCTACTCAGTGAGAGAAACTGCTGAAAGAGTCGATGCAGACGTCGATGTAGAAGCACCAGTGCCAGTGCTAGTAGAAGAACGGCGTGAAAGATGCCGCTGCTTCTTATAGCACTGGGACTCAATGTGGCCGACCTTGTTGCAGTAGGAGCAGTGAGGACGACCACCGCCGGATGGAGGGCGGCCACCACCACCTGTGGTAGCCGCTGGAGGGGGCAGGGTGCTGAAGCATGGAGCAGTCGGTGTAGCAAGTGGGCGAGCGGCGAGCACGGAGGGGAGTGGCATCAGACCAGCACCACTCAGGCGAGTCTCCTCCGCGCGTATCTCGGTAAGAGCCTCCAGGAGAGTGACACGAGGGTGGCGTGCAAGGAGCTGGGCACGCCGTTGCTCGAACTCAGGACGAAGGAGAGTAAGAAACTCGTAGACCCGCTGAAACTCGGTCGATATCACCAGCAAAGACGACAGAACGAGCGGCGGCGATGCGGAGAGAGTCCACCGACGACGATGCCAGAGTTCGGCGTAAAAGCATCAACAGTAGCATCACCCTGCTGAAGAGAGTGCTCCTGGCGGACCACGGACAAGTACAGGGCATCACCAGAGGGCTCGTAGCACTGACGAAGGTGAGTCCACATCTGAAAAGCCGAAGGGAGTCCCACAACCTCAGAAGAGAACTGAGGTTGGACACTGACGATGAGGACAGCAGTAGCCCGAGCGTCGTCGTTGTACCACTGAGTGTAGGCGGTCAGTCGATCTTTGTAGGAATCCAGAGCCTCCTGGTAGGCAGAGGCAGCTTCATCATCAGCAAGGCCAGCGGCCTCAATAGCAGACCTTGCCATTTGTCGAGCGCGGCGCGACAGCGAGGTTCGTCGGAGGAGTAGGGCAAGGCGGGCAGGTGACATCGCCAGAGAGGACGCCCCAGATACGAAGATCACGCATGTGAGACATGAAGTCGGTGTAATTAACACCATCGAAGATCACCAGGCAACGAGGGAGGGAAATAGTACCCATTGGTAGGCGGCGCTGGACGGCGCGGCGACCAAGGCAACGAAATCTAACAGGCGGCGCTGGACGGCGCGGCGGTTAGAGCGACGTTTTTTTTCTTTTCACGGGCCGGTGTTGGGAGCCGAGTTGGGCCGGCTCACATTATAAGCCGAAGGCTTTTTCGGCCTGCCACGCACCAAGGTTAGAGCTCGGTAGGGTTTCCCCTGCCAAGCAGCGGCAACGGCGGCGACGACGGGAGCAGCGGCGGCGGCGGCCGGGATGGCTCGGCGCGATCAACGGCGGCGGCGGTCCCTAGCGCGGCGTGGACGGCAACCTTTCGGGCGATGGCGGCGGCGGCGGGCACCGAGCAACGGCAACGGTGGCGGCCCAATGAGAGGCGGGGGCGGCCGGGGATGGCTCGAACACGAGCGGCGGCGCCAGGTGGAGCAACCCCGAGCGACTAAGGTGGTCCGAGCAGGCGGCGTGGAGGCCACAGATCCGATCGGGAGGAGGAAGCCGACCGAGCGACTAAGGCGGTCCGAGCGGAGACCCCGAGCGCCGGCGGTGGGGTCTGGAAACGAGCGGCGGCGGCCAGCTCAAGCCGAGGCAGAGGCGGCGTGGAAACCGCGGATCCGATCGGGAGACGTCGAAGATGACGACAAGCGGCGACCTCCAGACAAGAGGCGTCGGTGGCGACAAGCGAAGCGACGGGAAAACCCTAGGTTTGCTCTGATACCATGTTATGAATAACGCTTGTATTCAATATGAGGCCAATAGGCCAGTATATATACACAAAGTATAGGTGGTGAATATGCAAATAATCTCTCATAACAATAGGGAATAACACACTATACATATATATCTAACACTTTGAACCGGACAAACAAATGCGATTCCAAGCGAGCTATCATCACACACATCCGTTGTTTTCTTAGCAATTGACCTGATAAATTTGGCCAGATTCTCAAGCAGTTCAATCAAGTGAGGTCCACCACCGCGATTTATAATGGTTACCGCCGTTCACGTCAGCTCAAAGAAGTTGTAACCGTATTCTCCATTGCGAACCTTGCACATGCATGCATGGACTGTGTCATATTGGCAGGTTATAACCGTATTCGGCCAGCAACCCAGTGTCAAAGCAAATACTAGAGTAGAATAATACCAATCGTCAGAACTAGAGATGATTGCATGCATATCTGCTAAGCCTTCTCTTCTTTTATTTTCCACTCTTATGGCGTCAATTGTTGCCAAGTTGCCATCTTATAAAGGCAGCTTGGCAGTCATGATACATAATAAGCCCGGTAGCTAGAAGGTTTTAGAGATATTCTTGGCATCAGAAGAAAAAAAAAATTGTCTACAAAATTAGAAAACATGACTAGCCGGTCTAATTCATGTATCCAATTGCACATGATGCTCGGGCTACATGCATCCAGACCCACAAAGTTTTTTTAATAAGGGTGTTGTTTCACCCTTTTCTTCTGCAGTTCTGCGGATGTAACCTGGATTAGGAGTTACTCACCTCTGCATTATTATTTTAAAAACAAAACAAAAATAGAAGGCAAGAACTCTACCGATCAATCAAGGGAAAGCAAGTGTTATAACAGACCGGCAGCTGACGATGACGACTGCCGATCTGGTAAGATTACAGGGACACACCTCTGCATTCTCACCACTGGAAACTCATCCCGGTCTCAATGCAAACTCACCCATGCCATGAAATTTCAAAAAGATAAAAAAAAAAAAAAAGGGGCAATACTAGACTACTACTCCGTACTAGTAAATACGCTGGATGTCCGTGCGCGTAGCGATGCTCTGCACAAAACAAACCGAAAAGACGTAGAAAATCTGGGTAAATTGCATGACGTCGAGGTCGAACAGGCGTGCATGCTTGGGCGGCTATGGTTCACGCCTTATTCGTTGCTGTCAAAGTTCAGGCCCAGACAAGAGAGCAGAGCTCGGTGACATATGCGCCGATCGATCGCTTGGAGTACGTTGGAACCCACGACCACGAGGCCTAGCTTGCGGTTGGTTTTGGTGGTGCGCGTCTGCGTGAAGCATGTCGCACGCACCAAGCACACGATTCCGTTCACATTTCAGCTGCTACAAGTAGAGACATGGCAGAAATGAACGGAGGCAGAGGGGGAAAAACTGAGAAAGGGATGCGATTAGAGTATGTACAGTACAAGTGCTTAGCAAGAAAAAACTGATTTTTTCTGTCATATAGGATAAATAAGGTGTTTATTTTGTAACATCGATACTTAATTAGACACTGGTGTTTAACAGATGCTTATGTATATAATTATATCTAATCAATAGATAATACAATATTTAAGTACCTACAAAAGAGATGCTTGCATTGGAGGTAATGATTTTTACATAAGTACCTGATGACGTGATTATATTCTCTCTCTTTAAATACTTATATATAAACATCTTGCATTGTATATACCCTTATATGAACAAGAAAGATTGCCGAGCAGAGCACTCACTCGCAAAGACGGCCTTTAATTCACATTTCGCTTGTGTAAAAAGTCGTTTAACATGACGTGTGCAACGTAATGGAGCCGGCAGGAAAGCGAGGGGCGGCCTTGAAGAAAAGATGAACACAAAGATGAGCAATTTACACGCAGGAATGCATTGGCTTGAGTGGCCGTGAAACCGTACACGGAGCACCCTTTGCATGTTCAGGTTAAAAGCCATCGCATATATACACTGGGATTGCTCCAAATACAGCTCCGATGACGTGCCCGTGTTGGAAATGGCATGGAGGATACTACTAACATTGAATCATATGCATGCACTCGATCATGGAAAAGAAATTAAAAAGGACTGGGTCATGCCTGCCTGCCTGTGTTGTGACTTGTGAGTCATCTAAAGCTCATGCAAGAGCTTAGAGCCTTAGACCATACTAGTAGTTGTTAGTATTAGGTCATATGGCCTCCATGTGTTTGTACTTTGTATGTGTGGTTTGCAACCCTTGGTATGGTCCAAGCATATGGAGAGAGCAACAAGGTTCATTCATACATGCGTTTTCAGCGACAGGTAGGCTTTGGTCCAGCTTCAAATGTCCAGACGAGAGAGCAACAAGGTCCATTGTCATATTTGACGTGACCAAGGTTGTGAATTGGAGCAGCCATCATGCTGTCTGAATGGAATGGTTCTCGTCTGTACAAACACACGCTATGGTCGATCTAATCGGCTCTGGAGTTTGGTTGAACCGCGTTGGGTGGGGAAAAAATCCTATAGGATCTGGTCCTAATTTCATCAATGTAGATCAACTCTATCGTGTGACATGTGTTTTTTCACGAATCTCAAAGCGTGACATGCAAGCCTTCAATATTCAATTCGTGAAAATTCACATCAACAGATTTTTTTTTTCCGCGTTGGATTGGGTGGTTCCATTTACCAACAGTATCCCATGTTTTTTCCGTCTACATAAACAAAGTCACTGTCGAGTAAGCCAAGTAAAAACCAGTTACTAGTACTAGTTACTAAATGATCAAACTAAACACAATTATCAAAACACAAACTGGTTTATCTGAATCGGTCCGAACGAAAGCGCCGTGACAGCAACAGCCACTAGCACCACAGGAGCAAGAACAGCTGCAGCAGCAACAGACAATTCATTCCCCTTGGAAGAATTGCAAGGAGGTGCCGGGACCAGGCATTTGAAAGGAGGAGCATCACGGAAGCGGATCCTCCGGCTAATGCAGAGAAGCAAGGTGACATGTATTAGGTTTTTCTTTTCACCGTCTGATTCAAAACGTACAGTTTAAACCAAGCACTACAGTATCTAAAAAAATTGTAAATATCTACTGTAGATATTTTGTTGTGCCTACAGTATTGGTTGCAGAGTATAGATTGGAATCACTGTTCAAACAGTGATTCTCTACGGTACAACGCAAAGGATTGGGAGCATCACATAATCACTGTTTGAACAGTGATTCTCTACAGTACAATAAAGGATCCGGATTATCACATAATCACTGTTTGAACAGTGATTCTCTACAGTACAGCAGAGGATCCGGATCCAGAGCATCACATGCCATGCCCAGGATCCGGATCCAGAGCATCACATGCCATGCCCAATTGCCCATTCGTCCTAACATCTACCCGGAACACTTGTGAAGCCACCCAAGAAAGAGGAGGAAGATGCGGGCATGGTCGTGATGGCAGTGGCATCCTCCCCTCGCCTTTCCTTTGTACGCACTTAATGTTGCGTTTGGGGTTGGAGACTTTGAGCTTGATTGGAAGCTGCCCTGGCCTCGCACGCCCACCTGTCCCTCGCCTTCCCATCTCAATTATCACCACCCACCCCGGCCGTCACTGCGAAACTGCCTGCCTGTGTGGTGTGTGATCACATTTTTTTTACCATGCCGGATTTGACCGGCCGTTTCCAATTGCAACCGGCCTAATTAACAATCCAGAAAGGAACACGCATCTGTGTATGTATACAATGGACACCTACTATCAGCTAAATACCGTGCGCACAGCGGTGCAGTCTTTGTTCTCTTGGGATAAAAGTAGTGTATTGGTTTGGTGTGATTGACATTTCAGACACACCGGGTTTGACCAGGCCGTGCATTTCCAATTAATCGAGAGAAATTTTACGGTATGTTATACTCATAGTATACTGTGGTAGTATAAATCAAATTTAATCATTGATTTGTTAAGAGTATAATAGACTTCTTTGTATTTACAATATTTTCGTGGAGGTATTATGAACTTTTCTAACTAGGGTTGAAAATATTGCTCTTGTGTCATGTAATCCCCATATGGGAATTGCAATTCTATCCAATCGAATTCTACTACTCATACTACTAGGTGTAGTATAATTAAATCCTGACTAATCTGCACTATTGGATTAAAAAGAATAGATGATACATATTAAATTGAGTATACCGTAAAAGAGCTTTTAATCGAAATTGCATGACCATGTACTGTGCATTATGTCATGGATTGGATCACTAAAATTGTGAACTTGCTCTAGAGTTGTCTTTGCCAGATGGATTATCTAGAGATGGTAAAGTAGTAGGGGCTAACCCAATGCCACCAAAGACTACTTTCGTCATCGTTGATTAGTTTATGTTTCCACCTCCAGATGGCTGTGCAAGTAAACTTACTATAATCAATCACCATCACGTGCAAATACATTGTCGATGCCAGCGAAGAAAAAGCTTGCGAAATCAGACGTGGGGCAAAAATTGACATGGAGGTTGTTTGCAAGGAAGGGAGATGCAAGGGTGCATAAGTGACAATCACCTTGGGAACAAAGATGGCAGCATTTGATTCTCCTAGCCAGCTCTTCTACATCTTTCGATCTCAACCAATATTCTAGAGGGTATATATATATATATATATATATATATATATATATATATATATATATATATATATATATATATATATATATATATATATATATATATATATATATATAGGAAAAATACTTTCTACTCAGGTGTAGTTACTCCCACTTTTGATATACCACCTAAAAGAACTTGACATACTCCTTTATCACTTTGGGTATACTCATATACTAATTATAAGATACTTCAATGTGAATCACATGAAAAAATTGCAAGAGAGTCTATAATTTTTAGCATATTTTGTAAATACCTTCATATTCGCATATAAAAAGGAGTATGTCATATAAAAAGGAGTATATCTAAAAAATTATACATACCACCCCTGAAAAAGTGTGAATACCACCTAGGTGGTCTTATATACTCGTATACTATACATACATACTCTCGGTTGCGCAAGATACTCACTACATTGTAAGATACTAATAGGAGTAACTACACTGGAGTAGGAAAAGGGCTTCCTATATATATATATATATATATATATATATATATATATATATATATATATTTTTCCTCTCCATCTTCTCCTTGCTTCAATCGCCATGCTTCTAAAGATGTCTCACTAAAAGCAGAGGGGTTTATTCTAGTTGGTCCTAGTGATGTTTACGAAATCTCAATCAACTTATAACTAGTAGTCAATAAACTCTGCCTGCATCTAACTTTGGGTCCTTCGCACGCCAATGCTAGGTCGTAGTACTTGTCAGCAAGGGTGTGTTTGGTTCGGTGAACCAGTGCATACATGTACGGGATGATCCTGCATATGTCTTTATTCATGTGTTTGATTGAGTAAATCGAACCAACTCGTTATGGATGGAGTCATACAGATTCTAATAATATTTTTCAAATATGTTGTATCGAACGGTTTCATAAAAAACAGGCAAACTACGTAGTACAGGGACGAGCGTGACCCCTCTGTTACTCTCTTTCCCTCTATATATATGTCACTGACCAGAGGGCCAAACCAATTAGTGGATAGTTAAAATAATTAATTTAGTTAAATATTCCTTTTGTAATTAAAGTAAATTTAATAATTAATAATATTTTAATAATTAATCGTGTTAATACTCCTCTGTGTACAACTCATTCAATTTCATCCCTCAAACCAAACACTATCTTGAACCATGTGGTACCATTTCATTCATGCAACAAAAAAAATCTTAAATTATCTCATCCCACTAACCAAACACACAAGTTGTACCATACCATTCAGGATCATCTCATCCATTATGTATCATCTCATCTTATTCACATTGATTCACACAACTAAACACACCCTTAAGCTATGCATGTATTGTTGCAGCTAGGAAGAACCAACTGGAAAGCAACAAATAGTTTTCTATGCGTGCTTGTTACTAATCTCCAATTCAAGCACGACATGCCAGTGGCGACCTTACAAATCTCTTAACGAGGTTATCAAGTTTAGTATTTGCCTATTAGGACTCAATCAAAACTTGGAGAATTATTCAAAGCCAGTGCAGCAAATGTCATTGTTAGCATTTGGGTCAATTCATCATTTTTCATCAAGGAATCCCAAAAATCCAAACCAAAGCATTTGACATCCTCTCAAGAGTAGGTTGGATGCCTCAATCTCCTGCTGATTTCCGTTCCATCTTTTCCCCCAAGACAATGAAAGTCCTGAAAAGGAAACAAAGTTCAAAGAATTGCCTCTCAATAAAACCAAACTACTACTCTAGAACAAGACACCGATTTTCTTTTTCACCAAAAAAATTCCTTCTTATCAACAACACGTACTTGAAAATGAGGCAACGCTAAAAATTAAACGATTGATTACTGCCCTGTATTCATGCGTGTAGCTTATCTGCCAAAGAGAAGCAAGTCCAACGTATTGCTTGGTGCTCAGCTTATACTTAGCAGTTTTTGATTGGATATTTGACAGCTGGGATGAAGCGCCTGGAAAATCAAGTATTTGGAAGTTTCTCACGAGGAATGAAACATGAATTTTGTCGCTGACCTATGACGTTCATTTTATCATCCATGTCAAAATATAAATTTGCCAAAATGTCGCATTTAAGCTATTATCTGGTAATTAAATGAGTTACTAATGATAACCATCATGGTTTTCGCATTGCAACACTTTTTAAAGAAAATATTGTACTCAATACTGTAACTACCAAACACACCATGATTTTTTCTCAAAACTACAAATAACTGTAATGTCTATAAAGTACGGTATATTATGAGTAATTCTATGGTCTGTAAATGCCGTCGAATCCAAACAGGCCTTTGTATTGTGATAAGGTATACTTCCAACTTTTAGATGGTCACGCATTATCTCGGATTTTTGTGGCTAACAGTCTGAATTCAATTCCTATTGACTACTACATGTTTGTTTTGTTTTTTTTAATTATTTTCGACTATAATTTTAAGGTTTAATCTCCTGTGTTTTGTGATCTTTCAAAATAAAACGATAGTACGATATAATCCTAACTTTGAAGGATTAAGCTACAAAAGAAGGTTTCTTCTCTCCTTGCATTCCTCTAACCCCCCGACTTTTTCCAAACGCCCCCGCCATCATTATTGCGTAGCAGAGCTCGGCGGAGCCCCAAATCAAAACCATCCCCATTTTAATCTCCAGCGTTAACGTAAATAATCCGGGAACAAACGCTAATCCTCCATCCTCTATGATTCTAATTTTAACCATCCGTTTCGTATCCCCTATTCTTTTACCTCGAGTAATTTTAGGCTCCCTCTTTTCCGTTTTCGCGATCGAGCCCGTCCCGTTCCGTTTCCCGTGAGAGGTTTTAAAAGAGAGCGTGCGAAGTGGGTGCGGGGAATTGGACTCGGCTCGGCCCCTATTAAAACCACGAGTGGAAGTTTTCTTCTCCGGCACCTCCCGCTTCGCGAACCCACCAACCGTCCGTTTCTTCGCCTCGCCTTGCCCCTCTTAACAATGGCAGTACAGGCCCAGTACCCTTCCAATTTCCTCTTCCACGATAGGTGCGCCTCCCTCCTCACGTCCAATCCTCTCGCTTCATCTTCTCTAGGATGTGTGCCTGGAGTCGCCTGCCCTTCTGGTTTGGTTTGGTTTCGTATCTCATGGGTTCGTCTGGTTTACAGAGGTGAGCCGGAGAGGAAGGAGATGGACCTGCCCAGGCCGCCGCAGCTCACCGGGGTCTCACCGGCGGTCTATTTTGCCAGCGGTGGAGGTGGGTGCCTGATAGCCTGATGTTTAAGATTACTCAGGTCGTGCCGTGGCCGCTGTACGGTTCTTGGAATTGTGACATGGGCGTGTGTGGTTTTGGTTTCTTGCAGCGAGTGGGAATCGGAGGAAGCGCGTGAGGGAGGCCATGGCGCCGCCGCCGGCCAAGGAGGAGTACATGAACCTGTTCACGCTCCAGCCGCAGCAGTCCTCGTCGTTTGTCAACATGGCGCAGCTCCACAACAGGTTCGCGTCGTCCCCGTCCCCTGCCCCGACGACACTCGTGTCCACTGGACTCCGCCTGGCATTGGATGAGCAGCAGCAGCAGCAGCAGCGACAGGAGAACAAACAGATGAATGCCTTGTGCTACTCGACGTTGCCCTCGCCGTTCGCCTCCTTCTCCGACGAGCTCGCCGGACAGATGAAGCAGCAAGATGAGGAGCTCGACCGATTCACCCGCGACCAGGTAAATTAATTAACTTTGGTTCCCACAATTCCTCAGCTTTTGTCGTCCGTTTGTTTCTAGGCCTCATGTGCACCGTACGTTCTTGGTCAGGCCGAGCAGCTCAGGCGGGCGGTAGCCGATCGGCTGCGGTGCCACAACAGGGCGCTGCTGGTCGCGGCAGACAAGTCCGCGGCGCGCTGGCTCCGGGAGAAGGCGGCGGAGGCGGAGCGCGAGGCGCGGCGCGGCGCCGAGCTGGAGGAGCGGCTCGCGCGCCTCCGCAGCGAGGCGGCGGCGTGGCAAGCGAAGGCCCTCTCGGAGCAGGCCGCCGCAGTGGCCCTGCACGCGCAGCTCCAGCAAGCCGCGGCCGCGGTGCGGGCATCCGGCGAAGAGCTCGCCGGCGGCGACGCTGGCCCGGCGGAATCCTCATCGTCGGCGTACGTGGACCCTCGCCGCACCGGGTCAGACCGCGCGTGCCTCACCTGCCACCTCAGGCCGGCCACGGTGGTGCTCCTCCCGTGCAGGCACCTCAGCCTCTGCGGCGACTGCTTCACCGCCGGCGACGTGGATGTGGCCATGGCGTGTCTGGTCTGCCATTGCGTCCGGACCGGGAGCGTCGAGGCCATCCTCTGTTGAGCTGGCCTCGTCTCGGTGGTCCATCTCGTGAGTGCTTGATGCAGAGGCATCATTTCCCGTCCCAAAAAATGAAAATTAGGAAATTAGAATTTGTTTTCTATTTTTTGTTCATATTTTCAACTCCTTTTTTTCGCTGCTGAGGATTTCTTCCTCAATCTCCTTTTTTTATATTTGGGGTTTAGGAGAATTCAATTGATAAGTTCATTATTAATACGCAGCAAGTGCAGAGGTGAATATGCACGTTCCTTCTCATTTTCTGGCTCCCGTCCTGATAGGCTGACACTACTATAGGAGGTTCCCAAGTTTGTTGCTCCTAATTTGCTCCCTGTGTTCTTACGTCTTTGCAACCCGATATGGCGACATCGGAGTAGATAATAATTGTACTAGACTACCGGTATTAAGAAGTGATCGCAACCACCGTGCTATTCCTGACGTCCATCTGATGCGACGCGAAGCCTGCATTGCTCAAATCCCGCGCAAAACGTCGAGATTTCTGTACCGGAGGCTACCGCGCGCGCGGGCCGGTTAATGCTTTTGGCGGGTTCGGCGTGGAAGGCAGCAACGGGCGCTCCAGAGAGGCGTGGTGGTTGCGGTGTTACGGCGGCAGCGTACAGGCGCGAGCGAGCGTGGGGCGGTGGGAGGATGAAGGAACGAACGGCCGCGCGGGCGGAGTGGCGCAGGCACGCGCGCCGCGAGCGAGCCGTTTGCAAACTGCGGTGCACGGCGCGGTCCCGTGGTAACCGGGAGCGGTGGGTCCCACCACTCGGTTCTTGTCTTCCCGCTGGAAAGTGGGGCTGAGGTGGCAGTGGCCGGGCGGGAGCCTTCGGCCTGGGCGCCGTGGCGGGAGCGGTTACCTAGCTCGTCGCTACGGCTGTACAAGATACCGCTGTCTCCTCTACTTTGGCACATATGTCGTTATTACCTTAGCGATCTTGACGTATCTGTAAATTTTACTGCTAAGCTTTATCGGCAATTGAAGGAAACGATGACAAGCTGCTAGCGTACAGGCCGTAGAGAATACACATAAATTCGTGCCTAGAGCCCCCTAATCCAATGAATAATAAATTAGTCCGTCCAAAGCACTAGACACTCGTACCCAGTACCGCCCCATACCGGTGAGTACGCTTCATAAAGACTGTCCTGTAGTAGTATTCAATTATATCATTCGGTGGCGCAAACCCTCGTAGTGATGTTGCTGGAGTCCCACCACGGCACCACCAATGCGGCAATGAACCAACACGAGTTGCTTGTGAGGTGTGTAATGGCTACGTGACCACGCTCATGCCGTGCCCAAATTATTAACCCGTCTGGTGGCATCATGCGCGGCGCAACCACACTGCCCGTTGGATCGATCGATGCACGAGAGCGGCGCCCGCAAGGAAAGGCGACCGATCTTTTCGATCACAGGATAGCTTGGGAATCGGTCGTGGTCGTGGTTACTTGCTAGTACTACTCCAAAAATCCTAATCTGATCCGATTCTTCACGGGTGGTACTGCGAACCGATCATTGTTACCACTTACTACTACTGTACTGCTCGTTCCGGTCGTTTTCGTCTAGTGGGATGGTAACTTCAAATCTGACCCGATTCTACGCGGGGTTACTGGGAATCTGTCGCGGCCGTTCCATATCCGATCCTGCGATGATTCGATCCGTTGTATTCCATGCCATGGACGTGTCCTATCGGCTGATTCAGAGGGAAGAAAGGAATGCTTCTGGAGAAAGTTCTTTGGATACGCAAATGGAATGGAAATGCATCCAAAATAACCTTACACCTAATGTATGACCTCGCCGATAATATTTTCCAAAGAATCCAATGAGTTTGTCAACCCAATGCGCAGCATCTGGCCAATGAAAGTATATTTATCTAGGCAGAAGAGCTACCTAGCTCGTTGACGCTCAAGTTGTGTACTGCTATATGACCAGCACTTGCAAGTTGCAACTAGATTAAGCAAATTCAGTCGAAATGCAGCAAAAGACAGAAAAATGAAATTAAAGAATGCACTTTATTGTTATATACAGAAAAATAAAAGAATGTACTTTATTGTTATACTTTGTTTTTTCTTTCCTTATAATTGCAGTGTGTTGTTTTTTAAGATTTAGGAGGAATAACTATAATTGTAGTATGTTTGTAAGTGTGTTTTTTCCTATTTACACATATTATCAATTATGCACAAGTGAGTGTGTTTCAATAGTAATTTGTGATGTCTTCCATTTGTCTAAACTTTTGCTAACAAGATGCACTCATACCTGTGGTGTACGTATGTGTCTTCATTGTGAACGAAAAATAAAGCGGAAAAAACGATGATCACAAACTTATTGAGCAGTTGAAAGGCCGAGCCCACATAGGCAACGGCCCACCTATTGCACATGCTTAAAGATCTGCTTGCGGCCGGGTGTTGTCCTTGTTAGGCCTGCTCTTGTTTCCGCAGGAATGCCATGTTGAGCTTGATTAGTAATGGCCCTCTGTACATCATAAACCAAAATCACAATTCACAAAAAGGATTCGTCTAAAAAAACACACATAAGGATTTTTTAGCCAGTCTCAGGCAAAGTTTTCACACGCCCCACGTGCTTAATGTATGTTTGGTTATTGTCCTAACGTTTGCTCGCCTTACCAGAACACTGCTAGAATCCTGCCGAGGTAGCATTTGGTTGCTGCCCCGGGCATGGAATCCAGACACAGGCGCCCAAATAAAATCGTTTGGGAGTAGGTGCTGCTTCGTCTTCCCCGTCTTCGTCGAAGCCTCCGCGTGCAGCACCGAGCGCCTCTGCCTCTACACCGAGCGGTGTCTCCTCGTTCGCCTCTCGTCGCCACCTCCTCCTCCTTGCTTTGCCGCCTCCTCGCTCGGCCTCACCGCCGCCGCGTCCTTGCTCTGCCACCGGAAGAACATGGATGAGGAGGAAGAGAGAAGCGTATTTCATGGTTTTACGCTTTCTCATCCACAAAACATGTTTTTTATTTTACACTTTCTTTAGGCTCATATCATCAACCAAACACTACATCCCTAGACATGTCTGCTCAGACAAAATCATCTACTTTTTAGGCTGATATTCAAGCACCACTTTTTCTAAACATAGAATTCAGGTAACTAACCAAACAAGACCTTAGACCCGGGCATTCTGAACTGAATTGCACTACTCTACGTAAGTCAGATCACACATGTTCAGATCAGGTGATTATCTGCACAAAGAAAATCTACCCCCCTGTGTACCTCCATTCAAAACTACAGTTCTCAAATGTAACGGCCTGCAGATGAGTCTCTCTGCAATCTTTTACTCCGTTCATCTCGGGCAGAAATCTTCTGTCATCGTCAGTCCGGCATCAAACACGGTCCACACGGGTCAAGAAGACTCCCTAGTCGGGTCAACAACCAATTAAGCAACGGCAGCAACGAGCAACAACCTTATCAGATACGTTGCGTTCTCGCAGCCTGTGCCTGGATCCACCGTAAATTGTCCGCCTTCCCCCCCTTCGGTGACGCTTCCTAAGTACAGTAAACCAGCGACGTCAAGACAAGACACAGCGAGACGACGAGGCGCTCGGTGAGCGAGCCCGGTTAGGCGAAAAGAGCGCAGAGCATGCAGTGCAGTCCAGCCGCGTGCGTCGACATCGGTACTGCCTCCCTCCCCCCCTCGTGCTGTCTTGCACAGTTTCCTCGCTGTTTCTTATCTCTTTCTCTGCCAAGTTCTCGAGCAAAAAGAGCGAGAAAACATCATTCAGCCCAGATCCCCTTTTTTCCCACAGGGCCAGCGACATGCTTCGCCTAGAAACATTAGTTAAATCCTTTCGCCATGCTTCCGCTAAACTACAGAAGAATTAGTACTGCAAAGATTTTGCACCGTGACTTGAAATGTCCCAATCTTGTGTGTTAAAACACGTGGCGACACCGGCGCACTAAACTAACAGCCAGCAACTGTACAAGAGGTCCCCGTAGAATTTAAAGTGTCTCAATCTTGTGTGTTAAAACACGTGGCGACACCGGCGCACTAAACTAACAGCCAGCAACGGTACAAGAGGTCCCCGTAGAAGCCACTTTGAGCGTAAAGAAATCGATCTCCGTTGTTGTCACAGATCTTCCGGTGGATTCTGCGGCATTGCAGTTAACTACACCGGCACCAACAAGGCACCAAGGGAGACTAATGTGCGAGTAAGCAAACAAAACCGGCACTGCAGATTTTCTTGTTGGCCCTAGCAGCACCGGTACGGCCAAATATCGTGCTGGCGAGTTGAGCTGGGCCGTCTGCAACAGAAGAGATTCCTGGAAATCTAGCCGTGGTTTGTCGCGCACCCTGCACCTAACTAGGCAACCACCTTTTACTTTCCCAGCACCCTTTATAAGAAGAAAGACTCCTTAGTCGCGTATCATTGGTAGGGTCTGGCGAGCCAAAGAGTTCTTCAGTTCAGTCTACTCCCCTAAGTCATCAGCTCCGAAATTAAGCGAATACTTGTTAAGCTTGTGAGGCCCTAAGGTGTAGTTGAGATGTCGTCGTCGTCGTCTGCCTCCTCTTCTTCGTTCTTTGACATTGAGCCCCTCGACTGCGGCGAGACCTGCTGCCGTGCCATGGACGCCTGCTCCCTCTGCGGGAAGCCGTTCTCCAGGAACTGCGACATCTTCATGTACAGGTTTTTACCATGCACTGGTTTGCTCCTTTAATTAGCTGGTGCTCTCAGAGTCTCAGATAAGCAAGAAAACAAAATCACAAATGATGCGGTTCTCTGAATGAAATCTGAGTGGTTTTCTGATCCTTTTTTTCGCTCCGAGCAACAGAGGGGACACGCCATTCTGCAGCGTGGAGTGCAGGTACCACCAGATGGAAATGGACCAAGTAAGTGTGAGGATTAGCACCAGGCCTGTGAAGGAGCGAGCTGCAGTAAACGGGCAGCGCCATAGGCGCAACGAAACGTCTGCCTCCGAGTCCGGCAATGTCGCCATCGCGGCAAATAAGCCCGTTGCGAGCTAAGGAGTAGGCAGAGCCGCAGAAGGAAGCATCCGGTCCCCGTTCAGAAAGTAGAGGGAATATAATCACCCGACCGAGATGAACCGACAGGGTATCTGAGGAAGCGAGCAAGCTCGAGTTTCTTTCGGTTTTTATTCTCTCGCTTTTGGTCTGTACACGGGAGCTAGAGTGTAAGTGACATGGGTGTGAAAATGACGGCATTTCCCGATCTGTGTTTGCATTTTTGGTGTTGCATCCTTGCAATTGCAATCCGTCCCGCCCGCCATTCAGGATCAGAGCCTTAGTGTCCTCGAAAGAAAAAAAAGGAATCGGAGCCTTCACATTCGAGGGGGTAAAAGATTAACTAACTATGGAATCTTGGCTAAATGTGTGTCTTAATTCTGAATATCAACGTTAAAGCGTTCGTATGTGCGACCGGAACGGCAACGTAGCAGATCTGTAGATGCCGGCCCATTGGCCTCGGTTTCTCAATTTTCCTCTACAACAACCGGCCAGCCGGGGCGCTCTTCACGAGACGAACGTACGTGCAAATTAAAGGCCAAGCCCGTGCCAATACGACGCCTCCACTTAGCTAACTCAGAATCTTCTTTCGAGCCGTGCATTGTTCACAAGGCGCAACCTGTCACGCTCCGACCACTGAAACCAAACCAGGAGAGGAAAAAACGCTCGTAAAGGTCCTCGTCCCTCCGCAAATTAAGTTTCTAGGTACGCGGCTCTGCCCGTGTCGTACGACCCTGGTGCGACTGCTCACACGCTCCACCGCAGGCATGCAAGCGTAGCACTCTGCTACATTCTTCCGCCGGTACAGATTATTGGCAAGTGTTCTCTACCGATCGATCGGACGCCGGACACCACGTAACCGGAATCTATGCAATCAAGTGCCCAAAGCGTCGATCCCATCACCGTTTTTTAATTTCCGACGGGCCCCATCACCGTCTGCAAATCACAAGGCGCTACTTGGCACGCACATCCGGGTTCCCGACACGAAAAAGGAGGGGAAAAAAAAGATTCTGCAAGCATATGTTCTTTTAAGCTGCTCTCAATTGGCAGTATCTTAATACAGTTTCTTAGTGCATGAGAAGTGTTATGATATCATCTTCTCAATGCATGGTTTCTTATATTGTAGTACTTAAGTTGTTTCATTTAATCACCTGTATAAGACTGTTTTGCGTTGGATTTCGAGTCAGAGTAGTATCTAAATTAGATACTAGAGTACCCTCTCTCTTCATTAACTACAGTGCCACATTATTATTTTACCTATATGGCAAGCTAAGATACTAGCCAAAATAGAGCATTAGGAGCAGCCTTAATTTAGAGGCGAAAAGGTGAAGAGCATTGTTGTCTTAGCCAGGCATGCAGTGGCGATGGAACGCTCTCTCTCTCTCGTTTGCGCGCCTAACCATTGTGATGTGGCTATCTCGTACGTGGGCAAAGCCTGTTCTTAAAGGCAATTAAGTGCCGTACGTGGTTAGTTGCGAGCCTCACAACGTTGCATTAGTTTAAAGCAAAGCTTAGTTTGAGGCGGCCTAATGCTAGCTAGCGGTGAAGGCTAGCTAGCTCGAGGCCGGCGCATGCTTCCAGCGAGAGGCACGATCACTGCACGAATTAAACTACTGATAGGAATAAGCGTGACGGAGTGGAGAAAACACGTGCGCTTCTGGAAGAAAAATTGGAAAGTTTATGTCGGTTAATCGTTGCTTAAACCGACACACGTGCACGGGGCCAAGCTAACCTCGCTCGTGCTGCCGTGTATGTATGTGGATGTGCTTAGGGTGAAATCGGATCGAATATCGACGGATAATGGCTCTGTTATATTTATTTTCATATTTTTTTTCCCGGATGCGAATATAAATACGAATACTCCGGATCGAATAGAATACGAATAATGTTGATTACAATTACGAAGCAAATACGAATTGAAACTAATACGGTCACGAATATTTTTTGGAACGTGAAAACTCCTTAAATCGTATGCCAGGAATTAACGAAAACATATAAATAGTTTATTTGATCCAAACATTCATGAATTGTTCATATTTCCAGCAATCACACGTAATATTCGCACTAACAAACTGCCTTAATTAGTTCATCATAGACATAACAGTTCATCAGCATGTATGTTGTAGTGACAAGATCTTGGATTACAAAATCTTGAGATCACAGCGAGCTCGTTCTATTCACATATCACAGCAAAAGACTGAACAACTAGCATTGTAAATGACTCAACTAATATTGCTAAATGACTGAACATTGCAAAATATTGTATTAATCAACAACTAACATTGCTAAATGACCCTAGGAGCAAATGCGTCGGCGTCAGCATGTATGCTATAGTAACAAAATCTTGATATCACAGAGAGCTCTTTCTATCCACGGATCACACCAAAAGATTACAAAATCTTGAGATCACAGCAAGCACTTTCTATTCACAGATCACAACAAAAGATTACAAAATCTTGATAAAACTTGAACTAGTTTTTTTTTTATGATCTCATCCACAAGCTTACCTCGGTGATGTTGGCGGTGGCAGTCTGGGCGTCGACGACAGTCAAGCAAGGCGGGCGGCCGGCGGCGGGCCGTAAGAGGGGCGCCCGAGGGGGGTGGGGGCTACGAGGGGGAGACGGCGGAGGTGGACAAGGTGGCCACGAGGGGGAGCCGACGGAGGCGGGCGAGGTGGCCGGCGGAGGTTGGCGATGTGGCCGGCGGGGCGGGATCGGCCTAATGCCATGCAGCATGAGGAGTGACCATGACGATGTGTGTGACTGTGGAGTCACCGAGTCAGGCAGTCAGCCATCACTTAGAGGGGAAACCCTAAGTCCCTAATGGAGATGGGCTAATGCTTTGCTGATGGGCTGGTTCGGGAGTTTGGCTGAATTCCGGATATCCGGACTTCTTATAATCTGGACAATCTGTATTCGTATTCGACAGATACTGAGGCTACTGTATTTGTATCTGACAAAAAAAAAGCGTATTCGTTTCCGATCCGAGAAAAATCTGATCCGAGACAATCCGAATTCGTTTTCGTCCGAATCGATCAGAAACTATCCGATACATTTTTACCCCTGCCTATGCGTCAGCAACGACCGTGTCTCCGTGGTGGAGCTAGCTAGAGCAAATATGATAATGGAACAAACAGTTATACCAACTAACAAATTGGGCCATCTTTGAATTAAAAAGAACAAGGGACATTCTAGATTTCTTGATGATGTATACTATCACATATCATAGGGAAAAGGGAACTGCTATCTTCGGGGCTGTTTGGTTCACAACCCTAATGTGCCAAACCAAAATTTTAATAATACCTTGAAAATTTGGCTACCGTTTGATTCGCTTCCAATATTTGGCAAAATTTTCTTTCGCGCTTTCCTGGCGTCAGGCGGGCGGCCAAAATGTGCGCCGAAGCTTTGGTTTGGCAGCAGCAGTGAATTCAGACAAGTGGCAGGTGGAGATTGGCCATGGCTAAGTGTATTTATTGCATAATTAGTTTGATTAGCAAATTTCAAATGGCCATATTTCCTAAATAGAGTATCCAATTTGCGATCTGATTGAATCGTTGTGTTCCTTATCATTTAATCAACAAAACAAGACCACTGTTGGCATATTTTGATGCAAAAAATATATATGCCATGCAATCCCCACATATCATACTCACTTTTTTAGCAAATTTTGGCATGATTACAATCCAAACACATCAATTTCAGTATTACCCGTGAATTGGTATAGCTACGACCCAAACAACATTTTTTGGCCAAGATTTTAGCATTGCCTAGGTTTTAGTATTACTTAAATTTTGGTATAACTACGTAGGGTCGTAAACCAAACAGGGCCTTCATTCCCAACGAGACATGGGCACCTCTCCATTCACCGGTGGATCTGAATCATCCCTAAGTACGTACTACAAGATCCATGGGCCGTTGGATCGTGCAACAATGGCTCATATTAGTTGTTGCCTGATCAAATTAACAAATCCTGCCCCCTTATTTTCCATCTATTAGGACACTCCAAAGTCCGAACCGTCGATTTGTCATCCGAAAGCCAAAACAAATTGCATGCAGTTGGTTGTGATTCCGGGACTGTAGTTGATCGGGATGCTCTCTTGCTCTCCTTCTCCTAAAACCAGGATTGGATCGGCGGTTGAACCGGAAAAAAAAAACGGGTACGGAGGTTTTACCGGGTCAGGCACACTCACATGACCGAAGATGTAATTGACTCGATAAAACCCGGTTGACCTGGCAGGGTTTTCGTTGACTCGGCTCACTCGGTTGGGTTTTGCTCATGAGGCCAATAAACAAGAAAACCATCAAATGAAAGAACTTTGAAGACAAAATTGAAGGGTGTGTTCATACTTTGGGTGTTACTAGGATTTTAGTAGAAATCCTCTTGTAAAATTGGCATATACACATAAAAAATTTCCATTTCTCTCTCTCTCTCTTATTCCGACCGACAACTCCTGTATGTTCTCTGCTTAACTCTGCCTCCATCAGTAAGACATGATGCATTTCCCCCACATGCTTGCTTTGCTTGTCTGTACTCTCTAGTTAAGATGTAAGTGTTATAGCTTTCTATGCTTCTATTTTCCAATCAAATATTAATATAGTTAGATCTAAGATGTATATAGTAATATGTACGTTGACAACTCATGTATTAAGCTAAACCTGTAATGCATCTGGTTGTGAGAGAAAATGGAGCATATGTAAACATATTCATTCAAAGAAGGGGAAAAAAGAGACTAGAACATCAACATTTGAATGATCTGCTGGTTTATGTGTAAGCCTACAATGTTGCTCATTGACAAAACTTAATTTGTCATTCAGAATTCAGATTCTTTGAATTTTTTTTGTATCATTGATTTTTCCTCTATTTTTTGTAATATATATATGAAATGAAATTTTAAAAAAACATGTTATCCGACGGATGACCCACTTGTCCAACCACCGGGTCCGTGACCCTAGACCTCGGGTCGATGAAAGGGCGGGGTCTGATAACCACGCGGCACATCGATCTCACGCCTGTTGTTTTCTCGAACATACTCGTGTGCCACCTTATTATTTCACTACCGATGCAGCCTAAACCAGATTGGATTGGCCACCTTTTATTTCACCAACAGTTCCTAGCTGATAGGTCGCTAGCACGAGGCAGCGAATCGCAGCAAACCATGCATGTCCCACCACAACGCCAGCGCCCATACCGGCCCGCCGCTCCAGCACGTCCAAGTAAACTGCAACTGCATGTAGCTAGCGAAATGGCCTAACCGAAGGCGACGCCCACAAGGGAGATCGATCGAGGGCCGGAACCAAACGTCGTCGTCGCCTTCCCGGCGAAAACGACGTCGCATGGAAACAAATGCGTGTTTTTTTTTTAAATCAGGATCATCGACGACGCCACTGGCTGGCTGATACACTATACACGCGTGCACCATCCCCGGCCCGCGCGCTCGATAAAAGTTGCTGGCTGATGCGTGTATGTATGCGGCATTAATGGCGCCCGGTTTCTCTTTTGAATATTGTTCTTACTTCATGCTGTTCGATCGTAAGCATTTTTTGTAGTGAGAGATTGAGATCATTTTTTTAGTTGTGGAAGGCAACCCAACGCGTGTATTGGGTGTCATGAAAGTGACCACTGACAAGGACATACACCGTATGTATAATGCATAAGCACTGTATTCGATTCTAAGTAAAATATTGCTCTGTTTTTCAGACAGGTCCACTTGACATTCCCACTTGTACGTGTCCTTGACTTTCTTGTAATTGTATATCTAGTCCTTGAGGGTTTGGCAAATAGCACCATCTCCAAGGAGGTTTGTGATTCGTGGTTCACTTATAGCTCACCAAAATGTGGAGCTCATGAAGACTGTCAAGTCTCGTATGGTGTTCTCCGGTTCATTAGTACGGATACAAACTTCACTTGCACACTGTTCTATTTGGATATTCCTGTGAAACGCCTAAGCGTTGGACCTCTCGAATCCTTCGTGACAATTTTTTTATTTTACCGAGGAACTTTGCCCTTCATTTCAAGTAG
Organism: Ampelocalamus luodianensis; assembly: GCA_036346255.1. Lineage (NCBI taxonomy): Eukaryota > Viridiplantae > Streptophyta > Magnoliopsida > Poales > Poaceae > Ampelocalamus > Ampelocalamus luodianensis. The sequence goes on from CM070620.1 coordinate 11,948,793, forward strand.
AAGAGAAATACACCGGTCCTGAATGGGCTATATCAAAGGCGCCAACACCGGTCTCAAGCGGGGCGACACCAGCATCGGAAAGAAGTCTCAAACTATAACTACTAACAAAGCACCATCAACACCCACAAGGCAAGCACATTGTGAAGGAACAATAAAAAACACCACCCCCAACAAACAACGAAACCTAGGGCAAGTTATCCACGAGGCAAGGCACAAAACTAGGAACCACGGCACTTGTAGGGGCTTGAGATGCAACCATCAACACCAGAGTGCTCCACGCAATTGACTGTGTCAGCACCAACACAACACCAGATGGCAACCACAAACAAGACAAACAAGGAGACAACGTGGGACCACATCTAGCACAACACAAACAGGATGTCCGGCAAGACAGCTTCGGGCAAGAGAGGGGACAACCCTTCCACTCACACCATGACGAAAGAGACGACGAGCACAACCATAGTCCATATGACACACCAAAACAACGGTCTGTCTCAAGCAAGGACTCGGACCAACTGCACTCATTGGGTCTCCACCACGATCGGCCTGCTCAAGGACACGATCAAAGAACGAGCGCCCAGTCCTCTTGCCTCCTCAACGGCAGGTCTACTTCAGGACAATGGCACATGAACGATCACCCCCAATAGCAGCAAACTGGCTGGCCCTACTCCTGATGCACACTGGCGCAAGTTGCGCCACTCATGTGGATCGCCGCTGTGACACGCGTTCTCCCCTCGCGTGACCGCGAAGGGTTGCACCACCAGCAACTGATTCGACGATTAGGAGAAGGTGAGCGTGGTGGTGCAGAGTGTAACGAGAGCCAGCCTCGCCGCGCAAGTGGACGCAGCCAATGCGATGTCGAGTGCACCAGGGATGCGTGCACCTGAACGCCCCGACACCACTCCGTTGCACCGCCCACCAAGCTCCGCCATAGCAACAATGCCACCACCACACCACCCGACTAGCTGCTTGCCCCAGCCTACCAGACCACCAACAAGCGCGTCCACTAGGCCCGACCAGCCGAGGAGGAGGCGAGACTGACCCGCACCGGTGAAGAATGATGACAGTGAGATCCAGATCTGAGAGGAGGTTGGGGGTGAACGAGGCATGAGGGGGCAGGGGGTCCCTCCTGGCCCAAACCGCTAGCACCATCATCGACGTCGACATTGGGAATGGAGGGGAGATCCCAACTTCAGTGAGTAGATCTAGACAACCGAGTGTTGAGAAAATGGATCGGATAGTTTTCAACCGATTCCGATGAAAACGAATTGGGATTGTCTCGGATTGGATAATTCTCGGATCAGAAACAAATACGGATTTTTTTGTCGGTAGCCAAGTATTCGTTGAATACGAATGTGATGACCTTGTGTTAGTGAGATAGAAGGAAGAAAGAAAGAAACAGAGGAAGTAAAATAGAGGACCATGGCGGCGGCTCGGCCCGGTGGTGGCGTCGGCAAATGGTAGCACGGGAGGGTCGGGCGGTGGGCAAAATGGAACGGCCATGCTATGGATCAAGCTAATTGGCATGAATTCCGCCATGTCAATGGGCTGCTCCTTTTTTTAAAAAAGGAAAATATCCCAACTTTTATAAAGCATATAACAGTTTTACAAAAGTTGAGTCAAGAATCTAGGAACACCAGATTACGCTACAAGCCCAAACTGCAGAAGGACAAGCAAACATCTTACAGTTTCCAACAGACAAGATTGTCTGATCTACCAAAGACCCTACCAAGGTTTCTGGGAGCACCAGAAAGCGAAACAAGCACAGATAACAGAGGGCAAACAAAAAGATTACAGATTTCCAGAGATAGTTCTGCCCGAACTACAAAAGTCCCTAGACCACTCTTCAATGGCCTTCATGAAATTGTCCAATTTAGTGCGGTCAGCCCCGATGATGAGGATTCACCAACGCTGCAAATAAGATAGAAATTTGTATATCACATCCATAGGTTGCCGAAGGTAAACCCCCTCAAATGCCACCCTGTTTCTAACATTCCAGAGAATCCAAGCGGAAGCTGCAAAACTAAACAAAATAACGTTGTAATCAGTAGCCCCCCTCCTATCTAGCCAATTCAACTGAAAATCATCGACAGAAACTGGAGCATGGTTCCAATTAAGAGATTCTTTGATACAAAGTCAGAAAAACTTAGCAATGATGCAGTTGAACAGGATATGGTCAATATTTTCTATACAACCACATAGATTGCAATTCAGACCCCCTTTCCACCCCTTCTGCTAATTTATTCCAAAATCTGAACTTTATTATGATAACATTGCCACACAAAGATTTTAACTTTCAAAGAGATTTTGCATTTCCAATGTTTTTGCAATTTACTATAAACAACACCCCCAAAGATAATCTGTCTATATAAGAATTTGACTAAGAACTAGGCCGCTCCTTCGATAGAAGGATTATGTTTGCCGTGTTGATTTTCGCGAAGTGCAACCTGTTCAAGTTGTAAAACTTAGAGAATATTGCCACAACATCTATCCTGATGATTTCCCAGGTTTCCTTGTAAAAACAACCTATGAAACCATCTGGTCTCGGGGCTTTGTCACGCGGCATCTATTTTATCGCCGCAGCGATTTCTTTTTCTGAGAAAGGTTGCTCCAGTTGGTTTAACTCATTTTCATGCCCCTGGTTCGACCGAAGGAAGTTCCAGTCAAAAGTGGTGGTCGCTAGCTTTGCCGTTCCAATAATTTGTGTGAAATGTTGAAACATCGCTTCATCTTTTTCTGCATGATGGGTGTAGGTGCCGACACTATTAGAGAGTACACGGATAAACTTTTTCCTCCTTGTGTTTGCATCTCCTAATTTCAGCCACGTTATCCTAGGCCATTGTCTCCATGCCATTCTCTGATGGCCGCTAGCTAGCCCCATAATTCTTGTTTTTATAGTCGAACGCAGCTCTTTTTTCCAGATGTGTGAGTCGCCTTATTTCCTGGGCGTGCTCCAGTTGGAAGAGTATTTCGAGAGCTATATGTATTTGTAGCTTTGTGTTGCCAATCTTGGATCTGCTCCAGGCCTCAAGGCTTTTGTCATTTTTTGTAGCTTATACAGTAGAACCTTAATGGGGTCAGTCCCATCCGCCTCCAGCCGTAACCAAGCCTCCTGAACCTCCTCCTTGTATCCAGTCATGTAAGGTCAGTAATTTTCGAAGGCAAAACGTCTCGGCGGTCTAAATCTCTCCTCAGCCAAGACCAAGAGAGGGCAGTGGTCGGAGACCGAGGATGATAAAGGTTGTAGTAGATGGTCCGAGAAAAGAGTATCCCATGCATCCTGGGTTGCCGAAAGCTCTGTCAATCCACTCCAAGGTTGGATTAGCTTGCTCATTTGACCAAGTGAACCTTCGGTCTTGCAAATGGATTTTCTTTAATTCGCAGTGGTTGATTGCCGCCCCGAATTGTCCCATAAGTCTCCTGTTCAGATTTAAATTGTTTTTGTCACACGTCTGGTATATCATATTAAAATCTCCTAATATGAGCCAAGGTTCATTGATCATAGAGTATATGTGCTTGATTTCCTCTATGAAGGTTGGCTTGTGTTGATCTTCATGTGGTCCATAGACAGTAGTGATCCTTGTTGTGATGGGGTTATCTAGGACGATTGGGCTTTCTATTTGAACTAGATTTTCATCCCATAGAATCATGATGCCCCTGGTTCCGTTAGCCGATTTGTATACCATTCCTTGCATTCGGCCTCCTGCTATCTCGTTTACCAAGCTACTATTGAGCACCGCAAGCTTTGTTCCTTGCAAATAGAGAATACTACATGAGGTGTCCATTGCCATCTCTCGGACCGTCTGTCTGCGCGCCACAACATTTAGCCCTCTTAACGTTCCAACTTCAAGATTTTGCATGAGTTTGTCATATGCCGAATTGCACAACAGACACAAAGCAGTGGTTGCTACTAGAAACCTGCAGTCATTACATAAGATCTGACAAACCGATACATAGTACCTGCGATAACATGAGCCATACAACGGAACTGTAGCCTGCAAAACCTGGTAACCACTACCCCCAAAACCCAAAATGAGGACATAGCTTAGTAACACTTGCTTAGGTTCCTAGACCTACTAGAATGCATCATCACAGCCTCAAGCCGCTGCCACTTCCTTGCCCAGCGTGGCCAGATCCGAGGTCCACCTGTTCCTTTCCGTCGATGCCAGCAAGGGCCTTGAGTGCATGGACGACATCCGGCTAGCTCCAGAGGCTGCTTGAAGATGGTCGCAAGCCTCTCCTTGGCGGTATCACAGGTGTTCTTGTTGTTGTTGTCTAAGGCGGCTATATATCTTCTCCTGGAGAAGCATGGAAGCCTGTCACATTCTCTTAGCCATGCTAAGTCGTGGCTCCAATTTTCTTAGCCACAACTTTAGCATTTAGACAAGAAGATATTTAACAAATTTAGGCATCTCTAGGTTGTGATTCCCTTAGCCATTGCTAAGATTTGTTTTTGTTTATTTGAAACTGGTAGGAGCGCTATTTTTTCGATTAATAGAGAAGAGCAAGAACAAAAATTAGGACCGAGGCCCAGGAGAGCAATTTAAAAAGGACTAATTACAACAGTATAAATGCTTCCAACATTTCCCCCCGATTGCTAAGATTTGTTGCAACTTGGCCAATTGCCTAACCACCTTCCTCTTGTTTGCTTTGAAGGATCCCGACACCTCTCATTGGAGAATGCATGTATTGGTACTCCTGTGCATGCTTCGATCTAACAGAACCTTTAATGTGCGCCTTCAGCTTTAGTTCTTGTTCTATGATTGGTTTGTCGTTTTCCAGAGCATTAATTTTCCCTTTTTAGAATGGCAAGATGACATGTACACTTCACAATAGTATGGCTATTTTTATGATATCTTCATGTCTCACCTCGGCATGATCATATTGATTATTTTAGTTCTTCTATGATTGCAAAATCCACTAGTATTTACCGTGACCATTCGTGGTATTTTTTTTAATCATGCATGCCGTCATTGATGGATCAGTGAATGTAACAAAGAAAAATGCTTCATGCTAACCTTTCCAACTAGTTTGTTCATTTTGTTGCTTTAACCCACTGAAACATAAGTAACAAAAAGATACCAAAAGAAGTACCTGAAAAGCAACAACAAAAATGCCAACCAAACCCCAAGAATACACCATAACGCGGGCAAAACCACCTCAAGCACGCAGCAGTATTATAGTAGGACCACTGTGGAATCCCACACAAAACAGAGGGTCCAAAACCAAAAACGCACCCTTCCCCTCCTTTATATACCGCGCTCTTCTCCCCGAAAATGAACTCCACCACCACCTCCTTCCTCCCAAGTCCCAACCAAGACGCAGCAAGCTAGACGGAACCAACCGAGCCAAGAAATGGAGGACTACTACTACTTCCCCACCTCCTTGGAGACCGTCGATGACCTAGAGACGGACTTCCCCGACGTCCACTCCACCTCCCGCCGCCAAATCTCGCCGTCGCCGAGGCCCCGCCGCGTGCCCCGCGACGCCGCCGGCGAGCTCAAGCACCACTACCTCGACGCCTGCTTCCGGTGCGGGCGGATACTCTCCGGTAACAAGGACATCTTCATGTACAGGTAAACATCATAAACCAAACAATACGCTATGTTATGTAAAAGTTTCCGATCGAGTTGTGACGGTGGCCGGTGCGGTACTTCTTTGTACAGAGGCGACACCCCGTTCTGCAGCGAGGAGTGCAGGCAACAGCAGATCGAGACCGACGAGGCGAGGGAGAAGAGGTCCAAGCAGCCCGCCGCCGCGAGGGGAGAGCCGCAGCGGCAGCGGCGGAGCCCACAGAGGATCCCCGTCTGGGCTCGCTAGCTAGATGCATCGACTGATCGACCGAGAATGGCATCCCAAATAGCATATAAACTTCAGAATTGCGCTTGAATTCGTTCGTGCATGACGCCTCAGCCAGCTTGTTGGTTGTAAATGTAATCCAACGAACAAGCGTGATATGGGCAGGCAGCTCGAGGGGACGCAAGCCTGGCCGAGAATCGGTTTTTGCCCCTACGTCTTGGAGAAACGCCGGTTCGACAGCTCGTACGTGCGCATTAGCCATTAGTACAGGCTTTGCTCCGTTGCTCAACGCAAGCAAGCGCGTGCAACTGATATGTGTGTATTTGTGTGCGATCGCCATGTACTCCAACATTTTGGCACGAAAGAAATAAGAAATCACCGAGGTTTTATCGTGGATTCGATCGGTTCGCTGTTTCGAGTTTGTTGTCGATCGCAAGATTTTTATCCCGTTGATCAATTCTTCGCACAAAGAACTTACGAGCTTATTTTACCTGATGAATTTAATTACGACGCAAGGAGACAAGTGTGCAACGAATAACTGTACCAACATGATGTGCTTTTGCAACGTAGTTTCAGTTACCCGAATGAACAAAGATACTACAGTATGCTAGACATTAACAAAAATCCAACCATTATCCCCTTCATGCCCTGACTGAAATTCCTTGTCGTCGTACACGTACAGGAGGTCCGGAGCACCTAACTAATCTTATTATTCATACGGTGCTGCTATACATACGACATTTTTTTCGTCGTATGCGCGTACGATCTACGTGTTGTGGCGCACAACATGTGAAGGAGCCAGACAGCACACGCAGTTCGTGCCTGGACACGGCGTGGAGGCCGTAGTGCGCGCTAAGCATGCGGCGGTCTAAGAGGGAGCCGGAGCCAACAAAGGTGACACGTGGGCAAGGTGGAAGACGAGGCAGTGGTGGCCGATGCAGAGCTGCAGGGTGGCCAGCGGGGAGGGGGGCCGTGGAGGGCGCTGGGTCAAGGTCCACTGGACGATGAGGCCGACGAGGAGATGGGCGGAGCGGATGTGGCCGAGGTGGAGCCAACGGATGGTGCAGACCCAGCAGCGGGCGTCGGCGGGGTGGGCGGTGACGAGGGTGGCAACCCAGCGGTTGGCGATGTGGACCGTGTAGCTATGGGGCGTGGGCGTGGAGCGACAGAGACGGGTGACGTCCATTGTGGAGGAGGGAGGCGGCGCACGGGGCTCGGAGGAGGTGCTGGGCGGGCGGGTGGCCGGGGCCGTGGCGCGGACCGGTCGGAGTCAAAGGGGGTGGCGGAGCGAGTGCTCGGGGCCGCATTCGAGTGGCGGTGCGGCCGGACGGCCGGGGGTGTGCGTACACGCGTACAAACGATTTTAGCATTTCCGTTATTCATATCCTCTGCCATGTAGTTCAGCTGGCATGTCACTTCATGCATTTCGTGAGTGAAGGTGAGTGAGAAACAAATATATTTCTCGATAAGTATGTAGACAACAAATATCAATTCCTTCAATGTTGAGCTAAAATGTAGGAATTTCTGATTGGACGGTTTAGAAGCACGAAATACTACAATCCCGTACCATTTGTACGGAGGGCACACAACAGGAATCATCCCTATATAACATTGCAGGATTATTCTTTAACCTAGCTTATATAAAGAAAAGTACACAACGAAAAGCACTATTTTTACTATAGTATACTACTAAAGTGGACTTTGGAGTTAACAAATCAAAGGTCTTCTGATACTAAAATCCCTTCTTGGCTGGGCCGTAGAATTCATAGTTGGTGCTTGCAAGTTGCAACCATGCATGTGCCCACATTGCACGCTCCAAGGGAGAAAGAATCGTTCTAGGCAGCCTAGGCCCCCTTATTAAACAAAGGTACACTTGAGAGCCTCTCCCCGTGCAAGATTCTTGACACGTTACGACATCTAAGAACACCAAAATTTTACGTCAAAAAAAAATTACGTCAAAAAAAGAACACCAAATTATTTATTTGCCTTGTGCTAGCTGGGGCATATACAATACAAAATGCTTATATAAAGATAAAACAGTAAAGTCGTTTTCGCTAATGCAAATATCTCTTTTGTGGGTGCTTAGATGATTACACTATCTATTAATTATATATAGTTATCTGCATAGGCACTCCTTATACACCGGTGCCTAATCAAGCACCGATGCTACAAAATAAACAACTTATTCGTCCTACGTGGCAAGAAAAATTAACATGATTTTTTCTTTACTAAGCACCCCTCTAAACATACATGTTCATACAATACAGGTGCTTAGAAAAATAAATAAATTTTCTTACCACCTAAGACAGATAAACACCTCTCTAAGCAATGGCATTGTACTCCTACTCAGCAAAGGAGCGCATCTTTTTGGGTTGCTGACTTGCTGGTTGTTCGGGGAGCACACGCGAGAACCCGGCACACGCTCGCACATGTCGGGGCGCAACCATGTACAATGATGGCTGCTGTTCGGCTGTTCCATCTGGTCGCTGCAACCGCACATCGATCACGTAAAAACCAACGCACCATGCATGTGATAGGCCAATGTAGCACACCGGACTAGACATTTGGTTAACAAATTGCTACTGGCATCTACTGTAAAAAAGAATAAGTCTATTTAAACCCCTTAGCTATTGTGAAAGTATTTTCCAACTTTAAACTATGAAATCAGTTATTTAACAACCCTCAATTATCAATACCGGATAGTTTATCCTTCGAGACCATTCTATCCCGGTTTTACATGGCAATGATTTTGACACATGGCAGTGTAGCTCACCCGTCAACTACATCTTCTTCCTCTCCGCTACCTCTTCTTCCCCTCTCTTCTCTCCCTCTCTCCTCCAAATCTCGTCCCCATGGCTTCTGCACCCCCCCCCCACCTCCTCCTGCTTCTCCTCCTCCTCGACGCCAGTGCCGCCTTCCCGCTGATTCTAATGCGCACTTCGGAGACGTCGAGGAGCGCGTCCGTGAGGGGGCGGAGCGCGGCCGACGCGGAGGTGGATGGAGCCGAAGCTGAGTGGGCGATGTCGACGAGTGCAGTGTATATGGAGGATTCCTGGTCCCGGAGGCGTGGACATAATTGTAGCAGATGGAATTCCTCTCTCTGAAGGTCAATTGAATCAACAGGATGGAAGCAAGAACTGATCAACTGAATTGGTTGGTTTACTTTTGATTTTTTTTTCTCTCCACGTACGGGTTTGGTAAGACGGTGTAAATGATGAGATCGATTTGGGTTCCTAGCAAATTCAAAAGCTATGACCTTGCTAGCCCAGTCGCAGGACCTTAACAAGCGGGAGCTCCGGCCCTACAGCGGCGCGGCGGCGTTGTTCGTCCAGATGGGCGCGTACGGGGGCGGTCCTGTTGGAATTAATCTTGTCATGCTAAGTATGTTTAACATGTGTGTGAGTCTGCATGATAATTGTACATGTAGATGTGAGTCGTGTTGCCTGGCTGTGCATGCAGCTAGAAGAGTGATATGCATGTTTGAGTTGCACCTTGAGAAGGATGCAGCCATGATATGATATGTTAAAAGTGGCGATAGACCCAACTCTCGAGAGGATTGATAGAGCTTTTGTCAACTCCGATTGGGACCTGTTCTTCTCGGATTATCAGCTGCAACCCCTGTCCTCCTCTATTTCTGATCACTGCCCACTGATGCTTTCGGAAAAGGAAAGGATTTCAAAACCCAGGCGTTTTGCTTTTAAAAATTACTGGCCTTTCCTAAACGGGTATAAAGAGGTGGTGACAGAGGCATGGTCGCAATCCGTGGAGGCAGTAGACCCCATCAAGATACTGCTATGCAAATTGCAGAGGACGGCAAAAGCCTTGACAAACTGGAATAGCTCAAAAGTTGGCAATAAAAAACTGCAGATGTGTCTAGCTAACGAAATTATCCTCCAGCTGGACCAAGCCCAGGAACTCCGGCAACTCTCTGACCGAGAAAAGTTGTTACATAGGGACTTAAAAGCAAGGATCCTAGGCTTAGCGGCAATACAACGCATGGAATGGAGGCAGCGATCTCGGATTATGTGGGATGCAAACACAAAATTTTTTCATTCCAAAGCAACCTCTAGAAAGAGGAAAATTTTATTAGCGTTTTATCTGATTCAGCTGGCAGCTACGTCCTCCAGGCTGAAAAGGAAACAGCGTTGTTCCAACACTTTTCACGCATTATTGGGACAACACGGCAAGCCACAAGTGCTTTTAACTGGGAACACATTTGGCCAAATCACGATTTTTCACAAGTGCTAACACAGTTGGAACAACCTTTCTCAGAACAAGAAATCTTCATGGCAATTTGCACTATGCCTCGAGATAAGGCAACAGGTCCTGACGGCTTTACTGGGGCTTTCTACAAGGAAACCTGGGACATCATCAAATCGGATATTATGGCGGTTTTTCTTAAATTCTATCATCAGAATAGAATGCATCTTGCAAAAATCAATTCAGCAGATATAGTTCTGTTGCCAAAAAAAGAGCAGCCCTCAGATGTCGGGGACTTCAGACCAATTAGTCTGATTCATAGCATGGGCAAGCTAATATCCAAGGTGCTTGCACTGAGGCTATCCAGCCACATGGATGCTTTGATCAAGACGCGATGTATCCAGGACAACTTTCTTTATGTGCAGAACGTGGCACGCAGTTACCACCGCTCCAAGACACCGGTCCTTATGATCAAGCTGGACATTTCGAAAGCCTTTGACTCGGTATCCTGGCCTTATTTACTGGACGCTCTCCAACATTTTGGGTTTGGACCACGATGGAGGGAATGGATAACAATGTTGCTCAGTTCCTCAAACTCATCAACAATCTTAAATGGGTTGAGAGGGCCAAGAATCTGGCACAAATATGGGGTGCGGCAAGGCGACCCTCTATCACCATATCTTTTCCTCTTAGCGATTGACGCACTCCAGCGAATCCTGGACACGGCCACAACGGAAGGATGGCTATCCCCCCTGGGGGGGAGGACGGTCAAGGCACGACTGTCCCTATACGCGGATGACGCGATGATTTTTATGCCACCAGTTAACCAAGATCTCCACACTCTCAGAATCCTCCTACGAATTTTTGGAGAGGTCACCGAACTTACGGTTAACCTGAATAAGAGCGCAATTATCACTATCCAATGTGAGGATCTAGACCTGCAAGACATTTTGAGCGACTTTCCAGCACCCACGAGGTGCATGCCTTGCACTTATCTCGGACTGCCCTTGTCCTTGAGAAAGTTGAGGAAGGTGCACTTCCAACCTCTATTAGATAAAATTAATGCAAGGCTTGCAGGCTACAAAAAGAAAATGCTTTCCAGAGCTGGAAGACTCAAGATACTCAAGGCGGTTCTCACTTCCATCCCTATCTACCACATGACCCTGGCCGACCTCCCGGCATGGACGAGGAAGCAGATCGATAAGAGTCGTAGGGCTTGGTTCTGGAGCGGAAACGAGTTGCATACGGGAGGGGGAAAGTGCTGGATTAATTGGAATATGATATGTCGTCCAAAAAAATGGGGAGGACTCGGAGTACTTCATTTGGCTTCTTTTAGCCGGGCCTTACGCCTCAGATGGCTTTGGTATCAATGGAAAGCACCTGGAAAGCAATGGAACGGGACTCACTTGCCAGCGGACACTAAAGATTATGAGCTTTTTCGGGCTTCAACAAAGATTACGCTGGGAAACGGGGATAAGGCAAGTTTCTGGAATGATGTTTGGTTCGGATGTTCATCGCTGAGGGATTTGGCCCCTAACCTTTATCAGATTTCGGCCAGAAAAAGCAGAACAGTGAAGGAGGCTCTGCATGGAAATAACTGGATCGTAGACCTAAAACGGAAAATCACTGTGCATCATATTCTTGAGTTTGTGCAGATTTTTGGAAAGATCGCTCAGGTATCATTGGTGTCAGAAACCCCAGATGACATAACTTGGAAGTGAACCCCCACCGGAAATTACTCGGCCAAGTCGGCATATAACATTCAGTTTGAGGGATCCATCGCGAGCCCTTATGTCGACCTCATTTGGAAACCTTGGGCCCCGCAAAAAACTAAAATTTTCACTTGGCTCGCTATCCAGGAACGGATACCGACGGCAGATGTTTTAACGCTAAGGCACATACCAAATGATTTTTGGTGCCCGCTCTGCACAAATAGCCCAGAAACAGCGGGGCATCTGCTCATCGACTGTACTTACACAAAGAGGATCTGGAATGCCATAGCGATTTGGGCTCGTCGTAATAGCTTGCTACCCTCGCCTGTTTTTACCCAGGTGTCAGTTCTGCATTGGTGGATGGAGAAGTCGCAAAATGAAATCGGCTCAAACAGAAAAGGACAAGGCTCGTTAATCATGCTGATTTTATGGCATATCTGGAACGAGCGAAACAGAAGAATTTTTCAACACAAGCGAAATGACGTCGCGGGGTGCTCGTGATGATTAAAGAGGACGCCAGGACATGGATTTCCTGTGGGGCAAATAAGTTAGCATCCTATCTTCGACAGGAGATGTAGCCCTTCCTCCCGTTTGATGTGCCCCTCCCTGTTTTTTTATTTCTTTATTTTTTCTATTTTTTCCTTTCTGTTTTTTTTTCTTTTTGAGCCTTTTTTCCTTTTTGTAATCTCTAAACTCTGTTTGTTCGTTTTCTCTACCTTTAATGCAGTATGGCAGCTCTACTGTCATACCATTCAAAAAAAAAAAGTGGCGATAGACTAGGGAGTTAGTGCATGCATAGAGTTAGTTTGTTAGTGGTGTAGAAGAGTTAGTGGTGCTGCATGTCTTGCATGCGCGAGTCATAAAAATAAATTTTATAGGAGAGGACCTCAGGAGGGACCCCATACATCTGTCGTTTCCATAGAATTTGCTTCCCTGGGTCATGGCGTCAGTGGTTGCTGTATGAACTAGTTAGCTGCATGTATTTAAGGAGTCCAGTTGAATAAGAGAAGAAGTACAGAGGGGGAATGTAGCTCAACAGTGTGTATGAGTTTCTGGTTGTTCTCTGTACATGTGCTTCTTCATTTTCTAGTCTGTGTGCGTGTGCATGAAGCCCACCAAGAGGAAGACTGAGTGAATCAGATTTGTGTTTGTGAAAAACACATATTGAGTGAGGGAGTGTTTCCCAACAGCCAGCACCTTTGTCGTCGTCGGGCTGGGGTCCAAGCAGGCACATGTCTTCGGCACCTCCTACTTTGTACCAAGTTTTACAAGATGCTCTCTGATTGGGGCTACAGCCGAATCAGCACAAGATTCTGGCGAGAACGGCGAGTGGCAGCGACGCTCATGGCCTCAGTCTGTGGAGGAGGAGGTGGGTAGGAGTGGCGGAGGAGGTGGTGAATAAGCGCGGTGGAGAGGCAGCCATGGCAGCCGGAGAGGAGAGGAGGGGAGGAAGAAGAGGATGAGGAGAGATTGTGGCTGACGGTTGGGCCCCACGATCCTTTTTTTTGGTTGATTCTGATGATTGGCCTATCATGTCCGCTGTAACCTAGTGACGCGGCAGCCAACATGGCGAAAAATACAGATGAAACCAACTAAGGGGTGGAAAGTAAACCATGGAAAGTAAACCATTTCAATAGTTGAGGGGGATCAATTATCCGATTTCATAGTTGAGCGTTAAATCTATTATCTTATTAAAGCATAGTCAAAACAAGTCATCATATTCACTCTTAAATGCTAGAAATTCTCATATTAATCGGTGGAAAAGAGAAAGATCTATACCCATTGATCGTGGTAGTCCAAATTATAGCGGTCTAGATTAAAAAAAAAGTTCATGTCAAGTAAAACAAAATTAGAATTCGGAATAAAAAAATAAAACAAAATCAACAATTTGATTTCTATACAGATTCCTAAGTAAAAAAGTCCATATTAAATACAATAAAACTTAAATTCGGAATAAAAATGAAATAAAATAAAATTAGTAATTTGATTTTCATATGAATTTCTAAGTAAAATATATAAATAATTATAATTTGGAATAAAAAATAAAAAAACTAGAAATTAGATTTGCATACAAAATTCAACAAAAAATAACTGAAATTTAGAATAAAAATAAAATAAAATAAGCAATTTGATATTGATACAAATTCTAATAATTATAATTTGGAATACAAAATAAACAGAATTAGCAATTAGATTTGTATACGAAATACAACAAAAAAGTAATTGGAATTACAAATAAAAGTAAAATAGCATTAGAAATTTGATTTCAATATGAATTCCAAAGTGAAATCTCTAAATAACTGCAATTCAAAAAAAAAAAGAGAAATTAGCAATTGGATTTTGATACTAATTCCTAGAAAAAAGAACTAAAATTCTGAATAAAAAAACAAAACAAAATTTGCAATTTGATTTTCATACGTATTCCAAAATAAAATCCCCAAATAACTAAAATTTTGAATGAATTAAATAAATTTAGGAATTTGATTTGTATACAAACTCCAATAAAAAATAACTGAAATGTTCAATAAAAATATAAATTATAACGAGGATGACACGAATGGTGTCCGAGGAGCGAGGAGACACAAAAGAAGTCACCACGTTCGCTCTCAAGGTCACGTGTTTCTATTGTTGCTTCCTATGGAATAAAAATAAATAATAATTTAAATTTTGATTAAAAAATACAAGTTATAACGAGAATAACACGAATGGTGTCAGATGAGACCACAAAAGAGTGCAATAGCATTGATCTATCCTACAAGAAGATATTAATCTATAAGGAAGCGAGAGCTGAGGCGACGACAATAGAGATGAGGACAATATCATGCTGCTCGCCAGAGTCGTTGAAGAGAAAGTCCAATGTTGAAGGAACCAAGGGCTACGATGACAAGTGGTGAGTATCGATGTTGTTGAAAAAGTTAGTGGCCAAAGAAGATGATGGGGAAGCCCTAGCAGAGAGGAGATGAACCTTTGCATAGAAGACAAGATATGGATGATATGAGACCGTTGGGTGGCTAGGAGCGTGCCATCATTGGTGAGGGGTACGTTGTTGCCGGCATTGGTGAAAAGATTTGTCATATCGTTAGACAACGACTAAAGCAAACATGCCGACATTAGTGAAGATAGAAAGTCACCATGGTTAGTGAGAAAACCACAACATTCAGTTGGCTAACGTCGAAGAAGAGGAGCGACTGACACAAGAAAAGAGGACATCGAGCATGTATAACATCATGCATGTGTATGTACATGCTAGTATCTGTACGAATAGAAGCGCGAGCGTACAAAGACAAAAGAAAAACAAGCTTGGAGTGGAGATGGCACAGCCGTAGGGTATATGCTTGGGGTTCACCGGAGAGAGTGTGACTGGTGGTCCCAGGTGGGATCTTCGATGGTTATATGTGTATACGCGTTGATGTCGCAATGATTAATATTAAGCAATAATTAGAGAGAAATAGAAAATAACTATGTGGTAAAGTAATGCATTGGAAGATATAGCAGCTGAGAGAGATCGATCAAGATTTGGGCTTACTGTTGGAGATTAAAGCAAAAAATGTGATAGTGAGAAGAGATAGAAGCCGCACGGTTTGGTGGGATAGCCGGCGTGTGAGGGGTGATAAATTCAAGATAGGTCGCCCATGGTGGTGCATCGGTGTATGCGCGAGCAAAGTACTCTAATACATTATACCATGTAAACTAATAAGATAATTTATGTACACATAATCAACGTATTACTTGAGATTAAATAGAGTTACATGTGCATGCATACAATTTGAGAAAAAAACTAACTAATAGAGTAAGAATAGGGGCATACAACTACATGATCTATGCATGATAAAGAGTCGTTAGTCTCTAAGAACCCCAACAACTTATTATGTTCAATGATTTTCTTTAATCAAAGCACATACTTCAATTACGTTCCTCAGATTGTAATTTGTTTCAAGCTTCTATTGTCGTTTTCAATGTTTAGAATATCTTAAAAGTCTAAATAAGTTACAAGATACGTAAATATATTATCAAGCATTTATACAGATTTCAAAACAAATTTAATCGCACAAATGTGTGGGGGCACCCTACTAGTTTTAAACAAACTTAATAGTTGAGGGGTTAAATGAACTTATTCCCTCTTAAAATTCTATAAAAACATCATTAGTTAATTGTTGATTTCAAGAAGCAGTGTGCACGCGAAACCAATTGATCATTGGTCACCAGGCTCATCACTAGTTGGGGACATAGATAGTCCCAAAAAACAAAGGGACTGTCTATGTGTAAGTTGCCTGAAAATTTGTTATTTTTCAGTCACTTGTTCCCACCTTTAGATTTTTATCTAACGACACGAGAAAAAAAACGTTACAATAAAATTACAAAAAATACAAAAATAATAATAAAACAAATTCTAAACTAGTCAAAAGTAAATCTAGGTGAACCCTACAAATACAAAAATACAAAAATAAAATACAAAAATAAATAGAACTAAAAGTTACAGTAGAGCTATGCTAAAATTGGACATCACTTGGTAGTGCAATTTTAGGCTTAGTATTGTGCAACCGTAGATGACTGATGGTTAAAAAAATTTCAGGTAACCAAAAAAATAGCCAATCCGTTTTTTTTTAAAACGGCTTTGATGGCGACCAGCCAAATCGTGATTCGTCAAATTATCTTTTGTAATGCAGTTCTTAAGTACTACTAGTGTTTAAACAAAACGGCTTTGATGGCGACCAGCCAAATAGTGATTCGTCAAATTCTCTTTTGTACTGCAGTTCTTAAGAGCATCTACAATAGTTTGTTTCTAATAAAAAGAAACAAGTCTTCCAATAGATTGTTTCTTGAGCTTGTGTCTAGCACTTTAATTGTTACAAGTGTGCATAATTCTTGATGATCAATAATAAGTACAACTTTGTGGTCTATATGTTTTGGCTCATTTATCATATCAATAATAAAGTCGGGATGCACAAGTGATCTGATGGATATTTTGCTTGAAGACAGTGGGACCCACAAAACGTGTTTTTAGGTAACAAATAAGTCTCCAATAGAGTATTTGGTTGTTTCTTATGTCTTGGTATTAACAATTTGCTAGTTTCTTCATCTAGAAACAACCTCACCTTCTCTCTTCACCTTCTCTCCTCCACATCACCTAAATGCTGATGTGGCAACCCCTTAATAACAAGTGACGTGAACTGTTGTAGATGCTCTAAGTACTACTAGTGTTGGAAGAATCACGAGCTCGATCATCAAACCAATCAGGCCTCGTAGAAACGAAATGGAGGCACTAGTCGTGGTGGTTCTACAAATGCTCGTCACGCATATGAATTATAGAAACAAGAGGTAAAAATTGAAGATTATTTTTTACTCAATCTGTTTAAGAATGTATGATGTTTTGGATACCAACATGGTCGCCATGTCTAACTTTAACAGTTATTTTTCATATGATTATGTTAGTAAAACAAATACAAAATTATTATATTATAAAAATATTTATCATGATAAATCTAATGATACTATTAACTTATGATAAATCTAAATAGTTTTTATATATTATTAGACAAAGTGAGAAAAGTTTGACCGTATATTTTCTAACACGTGGTAGAGACGCAGTGGCGGACCCAGGATTCTTAGGATGGGTGTTCGGACTTCGGACCTAGGTTGCCCAGATATGCTAATACCAATACGTTGATACCGTGAGATGCCATCCCCTCCCCCCCAAACACTGATACGATGATATGCATATATATAATATAATATAGAAAATATAGGAATTAATGATTTCATATGAGGAAATGAACGATATAAGGCGAGCATAATGACATAAATTAAACAGCAAATCATAGATATCAATGACGGTTGAGAAGGTGAAAACTATGAATAGAGCTATTTTTGCTCTAGACTTCTTATTTTGCCGAGTTATGTTGTTGTTGCAGCTGAGTTATGTTGTTATTGCAGGGTGTGGCTAAGACTTATGCTTGGTATTTGGTCATTGTTGTTTTCTCTATTTTCTGTTATGAGCTGTAGTAGCTATACCGTTAAATCTTATTTTCTTCCTCTAATAGTGATCGGTAGAGGTTATGTCTTTTTTAAAAAAAAAACCTTGTGATTGGTCTTGGTCGTTGTTGTTTTCTCACTTTTTTATGTTTCAGATTATAGCAACTAGACTGCTATTTTCTTCCTCTAATAGTGATCGGTAGAGCTCCTGCCTTTTTTTTTCAATTTTTTTTTTGACAGATGCATACCTCACTGATCCTACTTTCTTTTGCTCTTTTCCCATTAGCAAGAACCCAATCTAAGAATGTTCCTTCCATAGAGCAAAAATTAGCATATAAACATATGTAACAAGAGCTCAACTATCTGTTCATTGCCCAAGACAAAGATTGCATTTTTGTGCAACACCCATTAGACAGAACCAAGAAAGCAGAGGAAGAGGCTAGACTCCAGAAAGAACCAGAGCTGGAGCGGAGCAGTGTCAGGGAGAAGTGGAGTGCGTGAAACTCGCTTAGATCTGGAGAGAGAACGATGATAGTGAGCTAGATATGCTACTCCCTTCCCGCCGCCACGCTCCCTCCCGGCCACCGCGTTGCTCGTCTTCGTAGCCCACGTCTCTGCTCGTTCACCACTTGGAGGTCGGAGCCCCCCATGGGCCCCATGCGAGGTGTAGGGAGTATGAACTAAATTCATTTGCGGACATAAATATATAGTTTTGACATAACTAATAATATATACATCTAATATACCAAATATTTTGTAAAAAAAAAATGGGTGTTCGGCTAAACACCCTTGAACCATTGAGGATCCGCCCATGTAGAGACGAATGGAGTATCTAGCTAGCTCTAGACAGCCACCAGCCAATTTCATTCACTGCTGCTACTACCCTCACATGACAGGTTAGTAGAGATTAAACAACTCATGCATCTCCTCTGTATAATAGATGGTACTACAAATCGGTATCTATCTATATCTATCTATTATAGGTGCATGCAACTAGCTCAAACATGTGAGAGGTAATGGCATATACCAACGACCTATATGCCAGAACACAAGTAACCTTTTCGGCGTGTTTTGTAACCTCCATCCTTTGCCAAATTAAACCACAAGCATTTATCGAGTGGTTCTCCTAACCCTCCCCTGGAAACGAAGAAAGGCTAGAGCTGAGTTGGTTAAACCGTTAAGCTCCTCCCCTGTATTAAACCTGCCTCCTTTGGTCTCTCTCAGATAAGTCCCATCTCCTTCGATCGTCTCCGTTCCAGCTCCTGAACCGGCCGGCTTACGTGCCAGCTGACCGGCGTCGATGGAGTTCACCTCGTCCTACTTCCACACGCTCGGCAACCCCGACTTCGCAGCGGTCTTCTCCGGGGGCGGCAGCGCACAGGCGCTCCGGCCGTGCCCTCCCTCCACAGTCGACGCCGCCGGCGTGAAGGCGGAGAAGATCAGCGTGGCGAGGCACGCCACCCCCTCCGTTTTCTGCGTCCCGGAAGCGGAGGTGGAGGAGGCGCACCACTTCCTGGACGAGTGCTCCCTCTGCCGCAAGTTCCTCTCCGGCGACATCTTCATGTACAGGTCAACTATCGCTTGCGCTCACAGTCGTCGTCATACTAGAACCTACGTCTTGACACCGTGTGTGCCTTTGCGTTTGATCGTTCCGGCGCGCGCGCTCGGCGAGCAGAGGGGACACGCCGTTCTGCAGCGAGGAGTGCAGGAGGGAGCAGATCGAGATGGACAGGACCAAGCACCGCAGGAAGAAGCAGCACTCCCCCATGGCGCAGGCGGCGACGCAGCACAGAGAGCGCGCCCCCCAGCGGCAGCTGCAGCCAAACTAGAGCTCTGCGTCAGGGCCTGCCGGGCTGGACTCTCTTTATGCACGCTACATGTACAAGAGCACAAGCTCCTACGTGCTGACAGGGGAAGATCTGGCATATACCGAAGGGTTCTTGCGATGAATCACGACCCGATTTTCCACCTGTTCCTAGGGGAAACGATGTTGTGACGAAGGTTTTTGTGTACTGTATATGCTTGCTGAGCATACGAGTTAATTAGTTTGCTCGTCTTGCTCCTTTTTTGTTTGATTCCTGATTCTGATCAGGGCCATTAAAAGAGCCTATGAGCTCTTTTCTTCCACCTGTATATTTCTTTTCCTCCTCGTTTTCGTTTTCCTTGTTGATGTTCCAGCGCTGTGGAAAAGAATGGTGTACGATTTTCCACAAAACAGTGTTGAATGGGTTTTGCTTGCACCACGGGTTCACGACATATCCTGCTTCATACAGTTTCGTCAATTTCTCCAATTGTTTGTATGCGTTGTAGTCTTAGCATCTTAGTTGAACATTGCTGTTTCGTTTGCACTATAATCACTGTGAGGCGATTCCAATAAGCTGATGCATACTTCAAATAAGGAATGGAAAGAGCAGTTTTTAACCCCTCGAGTCTGAAGCAGGGTTAAAAAAAAACCGGCCGAAAATCAGTTTTACTGGTCATACCGCCCCAGTAGAAATCCAAACCGGGCAATTGACAAGGAAGCACGAAGAATCCAGCCATGCGATTCTGTCCTAGCACGTGGAAATGCGGAACCCAGTGCATCCCACGGGTGAGCCGCGGGTTGAGCTTGATGGAATCCAGGAGACCACCATTTAATTTGGAGCTTTTACACACCTTTCGATTGCCACTTGCAAGCTGCAGGCTCAGTTTAATCACTGCCCTTTGATGTTTCCTTTGGACTGAAGTAAAGCAACGGATGCTCTTGTGGCCGTTGGTTTTAGTACCACCAGTCTGTCCAACCAAGTGACCAACACATAATGGACCTTTTTTTTTTCTAGGTGATGTCATGAGGTTCCAATCAAAATTACAGCTCTTGAGAATTGAGATCGATCCTTGCGAGAGTGCTATAGAAGGAAGAAATACCCATGCCGTGTGTCAAGTAGCGAGGGACTCGGGTCAAGGTCTCTTCACTCGGCAGGCATTCGAGGGAGGAAGAAGTCCACTTTTGCTCCCACTAAACTTATGCCTTGAGTACGTATAACACCATCAACTACGAAACCGTTCACTTTGCCCTCTTAAATTAGTCAAACCGGTTTTGTGTTGATGTGGCTGCCACGTGATCTGAGATGGCATGCTTATCTGATGTGGATACCACATGGATCCCAACGTGCTCGAGTTCGGCCTAGCTCCTGCTTGATCAGAGCAAATGTCGGAGGGAGAGAGAGGAAGGCCGGTGTCAACGACGGCTTCAAATCGAGACCTGAAGGACACGACGGCGACGGAGTTGAGCCCCCGCACGAGGCCGTGGAGGGCACCGTAGCCGTGGGATCCGAGTCCGATGTAGCCGAAAAGGAGCCGTTCCTCCCGATCCCTCTCCCCCTAGACGCCGCCACCGACGGCAACGGAGACATGATCCTCTTCGGCGCTGCGGAGGAAGATGGGGGAGATGGAGGGGTAAGATGGTGGTGGTTGTTCTTGCCGCTGTCAGGCGCTTCTCGATGAATAGGAGGACGCAGACAAAGCGGTGGATGAGGAGCTTCTTGGGTGTCGCCGCCAGCTCGACAGACTCCATTGCTGGGGCGGGGGAGCGACCACGCCTTTCGGCACACCGACTAGCTCTGAATGTGGCCGCGCTTGTCCACCTTGCCGCTGGTGTCCGCGATCGCATCCACCTCCAGCGCCTACGCAAGTGAGACCAGAGCGGGGTCGACATGGAGGACAATGATGATGCAGATCTAGCCGTCTCGGCGCAGCAGCGTGGCTGGGTTGGCGAGTTCTGGCGGCGATTGGCACTGGTAAGGGTAGATTCAGCAGCGGAGGCTCGGGACCAGCAAGATTGGGTGGCCATGCCTTGGAGAGGGGGCAACGAGTGGCGAGAGCCGACGAGGAGCACCAGGTGCAAAGTCGCGATGGTGACCATTCTACTCACCGTCTGATGCGGATCAATCTCAGGATGAGATTAAATCTGTGAGTCGTCCGATCTTTCACATTGGAAATTCTCAAACAAATATGTGGAACATGAACTACAGGATGCAATTTGTACTTGGATAAATAAATCTCACACCCACACACACCACAGTACACGAACGAGAAGTAGGGATCAAAGATCTAACGAGAAAATCCTAACACCACAGCTAGAAACCCCATGCCGAGATGAAAACCAAGATTGGAATTCACAAATCACTCATAGAACATGGATAAACCCTAACGACCGAAGGTCAACACATACACATGTTTTAATTCATAACTCAAACTTAACTCTTACAGAGAGACGGCTGAGGTTATATAGCTTCCCACACGCACACACCTCCCTGGCCAAAACTAACACACGCACAACTACTAATCAACTCGGACTCCAGACTAAAACGCACACAACCGACTAGGACTCCACCAAAACCGACTAAGCTATCACGTATACGTGTTTATAATGCACACGTTTACAAAACTCAATAACTAACGTGATAGGTGAACACTAATCAACGTGATTTGTGTTCACATGCTAGCTAAGCAACTAAGACTCACGTAGACGTAGGTGTTTGACCCTGGCTTGGTGTAGCACTGCTACATGCATGCAAGGTGAGCCCCATCCAAGAGCACATAATGAAAGGCATTCACGTGGAGTAGAGACATGTAAGCCAGCAAGCAATTTGCATGCCGGTGGCCCCATCCAAGTGCATGCGGAGATAGGACTTCAAACCAAAACACCTTTCAGTAGGGAAAAAATCCTATAGGACCTGGCCCATAACTCTATTAACTCTATTAATGTGGACCAACTACACTGCATGACACGTGTTCTTTCACGAATATCAAAGCGTGACGTGGTAGCCTTCAGTATTCAATTCGTGAAAATCCACATCAATGATTTATAAGGCTATGCGCTTTGAGATTCGTAAAACGACACGTGTCACATGATGGAGTTGGTCCACATCAATGAAGTTGTGGATCAGGTCCTATATCCTATAGAACCTGGTCCACAACTTCATTGATGTGGACCAACTCCACTGCATGACACGTGTTTTTCACGAATCTCAAAGCGTGACGTGGTAGCCTTTAGTATTCAATTCGTGAAAATTCATATCAATGATTTATAAGGCTATGCGCTTTGAGATTCGTAAAAAGACACGTGTCACGTGATGGAGTTGGTCCACATCAATGAAGTTGTAGACCAGATCCTATAGGATTTTTTTTCCTTTCGGCGCTAGCAATCATCCTGATTTCCTGGGATTCACCCCACCGAACTTGACTTCTATCTCCTTGCTTATCCCTTGATTTATCTCCTAAAAAGTCTATAGCAAACTTAACAAAACAGGACTCTTGATCCTGTTCCACGCACACATGCACTCGTTGCACTCGTACGCATACAGGCTTGCACACGAGCACACACTTGCCTTTTGTATATGTGCCTTCCTTCACACATGCATCCACTTCCAAATATTCGGCCTTCAGGCACGGCACATGTACATGCACACGCGCTGTAGCTTGCATGACCTTGTTACACGCCGCATCACCGTCGCTGGCTCCAGTCCTGAGCGCCTGCTCGTCTAGGCTTTGAGCAAAGAGGGAGGAGGAGGAGAAGACGACCGACGACGAGCTCTGACATGGGGGCCAATCGGCGGCGAGCTGAGCCCAGCTCGGCCAACTCAGGCTTGAGAGGGAAAGAAAGAGAGGAGGGAGGAGGAGACAAATATGATTCTGACATGTGGGGCAAACTATTTTATATGCACATATTTCCAACTTAGTTTTGCTGGATCAGCTGTTTTTGTCCACATGAATGCCATGTCATTGAAATGTTGACACATGGGTGCCATGTAAGCTAAAATCATAGTGGTTTAGGATGAGAGGGGTTAAGTGACCCGGTTAGCTAGTTTAGAGGGGTAGAGGGAACGGTTTTATAGTTAAAGAACGTTATTAGGATTAGAGACATAAGTTCAAGGGGCAAAAGTGGAGCTACAAAGCAGCCTTGCAGGTCTGATGCGAGTAGCCCAACTACTACTCGCGAAAATGTCTCCAAGGACTGACTGAAACTTGCAGACCATGTCTCACTGAACACCGGCGGATTTATGCCAATCTCCTCGTTCAAAGCACCGTGTCTGTCTTTCTGAAAGTTTTCGAGTAAGTTCATGATAGGACAGACACATCAACAACCCCATCAGGATTCATTTGTGAGCAGGCTGCAAACCAGTATATTTGAATTCTCATGTATTTCTCAGAGTTGCCAAGCTCTAGCTCTCTCTTTTTTTTCTTCCAAGCTCTCGAAATCTTTGACCAGGGCTGAAATATTCTCGATCCTAATCGAATCAGAAAAGGGTAATTGTAAACTTTATTTTGTGCGCATGCTTTGCAAGGCCCTTCTCTAGACTGCACTGCCATTTGCAAGGCTGTTTGCGATCCCACGGGCGTCACCAGACGATTCATTCAGAAGCCCGAGACGTCACCTCCCCCACCACCCGAGGGCCCTACTTCTCACTGGCCAGTGGGGCCAATAACCAGTGAGGGCCCACGCGACATTGTGACAGCCTGCCGGGAAAGCTGGAGCCTGCTGGGACGGAGTGGGGGAGCGTGGGCCCCGCAGATCCGACCCCAGGCCGTAACCAGCGCGTCGGTCTCCACGCGGGGGAATCCGGCTTACCCCCACCGACAGGCGGGGCTCGCGCGATCCCCACGCGGTCCCACCTCCGCCTCCCTACGCCACTATTAAAACCACCCGCACCCTCCTCCTTGCCTCCCCACTAAGCATCACGCATTCGACAGAGACGCACGCAGAGAAAACACGAAAGAATCGGGGAAAAGCACGGACGATTTGCGAGCGGGGAAGACCCGGCCGGATCTCGCCGGAGTTAGCTGCTGCGCTTTCTGCTGCGGCGCATCGACGGAGGAGCGGGACCGGCTTCCCAGTGGCAAGGCGGAGATGGGAGGAGGGCACGTGCATTTCCTGGGAGCGTGCTTCCTCTGCCGGAAGCCGCTCGCCGGCAACCGCGACATCTTCATGTACAGGTGCCGCCATTTTATTCCCCGTTTCTTTCACTCTGTTCTTTTCCCCCATCAAAACGGCACCATTAACTGATGTGGAATTTCGACCTTACCACGCCATGCAACTAATCTCCTGTGCCGATCGAACAGAGGGGACACGCCGTTCTGCAGCGAGGAGTGCAGGCGGGTGCAGATGGAGGCGGACGAGGCGACGGAGAGGAAGGAGAAGGCCCGCGCCAGGAAGCTGGCACAGGGGGACCCACCTCCCAGGGAAGTACAGGCCCCACAGGAGCGTGGCAAGGTCCGGGCTGGGTCGATCCTAGCCCTGTAACAGCAGTCCTAAAGTCGTCTCGGTGACCTTAACACCAGTCACCAGAGATAATCGCTTTTACGTGCACGGGTTTGTGTTTTTTGTTTAAACCCTTGGGATTATTTGGTGTGTGTTGGTTCTCGATCGGTGACGTATGTAATGATGTGCGAGACTTTCCGATGCTGTATGTATATAACATGGAGGTGGTGTATGTGACTGGTGTCCTAGATCATTTGATGCCGCCGGGCAGGTGGCTGGAGGCAAACAGGGGTGGACCCAGATGGGTTAAGGATGATTAGCTGAACCTCCAAACTGTTTAGGCACAAAATTTGGTATATATGAGATATAATATATGTATATACTAAAAATTAGGTTAAATTAACATATAATGTCATCAAAAGCCTATTCAGTCGGAACCTCAATCGTAGCAATCGCACAGCCCACTAAAGCCAAATCATTCTACATTCGGCCACTGTTCTAGCCCTCCCCTACAATGACTCGGCCCAATATCTCAAAACCCATTTATTGGCCAACCCTAACCCGATCTTTCTTTCTCTCAATCTCATATCTTTCTCTCAAAGAAACACACACGCACACAGCCTTGCCCTTGCGCCTTGCGGGCTTGCGGCGACAGTGGTAGGCCACGATGTCGCGTCGAGCGGGTGAGCGCGGTGGCTGGCGGCTGCGGGCTGTGGTGGCCTGGGAGAAGGGGAGGAGTGCTACGACGCTAGCACGGCCTGCTCTGAGCGCAGTGGCCAACGGGGTGGGTCGGCCGGCAGGGCGAGGCGCACCGCGCACTGCTCCGAGGACCGAGGCTCCAACTCCGAACGGGTGATCCGACGGAGGCGGTCTAGTGATGGATCGAAGCTAGCGACTAGGGTGAGCCGTGAGCGGGACTGGCCAGCAACAATGGCAGGGCAAAGCGTGTGGGCGTGGCCATCTGGGTGACCGAGCAACCGAGCCGGTGAGCCCCGACCCCCCAAGCACAGGTCCTGAGGAGTGAGGACTAAGCCACTGAGGTGAGGTATCCAATCCCAAATCCTTAATTCCCAAACAGCCAAACCGGTTTAAAAAATGAAGCGCGATTGATGAATCTTGTATTTATGTGAATTGTAGATCTTAGAGCTTTTATAAATGTACAAAGTAGTTCAGATTATTGCATTATTGGCTGACACCAAAATAAAACATTAGATTGCCCCCATGAAATTTAATTTTGTATAAAGATATTATACTTTGAAAACTTTCAAGTATCCATGTAGAGTTCTCATTGGACAGAAGATTCTAAGCAATAACAAGTTAATCGTAGCAGATAATGGAATATCTAGACTATTTTCGGCCAAAACAACTAAACTTTCAGCTCAGCTGAGAGCATGAGACTAAAAAGACAACTCTAGATTTAAGTTACATTACTAGGCTATAGCAAAGGATGGTGACATGCTTCAGCAATATGAATATAAATTCATCCAAACACGCTTATATAATTTATTGATGATCTCAAGTTATACAAATTTATTTAACAAATCAAATCTGCAAACTACAAATTCATGGGCCGGGATGTTAGCCTGCATACGTTAATAGCAGCACATGTACATCCCTAGCTTATATAAATACCGGGTCCGCCGCTGGGAGGCACGTCACCAGAAAAATTGACTATTGCGATGCTAAGCTTCGTGTACCGCTACACAATCACAAACAACGTGGCTCGACACAGGTGAATTGAATGAGCAACTGCAGAGCAGTCCAGACGCATACGGATAGAGCAGAGGGGTACTTCTCTGCTGTTGCATCTGCGCAGCTCGTTAACCCGGGGGGACCCACTTGTCAGCCTATGCCGACAGGCGTTGCACTGCCCTGGTTCTGCATGGATGCTCTTGGAACGGCACCCGCACATAAACCAGGGAAAAGGATGTAACTTGACATACAACCTGCCAAGCCATCCTTGGATCTTGATTGGTCACAAGGGGCTCAGGTCGGTGATGGCGCTAGCGCACTAGCTCTAGTTACTCCACTAAAGAAGAGGGGAAATGTAGTAGTTGGGTTAGGGTAGAGTACCACAAATTCACCATGGTCGGCCACAGTGGGTCAGCCATCATCGTTTTATTTGTCCTTCGGACGGTGGTAGGTTGGAGCAACGGACAACCTCCGTGGCGTGCAGATTCAGAAGAAAAAACTGAGCGTTTTGGACCTAGTACAGGACACGGTAGTGGTGCCTATTAATCACATGTTTTTTTAAGGGACCAAAAGCATATACATATACTTGCATCCAAATGCAAAAGCAAGAATTGATCTATCAAGCTAATACACGTACAATTATCCCCTAGTAAGCCATCATAGATGAGATGTACCATACAAGTATTACGATTTTTTTGAAATAATATTAATTTAAAAGATAATTACAAAAAATAGTAAAAAATTACAAAAATAGGCCACTATCGCCATTTGGAATGGCGAAATTTGTCTGTCGCCATTCCCTGTCGCCAATTGGAACAATGTCGAGAGGGTTCTGTCGCCAATCGAACTAGCGACAGGCTAATTTTTTTTGTTTAATTGGCGACAGATTCCTGTCGCCAATTGAAATGACGAAATGACCTTATATTTAATTTTTTTTTATTTATATGTAGAGAATTTAGTCTAAAGGTTTAGTGTATTTCATGAAGTTTCTTGGCAATACCTTGAAGTGTTTGCATAGTTTGGAATTCAAAATTGGAGAAGATAACGAAATGTGAAGTAGAGAATGTGAGATCGGCGGCGCAATTTGGAACGCGAGTTTGGCAGCGCAATAATACAAACAGCCCCCTTCAGAGCGAAATAAAAAAATATTTGGGTTTAGGGTTGCCACACGCGTTGTTGTCCGATTGTATTGTTTGTGGAACCGATTCCTTCGGAAAAAGATTACGTAATATTTAATAGTCGAAATATTTGGAAAAAGAGATTTAAGTTTGAAAGATTTCATAACTTAATTACGAATTACATGGCGAGCTGGGTTTGGTTACGTATATCAGAAACACCAACATTTACTCATACTATTTTTGTATATTCAAACTATATATTTTAGAAAATATCGTTGATCAAAATTAATATTGTTTAACTATACTCGATGGCTTTTTGTTGTGACCGGAGGGAGTAGTAAAATAACCTCCATGGTTGTTATGAGGCACCTAACGGTTTCGCGGTGAGGTAGTGTAGTAGTAAAATAGAAAGGGAGACATTAACAAGAGATCACATATGCTTAATTTGATCTAAATATTTTCTACAATCTTTTGCCTCCTAATTCGAACTTACCACAAGTCCACAAGATCCGTTTATATCCTTTCTAAAAATCGATTATATGCTTCTTGCACTCCAATCTTGACATCTTACAAGTAGCTTTCCAGAGTCCAATCTGATTACTAGCATTAATGATCTCTCTATTATTTGACAGCATGCAAAAAGCACAATCCAAGATTTACATGCCAATCTTCAATTACGTGTGGATGGAGCGTAGAACTCTTTGAGGCAGAAGCTGGGGTCACTTCGCCCAGTAGCCACCGCAGAACCGCCGATGACCCGTCGCCGCCGTTTGATCCGGCGCGCTCTCGCGAGCCGCCGCCACCGCGAAGCCTCGCAGCGAGCCGCCGCCACCGCGCGCCTCGCAAGGAGTCGCCGCGCCGCCTTCTTTACGCGCCGCTCGAGCGCCGCCGCTTTGTCTCTTTGCACGCGCGCCGCGGTTTGAGCGAAGGCGTACGATCCCCGCAGATCCACCTCACCACGTGCCCACGCCGCGGTCGCGCCTCGCGCGCCCTCAACCCGCCGCCGCCGCCTTGGCGCCGCGAGCTTGGCCGCTTTGGCGCCGCTGGAACCGCCGCTTGGCGCGCGCGATGAAGCCGCGCGCCGCGCGCCGCGTGGAGCCGCTTCGGCGCCGCGCCGCAGCCGCCACCGAGTTGCCGCCCCGGCGCGCGCACCGCCACGGTCGCCACCGCCGCTGGCTTGCGCGCACGCGCCGCCCACGACGCCATTCCGCAACGCAGCGCCGCCGCCACCCGCAAGGCACGGTGCTAGGGTTAGGGAAACCCTAGCACCAGCATATAGCCCAACCTGCATGGGCCATGTGGGCCGAAAGACCAAAAGCAGGCCGACGGCATGGGCCCTAAGAAAGGCCAAATGGGCCGGAAGGAGGCCCGGACGAAAGAAAAAAACCCGTACCGAAAGAAAAAATGACAATTTTGCAAAAGGGCCTTGCGATTCTCGCTTTTGCTTGAAGTTTTCGCATATAATGAAATGTTGCGAAAACCCCTGGAAAATATGAAATTCACGCGCAAATTTTCTCGGAAGCGAGATTTCGCGTTTAACCCTGAAACTTGCGTTTTATGCTAAAAAGTAACTTTTCCAGAGAAAAGGCCTCGAAATCGAATTTTTGCATATTTTTTGAAATTTGGAGCATATTTATTCTTGCTATTGTTATTTCTATGCAATTTATTTTACAGATTTTCTGCTTTGATTATTTGTAATTATTTATATTGCTTTTAATCATTGAAAATAGCGATAAATCTTGAAAAATGCGTGAAAAATACGGAAATATTATAGGAATTCTTGCAACCTTTTATGTACATTACCAGCAGTAATCTTATGCATCCTTTGCATGAATATGCGAATGATCGGAATTACTGACCGGAGTTCGAGGAGCCGCCCAAGATGGCCGTAACTATCTCGACTTGGGCATCGATGTTGAGATCGTCATCGAGCCAAGAAGCTCGGTCGCCATTGGACTCGGCGCCGCAGACGCCGTTCCAACTGGCCGAGGAGAATGATCGAGCACTTCATTTTCTCGGACATCACCTTTGCCTAACTCAAGAATGAGTATATGGCGTAAAAGAGCGCGATCGACATTATGGACCGCCCAAGAAGCGGTTCGAGAAATCAAGTACACCATCCCGCCGGGCGAGCGCAGAATGGACTCGACTACGTTTGTCGACTATAAGACCGTGGGGAGTACAACTCGCCTTGCACGATTTGTACAAATCTTGACTTTGTGGTAAAGTAATCACGCATGCAGAGAGATTGAGAAAACCCTATCTACCTTTCACCCAAATGCGGTGCAATCCGCACGCAACTACATCGGGATCGGCTACAAGGAGTACGCCGAATCGATTGATATTATGCAAGTTGCGGAAGCTCAAGATGAGGTTCTCGAAAGAACTACATCTCGCACCACCTAGTAGCAAAGTTGGCCATGAAGTCAACGCTAGCGCCTACAGGTGAGAAAGCCTCACCCGAGCGCAGAGGCAAGAAGGGTAAGGTCACGAGTCACAAGACTAAGCGAAATGCTCAAGTCAAGAAAGGCGACCAAAAGAAGCGATGAGAAGCCCTATGGTCGCAGGACCAAAGTCTACAAATGTGGCACTTGGGGACATTGGTCACGTGTCTGCCGTGAACCGCAAAGACGTGATTGATGCTTTCAAAGCAAAGAAGAAGGGCAAAGGACAAAGACGAGCGCACCTCGCCATTGCGAGCATAGAAGATCCACAGTCATTGGTCGCACCTATGGATGTGGACATGCCTCAAAGAGCTCCTACCACTCCTTCTTTGGACATTGCAACGCCGCAACCGTAGTTGCCGAAGAAGAAAACATAGAAGTAGATGAAATTCGAGCGAAGTTAATTCTTACTTTGCTTGATTCGATTTAGTGCATGCATGGCACTTAGTTTCTGATCATTTGCGGTTTATGTTAGGATTTTATTGAATAAAGGTTGTAAGCTCTAGAAGAGCATTAGCATTAAATTCTTATGATGGGTCCAAAGAAGACTTTTCCGTATTAATAAAGCAAGTTTTGTTCTGCTTTTGAAGTATGTTTTATGTGTGGATTGTTTTGCTCCATATTGATAAATACCTTATATATCGTAACGCGTGTGGCGCCCTATGGAGGAAGTGTGTCTAGCGGATAGCGGCACAACGAATACCATACTAAGAGAGACGAAATTTTTCGAATGATCGGCAAGAATGCTTTGGTAGTCTTACGACAATCGCCAAATGATACTTGTATAATAGGCTCGGAAGAGCCACAATTATACTTCCAATGGGCACGACATTGGTCATTGAAGAAGCCTTGTTGTACCTGAATCGACTAGAACTCTCTTAAGTTTTAAAGATATTCGCGCTAACGGTCTCCATGTAGAGACCAAGAAGAGTATGGTAAGGAATACTGCCATTACAAAGCGTGAAGAGAATGGGAAAAGGGTATTAGAACGACTTCCTTCATATGAATCGGGCTATACTACACTCATATTAGGGCACTGCAGCCTATATCTTGTCCGAAAACATCTTTTAGAAGCTCAACTTTTCTGTCTCGGCATGATAGATTAGGCCACCCTGTCTTAGAATGATGAGAAATGTAATTAACAATTCTCGTGGACATAATATTAATGTAAAGAATTTCCGAATCCGTAAGATTTCGTGTGCCCGCATGTGCCAACGAAATTAATTACTAGACCTTCTCCTCTGAAAGTGAAGGATGAAATCTGCATTCTGGACCGAATCCAGGAGATATTTATGTCCTATTCAGCCTGTCGGGGCCATTTAGGTACTTTATGGTGCTCATCGATGCTTCCTCGAAATGGTCGATGTATGCTCGTTATCTACAAGAAATCATGCTTTTGCAAAGTCGATCTCGCAATAATTAAAATAAAGAATAATTTCCACGATCATCATGTAAAGTCCATCGAATGGACAACGCGGAGAATTTACTTCAAAGGCTTTTGATGATTATTGTATGGCAATGGGAATTACCGCTGAGCACTCGGTACCACATGTCCACACCCGAATGGACTAGCGAAGCATTGATTAAAAGAATTAAATTCATTGCCCGACCGCTTCTACGAATTGTAATTTACCAACTACGTGTTGGGGACACGCAGATCGCATGCGACAACTCTCATCAATTTTAGACCGTCGGATACAACATCCATTCACCTATGCAACTAGCGCAAGGGTCACCACCGAAAATCTCTCATCTTAGAAGGTTTGGTTGCAAGGTTTATGTACCTATACCACCACCGCAATAACCGCAATGGGCCCTCTCCAAAAATGGGATATACGTTGGTTATGAGATCGCATCCATAATCGTGTATCGGACCCAATGATCGGAGATTTGCATACATCTCGTTTACGATAGCATATTTGATGAGGATAGTTTCCGTCATTAGGGAGAAATCAACCTCTTGATGAAAAATGTCGGGAAATAACGTGGCAAGCCACGGAATTAATGCACATGACCCACGCACTAGTGAAGCGGATAGAGAAGTCCGAAGATAATTGATTTGCAAGCATTAGCAAATCAACCGCTCGACCACTTTAGTGATTTGAAGAGTGTGACTAAGTCGCATGTGCACGCACGCAATGCACCTGAGAGGGTTGAAATACCAAAGAAAATAGAAGGTATCCTAATCCCGCCCGCAGGCCTCGTAATAAAAGGGCGAGAACTCCGGCCCTCGAATCCCAAGCAACAGGGACGCTCGCGAAAAAGGATAAGAAGGACTTGTCACACCGATCACCAAGTTCCCCACAAGCAGGGAGCCGCTTGAGACTGGCACTAGTATGGAACCTTGATAAAAAGACATACGGTTTTGAATATTCCCACGGAGGAGACATCAAGATGGATGTGTGCGCACATCGAGTTGAAAAACTAAAGGACTTGCCCCGCAATTGAAAGCAAAGTGAGCAAGTAGAAGCATTAGCGAACCGCCTTATGAAGAAATAGCTATAAATTATGTGACCACTGGAGAATCTATGAATAGAGCAGCACTAATGTCGACCTTTATTTTGCAAAGAAAATTGCCACAATCATTGATCTTGATCCGAGCACGCATCGCTCACGATTGCAAGAAAAGATCGATCGGAAAGATTGGAAGAAGGCAATAGAAGCGTAATTAATATCTCTGATAAAAGAGAGGTATTTGGGCTGTAAGCCGCACACCTCTCATGTGCACCTGTAGGGCATAAATGGGTATTTGTTCGAAGAGAAATGAAAGAAATGAAGTTGTAAGATATAAAGCAAGGCTTGTTGCACAAGGTTTCACTCAAAGACCGTGAGTCGATTATGAAGAAACCTATTCCGGTCATGGGCGAACTACCTTTAGATATTTAATCTCAATGGCGATGAACTGAATTTGGAAATGAAATTGATGGATGTGGTAATCAGCATACCTTTATGGGAACTTGGATTGGAAATTTATATGAAGGTACCAAGGTATCCTATACCGAACCAAGACAGAGCAAATAGAAATCTATACATTGTGCAACTCGAAAGTCACCGTATGGATGAAGCAATCAGCGAGATGTGGTATAATCGCCTAAGCGACTTTCTCTCGCAAGAAAGGCTACGACGAATGTGAGGATTGTCCTTGTGTTTTTATACTGGCGATCCCGTGATGGATTCGTATAATCTCAAGATATGTAGATGATCCGAATATCATCTGGACTTTGGAAGATATTGAAAAAGCAAGCTCTTACACGAGTCGACTAAATGAAAGATCTGGTAAAACCAAATATTGCCTAGGCTTGCGGCTTGAGCATACCTGAAGGGATTTTAGTACATCACCAACCTACACTCGAGAAGGTGTTGGAAAGGTTCGGCTTTGAAAAGGCATATCCTTCAAAGTGCCAATGATCGGAGATCCTTGCAGCAAGACAAGGACCCGTTCGGACCTAAAGAAGAGGGGAGGAAGTCACGGGACCGAATTCCCATACTTAAGCGCAGATTGGAGCACTCATGTATTTAGCAAACCGCACTAGACCTGACATTGCTTTCGCAGATGAATCTCTTAGCAAGGTATAGTGCGTAACCTACCAAAAGGCATTGGCAGGAATAAAGGATGTCTT
The DNA here is from genome assembly GCA_036346255.1 of Ampelocalamus luodianensis. Classification (NCBI taxonomy): domain Eukaryota; kingdom Viridiplantae; phylum Streptophyta; class Magnoliopsida; order Poales; family Poaceae; genus Ampelocalamus; species Ampelocalamus luodianensis. The sequence continues at coordinate 11,982,591 of CM070620.1, forward strand.
CCGATACCTCCAAGGAAGTAAAGATCTTGGTCTGTTTCTCTGAAAAGAACCAGGACCTTACAATGATCGGCTATGCACGATCACGGGCACTGTCTGACCGCATCTGACTAAGTCGCAAACAAAGCATGTATTTACGTGGGTGGAACTGCAATTTCATGGAAATCATCTAAGCGAGTAAACGCCTTGACGGTGAGCAGGCCGTCGCCTTCATGCCAGAGTGGCAAGAATCACCTGACATCGATGCCGTGCACGTCCGCGAACTCCGGCCACCCGTGCCATAGGAAAGCACCATCGTCGTCCCGACCGACCTCGATGTGCCATACCTTGCCGAACGGACTGACGACGAGGGCCGCTAGTGGAAGGAGGACTGCCGCTCTCAATCTACGTCGAAATGATAAATAACATACGTGAGTCCACCCAAAGTAGTCAGACTGTAATTGAGTACACGAGGTCATAACTACACGTATCTCGAAACCCAACATGGGTTCACCCTCCATGCCCTCATGGGCGTGCGCAGCCGCAACGTGCCAAGCTCAATCGCTGTCTCGCCCCCCTGGGGGAGGATGGTATTGAGGCGGCTATTGTAACTCGCGTCAACGGTCGGATCAAGCAACTCGTACGACCACTGCGCAACGTCTTCTGGGTTCGTCATACCTGAAAATTCAGTGCATACATTGTAAATACTATGAAATATAGACAAAAAATAATAAAAAGCTACATATCTGATTAATTCAATTATTGCACGATTAGCGACACATACGAAATTGATCTGCGCACAACTATATCGATGTACAAAATTTTTAGAGGTATCTTGCCGTGTATAGATGAAAAGTAAAATTAAGTTTACAATATATTAATAAACATCTACATACCTTATTTAGTTACTCTGGATTTTTATATATAAAAAAATTAGAGGTGACTTGTTGTTTTCCTAGTTTGAAATGTATTTTTGGTATAAACAAAATATTTACTGTGTACAAATGGAAACTAATATTAAGTTGACAAATATTTTAATTATGGTCTACATACCCTATTTAACTACTTTAGAATTTTTATATGTACCTTGCTATTTTTTGTGTTTATAAATTATTTACCGTGTATAAATGAAAACCAAAATTAAGTTGGGATTATTTTGATTAAGCTCTAGATACCCTATTTAACTACTCTGTAATTTTTTAGATTTTTTATAGGTATCTTGCTACTTTTCTTGTTTGAAAAGTGACTCTAGCATTTTAAAAAATTATCATGTAGAAATGGAAACAAAAATTAAGCTGACAATATTTTAGTTCAGCTCAACATACCTTATGTAGCAACTCTAGATTTTTGTTACAATTTCTAGAGGTGTCTTGCTATTTTTCTAGTTTAAAAAGTATTTTGGTATTAAAATAATATTTACTGTGCACAAATAGAAATCAAAATTAAGTTGGAATTATTTTGATTAAGCACTACATACCCTATTTAGCTACTCTGTAATTTTTTTTATAGATTTTTTATATGTATCTTGCTATTTTCCTTATTTAAAAAGTGTTTCCAACTTTTATAAAATATTTACTGTGTATAAATAAAAATAGAAATTAAGTTCATAATATTTTAAATCAGCTCTACGTATCCTATATAGCCACTCTGTATTTTTCTAGAAGTTTTAGAGATTTCTTGTTGTTTTCTTAGTTTATAAAATATTTTCAGTATTAACAAAATATTTATCGTGTAAAAATGAAAACCTACAAAATTTTCTTCGTATTTTTGCGGATTTATTCTAAATCATTCGAGTACTACACCATAAATAATATTTATACGATAAACTAAACTATAAACACATAAAATGATGTACTACATCAAACTGCAATACAGCTAAAATTATCTAATCCATTGAATTCTATGTCGCTATTTTTATTTGATAACCTACCAGGTTTTAAATTTATGTACAAAATTGAAAGAACATTTACCTACAAAATGGACGACCATGTCTACTTCTCCCTCTCTCCTCCGTTGGGAACCGACGGAACTTCGCTACGTCGCTTCTCTCTTCTCTCTCTTTTTTCCAGAATTAAAATGACTATTCAGCCGATTTTTGGGGCTTATGTAGCTGAACCCTGTTGTCAGTTGAATTGGCGACAGGAACCGCAGGTTCCTGTCGCCATTTCAAATGACAATTTTCACTTTTCAAGGCAAATCTCTTGTTCAATTGACGATAAGCAGTTGAACTAGCAATTGACGATAGGCATTCTATCGTCATTTGACACAGGCGATAGGAGCCCATCGTCATTTAAAATGGCGACAGTGACATATTTTTGTAAAAAAAAATGACTATTTTTTTAATTATCTTTTAAATTAATATTATTTTAAAAAAGTCCAAGTATTACACGCTAACACTTGGGGTCATTCTTTGTTTGACACTTGGGTGTTTGTATCAGCCCACAGTGGTAAACCCGGATCTTGTGTGTGTGTTTTTGCGAGAAATGATGATGTGTGAGTTAGGTTAGAAAGATCCGATGTCCACCCTAGCTCATGTTTTTTGGAGGCACCCAAGCCCATGTATCAGATATTTTAGACGATACTTTGTGGGATCTTCCAGGCCCAGTAGAATATTGGCCCAGATGGGATGAACCGTTTGGTTATTTAAAAATTATAAAATATAGGAAAAAGTCTGGTTTACTCCCCTAAACTATCAGAAAAGTCTGGTTTACCCCCTGAACTACAAAACCGGTTATTTAACCCCTGAATTTGTCAAATCCGGTCAAATAACCCACCCGTAGCGGTTTAGAGCGGTAGTTTTGCTGACGTGGCCACATTCGGCCAACTCAGCATAGATGTGTCATCCAGGTCAACGTGTATTGTCATCCATGTCAGCATCAAAAGAGCATCAATCAGCTCTTGTCGAACCCGGGAACGAAGGATCCCGAATTCTCTGTGTTCATACACTAGTCCAGGATTTCTAGTGTACACAGTCAAACAAAAGTGATAGCACGATCATATCACGCACTTTTATTAATAGTAACTTAGAGTTTATTACAAAAGGGGCCTGAGGCCAAATAGATAAATAACACAGCGGAAAGCAAATGTAGTAGACCACACTACTTGCCACAAGCAATCGTCTGGGGGCGTAGGCCTAGTCGTCAAGATCCTCACCGTCCTGATAGAGGTCTTCTCCTGAATAAAAATTATTCAGCAAGAGTAAGCACAACTTCCGTGCTTGCAAGTTACACCCAATATTGAAAGATAATGTATGCATAAGGTAAACAAAGGATATTGGCAGGGTTCATTTTGCATAAACAACATTTTAAGGTTAAATACTCATATTAAGTGCTAAGGCCAGTTTTTATACTATAACTAAAATCAGTATTTAAAATATCAGTTTAATAGTGGATAACCTCCATTGATTGAATGGTGAAGGATACTCTCCTATCACTTGGCTAACCGCCTAATTTTTATCATAGGATTTTCCATCCTAAAATCATCTGATGAAATCATTTTATAAACAAAAAACAAAGTCTAACTTAGAGTGGCTTTGCTAGCACGTCCATGACCGCGAACGCGGCTATTCGAATAGTTTCTACTCTGCAGAGTCTGTACAGCTTTACCCACACGAGATAATATGCTTTTGATGTCAGCCAAAGCACGCTTCCGAAGGCGTGTGACTAAGCAATTATCATGAGGCCTTTACAATGCAATGTCTTATTGTATTTATGTCCGCTAAGGTTCCGCTACCATTGGACTAACCATCCTCCAGGAGCTCCCTCTTGCGCTAGGTGGGACTAATGTCTAACCGACCCCCACGCAAATAACATAGCACAAATAACACTAAGACACCACAAATTATTTAGCCAAATCTGTCTCATTCCAGACATGTGGTGGTACGGTAAGACGTAGCAAAATACGCTCAAAGATCGGTCCTTAACTGACTTGGATGACTTCCAATTAAACCTTGGGCCTTAATCCTAACCAGATTAAGCTCGTGCATAAACCTACCATTCATCCATTTCGCTCAAGTCCAAGCCTATTTTTGATTTTATTTAAAGTAAAACCCTCTTTATAAACCTTTTGTGGTAAAACGATACCATAGAGTCAAATTCAAAGTAAGTATGTAAAAGATTTGGCTAAACCTTCCCAAATTCATAAGTGTGATCTAAGCATGGCTAAGCATATGACTATTTGTAGTAGCATTTTGTCTAATGGTGACAAGACACTCATGTTCAATACTCAAAGTGGCTATACAATGAAGATTGGAATAACTATATAAAAACAGGATATTGAAATAATTGTATAAACATATGCATGCATTAAGTAATTTAAAAACTAAAAATACATTTAAATTAATGGGATCAACATGATCAATAGTATAACTTGTCTTTGTTGACGTCTTGAAAATCTAGGTCTTCGGGCTGGTCAAACTCTCCGGAGTCGTCGAGGTCTATACGCGAAAATACGACAAATTCAATTCAAATTCAAATAAATTCAAAAATACAACTCAAATTAACTCCAAATTGAATATTTTGGTTTAGATAGCTAGATTATAATTTTATGCAAATTTTGCAACTTGAATCACCCAATTTGGAGTTCAGATGCAAAAGATATGAATTTTTGAAGTTTAAACCTAAATCTGCAATTTAAATGAATTTCCCGAATTATTTTTCTAAAGGAAAATCTATTTACTGTGCAATGCTGATGTCAGCGAGAATTTTGAGATTTAAATGAATTAAAATAATTACCTGACATGTGGGCCCCACATGCCATAGACACGGTCTATGTGAACCAGGCCCACGGGCTTTTGGCTTGGGGGGGTGGCGGTGACGCGGCTGATGTGGCTGCCACGTGGGCAGCCACGCGGGTTTTGGCGCCGAGGTGGCGCTGACATGGCGCCTACGTGGACATGCCACGTAGGTCCGGTGAGCGGCGGCGTTGCGGACTCGTGCTTGCCGGCGTTCTACGCCGCAGCGAGCCCTACGGGTGTGCGAAAATGAAGAGCGGAGTAGTGCGAACTCGAGGTTATCAAAGCGACGGCGGAGCATGCCGGAAAGGTCGTCGGCGACGGAGTTGTGCGGAGGCGGTCCGAGGTTGACGGCGGTGAGGGTGTTCTGGGGGTTCTTCGAGGAAGTGAGTGGTCGCGCGGGCTTCGCGACGGTGAGGCGGTGTTGTTGGTGTCGAAGACGAGGTCGAAGCGGCTCCGGCGACGGCGCAAACTGAGCTCGAAGCCTTCGCGGTCGCCGACGAAGAAGCACAAAATCCGGGCGCTACGGGCGAGAAAGTGGGCTGTGGATGGCGGCTCTGTGTTGCGGAGGTTGAGGCGCACCCGAGGCCTCTATTTATAGGGCGCGGGCGTGGCTATGGTGGCGTGGAGAGCACGAAGGTCTGTGCGATGTCACCGGCGGAGTTACGGAGATTTGGGGCGAGAAAAGGGGGGAAAGGGCCGTGTCGGAGGCGGAGAAGATCCGGGGTTTAAATGCGCGCGTAATCGCGGGAATTAGATCGGGATTTCACCGAGCGTGGAAGGTTTTCGAAACCTTTCCATGGCGGACAGCGCGGCGAGAAAGGAAGGTTGCGAGAAAGAAGAAGGAAAGGAAGACGATGGTGGGGGTGCGTCCGATTTTGATCCAACGGTCGACGATGGCGGGAGTGAAAGGAAAGTAACGGTTGGCGCGCAGCCGTTGGATTTTAATCCAACGGCCGCGATAGATTGAAACGGCGTGAGTGAATAGTAAAATCACTGATGCACACAAGCCGTTGGATTTAAATCTGACGGCCCACATGTGCTGCGTCTTCGGAGTTCCGAAGGTCTTACGAAAGGTGGCCGTTGGATTTTAATCCAATAGCTAACAGAGGTCGGTGCGGGCGCGAGTGAGAGAGAGAGGGAGAGGCTGACAGCGGGTCCCGCTGTCAGTGGGAGGGAGATGCGACGCAGGGTTGGGCTGGGCTACTCACGCGGGAAAAAGGAATGGGCCGAGGGAGTTTCGGCCCAAACCCTATTTAGGTTTTTATTTTGGTTTTCTAGTTAAATAAATGCTGATAATTCAAATAGGCTTTGGAAAATAGCAGATTAAGTCCAAAAATTTGGAAAAAATTCACAGAAATTCTCTAGGGCATTTTGGATTTAAATAAAATATTTCCAACTATTTTTTGGTAATATATTTTGCAAATAAATTTGTTTAGCTTTAAATTAACTAAGTAAAAACTTTTTAAAAATTTCAGAAAAATCCACAAAAATAATTAAACTTTATTTTCAACTGGAATTTGAAATTTGGGCTGTTAGAGCTATACCCTTTCAACCCAAACGCGATGGAGCAGCCCAGGCCACCGCTGCTGGCGAGGGTGTCGAGGTTCAAGGTCGCTGGTGCGGTGTCCGCGTGAGCGGCCGGCGAGGATGGGAAGGAGAGAGACGAGGGACGAGGACGAGGCGGCCGTCTTGCGAGGGGAGGCGGTCGGTGGGGTGGGCCGGATGGTGCTCAACTTCCTGGAGGACGCGGCCGCCGTGGAGCGGCCCCTGTGCGGGTGCTGCAACTGCTTCAACGGGAGCGGCGACCACGACGATAGCGACGACGAGGAGTTCGACTTCCTCCCCTCCGACAAGCTGGTGCCGCCGCCCTCGCCACTCCCCACGCCGGTGTCGGCCACGAGCTTCTCCGGCGACTTCATCATGTAGGCAGCAACCATGGTAGCAGCCACCTCCATCCATCCCATCATGTATATGCATCAAGCAAATCACCCCATCACCATTCCCGGCGAGGGAGGACGCCGCCGGCGTGGGTGCGCCAAGGAGAGAGCGGAGGAGGCGGCAGGGCGCGGCGGCGCGCCGGCGGCAGCGCCGCGCCGGGGAGGTTAGGGGAAGGCCGGAGGGCCAAGCCGGGCTAGGGGAGGCGATGCCGGCAGTGCAACATGGCGGGGCCGACCCTTGGGGTAGAGGGAGGAGTTGCGGGCACAGGAGAGGGCGCGCACGGAGAGCGGCGCTAGGCGCCGAGCCGGCCGGAGGGAGGAGACGCTGTAGAAGAGGTAGGGAGCGACGCGCAGGCCAAGGCGCGGTGGGCCGAGTCGAGCGCGGGGAGGCGCGAGCACCAGTGGGCCGGCGGCTGCGCTAGAGGGAGGTGCAGGAGAAGTGGCGCGCGGGGCAAGGCGCGGTTGAAAGCATCTAGGCCCCTAAAAATTGGTTTTGGTAATTAATGATAATATGTGTATACGGGACTAATATGTTTATTGAGTTTTGACAAGGTTAAGTCCCAACTGTGAGGTTGATCATGAAGAAGTATGCTAAAGGACAATTTGAAGAACAATATGGATCAAGGTTAAGGTACAAATAGCCTAGGATCTTTTTATAGTTTATCGGTCTTAGGAGAAATGGTTGGAATATCGGATTATAGGTTAAATGTCGTACTATTAAGAGGGATCATGTCTAGTAGCTTGATAGCATGTTCTTGTGCCTTTTAGATTAATTTAGGATCATGCATGCATATGGATTTTGTTTTGGAGAGCCAATTACGCTTTGTTAGGATAATCGGTAGTACCGGCGTTGGTTGCGTGGTACGACCGCTCAAAGGCACGACCGGGCTCGTAGTGCGGTACTACCGCACCCCGGTTGTTCCGATTGTTACTTGACGGTATGTTTTTTCAGAGAGACATTATTTTGAGTTCGAAGTGCAAACCCTATGTACGGTAGTACCGCAATTGTGGAAGCGGTATGACCGGAACACGGTAGTACCTCTGTTCTTGAGCGGAACTACCGCACACCGGTCATTCCGACTTTGTAGCGGTATGCATTTTCCAGTAAACACCGTTTTGATTCTCTCGTGAAACGGTAGTACCGCACTTGCTGTGCGGTATAATCGACATCGGTAGTACCGCTTGTCCAGTGGCGGTAATACCACGGTGCAAATAAAACGGCTATGTCAGAGCAGTTAATGCCACTGTTATAGCCGTTACAGAGTGGTTGGAAAAGTGCGGTAGTACCGTATGGTACTTGGCGGTAATACCGTATTTTGCTGAAAATTGGGGTTTCTTTCTCTAACGATTATAATTGTTGGTGGGGGGGGGTATAAATACCCCTCCACCCGCTCAAGGACAGTGTGCTAGACCACATTTAACCTCTATAGAGCCTTGAGCATTCATACAACTCCTCAAATACACTTATGCATTCATTGTGAGGTGGTTGAGCCAAAATTCAAGTGCATCCATTCTAGATTGATCCTTTTGCACTTGAGTGTTATCAAGCGAAGGTCATTGATTTGTTACTCTTAGAGTTTTGCCGAACTCCTAGACGGCTTGGCGGTGATTGCACGGTGATCTCTTCAAGAGGATTGTGAAGAGGCCTGGTGCCAAGATTGTGATTAGTTTGGTGTTCACCATCTCCGGAGCGGGGAAGAACAACCACTAGTGATCGAGGGAAGGCTTAATTCGTGGAGCCGGCTTGAGTTGTCAAGCTTCCTCAACGTAGACTAGTGAAGACCGGCAAGTCTTCGATACCACGGGAAAAACTTTATTGTTTCATTTGTGGTTTTTCTTATCTTTACTTATTTCGCATTTACAATTCTAGTATTTATCTCGTGTTGAATTGCTTAGCTAAAATTGTATCTAGTTTTAATATTAGCTCTTTATTGTAGTAAGTTGCTTGGTAGTTCCTTCATTATATTTGTGTTAGAAAGTATTTGCTAGAATTATCGTGCTCTAAGTTTAATTTGGTCGATTAAATTTAGAAACCTCCTATTCACCCCCTCTAGTTGGTTATCCTTGATCCTACAGCGGTGTGCCGAGTCGGGCGCGGGGAGGCGCGAGCACCAGTGGGCCGGCGGCTGCGCTAGAGGGAGGCGCGGGAGAAGCGACGGAGGCGGCACAGGGAGCCGGGGTCAGGCCGGTGGCCAGAGGGGAGCCATGGGGAGACGACGGCGCCAAGAATGGAGGAAGATGAGGAGTTGGGAGTAAGAAGAATGGGGAGGAAGAAGGAGCCGGATTTGTTTCGGTGGTGGGAGAGAGAGATCGCCATGGGATTGGGGATAGGAAAGAAGGAAAGAGAAGAGCCAGCGGGGCATAGGAAAGAGAACGCTCATACTGACTAGGATAAAATCGGCCAAGTCAACAAAACCACCGCTCCAAACCGCTACGGGGGGTTATTTGACCGGATTTGACAAATTCAAGCGGTTAAATAATCGGTTTTGTAGTTCAGAGGTAAACTAGACTTTTCTGATAGTTCCGGGGAGTAAACCAGACTTTTTCCTAAAATATAAATGTCGAAGAATATGTTAGAGACTATCTATTAGAGATGTTGTCTCTAAAGATGATGTAGTATATGTTAAAGACAAGATTATCTCTAATTATTGAAAATGACTTTACGGATCAAATTTCAAAGAATCAACACAACTAACTCACCATGATTTTTTTCTTCAAAATTAACGTTGAGAAGAGAAGATCGAAGAGTAATACTAAGATACAGTAATAATCACTAGGGACCATCTAGAAGTCCAAAACCCCACTCAAAACCCTACATTCGTCCCCATCGTTCGCAGATCTAGAACTAGTATGCTCGCCGCCTGCGCCTGGAGGCTGTCGCAGCGAGCCGTCACGTTCCCTCCCCGCGTGCGATCCCAAATGCTAAACCCTTTCCCCATGGCCGCCGCCGCCTCGCCCAAGCGCTTGAGGGTCTACTCGTCCGCCGCCCGCGACGGCGACTCCTCGGACAGCGCGGGGAGCGGCAAGCGCGTGGGGACCCACAATGGCAGCTTCCACTGCGACGAGGCGCTCGGCTGCTTCCTCATCCGCCTCACCTCCCAATTCGCCGGCGCCGACGTCGTCCGCACCCGCGACCCCCAGGTCTCTCGCTTCTTCACTGGCCCGATTAGCTTTCCATTTCCCCCAAACTTTTAGCAGATTTTGTGGTTTTTTTTTTAAAAATGATTTTGTTTCGGTGAAGTTGGACTGTTTGTGGGGATTGGGTTGCGGGATTGTATGCGATGATTCGTAAACTCGACGGACATGTTGGGTTGCGATTAGGCTCTGCACATACTTATCTAGCTCGCCATTAAACTTGGTTTTTTTGGCTGAACTGTGTTTCCCCCCAAATTCCACCCCAAAAAAATCGTAAGTATATGCACAAATACGATCAGAGTAATGGATAGGGGTTTATGTTTTCGAACAAATTAGTAGCATCCCTTCGGGCTTGATCGGATTTCATACTGCCGCATGTATGTGAAGATGTGAACTGTAACCGTAGAAATTTGATGGTTTTGTGTGCTACGATCACATATCATCTGGCACATGATTCTACCTTTCTGGATCTCATGCTAAATACGCCCTGTGCTTTAAGATGCTGTCAAATTTCTTTCTTATCCGTGATAAGCTGATATTCTGTCTCATGGCCCTTTAGTTTGTAGGTGGTGTCAGTGCAACCATCAATGTTGAGTGAGTTATAAAGTTATGTTAGCATGGGCACCCATGCTTCATTTCCTAGAGTGATTTGCTTATGAAATGTCGCCTGTAGTTGTGTATGATACAGCAAAAGACATTCACTTTTTCATTTGCTGTATCCTGTTCTTGAACTTACTTGTATTGCTCTTTTCCTTATTGAACTTCACTGTAGATCCTTGATACGCTGGATGCTGTGCTTGACGTTGGTGGTGTCTATGATCCCAGCCGGCATCACTATGATCATCATCAGAAGGGCTTCAACGAGGTCTTTGGACATGGCTTTAACACGAAACTTAGCAGTGCTGGGCTTGTCTACAAGGTACTTGCCATAGAAAATGCAGGTCCTGAAACTTGAATTCTTTTCATGGAGCCATATATTAGTGGATGTCATGAAATTTCATAGCACACGTTGTTTTATGTATGCACAGCCTTTCTGTAATTTATTAGTGTATCGAAGTTTACAAGTTGAAAATTGACGATTGTAACTACTACTCTAGTAGTTGATTTTATCCTTTTCATTTATGACAAAAAATGGTTTGTTTATCATTTAAACTTGGCCTGATATTGCAGCATTTTGGTAAGGAGATAATTGCAAAGGAGCTTCAGCTTAATGAGGACCATGAAGATGTTCACCAGCTGTATCTTGCGATATATAAAAGCTTTGTTGAGGTGTGAATCTAAACTCATAACCAGCTGTGAAATTTACTGTAATGCTTTTGATATATAATGAGTAAATGACTAAGTTGAACCTTGTATTTTTTTTTTTTTTTTTTTAAAAAAATATCTGGCCACTATTGTCAACTCACTAGTTTTCTGAACCATCTTCTTGTCATGATAATGCAGTACTTGAGTTATAAGGAGCTTATCTGGATTTAGTGGGTCTGGTATGGAGAGATCCACTGTATGCTGGCAGAATGTGATTGCTATGCAGTCTGCTGCTTGGTGCTGGTTGTGAGGTTGAGAGATGGTTCTTGCAGGCAGAGAAGGGATGAGATGGGCCTATAGTATCGATCAAGTGACAAAGTTCATACTTTTGCTTGAAGTTTCACAAGTTACTAACAACAACAACACATCCTTTGGTTCCAAACAAGTTGGGGTAGGCTAGGAGTGAAATCTCCTCAAAGTCAAAAAGACGAGAGTCTTGTAATAATAATAATAATATAATAATAATAAAGCTAAAACCCTAAGCCTTACAACCTGCTATCTGAGCCGAGAGCCTAAAACACCGCCCTTAAATCTTCTTATGGTTCCGGTGCGTGGATCGCTAATTTCCATGTGCTCCTATCCAAAGCTAATTCTTTAGCTGCATTCCAATCCCTCAAATCTCTTTTAACTGCTTCCTCCTACGTCAGTCTTGGTCGACCTCTGCCTCTTCTTACGTTTTCAGTACGCCTTAAAATTCCACTACGAACCGGTGCCTCAGAAGGCCTCCATTGGAGATGTCCAAACCATTTTAAGCAATGTTGGACAAGCTTCTCTTCAATTGGTGCTACCCCCACCCTATCATGTATATCATCGTTGCGGATTCGATCTCGCCTTGTGTGGCCACATATGCACCGCAACATCTTCATCTCCGCTATACTCATCTTCTGTATATGTTGTCTTTTAGTCGCCCAGCATTCTGCTCCATATAGCATCGCAGGTCTGTTCGCCGTTCTATAGAACTTACCCTTTAACTTTTGAGGGACGTTTTTGTCACACAGGACACCCATTGCTTGGTGCCATTTCACCAACCCCGCTCTAATCCGGTGGCTTACGTTTTCATCAATCTCGCCGTTCCACTGTAGCATCGATCCCAAATATCTAAACGTGTCCTTCCTAGGCTCTACTTGTCCGTCCGGACTAACATTTCCATCATCTACCCTGGCACCGCTGAAATCATACTTTATATACTCAATTTTAGTCCTACTAAGTTTAAAGCCCTTCGATTTTAAGGTCTTTCTCCACATCTCCAGCTTCCTATCGACACCTATCCTACTCTCATCAACTAACACTACATCATCAGTGAAAAGCATACACCAAGGGATATCTCCTTGTATGTCTCGTGTGACCTTGTCCCTCACTAGAGCAAAAATGTATGGGTTCAACGCTGACCCTTGGTGTAGTCCTATCTTAATAGGGAAGTCACTAGTATCACCACCACATGTTCTGACATTAGTCACAACATCTTGGTACATATCTTTAATTAGAGTAACATACTTTGTTGGGACTTTTTTTTCTCCTTTGGAGCGTTCACCACAGGACCCTTCTTGGCACTTTGTCATAGGCTTTCTCCAAGTCGATAAACACCATATAAAGATCCTTCTTTTGCTCCCTATACCTCTCCATCAACTGTCGTGTCCAGAAAATTATCTCTGTGGTCCACCTCACAGGCTTAAAACCAAATTGGTTTGTCGTCACGCTAGTCACTCTTCTTAAACGGTGCTCGATCATTTGCTCCCGAAGCTTCATTGTGTGGCTCATGAGCTTAATTCCTCAATAATTAGTACAACTTTGAATGACTCCTTTATTTTTGAAAATTGGTACTAATGTGCTCCTCCGCCACTCGTTAGCCATCTTGTTCGATCTAAAAATGCTATTGAACAAATTAGTTAGCCAAATGAGCGCCAGTTCTCTCAGACATTTCCACATCTCGATAGGAATGTTATCAGGCCCCAACGCCTTACCCACTTAATGCCTCTCTTACTTCCGACTCCTGGATTCTTCGAACAAACCGCCTATCGGTGTCATCAAAAGCATCATCCAGTTCAATCATACTATCGTTATTGTCATGATTGAACAGCTCGTCAAAGTAATCTCTCCACCTATCCTTGATCTCATCGTCTTTCACCAAAAGTCTATTCGTGTCGTCTTTGATGCATTTAACTTGGTTGAAATCTATCGTCTTCCTTTCTCGAAGTTTAGCCATCTTGTAGACATCCTTCTCGCCCTCCTTTGTACTTAGTTTCTGGTAGATTTTCTCATAGGCCTTGTCTCGTACCTCATTCACCGCTTTCTTTGCTTTCTTTTTTGCTGCTTTGTATTTCTGTACGTTGTCGTCGCTCATATCATGATGCATATGCTTGTAGCATGCCTTCTTCTCCTCGATAGCCTTTTGCACTTCCTCGTTCCACCACTACGTGTCTTTATGTTTGCATCTTGTCACTCGGGTCACTCTAAGCACGTCCGTAGCCACCTTCCTGATGCGAGATGCCATCTCTGTTCACATACTATTCGCTTCTCCCACGTTCCATATCCCTTTTGCGATCATCCTCTCCTTAAACGCCTGTGATGCATCCCTTTCGAGTTTCCACCACTTCGTCCTCGTGGCTCTGGTGACCTTAGCCTGTCGAACCCGTGTACTAAAACGAAAGTCGGAGACTACCAACTTATGTTGCTGGACAACACTCTCCAGGTATAACCTTACAGTCTATGCAGGCTCGTTTGTCCTCCCTCCTAACAAGGGCAAAATCGATTTGGCTAGAATGCTGACCACTACTAAATGTAACTAGATGGGAAAGTCTCTTTCTAAAAAAGGTGTTAGCTATCATGAGATCAAAGGCTATGGCAAAATTTAAGATATCTTCTCCCTCTTGGTTTTTATCACTATAACCAAAACCCCCATGCACCCTTTGAAACCCCCCACTAGTTGTACCAACATGACCATTGAAATCGCCTCATAAGAAAAGCTTCTCACTATTAGGCACACTTCTAACCATGTTATTTAGGTCTTCCCAAAAATGCCTCTTAGCGGCCTCATCTAGACCTACTTGAGGAGCATATGCGCTAACAACATTCAAAACCAAGTCGCCAAAGATTAGTTTGATTAGGATAATCCTATCCCCCTGTCTCCTCACGTCGACAACTCCGCTCTTGAGGTGCTTATCGATTAAGATGCCCACTCCATTCCTGTTTCGTTCTATTCCAGTATACCACAACTTATAGCCAATATGCTCCACCTCCTTCGCCTTCTGACCCATCCATTTAGTCTCTTGAATGAACAAAATATTTACATGTCTCTTAATCGCCGTATCAACTAACTCTCTTAACTTACCTGTTAAGGACCCTACATTCCAGCTACCCAGACGGATCCTGCTCTCCTCGGCTAGCTTCTTTGCCCCTCGCACTCGTCGAGTAAAGTGTGAAGACCCTTGCACATTTTTCACTACATCTGGGCGACGACATAGCGTGTCACTAAGGGGGTGATATCTCGGCCCTTGCTCATTTATCACCACACCCGGGTTCCAATATGGCGCGTCGCTAAGAGGGTTACGCCCCAACGAATTATCAATTTTGGGTTTCATTCCATGAAAAGGTGGCTTGATTTTTATGTTGGCTCGCCGGACCTAACACAACACTCCTCCTTTTTCCTAGCTTGGGACAGACTATGTAGAAAACTACACAAGCGGAGTTAAAACTGTGTTGTATTGTCCAACAAACGAGGCGTCATGCTTTCGTTGAGAGTCGAACTCGAGACCTCCCGCTTACTAAATGGGTGCTGTAACCAACTGAGCTACGAAAGCTAGCTAAACTATCACCTGACATCAATTTTCTGAGACATATCCATTTGTCCTCCGTTATTCATTCATGTGTTTATTTGTCTACCATTTATGTCTGAATTGCCCAATACAAATATTTTCCACATGATATGCCAAAGAAGCAATACCTCTGTCATGTAACAGGCACTTGATGCAATTGACAATGGAATCAATCAATATGACACAGACCAACCCCCAAAGTATGTGAACAATACACATTTGTCTTCACGCGTTGGGCGTCTTAACCCGGACTGGATTGATCCAGACCAATCAGCTGAGAAGGAAAATGCTGCTTTTCAACAGGCAATGATGCTTGCTGGAAGTGAATTTATGGAGGTATGACTTATGCCTGTGTAGTGTATTAATGTGTTTACTTCATGCACTGCATAAGAACTTTGTTGTCAGATTATGTGTTTGCTAAATCTCCTCATGGTATATGACAATATTTTCCACTTTCAATGCCAGAGTGTTCGCCTTCATGTCAAGTCATGGTTACCTGCAAGGTCTATTGTCACGGAGTGTTTGTTGTCAAGAGGAAATGTTGATCCAAGTGGAGAAATCATGGTTTTAGATAGATTCTGCCCGGTAATATCCTGATCCATTTTTGGACTACATCAAATTGGGTCCTATCCACAACTGATTTTTTGACCTGTTAGTATCTGATACTCATGAAAGCGATTAATGTTATACCAAGTCTCGTTGTGTTATTATCTTTAATGTGCTCAATCTTTTGTAGCGCCCACCTGAAATCATGACATTTTGATCTTGTTGTAGAAGAGACCTTTGAAAATTGTTGCATAAAAAAACAGTGGCCTGTGCTTTTAAGTACTTGCCTATTGCCATTAGCCATTTAATTTGCTAATATTATGGTTTTTCTTCAAACTTGCTTCAGGAAGTGCTTTGTTTAATTAATAATTGCCCGGCATATTGAACTGTAATAGTACTAAGACTTCCAAGCATGTAACTTGAACATCTCTCCTATTATGGCAGTGGAAACTTCATCTATTTGAGCTTGAAGAGGAGCTGAAGATTGATCCTCTGACTAAGTATGTGCTGTATCAGGTAAGATATGCCACCCTTCTCAGTCTATAATCCAATATGAATTTTGGGTTGTAGTTCTAGTTTTGTATAGTTACCACTTACCACCAAAAAGTCTACTAATCTGGAAGTGAAATAGTCTGTTGCTTCAAGTACCCAACTGACTGTTTGGCTGGTGGAAGTACAATCAACTTTCTTTACACGCTTTTGTGCTTTTTTCGGTTGTAAGTGTCCACTGATTGGAATTGCTTATTTACTTCATATTTTGTCTTCTCTGATCAAATAACTCCGTAATCAATCTAACAAAGACGCGACAAGTCCTTGGTCGTGTCCAAATTGAGAGTGTTAAAGTGCTGGAATAAAATTTCAAAACTTGTTTCAATTCGTTTCTTCCTAGCGTTGATCACCAGCATGTTATTTGTGCTCCAAAGCCATTGCTTTTCGTACGTATGTTGATTTTGGCCACATAATTGCAGGATGAGAGGAGCAAAAGCTGGCGAGTGCAAGCAGTCGCTGTTGCTCCCGATAGGTTCGAGAGCCGAAAGGCCCTCCCAGAAAAGTGGAGGGGCATGAGAGATGATGAACTTTCGAAGGAAACTGGCATTCCTGGCTGTGTATTTGTTCACATGAGTGGCTTCATTGGGGGCAATCGGACCTACGAGGGAGCGTTGGAAATGGCAAGAGCTGCTCTCAAATGCTGATTCAACGGAAGCACCAAGCAGTAACAGTCTATCATTTGTATCATTTGAGTTGCAGTAACAGAGTTGGCCCGCTGCACTTGCATCCATTTTATCATTGACTTGTAGCTGACATTTGAGTACGCATGTTCCTTTGCGTAAAACATCCTCACCTGATAGCAGAGCCGCAGAGGTCGGTTATCTTTATGAAGTTGGAGAAGAACACGTGATTACATTTTATAAAAGACGATGAAACATTGAAACTCCTTTAACTCGTCGCCATTCCTCAATATTTTGTTATTGTCAGTAAGCACTTTCTATTCATAAGCGGCTGAAAGAATGGCGCGTATATGCATTCTGAGGGGAAAAAATGCCAGATGTTGCGAAATATGCAGACAGTGCTAAAAGGCGAACAGGTTAATTTACTTTCCAAATTAAGAAATACGTAAGATGAAGGTGAAGCACTATAGAATATAGATAAAACCCTATGCACGAGATTTACCAAAGGAAAATGTCCATTTGACTATTGCGTTTTGGACATTTAACCTCATGAACTAAAAAATTGTCTCTTTGACACCCTCATGTTGTAAAACCAGTGTATTTAACTCACAGGGCTGTTTTGCTCGGTGGTATTGCTTGTGTGACATTGAGTCAGCTCGGTTTCGCTACCATAGCGACTACGTGGCGATTACTCACTCTCCGTTACTATCTACATTATCCAAAATGCATTGAGATTCGTGCATCTCTCCCCACCCACGAGGCACTCGTCGCCGTCATTCATTGTCTCGCTCTCGCATAGCTGATCCCCGCTGCCACCGCCTCCCGTGGCACACACCACTCGCCTCATCGCTCCCCTCCGCAACCGTGTTGCTCGCCCCTCGCCCCGACCTCCATCCCCCACCACCATCGCCTCCCATGTTGTGGTCCCTCGCCTCGTCGCCACTGCGTCGCGGTCCCTTTGCCTCCACCTCCCTCTCTGGTACACCATGGAGCTCACCTTGTCGAGCTGTATAGGTGACATCGACGGGGGACATTGATGGAGAAGAAGAAGGTGAAGCTCCCAATTCGTGCTTGAAGTTGTGATTTCACCCAATTGAAAGCAAAATTTTCAAGTTGAAAGCAAAAAAATCCGAGTTGAAAGCTTCAATTTCTCCTCCTCGCCGCCGCTAGCCCCGCTCGTGCCACCCCAGACCAAGCCATTGTTGCCTAGAGCTTACCTGCGCCCGCACCGTGCTCGTGCTCCCCCTAGCCGGTTGAAAGACCGCCGGGTTTCACCACCAGCAAGTCCATCTTCCTCACGGTCATCATCCTTCTCCGCTCTATTATGGCCGTTGTAGCCCTCCTCGTCCACAAACGCCACCAAAAATGGGTTCATCACGTCCTAGAACACCGCTTGCGCTCGCCGTTGTTGTCGCTCGGTCACCGAGGCTCGCTGTCACCCTCTCCCTCTGTTTCTCTCTCTTTCACGTTGTTGGTGAGAGAGAGACGGATCCGACAGGCGTGGCGGTGGGGATGGCTGGATCCGGCGTCGGAGGATAGGAAGAAGGTGGGGAGGATGGCGGGGACACCTTTGATGCCGCACCTCATCTCCGGAAGCCGCCGCCGTCGTCTCCGCCTCCCTCCAACTTGGTTATCTCTAGATCCTTGCCTCCACCGATTGATCTCGCTGGTGGTGATAAGGAGGAAGATAGCATCAAGGAGGAGGATGAGGAGGACGATGATGAAGAAGAGGAGGTCGAGGATGATGACGAGGAGGTTGAGACCCAGAGAGCAATGAGAGGGTTCCCATGGTGGTGGGGGACGTTGGAGAGAAGAGATTGATGGGCATGATCAAGGAGAAGGGGAAGATGAGGACGAGAACGGCTAACTCATCGTCAGTCATAGCCGTGTAATCGTCACATGGCAAAGCTGGGCTGATTGGGTGCCAAACAAGCAATACCATCGAGCAAAACAGTCTTGGGGGTTAAGTGTACTGGTTTTGCAATGTGAGGATGTCAAAAGGCCGGTTTAGTTTAGGGGTTAAACATCCGGAGCGTGATACTTCACGGGGTTAAATGGACATTTTACTTTGCGAAATAACAAGAATCGTACACATACAGCAGTTCGTTTCCGCACAACACAGTCACGCCTTCACACCACTGGCATCCGCACAAGCAGCCTCCAAGTCCCCCAGGAAAAAGAGGATCCGATCAGATATCTGCCGCTGCTCGTCGTCAGCACTCTGCCGCGGTGCATTCTTGCCATCGCGGCTCGTATGTTGCTGCGGCCCCATGTACCTCTGGATCTCACCTTGGTAGATCCGGTAGTAGTCATTTCCTTCTCTGTCACCCCTGAAAATAATGCAGCGTGGTGACACTAAGTCACATGTTTACAAAATGCAAGTTCTCCATGTCTGAATTATTTCGTAATTGGATGATAGCTGCCGTGACGACATAAGAAGCATATGTTCAGGCCAGTGAGTAACGATAACTTACGGTCCATATCTGTCGCATCGGTCCTGCACGACGAAGACGTCCTTCCAGGACTTGGAAGTCTCTGGCACGTACGTAGAACGCTGCAGCGTCCGCTCACCACCTGACCTCGAACAGCTTGCGGCAGAGCTCGTCATCGCAGGTCAACGAGTTCCACTTCCTGCAAACTTCAGAGTTTCGAGCAGCACCGACGCTGATGTTATTTTTGACCGAACAACAAAAGATCATGTACGAACTCCGCCACACGTTACTACACTTATCAAGCTACCATGTCTATCGTCACAGCTACAGGAACTGCAGACGGCATGCTACAGTAGTGGGATGCCAGAAATTTTAACTAGCCTCTGTGGTTTGTCGATAAAAAAGTAGGCATGTAAGTTGGAATCGATGGACGGTTTCAAGATCTGTAGTTCGGTAGGCTTAGATTGGACGATTTAGGCTACAAGAACTTGTGAATTATGAACAGGAAATGTGAATTATGCTTGTGCTACAGTGGCAGTATGCAAGAATTTTGAGGAAGAAGGCAGCGAATTGACCTTGGGTGAGGTGGTAATGGACTGGTGATAAGGCACAGTTCCCCAGGCAATTCCCCGGTACGATATCTCCGGAATTTCTCGGAAAGGGAGTGTGTTGGCATTAGGAACGATCTCCACCGTCTGATCGAAAATCAAAGGTACATATCAATTGCTATAGTATTTTTGCTACAATGTTTTTGCTACAGTGCAGATCACACTGTTGCCATAGTATTTTCCTACCGTTCACTGTAGAGCACTGTTTACTTCCTCACAGAATACTGTTCACACAGTGGACCTCTGCAGTAATACAGAGGATCCAAACCACTCTATTCGTGCAAATTCTCCGGTGGCGATGTATTCTTTCGGCCCACAAATTCTCACCACCCCAGCAAAAACCAGCTGATTCTCTTCATATCCAGAGTTGCAGAGAGCTTAGTGTGGACGATGAGAGGAGGAGAGTAAGAGGAAAGGAGAAGGAGAAGCAAAGTTCATTGGGTCTTTGGCTGAATTGACATATTTTCTTTATTTGTAATAACAAAAATAGTTATCGTTCATACAAAATTGCAAAAATGACACCACGGTAGGTGAGGAAGGCCAGGCACCACGCTTTCAATCCGCGGAACCCACGTACCGCGGACTGGAATCACGGCAGGTGACATACCACGGTGCCCAAGCGTTGCTGCATGTAGACTAGCACTGTTTAGCACCATAGCGCCACTGTTTGCAACTATTTTAGTACTATTTAGCATTGGTTGCAACTATTTTGCACTCCTTGGCACTTGTACTCGTGGACGGGGAGCACAACAGGAACTTGAAACACATTCATGCCTTGGTACGAGAGTGCTACAAGTTCTATCTAGTCTGTTATGGTGTCATTTTTACGATTGCGTGTGAACGGAGACTATTTTTTACTATTACAAATTTAAAAATGCCAAATCAGCCAATAACTCTTGTCCGCGGTAGTTAGATGCAACGGCTTGCGGTCTCTGTGTGTATTGTTACGAAACCAAATTATGGGCAAAAGACTAAACTGTCTCTGAAGGGTTTTCACCCCTTGGGGATATAAATATGAGGACACCTATGTACAACAGATAGATGAATAAAAGATATTAGACCTCCTCTATACATTGTGTCTCTCTTTGATGTTCATTGTGTGATTGGATTGGTTGTTTATCGACTACGACATCAATTATCTAACACGTTATAAGCACTTATAAAGTGTATCTTCTACTAGAAGTTAATGAAATGGTAGTTTTCTCTAGTACCATGAAAATACGACATACATTAGTGATATTGGCAATTAATCCCCTAAACACCAAAAACTAAAACTGAATATATTTCACTCTAGAGTGGTACAACCATACTTTATAGTTCTGCAGAACAGAGTATTGGTTGTAACTTTAACCACCTAGAGATAGTTAAAAAATATTAAAACCCTGAAAGATTTTGATAAATTGTATCTGAAAGGCATACGACTTTGCAACTAGTATTACCACATATCCTCTGCAAGGATAATCTATTTGTATTGCATAATCAAATAGTGGTATTTGATAAGTTAAGCATGTTACTCCTAATAATGTTTATCCTAAAATTTTCAGATGAGTAATAAGATATTTGTATGTAAGACTATGCATTGTGGTAATCCAGTTAATTTGATCAAAATATATTTGCCTATATTTATTTTCAAAAAATGTATAAAAGACATTAAATCAACAAGACTTCAACGAAGTTGTCTTTAGGGAGAGCATATGATAAA